>CM032452.1:89834851-90304120 GCA_019049505.1 Pachyrhynchus sulphureomaculatus | reverse complement strand
CCTGGAAAAAATCCCTTAATATTATTAAAACTATACCGTATTTCACCACTCCACCTCTTTCATACCCCTCACCCATTAAAATTGAAAGTAATGTACAAATAAATTAATTTTCAGATTCTTCAATTCCAAAAACCCTTACAGCCCTATTACATCGAATATAATAAGCAAGCCTTTTCACCCCCTACCCCACCCCTTCAACCGCTTACATATTTTGCTGTAATTAATATGCTTAAAATATGTTCAAAAAACTTAAAAATATTTAGGAATATTGTTTAAATTATACAATATTAAACAACCTCTCCCCTTTCTGACTTAAAAGTGAAAGCAATGAAAAAACCACTTAATTTTTGAATTTGCCTACTTCAAAAACCTTGAAAAGGACATATATAACACCATATATACGAATCAACTCCTCTAATCTCCCCCCGCCCCTTTCGTTCCTTATATATATGTTTTACTATAAATATTTAGACATAAAATTTATTTATTATTTCAACCCTTCATTAGATATGTCTCTGTAACAAGTTTGAAAGTTATGTCTCATTTCATTTGAGAGTTATCGTGGCCACCGACCGACAGAATAACAGACCGACAAACCATCAGACCGATAGACTGACAGACAGACGGAAATGAGTAACTATGTTTTTCGTGATCTGGGAACTCTAAAACGTAAGGAAAAGCAAAAATCTCGGATTGCGGTTTTTCCTTTAGCAAGGAAAGTAAATAAGGTAAAATTATTTTAGTTCGTTATAAATTTAATGAATAGCAATAGTGCAACAATTCAGATTAATAATAGAAACTCCTAATATAATTCTTCAAATACAATTTGATGTCTTACAAGTAACAGATTTACAAAATAATTTCGTTCCCACATATGAATAGTATATTTATACGATAATTTTAAAGTAATACAAGGCAAGATATTTTGGAATATTAATTTTTTCATTTTAAGAAGGTTTTAAGAATTAAAATAAACCGTTTTTCATAAAGTTATTGAGATTATTTTTTAAAACTCTTAAATTGGTACACTCCTTAACATATATGCAAGTTATTAAAGTCATTCAGTCCTTTGAAAAATAGTGAGTTCATGGTTCTTTGTAATTTGTTCGTACTATGTAGAAATCATTTCTTGATTGGGTTTGATAATCATGTATTTCATAAAAATATTTAATATAGTTATGTAGATAGGTAGGTAACAGATTATTTATTATTTTAAAAATGAATATCATCGTAAAGTATTTAAAGTGAAGATCAAGTGGTCGCCAATTTAAACAATCCTGCATTAAAGCTATTGGCGTATATCTATTACACTTTTTTGCAATTTTTGTAAGGTAGATTTACTTGTTGAAAATACAAGAAGCTTGCGCAGTAAGTAACGTGACGCTGTATAGTACTTTAATAAACAGTCAGCCTTGAAAGAAAAGAAAGGCAATTTTCCTATAAATATATGAAAAGTGACTTTTATATATTAGACAAGAATCAATAAAAAAGCCTAAGTATTTTATTTCTGAAAGAACTTCCAGTTTTTGAGTTTTAATAAAAATATTCACATTTTTCAAATTAATTTGTGAAAATCGATATTTAGTAGTTAGAATCATTCCTTTAGTTTTACTGACATTTTAGTTTTAATCTATGGACATTTAAGTACGATTATTGAATCTAGCTGCAAATTGAGCATGCAGATAGCGACATTTCATAGTTTGTCACTAGTAGAAATTAAAGTGTCATCCGCAAGAAGGCTTTTGAATTCAGAGTCGATAAAGTGATTAATGTCATTTATATATACCACAAAGATAAGTGGTCCAAGGACGCTCCCCTGTGGGGCACCAAAGTTATTTGAAATTTTCATTGACTTGACATCTTAGTCATCTGTTTACGATTTATTAAGTAATTCATAAACCAGTGCAGAACTGGTTTATGAATTACTTCATATAATAACAAAACTGGAGTCAGTTACTGTTGATGTGTTTATTTATTACAAACATTGGCGCCCATGCTGAAAAACGACAAATCTCCAGTATCGATTCATTGGTTCTAGCGTTGCAAGTTGAAATATCTGTCAGTATTTTAAACTAACTAGTGATTAAAAATACAGTGTGTCCCAAAAAGTCTTATACAAATGGAGAAACAGTCTTACGTATTACAAAAAAATGTATTCTTGATAAAAAGTTCTGCATCACATGAAAATCCATAATCAAGCAACAAAAGCTTAAAATATTTGATGGTATACAGGGAAAATAAAAAATAATGATTTATAATGAAGAGTAAAGTGTGTTTAAATTTAAATACAGAGCAAAATATTAATTGAAAATGTTAATAGGAATTCTGTTTATTGACAGTTGTTAGGTATTTCCAAAGATATGTTCATTTATTTTCAGCCTAAAATTTGTAGTGATTTTGTTTTCTTTTATTCAATAAATAATCCAACAATTACTGACGTGTTTACTGGAGTTTTTTTGAATTTTTAACTAGGAAGGCGACAAATCTACCAGGTGGACAAGTACGAAATGCGGATTTCAGACAAGAGATGGTGCACCAATGCAGTTTGTGCTATTTTGTTGTGTCATCAACAAGTGTCAGACGCGCACGAGTGATAAATTGGAAAAGTGTGTGCATAGTGTTGTGTTCAATATGTCGAAATTTATACCGAACAAAAGAGCATTCGCGGACAGCATTAATTTTTTGTTTTCATTTGAAGAAAACTGCTGATGAATCATACCGATTACTTCGAGAAGCTTATGGTGAACATGCTCTATCGCAAGATACGTGTGAACGATGGTTTCCGCTTTTCAAAAGTGGTGACTTCAATGTTGCAGACAAGGAACGTGGAAAATCGCCAAAAAAATATGAAGATGTGGAATAGCAAGCATTGTTGGACGAAGATGATTCGCAAACACAAAAACAACTCGCCGAGCAATTGGGTGTTAGTCAACAAGCTGTTTCCAATTGGTTACGAGAGATGGGAAAAATTCAGAAGCGCAAAAAACACGTGTGACATTTTGCTCGCTCGGTACAAAAGGAAGTAGTTTTTTGCATCGTATAGTTACAGGGGATGAAAAGTGGATTTATTTTGAGAATCCCAAGCGCAAAAAATCATGGGTAGACCCAGGCGCACCATCCACATCGACCGCAAGACCGAATCACTTTGGCAGAAAGACGATGCTCTGTGTTTGATGGGACCGGAGGAGCGTGGTCTATTATGAGCTGTTAAAACCTGAGGAAACGGTAAATACTAAACGATACCAACAACAATTGACCGATTTGAACTGTTCGCTGCTTAAAAAAAGGCCATAATACCGAAAGAGGCAACACAAAGTCATTTTTCTTCATGACAATGCTCCATCACATACGGCAAAACCAGTTCGCGACACGTTGAAAGCACTCAGTTGGGAAGTTCTACCCCATGCGGCTTACTCACCAGACTTGGCTCCTTCCGATTACCACTTGTTTGCATCGATGGGTCACGCACTTGCTGAGCAGCGCTTTGGTTCGTACGAAGATGTGAAAAAATGGCTCGATGAATGGTTCGCAGCAAAAGGGGAAGATTTTTACTGGCGTGGTATTCACAAATTGCTCGAAAGATGGGAAAAAATGTATAACAAGCGATGGAGCATACTTTGAATAAAGCACTATTTTATTCATTTTCCGAATTTAACATGTTTTTTTAGAAAAAAAATCCGCATTTCATACTTATACACCTGGTAAACGTAAGCATAATTTTTTAGTTCCTATTAATATTTTCAATTAATATTTTGCTGTGTATTTAAATTTAAACACACTTTGCTCTTCATTATAAATCATTATTTTTTATTTTTCCTGTATACCATCAAATATTTTAATCTTTTGATTCTGGATGATGGATTTCCATGTGATGCAGAACTTTTTATCAAGAATAATTTTTTTTTTTGTAATATTTTTTTCCAATTATATAAAACTGTATATATCACTAATAAGAAATTTTTAATTTAAATTGAATAGAGCGAAAAGAGACGAAAATGAATTGAAATGAAATTAGATACTTGTCTGCTTCAAATTTGTATGTTTGTTCCGCAATCCTCCTCCAAACGACTGAACGGGTTTTAATTTACTGCAGTAAATCAAATACCAGTTATTTCAAATGTGGAGAAAATATTTTTCCTCTGTTTTTTCAAACTGTGAATGTTTGAGTTATGAGAACCAAGAATTCTTTAAAAATCGTGTCATTAAATTTTATGCTGCTACTTCGCATGACATTTAAAACGTCGTAAGGACAGTTTTCGCTCTTCAACACTTGTTTTAGCCCGTATATTCGTTAATTTATGTTTACAATAAATTACTTTTAGTGTTCCGTACGGAACGCGTATGGAATAACTTCGGTGTCTGTCTGTCTGTCATACCCGATTTTCCCCCAAATTATGTAACATAGAAATATGTCACAAATGATAGCCCAATTAGAGCCATGTAGTTTTGAAAGTTAAATATTGACTTAAGGGGTTAGTTGTTGGGGAGAATGAAAAAAAAATTGTAAGGTCACTTCCTGGTTTTTAGTTTGAAGGAAATTGGACAAATTTTAAACATACTTATTTATAGTCAAATTTATAAAAAGGTAAAGAGGTGAAGAAATAAGTCAGTTCGGGTTTATATACCCTTTTCAGGGTTTTTGGAGACGAGGAATCTGAAAATTTGCTATATTTTCATTACTTCCAATTCTAGCAAAAACAGTATGTATTAGAAGAATATGTGTTTATTGGCCCAATAATTCTCGAACAAAATGAGCTTCTTTAACGGAGAGCCCTTTCAAAAAGCGTTGCTTTATCGCTGATTGATATTCGATTTTACTAAATTGGCAATTTACTACTATTATCCACAGAAACTGGATTTGTTTTTGGCAATGGGAAGTGATCTAGGCTAAATATTTATTATTATTCATAGTATATAGCCTTGTGAGAAAATTTTAAAAAATCCCTTGCTCTCTCAATATTATTAAAGGCCTAATCTAATGAATTTCACAGTTCTACTTAATAGAGAAAAAAAGTATATATATATATATATATATATATATATATATATATATATATATATATATGTATTTTCAAAAAATCCATATGATTTTTAGGAAGTACCAACCTTCAAACGATACATGTCAAAATTTTATGATATTTCGACGATTAGTTTACAAGTCACAGTGGTGACACTACTTTTGATATTTTCAAAAAATGGAAAAAATCGAATTTCGTGTGTTGATTAAACACGGTTTTTTGATGGGAAAAAATACCGTTCAAACAAAGCAATGGCTTGATTAGTGTTACGGGGACTCTGCCCCTGGAAAAGCTCTCATCATTTACTGGTATGCTCAGTTAAAACGCGGTCGTACAGATACAATTGATGCTGAACGCCCTGGACGCCAAATGAGGTGGTTACACGATATGTGACAATGGATGAATCATGGATCCACCACTACACACTGGAATCAAATCGGCAGTCAGCTGAGTGGATAGCAGCCGGTGAAAGCCGCCCGAAGCGACCAAAGACACGACAGTGGGCTGGAAAGGGGAAATAAGTCAGCCGTGGTTTTGGCCTCTGTATTTTGGGATGCGCATGGAATAATTTTTATCGACATGCTGAGAAGGGAAAAACCATCAATAGAGAATATTATATAAAGTTATTGCTGCATTTAAAGGCAGAAATCGCAAAGAAATGGCCCTAAATGAACAAGAAAAAAGTGCTTTTTCAACAAGACAGTGCACCGTGTCACAAGTCAATGATTACGATGGCAAAAGTGCATGAATTGAAGTTCGAATTGCTTCTCATCCACCGTATTCTTTAGATTTGCCTTCTAGCGACTATTATCTATTCGCAGACTTCAAAAAATGCTCGTGGGAACGAGATTTGGTTCCAGTAAAGAAGTTATCGCCGAAACTGAAGCTTATTTTGAAGGCAAAGATAAATCCTTCTATAAGAAAGGTATAAAAATGTTAGAAAAGCTTTGGACTGATTGTATCGCTCTTGAAGGAGACTGTATCGATGAATAAAGTCGAATTTGGCAAAAAAATGTGGAGGCACCCATGACATTTGTTTTGGTACCATCCTCTGTACATGCCCGTGTTCGCCCAGTTGTCTTCGATTAGAGTTTTCTCGACCTTCATTGTTTCTATAATACGGATGTTAGTTATTTTGTTTCGTCTTGATATACCTGCTGACCGTCTGCCCAAGTCTATTTCTAGCGTATTGATTTTCTCTTCGAAAAGTTTATTAATTTGGGAAGTTTCGCTGTCATATAAAACAATACTCTTAAAAATACTACAGCAGATGTCTCTCTTCCGTTGATTTGAAATGTTCTTTCACCACATTATTGAGTTTAATGCTGTCATTACTTGTTTTTTCTCTTGTTATTTGATGCTCTATTTCTCGTTCTACTATTCCACTCTGATTTATTTTTGTTCGTAAGTATGTGTAATCCTCGCATGCACTAATTTTTTTCCTTTATTCAAAATAAAATCTTCTTTCTCACCCTCAGTCTTCAATGAAACGAACAAAATTGTGCAAAATGTATTTAATATTAGAGAAGCATTGTATATTTATTTACGTTTTTGGGTATCTAGATCAAGAAAATTATAGTTCCCCATTTCCGTTGGTACGATATCTCGAACAATAAGAGGTTAAAATTTGATACGTATACATTACCTGTTAGAAAGGAACCTGTGGTTTTTAAGTAATATTGCTTCAAGCGAAGGAAGTGTGAGTTCAAAAATATATATAGTGCGCAAGTTTTTCTTTATATTAATTTAAAAAATTTGTCAAAAATCGCTGCCTCCCCACTCCATCTCTGGAATATTCTTCATAAGGTGTAAATTGAGTGAAAATTATCACGAGTTCATTACCTTTGATAATTTATTCAAAATAAAAAAAATATATATTTTACTTGACAAAATGAAGGAAATTTTTTCGTGCAAACTTGTGAATTTACTCGGGACTAAGAACTGTGAAATATCGATACGTACACGTAGACGTAGACTGGTGACCAACGGATAGATACCGAGACAAAAGAATTTTATTTTATTTGTTTGTAATTAAAGGTAGTCATTACAAAAGCTAACAAGAAAAATATTTGTAAAAATTTTTAAACCAATACATTTGAGCGTTATGTATTTTTGGATGTTGAAACCGTATCTGGTATTGGTTTTTTTGTATCACAGTTCTCTCACAATATGACATCGATTAAATTTCAAAATCCTCTTCCTGCTTGAAAAACTGAGCAAACTGTTGATCTCTTGTTCTATAATGATAAATAGATGTTCCAGATTCCAATAAATGTTTTTTTAGCCTAGAACTAAACAATTCTGCTTTTTCCTTAGTCAAACCCAAATCGCTCACTAAGTCATTTAACCCAGCTTGTCTAAACAACTGTGGTTTTAAATTTTCTAGAGACCATTGAAACTCATCATCATCCGGTTGACTTTCATTAAATTCGGGATTGGACTGTAAAACGTCATCAATAGACTGAGGTGGCTCAGGAACAGGAAGTCCCGGTACCTGTCCCACCGGCCGATTAGCTGAAGTAAAGTTAAACATGGAAACATGGAAATGTCGAATTCTAAAACAGAAATACCCCAGGCAAGTAGAGCCAATGGCTCAGAATCTTGCACTGAAACTTCAGTCAGCCTCGCGGATTCTGGGGGAGGCAAAAAATTCGGCGAAGATAAACCTAAACCAAAACTATCAAAGGAAAAATAACAAACTCTGGATTGCTACTTACAACATAAGAACATTAAGATCGCAACAACACATGGAGAGATTAGAAGAGGAACTCCGACACATAAAATGGGACATCTTGGGATTGAGCGAAACAAGACTTACATATCTGAAGTCAGGTCATCTGTTATACCGGAGTAATTCGGAAACAAATGACCACATAGGTGGAGTCGCCCTATTGGTGAATAAACGATTGAAACATCAAATCATAAAAATGACAGCCGTATCAGATAGAGTCATCTATGTTACTATACAAATCAACAAGAGATATAACATGCAAGTGATACAGGTATATGCTCCAACCAGCGGCGAAGCAGTAGAACAGCTATATGAAGATATATCAACAGCAAAAACAAATGAAAATGCGAAATATGTGATTATTTTGGGAGATTTCAATGCCAAAATTGGCAAAAATACAAACCAAGATACCATAAATATCGGAAAATTCGGAGTGAGGGATAGAAATGCCAGAGGTGAAAAGCTTGTCGACTATTGCAGAAATGAACAACTTTACTGTATGAATTCATTCTTCAAAAAACCTGAAAAGAGAAGATGGACTTGGAGTAGCCCCGATGACAGTATTAGAAATGAGATTGACTATATAATCACTAACAAAAAAGAAATCTGTCAGGATGTTACCGTTTTAAATCGGTTCGATACAAATAGCGACTATCGAATGGTTAGAGCAACCATATACTTAAACATTAAATTCGAAAGAAACAAACTAATACTAAAGAAACAAAAATATCCTACAGTGGAAACTCTATCAAAAAATAAAGAAAAATTTCAGGATACATTAAACGTAAAACTAAGAGTGACAAACAGATTGAAGGACATGGAAATGGAAGATCTAAGTAAAACCATAAGAAGTAGCATACAAGTAGCAACAAAACAAATATGTGCTAAACAAAAGAATATCGGCAAGTTTAGCCAAACTACTAAAAATCTGATCAAAATGAGAAGAGAAACAGATAGGAAAGCTGAGAGTTATAAGACAATAAATAGAGAAATAGACAAGAACATTCGAAAAGATCTAAGAGAATACAACACAAAGTTGGTAAAGAATACTATTGAAAACAACAAAAATATGAAAGTTTTAAAATCCCACTTATCAAATGGAAGAATGAAATTAAGTAAATTGAAGAACAACAGTGGTACCGTAGTTAATAGTAGAACGGAAATTGTTGCTATAGTTCAGGACTTCTATAAGCATCTCTACAGTTCCAAGTCCCAAGGTCATCAGTACAACAGACGGAAAATTCAAAATATTGGATCCGAGGAAATTCCTGAGATAGATACCAATGAATTACGAACAGCGCTCAACCAAATGAAATCTCAGAAATGTCCAGAAGAAGATCAAATCACCACTGAAATGTTAAAAATGGGAGGAGAATATCTAGTAGAGAGTGTACGAATCCTACTCAACAAATGCATAGCCGAAGAAAGAATTCCAACAAAATGGAACAACGCCGAGGTTATTTTGCTATACAAAAAAGGAGATAGAAATGCTACTACCGTCCTATTAGTCTACTATCACACTTATACAAGTTGCTAACAAAAATAGTAACAAATAGATTAACTCAAAAAATGGATTCATATCAACCAGTAGAACAAGCAGGTTTCCGAAAAGGTTTTAGTACGATTGACCACTTGCAGACAGTACGCACTCTCATAGAGAAGACCACAGAATATAACATACCATTGCACCTGGCATTTGTAGATTACAAAAAGGCCTTCGACTAGGTCGAAACTTGGGCAATATTGAGAGCTCTAGACAACGCAAGAGTAGACACCAGGTATTCAAATCTCATCAAACACATATACGAAAACGCGACCATCCAAATAACACTGGACGAAGATACAAAGACAGATAAGATATTGGTAAACAGAGGCATACGTCAGGCCGATACTATCTCCCCTAAACTCTTCACACTAGCCTTAGAGGACATTTTTAAGAGTTTAAATTGGCAATCCAGGGGCATAAATATAGATGGTGTGCGTCTGAACTATTTACGATTCGCAGACGATATAGTGATTATAAGCGATAAAACGGAGGAAATTCAGAGCATGCTGGAAGAATTGCATCAGGCATCCTTAAGCATCGGACTTGAGATGAATCTACATAAAACAAAAATAATGAGTGTGGAAAATATTCAGGTAAACATCGGAAACCAAACACTGGAAAACGTATCAGAATATATTTACTTGGGACACAAAATACAACTTGGTAAAGAAAATCAAAGCTCTGAAATAACTAGAAGAATAGGACAAGGTTGGGCTGCGTTCGGCAAGTTGGGGTATGTACTTAAATCTAGAGAAATCCCAATAAATCTTAAACGTAAAACATACGACTCATGTATTCTGCCGGTCCTTACGTATGGTCTCGAAACAATGGCACTCACCCGAAAAACCGCTGACAAGCTTCAAGTGACACAACGAGCAATGGAGAGATCTGTGCTCGGAATTAGCCTGAGAGACAGGATACAGAACGAGGAAATTAGAAGAAGAACGTGCGTGACAGATGTCCTCAGAAGAGTAGCTCAACTCAAATGGCAATGGGCTGGCCATATAGCTCGTCAAAGCTCAAAAAGATGGACCAGCAAAATGATAAACTGGCGTCCAAGACAAACCAAAAGGAGTGTTGGAAGACCTCCAAAAAGGTGGCGCGATGACATCCAGAAAATTGCGGGGAGAAATTGGATTCAAACAGCCCTAAACAGAACGACGTGGAAAAGATTGGAAGAGGCCTTCATTCAGGAGTGGATGACTATAGGCTGAGGAGAGAGAGAGAGAGAGAGAAAGTTAGGATAGACAATTACTTTCTTATTTTTGGAGTTATATCCAGAAACATCAACGCTGCAAAAATAACAATCATTTGAATAGCTTTCTTGCTCCCTTCATAACATGGGTATTGCAAATCTAAAAGCTTTCTTTTCTTTCTTGTACCATTTCCTAAGATCCTCGGCACAAACATAACATACTTTGTGAGGAGCCTAACATTTTTCTTGTTTACCGATTTCTACACCAAAATATGCAAAATGTACTTTTTTTACAAAGTCAGTAATGTTTCTTTGATGTTTTTTAAATACAAAGTCACCACATATATAACAAAAAGTGTTGGGAGAGTTTTTACAACCACGATTAGCCATACTTTGAGTGTGAATTAAAGCACATGGGTTAAACACTGCAATGCGAGGTTATATTAACTGGAAGAAAACAAACAGCTGTGACATTTATCGGAACTGCCAACCTAATAACATTTGATTTTACTACCAACCTCATAAAATTTTGATTGTATTGCCAACCTAATAACATTTGAATGATAAGAAATAAACTTTTGACATTTTGAATATTAAAACGTGAAAAATTAGTGGGTGAAACCACTTTTTTATTATTATTTTCTGACTCAGCACACCAAAGAACATAGAAATCAGGTAAAATAATTAAAAAAGTTTTTTCATCGTTGGCCTGTGTTATTTGCTTTTACTACAAAGATGTCTCACTTTTTATATATCCTTGGTCATTCTTATATTGAAGATGAACGTGTGGCTGAATTTCAGAGAATACTTCACAGCAATCACCGTATGGAACACTAATTGCGCAAGTCCGACTTGCAATTGTCCGTTTTTTTAAGATATTAAAAAAAGAAAAACAGTGATTTCATTAAAAATTAGATTTTTTAAATAATTTATTGTTGCATTGTACAAGTTTGAAGGTAAACATCGAAATATAAAATGTCGAGAAGTTTATAGCAAAAGAGGCTGCCTAGTGACTAAGGCCTTCCACGCCAGCGACTTGAGTTCGTGTCTCTGCTAGGAAAATAATAAAGATAAATAAACAATAAAATAATAATCTACAACGTGACAGTCGCCCCACTCAGGAAGGCAAGGGTAAACCGCCCGTAGTATCATGCCTAGTAAAGCCCTCTCACTTTGGCCGTTCGGAACCAGCATTAAACTGTAGGTCCCCTTTGTCTGTGGAAATACTTAAAAGGCACCGACCACATGCAAAGGCGAGAGAGTCGCCTGCGTTCGAATCGGATATGGCACTTCAAGAAGAAGGAGTTTATATCAAAACAATGCAGTTGTTCAATGACAACAGTTTAGTTCTATTATACAAAATATTCCATCAGCAAAACCAACTGAATAAGAGACTCTTTGAGATTCGATATTTCAGTCTATCTTTAGCTTGAAAATTTAAAACAGTTGACGACGTATTAAAATTAAGAAGCTAAAAATGTACAACTTATTATTCTTCCGTACGGAACACTTATAAAATCATCTCGATGTATGTCCGTCCGTGTGTCCGTCAGTCCGTCTGTCCGTCTATCAAACTCAATTTTCTCCGAAATTATTTGACACAGAAAGATGAAAAAGAAGGGGAAAAAATTACCAGGTCGTCGAGTAGGGACCAAATGAAAGCTTTTTGAGGGATTTAAAAGCACGAGTTCAAAAATATATATAATGTAATATTTGCGTCCACTTTTCATTGTATGCGAAAAATCACTGTCCTCCCCTTATCTCGAAAAGTACTGATAAAAAAATTTTCAAAAAATCCTGAATATTCTTCACAGGGTGTAGATTGAACGAAAATTATCAAGACTGCATTACCTTTAATAATTTATCAGGTATACAAAAAAAAAACAAAAATTTCAACGTCATCAGTTTTCAGTAAGATCGGAAAAAAACTCTGTTGAAAACTCATTTGGGGTGTGTTTTGTGAAGTCACTGATCATTTTATATCTCCTAACAAAAATTTTTATTTTAAAAGCAGTCAACGTACGGAACACTAATTGCGCAAGTCCGACTTGCACTTGACCGGTTATTTTTATTTTTTGATGGATCTGTGCTCAGAAAAAACAGAACAATACATTGCTTGCTCACAAGAAACAGAACGTTTCGAAAGTTGGAGCAAATAATTAGGTGTCGATAGCGGCAACCTTTATCAGTTACAGCGAGCTCTTAGTGACATTGTTCTATTAATTGCCTATTTATAGTGGTAACACTAACAGTGTGTCTTGACTAATGGTCGGATAATGAGTTTTAGCTATATTTACGATGTTCGAATGTACATTCAAGCATTCTCAAGCACATAAATCTTTCATACAAATTCCATGGATGTCGCATGCCAAAATCAGGATTAGAAAATCGAGCCTCTGGACCCAATTATAGCCCGCAAACCCGTAACTATAACGGAAATAACTTCCGGACATTTTATGCCAAACAAAACACGCCGATTGCGAGAAATAATGTGTGCGTGATTATTTCGAGACCTGAGCTTTATCTTTGGGTATTAGCAAAGGTTCGGTGCGGGGTCAGCATATAGATTCAGGTATCCCTATTAAAACTTAAGGGATTTAAAAGCATATTTGTTTGGATAAAGTTAGGTTAGGCTTGTAGGAAGTAGATAACCTTAATCTGAATAATAAACCTCCTAGTATTACTGGGGAGAAAATTAGTTTGTTTGAATTTATGCATTGAAAGATTTTAACAATACTATTACAACAAGGCAGAGTATAATAATAATAGCATTTAATTTCCTTACTGAAATTCCATAAATTAATCTTTATCTTTATATATTATAAAACGCAACGTCTCTCTGTCTCTCTGTCCGTTAGTGCGTTTATCACTTGAGAATCACTTATCCGATTTAAGTTTTTTTTTTAATTGATACATATTCTCTAGCCAGTATATATTTCGTTGCGTTAGGTAACAAAAGGAATAAGCAGTGACGATAATAGTGTCGGAAAAAAGTTTGCTGCAGCGCGCTCTCTTGCAAAAAAACCTAAACAATAATTCTGTAGTCCACACGGACACAACTAGTTTGTTATAAACGAACTTTAGACGGCCAATAGGCCCAAGAATAATGGACAATCTGGAAATTCCGTCTATTAGTCACCAAACTAAATACACGAGAGCAAAACTTATGACCGATTTGCCAATATATTTATTTTTACGTAGGTATGTAACTTTTCCTCGCTATACGTCCATGTAGCACGATCCCCTTTTTATATCGTAATGATGATCGAAGAACCTGTAGCATATATTTTCTACTATTTGCATATACAGTCCCTGGCCAAATTATTAGACGCACTGCAAGATTTTATGTAAAATATTAATTACCGAGTGATATTGTACCGTTTTATTATTTTAAATTGATTTGTTTTTTATTTTTATATTATCCAATCAATTACCTATTTATTTGACATAAATAAAACAGCATTAATTTAGAAAAGCATAAGTTTATTAAGTTTTAAAGAAAAGTGAAATTAATGTTAGTAAAAGTCAATATTTAGTTGAGCCACCTTTAGCCGCTATCAAAGCTTTAATTCTGCGCGGCATGCTATCAATGCAAGATTGTACTGTCTCCTGCATTTGAGGATGATGATTCCACACATGAATAATCTTTTCTAGGAGCTGGGTTTTGTTGGTAATCACATCTTTAGCCACTTCTCTTTTCATCAGCTCCCACACATTTTCAATCAGGGCTATTACCCGGCCAATCCAACAGAGGGATATTTTTTTCTGCCAAAAAAGCTTTAACAGACCGAGCAGTGTGGCAGGGAGCTCCATCTTGCATGAAAGTGAATGGTTCCCCATTTGGAAACCATTCTCTGAGCTGCGGAATCAACCGATTTTGTAATACTTCTTTGTACTGATCTTGCCTCATTATTTCTTTGACGACGTACAGACGTCCAGTGCCCTTGCCGCTGATGACTGACCAAATCATCACTTTGGTGGGATGTTTAACCGTCGGGACGACACAATCAGGATGAAACTTTTCTCCATGACGACGACGCACATACTGAGCTTTATTCTGCAAAATTTCGAATGTGCTTTCGTCACTGAAGCAGACCTGTCAAAAATAGGAAAAATATATAAACTTCCATGTTTATTTGCTTTATTTAACTGAAAATGATAATAATGTATCAATTATTGATTAAATTGCTGTATCTTACCGATCTTCAGAAGTCCACATCTTTGTCTTGCCATTGTTTGGCCCACTTCAGGCGCTTTGCTTTCATTGCAGCTGTTAACTTGGGCTTCCTGGCGGGGCGACAGGCCTTAAAATCTAATTCTTTCAATTTTCTTCGAACAGTGCGCTCAGAAGCATTTACGCTAGCATCCTGGAGTTGTGATTTTATTACCTTTGTGGTAGCAAATCTGTTTTCTACACAAATTTTCTTCAAACATCTCTCTGACCGTGGAATGAAAATTGGTTTTCTACCGCATCTTTTCTTTCTTTTCGGGCTTAATTCCTTCCCTGACTCAATTTTCTTTTTTATGCGTCGTACACTAGCTTCAGAAACCTCCAATCTTCGTGATATTTCTCGGTTTGTAAATGTTTTCGCAATCACAAGGGCCTTCACTTCAGCTTTTTTACGTGGTGAAAGATCGCCTTTTCTACTCATAATGAAAATAGTCCAATTACTTTTTTAAAACACTGCATACAAAATAAACTAATAACTGAGTAGTATAAAACTGTTAAACAAACAATCACAATCCATAAAGCCACACAAACACGTCCGTACCTGACTCGATTCCGATCGCGACTGATACAGGTTTGTACTTGTTCATGTATCACTTTGTCAACACAGTGTTGCCATATGTTAAAAATAAATACAAATATGTAGTCTACAACAATTCTTTTAAATAAAAATCAATAATATTGTAGTTTAAATATACCATTATTGCATAAAAACTCTTAAGAGACATAAAATTACTAAAAAAAATACAGTGCGTCTAATAATTTAGTCAGGGACTGTATAAACAATAATTGAATACAATATTTAAATAATTACCTTTTACTTTCCTAATAACATACGATCTCGTAGCGTTACTTTGTACATTCCCAGATTAAACAAAGTCTATACATTACAGAAAAAACAAATAAAAATAAAACAAATAAAAACAAAATTAAAAGAGGAATTAGACAAGGCAACTCAATATCCCCAAGGCTGTTCACGTTGACTCTAGAAGACATGTTCAAATTGCTGAAGTGATAAAATAAGGGAATATTAATGGACTGTGAATGATTAGATCATTTAAGGTTCACAGATGATGTTACACAACACAAAAGAAGAATTAGAAGAAATCAAGTCGCGAGAAATGGGTCTAAAAATAAACTTCACCAAAACCAAATATTTGAACAACGAAACTGAAGATAACAGCCAGGAACTATTAATGGAAGGTAAAAATAGGAAAAGTACATTTAGGACAAAAAATCGAAATATCAAAAATTAATTTAAAGGCTGACTTGGATAGCTTGGTCCGCGTTCGGAAGGTTACAATCCACTTTAAACTGGACATCCCAAATACAATAAAAGCCAGAGTGTTAGATCAATATGTACTGCCGGTGTTAATATGTAGCATTAAGGCGTGAGATTTAAATAAAAGTATAATATATAATCTCTAAGTAACTCAAAATGAAATGGGGAGGATAATGCTAAATATTAGACTCCAAGATCGTATTCCTAACATCGAGATAAGAAGAAGGTCAAAAGTAAGAGATTAATGTGAAATTGTACGGGATATATCGCAAGGATGAATGATAACAGATGGACACGCCATATGGTTGAATGGAGGGCTAGAGAACATAAAGGATGCACATACACATAAAGACGGGACACAACTGAATGCAAGAAGCAAACAACAGAGCTCATTGAAGACAACTTGTGCAGGCTTACATCCGACTATGGATGGAGTAAGCTAATAATGATGATGATACTTTACAGCCTCGAGTTGGGTTTGAGATTTTCCTTCTAACTTTCCTTGCTAAAGGAAGCAAAATATTGTATTTGTGAAAAAACCGTATTATGAGATTTATGCTTTTTTTTTTCTCGTTTTAGGGTTTCTGGATCACGAAAAACTTAGTCGCTAATTTCCGTCGGTCTGTCCTTTTGTTGGCCCGATACCTAAGACTCAAACGAAATAAGTTATTAATTGTATATTTGGGTTATCATATTTGGCTTCGTCACAAAAAACTAAGTAAGTAAAAGAATTTTTTTGGCTCCGAATAGGAAAATATTTAACCGGGTGAGTCACTTAAAAGTTAAAATTTGGTTCAATAAATTGAATGCCCTGTATATCGGTAACAACTAAAAACAAATATCAAGTGTATTATTTAATGTTGAGCTCATATATAGGGTGCCCCATATGTATGGAATAATGATTTTACAGCATTTATTAATCAGTGTAATGTTTAAATAAAAGTTATAAGGGTGTTATACGGCGCATATGCTAACGTTGACAATAAAATGTTTTGAATTATCAGTTCGAAGAATTTACTCCATCTTGATTTTTTTTTTAAATGGAGAGCCCTCTATAAATTGAACTGTTTTGGAATTATTATAATTTGAATTTTAAAATAAAAAAAATACGAAAAACTATTAATAAATAAGTTTATTTTTAAGGGAAAAATTGCTCAAAATATCTACCGTTAACAGCGAGGCAATGATCCAATCTGCCATAAACAGCCTGAATAGAGTTTTGCAGAGAATCCCGGGTGATCTATGCTACTTCATATTGAATTCTTTGTTCTAAACATTCTACAGTTTCAGGTTGACTTCGGTAAACTTTGGTTTTCAAATGACCCCATAAAAAAACATCGAGTGGCGTAAGGTCGAGACTCCTTGCAGGCCATTCTACAGCACTTATTCTGCCTATCCATCGATTAGGAAAAATCGCGTCAAAATATCTACGAACATTGATGATCAACAGGGCGGAGCACCTCCTCACTATGAAATCAATGTTCGTAGATATTTGGATGCGATTTTTCCTAATCGATGGATAGGCAGAAGAGGTGCTGCAGAATGGCCTGCAAGGAGTCCCGACCTTACGCCCCTCGATTTTTTTTATAAGGTCATTTGAAAAACAAAGGTTACCGAAGTCGACCTGAAACTGTAGGAGATTTACAACAAAGAATTCAATATGAAGTAGCACAGATCACCCCGGATTCTCCGCAGAACTCTGTTTTGGCTGATTATGACAGATTGGGTCATTGTCTTGCTGTTAACGGTGGACATTTTGAGCAACTATTAAAAATAAACCTATAGTATTTGTTAATAGTTTTTTTGTATTTTTAGCGTTTCGTGCGGAACACTTATAAGATGACTTCGGTGTCTGTTTGTTCGTCTGTCTGTTCGTCCGTCTGTCTGTCACACACGATTTTCTCCGAAACTATTTGTCATAGAAAGTGGAAATATGGTAATAATATAGGAATTGATTGCCTCATCAGAGCCATGTAGTTTTGAAAGTTAAATTTTGACTTAAGGGGTTAGTTTTGGGGGGTGAAATCGGAAGTGAAAAAAAATTTTTTTTACTAGGCCATCGAGTGTCGTGTCAAATGAAAGCTTGTGAAAACACTAGTAAAATATATCTATAATATATATAAAATGCAACGTCTCTCTGTCTGTCTGTCCGTTAGTGCGCCTATCACTGAAGAACCACTTATTCGATTTACGTACTTTTTTTTTTAAAACATACATATGTTCTCTGGCCAGGTTATAGGCTATATTTTATTACGATAGGTAGCATAAGGAAGGAGCAGTGACGTAAAATAGCGAATGATGTCGGAAATAAATATGCCGCTAGCGCGTGCCTTTGCAATACACAGCCTAAACCATTAAATATGGAACAATATTATGTAGCAAAGAATATCTGTAATCTATAATATATATAAAATGCAATGTCTCTCTGTCTGTCTGTATGTCCATTAGTGTGTTTATCACGCGAGAACCACTTATCCGATTTACCTGTCTTTTTTTAAATTCATACATATATTCTTTGGCCAGGTTATATAATAATAATAATAATAATAATCTATAACTATAATATATATAAAATGCAATGTTTGTCTGTCTGTCTGTCTGTCCGTTAATGCGCTTATCCCTCGAGAACCACTTATCCGATTTACGTGATTTTTTAAATTCACACATATGTTCTCTGACCAGGTTATAGGTATATATTTTACTACATCTATAATATATATAAAATGCAACCTATCTCTGTCTGTCTGTCTGTTAGTTAGTGCGCTTATCACTGGAGAACCACTTATCCGATTTTCGTACTTTTTTTTTTAAAACATACATATGTTCTCCGGCCAGGTTATAGGCTATATTTTATTACGATAGGTAGTCCAAACCATTAAATATGGAACAATATTATGTAGCAGAGAATATCTATAATATATATATATATATATATATATATATATATATATATATATATATATATATATATATATATATATATATATATAAAATGCAATGTCTCTCTGTCCGTCTGTCTGTCTGTCTGTCCGTCCGTTAGTGTGCTTATCACTGGAGAACCACTTATCCGATTTACGTGCCTTTTTTTTTAAACATACGTATGTTCTCTGGCCAGGTTATAGGATATATTTTATTAGGTGACATAAGGAATAAGTAGTGACGACAAGAATGAATCAAGTCGGAGAAAAGTTTGCCGCTAGCGCGTTCTCTTGCAATACACTCCCTAAAGCATTAAATATGGAACAATATCATGTAACAAAGAATACAATATATAAAAAATGCAACGTCTCTCTGTCTGTCTGTCCCTTAGTGCGCTTATCACTAGAGAACCACTTATCCGATTTACGTGTTTTTATAAATTTATACATATGTTCTATATAATTCGATATAAGCCTAGATAATGGGAGATAAGGTGAGATAATGAGAGATTAGGGGAAATAATGGGAGATAAGTTGAGATTAGCCTCGATAATGGGAGACAAGGTGAGATAATGGTAGATAAGTATAAATAATAGGAGATAAGGAGAGATAATGGGAGATAAGCAGAGATAAGTCTAGATAATGGGAGTTATGGTGAGATAATGAGAGATAAGGAGAAATAATGGGAGATAAGTCGAGATAAGCCTAGATAATGGGAAATAATGGGAGATAAGTCGAGATAAGGCTAGATAATGGGAAATATTGGGAAATAAGGAGAAATAATGGGAGATATTTTATTACGTTGGGTAACATAAGGAATAAGCAGTAACGATAGTAGTAAATCAAGTCCACGCGAGCGGAGCCGCGGGCCCGTCTAGTATATATATATATATATATATATATATATATATATATATATATATATATATATATATATATATATAATGTAATAACTTGCGCACACTTTTCTTTGTATTATTTTTAGAAAATCGCGAAAAATCGCTGCCCCCCCTTATCTCGAAAAAATTCTGGAATACGGGGTGTAGATTGAACGAAAATTATCACAAGTGCTTTACCTTTAATAATTTATCTGGTATATAAAAAAAAACAAAAATTTCAAGGTCATCAGTTTTCAGTAAAGATTGCAAACGAACTTTGTTGAAAACATTTGGGGTTGTTTTGTGAAGTCACTGATCATTTTATACCTCCGTAAAAAAAATTTTTATTTTAAAAGCAATTTACGAATGGAACACTAATTGCGCAAGTTCATCTTGCACCTAACCGGATATTTTAATTATAAATTTCAAATGACAATAATTCCAAAACAGTTCACTTTAGATACATGTTATGTTAGACAAATAATATCTAGAATTTTTAATAGGACTCAAAAATAAAAAAATGTACAGTACTTTCCATTTTAAAAAAAATAAAGATGGCGTAATTTCTTCGAACCGACAGTTCAAAACATTTTACTGTCAACGTCAGCGTGTGGGCCGTATAACGCTGTGGAATCATTATTCCATACATATGGGGCACCCTGTATATAAAGTATATTTAAAAAAGATTCTAGGAGGATTTATAATCTGTATTTTGACAAGTGACAAATTTTTTATTACCATATTTGGTTTCCTCGTGAAAAACTAAGTTTGGTATTGAAAGAATTTTCTTGGTATGTAGAATAGGAAAACAGTAAATTACATACATCCCTGTATATGCATTATTTGCGATATTTATATCTTAATATTTATCCTTAAATGTAAGATGCTTTCTGAAAGACACTATTCCTATCTCATTTCGCCCCGTTTCCTCTTAATACTGTCCGATACTTGTATCATAATGCAGTCACGTTTCCTAATATGGCCAATGGGCACTGGAGATCAGGACATAATTTACAATTCACTACACATATCTGTAATAATTTCTACCGCTGGAAAACGAGAAGTTGGGCGCCTCAATTGGCATTCAAGTGAAGTTAGTGCCAATCTGAAGGCAATTTCTGCACACATCCTAAATAACGACGAAGTTAGCTCTTATTAAACGCTTCAATGATTAACTTTAGTGGAAATTTCTTGGTGTAAAGCGAGCTCTTTGGAGTATTATCATGTTCATATTATATACTTAGTCCTAATCGGATTTAATTTGTCTTAAAGTAGTAGTGGAAGATATCTGGTATTCTATTAATAGATTAATAGAATATCGCAATAAATTATTTTAATCACACAAATATATATGAGGTGACTTATAAATGAAATTAATTTGAACAGCTCCTTATTCAAGTTAAATGGAGTAAATAAACTTAAACTTATACCAAAAACTAAATTCAATAATTAATCCATTAACGATCTGCTGGAAAGGACCAAGAATTCAATCTACAGCTTTGCAGCCCGCCTAATTCCTCTCAGAGCGGTGCATGCTAGAACCTCTTTCCTTTGGAATTATTTGCTCAGGACTGTGTTTCACACTGAGGACAATTTACAGCGATTCTAGACCAACGCGAATCGCTTCTTTCGCATACGCATTGCTCCTGTAGCGTTTTAGGGATTTCCCAGCAGCACATATGCTATATCCATAAAAAAAGAGTTCTAGAAAGGTAATTACTTAAAAATAGTGTTATATAAATATGAACCATCACTGTCCTGGAGCTCCTTTAAGGGCAGGAGGAAAATTACAGAGCCACACAAAAAAAAGTTTAATACTACCAACCAAAATACATGGATCTAGTGTATTTTTCTACGCTGAATTCGAATTCGTAGTTAAAAAAATATTTATTGTGTCATGTTTTTTTTTGGCCAAAAACCTCTCTTGAAATGGGGTAAAACTATAGTAATATTGTAATGGCTCTTAATGAAGTGTGAAAAATGATAGATATTTTATAGTCTAGAGAACAATATGTATTCAAACCATAGCAAGCTATTTCTATTAATGCAACCAAACTCCACCCTTACAGGAAGGTGAAAAGTACGTCTAAACTTCAAATAACGCAAGTGAGTTTACATAACATGTACAAAGGACAAATTTTTGTAGCTCTTAGGACAAAATATCGGGTATGACACCAAGACATTTCTCTTAAAGGGTTGAGACTCACCCCTATAGGGTGTAAAAATCACCCCCATCTACGAAGGCATCTCATAACTTTCAATAACGACGAAGAAGGTTCAGGCTTTTGTAGTTTTAGGCAGGGTAAACAAATATGGCGTAGATTTGCTTGAACCTACAATACACGACTATAAACTACTCTTAGAGGGTGATAGAAACTACCTCTACGCTCTAATGATGCACATGGATGTTACTGAAATTCGGAAAGGATCAAGTACTTTTATCTTATATATATATATATATATATATATATATATATATATATATATATATATATATATATATATATATATATATATCTAGATCATCTCCTAATAAGGTCGAAAATTATCTCTAGAAGGGGAAAGGAACTACCCCCTGAGATTGATGGCTGTATTTATCCATCCTGCCTGAGATTACGAAAGCCTGTATTTTTTTTAAGATGCTAGAACTTCTAAGATCCATCAATCCCTGGGAGTAGTTCCCCCTTCGAAGCATGCGGGGCCGCCTTTTGAATGGTTTCTCTACCCACATATTTTTAACTTAATTAATTTTTGAAGAATAGTCATATGGTTTAAATCAGGTGAATATAATGAATGGCTCGAAAAACACACTTAATTTGGAACCATAAATTGACGAACTATGAGTGAGTGCGACTTGGTGCGGTATCGCGTAATATAGATCAGCTGTCTGGGCCACGATATTCAGGTCGAACACCATTGAACTAGAGTTGAAACAAATTCATAATTTTTAATGAAAATTTTCGTGTTTTTTTTTTTGGGTTGCGGTGATTATTTTGACTTCCATTCGGTACCTTTACGTTTTGTTTGTTGGTAACATTGTACGCATTAAGTTTCGTTACTAATCACTTTGTTTTCGATAAGTCGACTTCCAATACTTATTCATATGCAAAGCCTTGTTTTACCCTAATCTCCTGAATCATTCGAACTGTTTCTTTGTTGAGGTTTAACATTTATTTCATCCTTTCAGTGATGCATTACGACAATCTGCAACAAATTCATGAACTTGTTGGCATTCAAATTGATTCTGGTCTTCCCTTGTATTTGTCAATTTCAAGCTGTTCTCCCCCATCGAAAATACCTTTATACCATTTGAAAACTTGAGTTTTTAATAAACCACCATCACTTTTTTGTCATTTTTAATGTTTCTGTGGCAAGTTTTCCTTGAAATCTAATTACAACTCCGTGTTTCATGTTTTAATTTTGACAATGACAGTTTGACTATTGATTTTTTTATGGGTATAGTATACTTACTTCAGAGAAATAACTAAAGCTTACAAGAGCGACGCGTGTGCGAAGAAAGTGACTCACGTTGATCTTAAATGGTTATAAATTGTACTCGATGGGAAACACAGTCCTGTGCCAATCATTTCAAAAAGATGAGGATGTCCTTATAAAAGATTGCTTAACAAGGTGGGGGAAATCTTTTTCAAGTCGTCTTTTATATGGAAAACCTAGACCCTTTGGAATGGTTCCCCAGGACTGTTTTCCACCGAGTACCATTTACAACGTTTCAAGACCAACGTGGATCGCTTTTTCCGCACACGCGTCGCTTCTGTAGCGATTTAGGGATTTCCTTGCAAGACGTGTGTTATACCCATAAAAAAAGTAGCCCTATGGTACTGAGGTTATCATGTGATCGTTCCGTATTATAATGAAATTTCCATTAATACAATTTACCGATTACACAACTCTACAATTTTTTTTTGTTTTTGTCCTAAAATTTATTTTATGATTTTTCTATTCATTATGCTCAAAAATAAAGGAAAAGTACCCATATTATAATAAGTTTACTTTTGTGGTAGTTATGACGATAATACATTTTTTTGAGTTATCGTAGAAATATTAAATAGTTCTGGTAAATTTAAAAATACCGCAAAAAAATAAACGGGTCGTAACTTTCACACAATGTCTATAGATGTCATTTAAGTGATAAACAACAATTGACTGTTTTGTAGAAGACTTAAAGAGGTTAAAATATCGTCGAGAAAATGTAAATATGATGCTGATGCATTTTGTTATATATGTGGTATATTTATTAAAGTACGAGATATAAAATTTTATTTAAACGCATGTCAAAAGCTTTGTGAAGCCTACAAGGCCTATTTTAACTGCCCTGTTCGGAATCTAGACTAGCCCTGGGCTCCACATGTTGCTTGTAGTAATTGCAAAAGATGTTTAGAAGGTAAACAATTTTTTCGTAAAAAAATATAAATATGTTTATTTTTATCTTTATTTATTTCAGGTTGGTATGGAAGTGAGAAACGGAGTATGAAATTCGCAGTACCGAGAATTTGGCGAGAGCCAAGAGACCACGCTAATGACGTTATTTTTGCGTAGTAAATCCAGCTAAAAGACGTAGAGGCAAAAATGCGAAACCCATTGAATATTCTCACCTTGCTTCATCTTCTGCTCCAATCTCACATAGCCCACAACTTCCAGTACCTGAACCTCCTAAAAAATTGTCTCAGTCAAGCTCATCTCAGAGTTCAAATAAAAATATTGAAGATGAAGAATTTGTACTGTCACAGGAACCACCGAAACCCCATTTTCTTCCCTCAGAAGACTGAATTTGCCGAAGAGTAAGGCACAGCTTTTGGGTTCTCGTTTGAAGCAATGGAATTTGCTTATTGATGTCAAAATAACAGATCAACGAAATCGGCATGAGACATTTGCTACGTTCTTCACCAAAGAAGATGGACTTTGTTATTGTAATGATATAAGAGGTTTGTTTCAAGCAATTGGGATGCCCTGTGTTCCCAGTGAATGGCGTTTATTTATTGACAGCTCGACAAAAAGCTTGAAAGCCGTTTTATTACATAACACAAATAAATTTCCATCTCTTCCAGTCGCTCATTTTGTACATATAAAAGAACACTATAAAAGGGTTAAAATTTTACTTGAAGCTTTAAAATATCAAGAGTATAAGTGGTAGTTCATTAGAGATTTTAAGATGGTAGGATTTTTAATGGGACTGCAGGGTGGATATACAAAATATCCGTATTATCTCTGTTTGTGGGATAGTAGAGCGGATGCTGAGCACTATGTTTAACAATCATGACCACTAAGAACGGAATTTTGTGTTGGAAAATAAAACGTTAAATGTGAACCTATTGCTGAACCTGAAAATGTATTAATGCCGTCTTTACACATCAAGTTAGGGCTTATGAAACAATTCGTAAAAAAGCTAGATAAAAAATCTGAAGCTCTTACATTTTTAAAAAACTTTTTTCCAAAGTTGTCAGAAGCAAAGGTTAAAGCTGGAATTTTTGTTGGTCCACAAATTAAAAAAAAAAATTGCCACTGAAGAATTTCCAAAATTTCTTATTAATGCTAAAAAAAAAAAGTTGGAATAGTTTTAAAGCACTTGTCTCTGGATTTTTAGGGAATAACAAAGTTGAAAATTGCCAAGAGCTAGTTTAAAACATGTTAGAAAACTTTAAAACCATGGGTTGCAGAATGTCTCTAAAAGTACATATGCTGCATGCTCATTTAGATAAATTTGAAGTCAACATGGAGGCCTACTCAGAAGAACAATGAGAACGTTTTCATCAAGATATTATGAACTTCGAACAACGTTATCGGGGCCAATATAACGAAAATATGATGGGGGACTACATTTGGGGTTTAGTGAGAGAAAGTACTTATGAATGTGAAAGAAAAAGTAATAGGGTTCACTTTTAAACTTTTTTCCGCCATTCTGTAATTTGATATGATAGTAAAAGTTGATAAAAATCATATATAAATATATTTGTTTCGATTTATCAATAAAAATTTAAACTATATATTTTCTAAAATACTGTTCAACCGTTCTCCTGGATACAAAAGCAAACTTTTTCAGGCCATATATATTTTTTTCGTCTAACTGTCGATAAATCTATCGAAATTTCATACCCTCCTATCAAAGTCAAAATTCACGTTGACCTGTGTTATGTAACCAATGTTTTGCCACAGTAACCAAACTATTAAAATATATTATATAAAGATACTTGCGATTGTAACTAATAGTACTTCCTTATATCGCAAGCAATGTAAAAATTAAATCGTAATTAGCGCTTCATCAATTAACTTTAAAGGAAAGTTTAGGGTGTAATAAGCATAAGCGTTAATATTACGGCACCTATTGTAATAAGTGAGCGACTGTTTTCGACCTAATAGGCTTCTATTGTCTGTAGAATGTAAATTTAAATTGGAGCGCTGTTCATAATAATAGGTTCCATTTCTATAAGGATGACATCTACTCGTTCGTATAATTTCAACTGTGATCAAGTTTACATGCTTTCAAATAGCAGTTTTAGTCGAGGCGTTTTTAGAGTTTCTTACGACCGAAAAGAAATAGAAAACTGAAATTTCCAACGAAACAAAACCAGATTTTCGAACGAATCAAACTCAAGGTGATATTTCATACTAAAGTGTCTCCTTGATCGGATATCTCAGATATTATGAAACGTGCCCTCTTAAAAACTCATCGTATCTTTCAAGTAGCAAAACTTAAGACCTACTAAAAATTAAAAGCGTGGCACTCATGGAAAAAGACATTTTTTGGAAAAATCGAGACTTTGCTTATGTTTTGACCAATTTGAATAATTTTTTTTTGAAATACTCGTGAACACTTCTAGTTTATTCTCCAACTACAGAATTTTAAATAAATTGATTTATTGTGATTATATCTGATCATATATCGGTTATATGAAAAATACATATTTATATCATACTAGGAATAGTACAAAATTCGACCAAATTTTGTTTTTTAACGTATATGTTTAGATATATTAACCTTCTCAATTCAAATGCGAAGATAATTTTAATTATATATATATATATATATATATATATATATATATATATATATATATATATATATATATATATATATATATATATATATGAGGCTTTCACTTAAACAAATAGCTTCCAGTTGCAAACATTCTTAATCGTAAGAATGGAACAGTTCTTTACTACACAAATCTATGTGAATATGATAACTTTGTGCATTTTGATTCAGGTAATAAAGGTCCGACATCAAAATTTTCCCTGTAAATAACTTTCTAACCTCAAAAAAGCTTAAAAACATCAATATTCTTGGTTATAAGTAGGGCATTTCTTTTATATAGTTCAGGGCTGTCAAGGTCATGCACAGGTCGAGCCAATTTCGGAGGTAACGCCTCCCGCTGCCCCCACCACTACTAGACGTTAAGCGGCCGAGCCGCCGATCGCGGCTCGGCCGCTTACCAAACACAATGCACTCCTTCTATGTCTCTCATAGCCGCTCCTGCGACTGGGCGAACGGCGGCAGAAGCAGTGGTGGGGGCAGCGGGAGGCGTTACCTCCGAAATTGGCTCGAATCGTGCATGACCTTCACAGCCCTGATATAGTTCATAAAAGTATCTAAAATAGCTTTTTATATGTAGATTGACTGAGAGGCGAACAAAAAGCCACGTATGGTTAATTTAAACCTAATATAATCCAATAGGTCGAGTCATGAACGGGCAGAAAAGCATATACTACAAGTTTTAAACTTAACATTACCTAATGCATCAACTCATAAGTGAATAGAGAAGCATATACTACAAGTGAATGTGAATGTGTCTTTACAAATACATTTAATAAAATAACCCGATTTTTTCTTTAGTTTCTTATTGCAAAATATATGCTAATATACAATTCAGATTTAGTCAATTATGAGTGAAAATGAACAAATAATTTAAAATTACATTTGTAACATATTATCTGTAATAAATAGTATCTCGTGTTTGAGCTAAAAAGTATTTGTGACAAAACCTATTCATAATAGAAACTGTTAAAAACAAAGTATATAAAACATTTCAACTTTAATGCAGCTATTTTATTTGTGAATGTAGATTTCAATTATCCTTTGTTTAAAAAAAATCTTCGTAAAATTTTTAGTTTACGCTTGTTATATAATTAACTGCAAAAAAAAATAGATGTTTTAATATACACAGATATATATTTGACATTAAAAGTATATTAACATTGTTTATAAAACTTTTTTTTAAGCCCACTGTTATTAATAATTAATATTTGTAAGTGTAACTGTATAATTAATATTTTTTAACAAAACAACAATTTAAGATGCATCTAATAAATATATAAGTACACAAAATATAGTGGAATCAATGTCAATCGATTTATTGTAAATACTTAATGTGTATATTAATATGTATAACAAAAATTAATTCATGTATTGTAATTTATTAATTTATATTTGAATACCTTAGTAGCAATTCTATATCGAAAATACCCTAAAATTGTAATTAGTGTTGACTTTTACTTCAGAATTAAATATCTCTGTCCGGCTAAAACTTTCAATTTTCTTGATTTTTTTTTTTGTTTATTGACGAGTTTTAAAACATATTAGCAGTTATAATCCTTAAACTTGATAGATTTTACCAAGATTTTTTTAGATGTAGAATGAGCGTCAAAGAAGTCACATTATATTTATCACCTGAAAAACAGTTTTCAATTTTACAATGTTGAAATGGAATTTAAAGTCTCATATTCAAAACTATGTGTATAGAATAATCTATAATATATATAAAATGCAACGTCTCTCTGTCTGTATGTCGGTCTGTTTGTCTCTCCGTTAGTGCGCTTATCACTGGAGAACCACTTATCCGATTTACGTTCTTTCTTTTTTTAAAACATACATATGTTCTCTGGCCAGGTTATAGGCTATATTTTATTACGATAGGTAACATAAGGAATGAGCAGTGACGATAATAGTGAATGAAGTCGGAAAAAAGTTTGCCGCTAGCGCGTTCCCTTGCAATACACAGCCTAAACCATTAAATATGGAACAATATTATGCAGCAGAGAATATCTATAATCTATATACTATAACATATATAAAATGCAATGTCTCTTTGTCTGTCCATTAGTGCGTTTATCACGCGAGAACCACTTATCCAATTTACGTGTCTTTTTTTAAATTCATACAAATATTTTTTGGCCAGGTCATATAATAATAATAATAATCTATATCTATAATGTATATAAAATGCAACATCTCTCTGTCTGACTGTCTGTCCGTTAGTGCACTTATCCCTCGAGAAACACTTATCCGATTTACGTGATTTTTTTAAATTCATACATGTGTTCTCTGACCAGGTTATAGATATATATTTTATTACATCTATAATATATATAAAATGCAACGTATCTCTGTCTGTCGTCTGTCTATCTGTCTGTCTGTCTGTCTGTTAGTGCGCTTATCACTGGAGAAACACTTATCCGATTTAGATATATATTTTTTTTAAAACATACGTATGTTCTCTGGTCAAGTTATCTATCTATAATATATATAAAATGCAACGTCTCTCTGTCTGTCTGTCTGTCCGTTAGTGCGTTACGTACTTTTTTTTTTAAAACAAATATATGTTCTCTGGCTAGGTTATAGGATATATTTTATTGCGTTAGGTAACATAAAGAATAAGCAGTGACGATAATCGTAAATCAAGTCGGAAAAAAGGTTACCGGTAGCGCGTTCTCTTGCAATACACTGCCTAAACCATTAAATATGGAACAATATCATGTTGCAAAGATATATATATAAAATGCAAGTCTCTCTGTCTGTCTGTCTGTCCGTTAGTGCGCTTATCACTTGAGAACCACTTATCCGATTTACGTGTTTTTATAAATTTATACATATGATATGTTCTATATAATTCGATATAAGCCTAGATAATGGGAGATAAGGTGAGATAATGGGAGATAAACATAAATAATGGGAGATAAGGAGAAATAATGGGAGATAAGCAGAGATAAGTCTAGGTAATGGGAGTTATGGTGAGATAATGGGAGATAAGAAGAAATAATGGGAGATAAGGAGAAATATTGCGAGATAAGTCGAGATAAGCTTAGATAATGGGAGATAAGGTGAGACAATGGGAGATAAGGAGAAATAATGTGAGATAAGGAGAAATAATGGGAGATGAGCAGAGATAAGCCTAGATAATGGAAATTATGTAGAGATAATGGGAGATAAGGAGAAATAATGGGAGATAAGGGGAAATAATGGCAGATATTTTATTACGTTAGGTAACATAAGGAATAAGCAGTGACGATAGTAGTGAATTAAGTCCACGCGAGCGAAGCCGCGGGCAAGGCTAGTGGTGATATAAAAAATAAGAAAATCGATCTAATAATAAATAAGATATCATCAGAAAATATAGAAATGCCCTACTTATAACCAAGAATATTGATGTTTTTAAGCTTTTTTTACGTTGAAAAGTTATGTACAGGGAGAATTTTGAACTCAGTCCTCTATCAGCTGGACCAAAATACACAAAGTTATCATATTCAGATAGGTTTGTGCAGTAAAGAACTGTTCCGTTACGACTAAGAATGTTTACAACTGGAAGCTATATTTTTGAGGTTTTTTTTAAGTCATCTTTGAATTCGAATTGACAAAGTTAATATATCTAAGTATATATGTTAAAATACCAAATTTAGTGGAATTTTGAACTATTCCTTTGGGCTAAATATGTTTTTTTCATATAACCGATATCTGATCAGATAAAATCAATCATAAGTCAACTTATTTAAAATTCTACTTGGAGAGTAAACCAGAAGTGTTCACGACTATTTTAAAAAAATATATATATTAAAAATGGTCAAAACTTAAGCCACGTCTCGATATTTCTCCAAAAAATGCCTGGTACGCGGCTTGGCCTTGTTTCAAACATTTGTTTTTAGGGTGGAATAATCAGACTTGAGAATGCTTTTCTCGGCATGTCTCTGTACCGTCAGTATAATCGATTAATTTTTAAAGACCCCGATTTTTTTACTAAAAAAATCATGACGTGTATGAAAATTACATGACAAATATGTAAGGTATTCTTTCTTACAACAATTTCACACAATAAACATAATAAAACCTAAATTACCATAAACACTTCAACAAAATTACTTTTTTATTGGTAACCTTTATATACCTCTAAAATGACCAAATTCACTACTAAAACCGTTTGTAGGGAACTCAGTTAAAAATTTATTGTTTTTATATTATATCCCTCAGAATTGTTATGCCTCGCCGGCATTTTTACACCCCTAGGTCGTCAGTCACCCTGTAAACATTATAAATTTCAATTTTATTGACGACCCTTCGATATTGGTTTTATATTGGGTTTATATGTTGATGAGGGACGCAAACCTCATCTTTGGGTGTGAATTTATTGAGCCTTCCGCAATATCGAGTTTATAACCTTAAGGGGCGAGATAGGGCTGTCTCGATCGTAAGGGACAAAGTTATTTGAAATTCCCGATTTATGTAAGCGACATTAACATGCTAACAACATCAGTTTCTGGAATATGGTGTTGTAAAAGTTGAGAAACGCGCAGTTTCTGAGGGAGGAACGATATCGATCAAAATGACGACCGATTGAAAATTTATGCTCAGAGTGCCTGCCAGTAATCACCGAATTTTAAAGTATTTTCTGTGTTGAATAAATGTAAATTTACTCTGGTAAGTACTTTAGTTTACGTTAGGAACAGTAAGTGTTTTTTTTCCTTTATTTTGTATAAACAGACTAGGTTGGCTTGACTTTTTACTACAAGATTCAATATATTTGCATTCTTCAATTTAAAAAGTATTTTTGGTTTATATAGATTCTTTGATCGAATAATGTATGATACTCAAGTCACACAATAATTGGCCCATGGGGTATCATAAAACTGATCCCTCTTCCCCCACGAATACCCTATATTTGATTAATATCTTAGCCTACGAGCTGCAGGAATCATTAGAAAATAACCGGTCAAGTGCAAGTTGAACTTGCATAATTAGTGTTCTGTACGTGATTGCTTTTAAAATATAAAAAAAATTGTTACGGTGGTATAGAATGATCAGTGACTTTACAAAACACACCCCAAAGGAGTTTTCAACAAAGTTCGTTTCCAATCTTTACTGAAATCTGATCACCTCGACATTTTTTTTTTTTATATACCAAATAGATTATTAAAGGTGCATTCGTGATAATTTTCGTTCAATCTACACCCGGTGGAAAGCATTCCAGGATTTTTTCAAAATTTTTTGATCAGTACTTTTCGAGATAAGGTGTGGGGACAGCGATTTTTCGCGACTTTTTAAAAATAATACAAGTATTACATTATATATATATATATATATATATATATATATATATATATATATATATTTTACTTGTGTTTTCACAAGCTTTCGTTTGACACCACACTCGATGACCTAGTAAAAAAATTTTTTTTTTCCCTTCCGATTTCACCCCCCAAAACTAACCCCTTAAGTCAAAATTTAATTTTCAAAATTACACGGCTCTGACGAGGCTATCAATTCCTATATTATTACCAAATTTCAACTTTCTATGACAAATAGTTTCGGAGAAAATCGGGTGTGACAGACGGACAGATAGACAGACGGGCAGACAGACAGACAGACAGACACCGAAGTCATCTTATAAGTGTTCCGTGCGGAACACTAAAAATGTATTTTTTGTAGAAAACGTTTCTTAAAGTACCTTTACAATAATAATCTAAATAACACAAATAATTCACAATATGTACATTTTTTTTTATGGGCTTAGCACACGTGCTACAGGGAAGTCCTTAAAGCGCTCCAGGAGCGGCACGTGTGCGGAAAAAGCGATTCACGTTGTTCTTGAATCGCTGTAAATTGTACTCAGTAGGAAACACAGCGCTGGGCAAATTATTCCAAAGGGATGATGTTCTCCATATAAAAGACTGCTTGAAAAAACGCGGAGTAATAAGTGAACTTCATACGGATGTGAAGTATTAGCGTGACGTGTATTTCTAACATGCACCGCTCTGGGAGGAATTAAGCGAGCTACATCCCTCGAACACTTTCCATGAAGATACTTGTAGAACAGAGTCAAGTGGCCAACCGTTTTTCGATGTTCCAACGAATCAAGGCCGCCGGTCAGTTCCGGGTCTCCAGTCAGACGAACAGCTCTTCTCTGAACAGAATCCAACAAATACAGTGTGTTTTTGGGAGCGGAGCCCCAAACATGCGAGCAGTATTCCATAGTTGGTCGAATTTGAGCTTCGTAACGAATTAACAGTTGTTTTGGGGTATAAAGCTTTCTGGTTCGAAATGATATTCCCAGCTTTTGAGAAGCTCTCCTTGCTATGCCTACAACATGTTCATGCCAGGACATATTTGCTCCCAAATGAACGCCCAACAAATTGAGTGACGATGCTAGGGGAATAGAGTGCCCCGACATAACCATGTCGGGTTCAGCAACGTTAACTTTTTAGAGAAAACGGCCGCCTGGGTTTTTGTAGCGTTAAATTCCACTTGGTTACTGTCGCCCCAAGATAGAATTTCTTCCAGGTCTTTGTTAAGTTGAACGACCTCCTGCTGTCTGCGGATATTCGCCTGAGGAGCCGATGTTCAAGCGTTCAAAGTGAATGAAGAGATGAGCGTACTGTCATCTACAAAGCTGTAGATTGGATTCCCGGTCTTTTCCAGCAGATCGTTAATGTAAATGAGAAAGAAAATAGGAGACAATATGGAGCTTTGGGGCAGACCTGCGTTGATAGTGAAGGCGTTAGAAAGAAATCCGTCGACCGCCACAAACAGAACTTTTCTGACATACCACAAGAGCGTAGCTTATCCAAAAGTCCACCGTGCCAAACACGGTCGAATGCCTTGGATATGTCAAGAGCAACCGCTCGAGATTTTCCAAAGCGTTCAATTGCGTTGTTCCAAATATGTGTTACATAAGTCAGAAGATCTCCTGTTGATCTATGTTTACGAAAGCCATATTGGTGATCGCTAATAATGTTGAATCCTTCAAGATATTTTAGAAGATGCTGAATGATTAACCTTTTCCATGACTTTGCACCATGAGTTGCACCACAGGAATCAACATACCATACGTAAAGCAGCAAATCTCACCCCATCTTCCCTACTTTTCCTGCCTGAGAAAGCACTTTTTAAAGAAATGTAGTTTTTGAATTCTCCATAACCTATACTTCTTGCCATCGCTTTCCTACAAGGTGCGGCGTTTATAAAACTGCAGTATTAGGCCTAGAGCCGAGCTAACAGCTCAGACTAGACTGGCGACTAGTCCAGAGACTAGACCGAAAATTGAAAAAGTAATCCCTATAATATTATTTTTTGGAAATGGCTGGTTTTTCATGCTTAAGGGCGCATACTTAAGAAAAATAAATGAATTATATATATATATATATATATATATATATATATATATATATATATATTATACTTACAATATTCCCGTCGTCAAACATTTCGAGTTGATCGTACATCCATTCAATATGATAAACCTTCAGGACGCCTGAAAACCTCTGCGACCAACGAGATTGGGACAAAAATTAACAATAACGTACTGATCTCCGACTGAAGTTACGCGATCTAACTGACATGGTAAACATCTCACGTGTTTACCACATTTTCCACGATGTTTTAGGTATGAGAAAGCTTACCGCCCCATACGTGCTCCGGTTGTTAGCAATCCACTAAAAACATAAATATGAATTCATCATTATACGCTACAGACGAAGGAAGTGCTCATAAACTATCGGGCGAAAGGGAGCGATTACCAGAGAGGGGAGTATTATGCTCCACCTGAAATTATCACGATAATGCACCTTAACACACGTCTCAGATGGTTGCTGCAAAACTGCGATTACTTTCCACTTCCAAACTTGAAAAATGGCTGACTATAAAGTTGGAAAGGCGTTGAACTAACTGTACTAATTTACAATCAGAACTCATCATTATCAGCTGATGGGCTCCCTATTTCTTTTAATAAATCCATTTCATAAAAATCCTCACAAAATTTTTTTTACTTTGTACACAACGAGTTATTAAAATTACTTTTCTCTATGGTATCATTAATTTTTTATTAGTCAAATCTATAGTTATTGTCTATAGTTATTGGTATTTTACAGCTTCCCCTAAAAATTTCACATTAACCTACAGCTTCCACCTAAAAATTTACATTACCTACTTTCTTATTCCTTACCCGTCTTCAATTGAAAAGTTGTACAATACCAAATCTGTGGAAGGTTATACTTTTTATTAAAATTCTGTCGCAGGTAAAACTGTCAATAAAACTTCCTCGTTTCCAATTCTATATTTCTAGCGTTGAACGTTCGTCTCGAAAAAGTTTTTAATTTTTATTTGGGACTTTTTAGTTAAAGCTCCCGAGTTCGATTCAATCTCAATGAACTTTTCCAATTTTATAAATGCGTTGAACTTATTCGTTTTAATAATATGTATTTTCTCCGTAAAATATTCAGATGAACTTTTGAAGCAATATATAAACTTTAACAGCTAATTTGAAATTACCAATTGGTAATTGATTGTAATACAACATTCCATCCGGGTATTTTAAAACGTAATTTCTGCTCTGTTCACTAGACCTTTTAAATCAATTTAATGACTTTACAGTAACAATGAGATGGTTCACTTTCTAGTACATATTACATAAATATACTAGACAGAATCAGAATCGTGGGCAGAAAATTTGTGCCTTTAAAAAAATAATCCCTTTTCTCTGGAGGGATATGAAGGTAAAAAAGAGCCCACCTAAAATTGTACAATCTCCTCAAAATGATGATCGAGGAAGTTAAGAGTTGAAAAAAAAAAAATATCTCGATAAGGCAAATTTCCAGGTTGGTTCTGCATGTATATATATTTTGAGTTATCGTAAAACATCTGGCTTTTTTACATTAAAATTTAAACAATTGTTTTCTTATTTTAAAATTTAAGTGAAGTTTAGTAAATTAAATATATGCCGTTTTCTCGATGATCCTTTGCCATTTTTCTAGTACTGCCACTATCTTGTCACTATGAACTGAACCAAGTGATCTTCATAACCCTCTTTTGAAGTCAACGCACCATTAAGGCAGTTCTGCAAAGATCGAATCCACTTAGCCAAATCTGTGAAAGTGTGCCATTTGATGATATATGTGATCTGGCGTTGACATGAAGGACGACAGCCCTTTTCCTGTTGATCGATTCGACCACTTCTTCTCAATTCCTCGCTGCAATTTGAGTAATTTCTAACAGTAAAGATCAGAATCGATCATTCGATCAGATTGTAGCACTTCAAGATACATGTTTTCTTCCAATCCAACCAAATATGCAACATTACCTTCCTTGGTGTTAATCCTGGCTTTACTACAGTTTCCGAAACGTCACCATGCTTCGACCACGATTTTTTACTATATTATTATCGTATGGAGCGATTTCGTTACATTTCAACAATGTTTCAGAGATGGAAATTAGGTAATCCAAACATCGAGTTAATTTTTGTATTCAGCCTTCCTCAAATCGCCTTAAATTATTTGGTGATGGAGGTTTATTCCCGAGCTAAGTCATGGTCTTGCTAAACTTTTTTCAAGGCTTTATCTACTTTTTCCGATGACCGACCGTAGCCAGGTGCCTCTTTGACACCAAAATTTCCAGAATCGAAAGCCAGCGAGCCGTCTCTTGACTATTATTTTTGATAAAGTACCTTGCTTGTAAATAGCACAAATTTCTTCACAAACCTGCACAGTTTGTTTCACACTGTCGTAGAAATATTGTAAAATATAGAGATTTTTTCAGAAATTCAGTCTTTGGATTGAATCGATAAATACAACTTTTTTTATTTATTCCCTGAAATATGACCAAATTTTAAGTATGTCCAAATTAACCAAAAAAAACCGAAGTTAACGATGCTCTACGTGTTCGAAGGAATCATCTATTTCAATATATTAAACGATTTTCATAACACCCTATATATATATATATATGTATATGTATATATATATATATATATATATATATATATATATATATATATATATATATATATATATATTAGGTTGCCAAAAAAGGATCGGGCCTTATTTTCGCTAAAGGATTGTAGAGTGCCTTATCTTTAGTATTTCTATTCGAATCTAGTGATACTTACGCGCGTTTGAAAAATGACATTTCAGAGAATAAACAAAATAAACTGTCGTATTTACTGATTCAATACAAATACTTCAAAATTTCTGATATATATATATATATATATATATATATATATATATATATATATATATATATATATATATATACATATATATATATATATATATATAAAAATATATGTATATGTATATATATATATATATATATATATATATATATATATATATATATAAAAATATATGTATATGTATATATATATATATATATATATATATATATATATATATATATATATATATATATATGTATATATATATATATATATATATATATATATATATATATATATATATATATATATATATATATATATATATATATATATATATATATAAATATATATATAAATATATATATATATATATATATATATATATATATATATATATATATATATATATATTCAATTATATTCACAGTACTTTATGTATGTATTGTTTTAACCAACATTAATTGTAAAGCCAACACTTTCGGGTCCGCTACTGACCGACCCTATTAAACCTCATCTTCTACATTTCTCAATTTCACCGCATCATTGAAACTCTATATTAATTAAGATCTCAGATTCAGAATACCATAATTCTACGTCAATTTACCTGAATGAATAGTATTCCTTTGTATAATTGCAAATTTTGAATATGCCCAGACCGACGTAGATCCCTTGTACAATATGTGTTGGAATACGGAGGAATTCAAGCAGATATAATCGGGTTTGAGGCAAAGGACTTGGGAATGTAAACCAAGGATCATTGTATTTAAATTAAATATTAAATTGAGAACGAAAAATATTTCTTATTGTAATTTGCAGTCTATCACTACGCGAGACTGAGGGAACTGAGACAACATGACATTTGTAAATTTGGAGCACAGGGAGCACTGAAAGAGGATTAATTTTTTGCTTATTGTTAAAAAAAATAGACAGATAGATTCTTAGCTCTCAGGTCGTGTAAAGTAATAATGATAATCAGACTTCTAGTTAATAAATGGGTGTTTTTTTATGTACATGTACATGGAACGAATAATAAATTCTGAGCCTTGAATCTTGGATTACAACTGTCGCCATAATTTAGATTAAAAACACATCTAATAACTCTCTTCTGCGTAATAAATGCTCCCTTTCAATTAGTATCTGCTCCCATGGGGGTGTATTATACGCAAGATAACTTTAAATTAATGAGTAGTATGTACTTATAAGAATTCCTATATTTAAAGTTATGTTTAATAGATTTATTGCATGTTAGGTTAAGTTACCTTTATAACAAATGCGATTTATTTGTACCAGCCAGTTTAATAAGTTATATACATATATATATATATATATATATATATATATATATATATATATATATATATATATATATATCAATCCGTTCGTCTAACAATGAATTTGCATGACGTTTCGTCGAAATCTCATTTGGCATTTTCAAGTGCTCCCGCTGCTACTGCTACTCAATCGAGTAGCACATTCCATCATCCGTGAAAACCTCTATTGTAACATATACATATATATATATATATATATATATATATATATATATATATATATATATATATATATAGATATATATTTATATATACGTGGATCCTACAGGTTCTGCCGCATCTCGCATTTCGACTGCCATGTTTTCCTGCCTTCCTTTCTTTTGCTATTGTAGGTGTTCTTCCTGTTCGGCTTCTGGTTTCTTCATTTTGGAAGTGCTTCTGTCTAGATATTCTACATGATTTTCTTAAACAATACATTTCTATGTCAATATCGGTTCTATAATTGCCCTGTAGATCGTCAGCTTTGTTTCGCTTGTTATCTGATTTGACCAAAGTAACGAGTTTAGAATCTTTACGCATTTTTTGCCCTATTGAGTCCTTTACTTTATGTCTCTCTTTGATGATCCTTTATTGGAAATTAAACTTCTCAAGTATATAAACTCCTCACATCTTGTTATTTCTCTTAATTTTAAATCTAGTTCTTATTTCTGATCCTCACCCACCCTAAGATATTCTGTCTTCCTTATGGTTATGTCCAAGTTATCTTTAAAAATCCAAAAACTTGATTACCTCAGAACAACTTAAACAATTTGTAGATTGGACTGCAAGAATTTACACTGTTTTTTAGTGCTCCGTACGGAACACTTATAAGATCACTTCGGTGTCTGTCTGTCTGTCTGTCTGTCTGTCTGTCTGTCTGTCTGTCTGTCTGTCTGTCTGTCTGTCACACCCGATTTTTTCTCCGAAACTATTTGACATAGAAAGGTGAAATTTGGTAATAATATAGGAATTGATGGCCTCGTCAGAGGCATGTAGTTTTGAGAGTTAAATTTTGACTTAAGGGGTTAGTTTTGGGGGGTGAAGTCAGAAGTGAAAAAAAATTTTTTTTACTAGGTCATCGAGTGTGGTGTCAAATGAAAGCTTGTGAAAACACGAGTAAAAAATATATATATAATATTATACTTGCGCGCACTTTTCTTTATATTATTTTTAAAAATTCGCGAAAAATCGCTGTCCTGGGCCTTATCTCGAAAAGTACTTATCAAAAAATTTCGAAAAAATTCTGGAATATTCTCCACGGGGTGTAGATTGAACGAAAATTATCACGAGTGCATTACCTTTAATAATTTGTATGGTATATAAAAAAAACAAAAATTTCAAGGTCATCGGATTTCAATAAAGATTGGAAACAACCTTTGTTGAAAACTCATTTGGGGTGTGTTTTGTGACGTCACTGATCATTTTATACCACCGTAACATAAATTTTGACTTAAGGGGTTCGTTTTGAGGGGTGAAATCGGAAGTGAAAACAAATTTTTTTTACTAGGTCATCGAGTGTAGTGTCAAATGAAAGCTTGTGAAAACACGAGTAAAATATATATATATATATATATATATATATATAATATAATGTAACACTTGTGCACACTTTTCTTCGTATTACTTTTAAAAAATCGCTGTCCCCTACCTTATCTCGAAAAGTACTGATCAAAAAATTTTGAAAAAATTCTGGAATATTCTCCACGGGGTGTAGATTAAACGAAAATTATCACGAGTGCATTACCTTTAATAATTTATTTGGTATATATAAAAAAAAAATTTCAAGGACACCAGTTTTCAGTAAAGATTGGAAACAAACTTTGTTGAAAACTCATTTGGGGTGTGTTTTGTGAAGTCACTGATCATTTTATACCACCCTAACAAAAATTTTTATTTTAAAAACAATCAATGTACGGAACACTAATTGTGCAAGTTCAACTTGCACTTGACCGGTTTTTTTTAATAATATGAAGTATACTTAGGTGCGCATACGGTAGCTCTGTTGTCGGAGAAAACCGAATTCAGCTATTGGAAAACTGTTGACTGTCTTCTATAAAGTTTTTAGTACTATCTGTTTGAACCTATTTATTGGGTCTGACTTACTCCAAAGCAGTAAGCTTTAGGTCTCGCAAGCGATGATGACAAATATAAGTAAATTTGTAATAAACTTTGGGACTAACTTATGTCAAGTGGAATGTCATTCTCATCTGAGACTTTCACACGGATTTAGTCCTGGAGATAGGGCTACAGACAACAGGTGAAGGAAACCTGGAATAACATTCCGTCCCTATAGTATTTTTTCTCGGAAACGGGTACGAGCTACCGAATATTAAAAAGCAAAAAAAATTATGTACGAAGGTGACTGGAACTAGTTAAAGACAAGCCAAGGTAATATTCAAGAAAAAAGTACGTCCAATTACCATTGTTAAAGTTAAATAAAAATAGAGGAGGAAACAAGCTAAATAAAAATAAAGGAGCAACTAAGCGATATCGACACGAGAAGAAATGAACAAGAAAATTCCATAATTGCCACATTTACTACATGTACACGATAAACCCATTAATCATAATCCGGGAGTCGTGTGATGTAGATGAACACGCCTTAAAGTGAAAAACGAAACTGTGCAAATTTAACCTCACTCAACGTATATAACAAAAAGCCATCAAAATCAAATAAAAACAAAGAGAAAATTTTCAAGAGCAGCACGAAGATATGAGCTAATGGTTTCAACTAAATTGCGTCATCTGCGCTCATAGTTAAAAATAAACGCTACAATTAAATTATTTGCTTTGTAACCATCTTCAGTGTTTTATTGTTTACCTTGTTGGTCTTTCACATGTTTTTATATCGTTTACTTGACATTTAGCATAATTCTAGAGAGTCAAAATAAGTATAAAAACGATATAATGACGTACTATGCGGATCATTTTCGACTCCCCCTACCCCCTACCTGTGTAACAAATTATTTAGTCCACTCACAGTACTCTCCTTCAGTAGCGATACAACCGTTAGTATGGTTGATTAATTTACAGAATGAGTTGTTTTTTTTTTCTAAGCAAAGTAAACGTTTTCATTCAACAAAACTTTTCAATAAAACTAGAGCCCCTTAAGCGCAATTAGCCCATTTACGATGCAATCGATAGGCTTGCGGTTTCAAGTAATAATATCTTGTATGGATGTAACCCTGAGTCTTTACGTAAAGTTCGCAAAGATAATACCACAGAAAGATTCAATTTCTGAGATCGTCGACTTAAGATGTTTGTTCAGTTCGAGCGATAACTATTCCTCTAGTTCTCAGGTTACCGTGACGAATATATTTGATGCAAGAATGATGAACGATGTGATAAATTTGTCGCTTATATAGACAGGTATACTGACTATAATTGGTTCAAGCTCATGAATAGCCTTTTGCAAAATATCGGAATTTTTATAATTGTTTACAATTAAGTAAGATTTTTATGAATCAAGCTATTCATTGCAAAAACAAATGAATATAACACTCCTCTTTACTTAACTTTTATAGACTTTGAAAAAGCGTTCGACTCGGTGGAAACATGGGCAATCATGGAGGCACTTGGAAACTGCAGAATTGACCATAGATATATTAATCTCTTGACTAACATCAGTAATAAAACCAAAGCTACCTATAAATTACTTGAAGAAACGAAAACAATGCAGAGTTGGACAAGGCGACTGTCTATCACCTAAGCTTTACACTCTTGTATTGGAAGATATGTATAGAAAATTCCATTGGGACAACTACAGAGTGAACGTAAATGGCAAAAAACTAAACCATCTAAGGTATGTAGACGATATTATCATTATAGCTACGAACATAAATAACAACCTAGATTATATGGTAAAAGATTTAAAAGAACAAGCACGAAAGATCGGCGTGAAGATGAATTTAAATAAAACAAAGACTATGACGCCAGAGCAACAAGATATAGACGAAACATTACAAGTTGAAAACGTAACAGTTGAAAACATGAATGAGTATATATACTTAGGACAAACACTTAAGCTTGGCCGAGACAGTCAATAAACGAAGATGCCGATTGGCATGGGTAGCTTTCAGTAAGCTCGGTTTTATTCTAAACTCCAGAAACATAGCTCAACATCTAAAAACAAAAGTTTTCGACAAATGTATCCTACCCGTAATGACCTACAGAAGCGAAAATTGGACCTTCACAAAAACCCACTTCCACAAACTAAAAGTCACACGAAGAGCCATGGAACGAAAAAATGCTAGGCATCTCACTACTAGATAAAAAGAATAGCAAATTTAAAATGGAGTTGGGCAGGACGCCTTACCAGGACACAAGAAAACAGGTGGACAAAAACAATACTCCAGTGGCGAGCATGGGAATATAGAAGAAACAGAGGAAGACTACCTAACAGGTGGTATAACGCCATAAAAATGGTGGCCGGACTGGGATGGGTACAGACAGCTCAAAATAGAACGAGGTGGAAATCAATGAAGAAGGCCTTCGTCCAATTATGAACGGAAACGGGCTAAAAGAAGAAGAAAGAAGAAGGATTTTTAGGCTTGCAAAATAGTAATCCTAGATCAAACACCACTGTAAAATTTTCACAAAATCGATTTTTTTTTGGCTTAAATGGTTCATTATGTTGTCTAGAATATGGTGCAGGCATCGCAGAGTAAAGGTATATACAAAAATTTTTACGTTATATTACAACTAAAACTTTAAACGCGTATTTCTCGAAACCACGTTTTTTACCTTACCAGAAACATAACTCGAGTTTTCAATCAACCGACTAAAAATTTCTAATACAGCTTTAAGAAGTTATAACTGAGGGAAGGACATACGGATTTTACGATTAATGCAATTTTTTTTTGATAACAATTTAGTGCAAAATTTTTAGTCATTCGTCACAAAAATCAATATTTTTTCATTTCCCTACGTCATTCCCCAGATTTTCACTTATAAAATAAGAATATTTTTGTTTTTTTTTTTTCATTTTAGGCTCATCCCTTTGTAAGAAATCTTTCCGGTAGTGCAAAAAAGGAGTTTTTGTTCACCAGGGGCCATTTTGCATTAAAAAATTCTGAAAAAAATCGTGTATATTTTTTAATATTTGTATAATAAAACTTTTTTAACCGCAAATCGATATCTTATATAGTTTTTCCTAATATAGTTCTTGAAATTCACCTTTTTTGACCTCTCCAGTGGTGTTCACCCTTATAGAACAGATGATAAATGGGAATCGTTACTGCTGTCCGTTGCTTCATCAAGTTATATGGAAAATTATTTTCCAATTAGTTCAGAATGAAGGTAGTGCTGAATGTTCCCAGATTTCCTTTTAATTCTGCAACAAGTTCTATGATCTGAAGTAGTTTTGCAAACGGAATTCCTGACATATCTGTAGGAGCTAGTAGAATGAGTTGTTCTGCAAGAGTGTATGTCTTGCATTTTGGCTATTTTAACGATTATGTACGATGACAATAAAGCTGTTTCATTTACTATGAGAAATTTAACTCCAATCTCTTTAAAGATTTGAGTTTTTTCTGTGGAAAATTCACGGTGCTTATCGATATATTCCATATGTAGGATTTTTAAATCCTTTTTCAAATCGTCAGATTTCGTTCTATCCGCCGCCAAAATTTTGAAGCAAATAACCCATAGAAGTCCTTCTTTAGCACTTACTTCAATACTTGTAAAGCCGAACTTAAAATTTGTTCAGTCATATATTCGGATTTTTGATTTTATAACAGAATTAGTACTTATACTGTTTGATGAAGTTGAGGAGTCATCGTGCTCACACTTACGTTTGGCTCCAATTGGAAACCTATCCATGCCGCGACTGTACGTAAATATCAGCAGTAATTTGTTGGAGCGTTTGAACTACAACTCTCCTATGTCCATAGTCAACTAACAATGAATAGCGAAAGTAGAATTTATGGTAACGCAATTTCAATCCAGAAAGCTCAAGACGTCTCGGTATCTCTTCGAGAGCATTCGGGTAGAGATGCTAAGAATACTGGCGCAAATGCACTGTTACGAGTAGCCATTGTCGCCAAATTGATCTTAAGGTATTTCTTACGAGAAGACAGAGAGAGTATTATGTTAGAGAAAGACGCGAAATAATTTGGTTTTCAAAGTATAATGAATGTGTCAACGTAGCTTCTCGTCGCACGCAATCACGTGTTATTTATAATAACCTTGATACTTTTACATGATATACAATAAAAATTATGTTTAATTAAAACGATATTTTGAATTATTTATTAAAAATATATCAATTAATAAGTATTTATAACTAAATAAATGCCCGTGCGATGCACGCATTTATTCTAGTGTTTTTTAAAAGAAAATCCGATCAGTACAGTGCATATATTAGTCCGGGAGCTCACGACCAAAATGCGACCTCATCGAAAAGTGACAGATAATAGTGTCGCTTTGTTAATTATGCCCCTCTTAGTCCCGCCAGGTAGTTTGAAGCCTCAAGTCTGGTTCCTGTTCCTGGAAATGAGCTTCAAAACTGCAAGAAAAAGTTGGTGGACGAGCCCATTGCTGAGTGGCAGATATTCTGGGTATAGCTTCATTTCTGTGAAATATGACTGAAAAATGAATATCTCCCATGGATATTAGGTCAATTCAAAATTATAGCAGTCCAACGTTGCAGAAAAATGGACCCACCTGAAGGCATAGAGGAGCGAATGAAATTTGTTTCAATATGTTCATTGAGGTTTGTAGATACTAAAAATAACATTATCTGCCATGGAGTCTGGTTCTTTATTAAAATAAATTAAATTTTTTGCTGCAATAACGCATAAGTATTCCATCCAAATTTTTTTAGACGTATTTTGACGCACTGAATACGAATTCAAAGTCTATTTTTGCAAAAACGTAACCTTTTTATTACATTTACAATTTATTACAAACAATTATGCTACTAAACAGAATTTCATAGAATTTATCTTTATCTAAGCTTTTTACGAGCTCTACCCAAGTTTTTTAGATGAATTTTGACCTGCTGCCTGAATTTCTAATCCATATTTTCAAATTTATTAAAATTAAGGGCTTCTCAGTTTATTTATATGCAATTAGATAAAAATATTTGTGTTAAATTCCCAAAGAAAAATTAACATAATGCATACATAATGCATTACAGCTACCTAATAATGGGAATAAGAAAAAACAATTAGTTTGTAACTTAAGCTTTGCATTAAAAATATCAAAATTCTGCTGATAAAAGCAGGGACTGGACTTCATGGCACATATTCGGGATTTCACCTCGTATTATAGTATCCGAGCATTGGTTCATTTATCTGCCGCTCTCGAATGAGTTCAGGTGGGTCCAAAAACTCTACAGGTTCAAAAATTCATGGGAATTCAAAAAACCATGACAAATAATATTTTTTCACTTTTTTTTGGGTCCCAAATTAACTAAATCTCGAATATTTGCCAGTCAGCGATGAGGTTTTTTGAGCCCATTTATCTCAAGAAAAAAAAAGGTTTACTCCCTCAAGAACCGGTCACCGTGGCAGATATTAAGGCTATAGTATCCTCACAACATATAAAACTACCACTCTGCGATGGGTTCACCTACCCTCAATTCTTTGCAATTCCCCCCTCCATAACTACAGCAGGAACCGGAATTTGGAACTATTAATTGTATTTTTTGGTTCAGTTTGTCACATTTAATAAGTGGTTTATTTATCTGCTGCTCTTCGATAAGTTCAAGATCTTGGTTATGAGCTCCCGGACTATATATGATTTAAAATTTGTAAGAACACCCGCGTCTGCGCGAGCAGTCTTACTCAAGCTACGTTGCCACATCGAAAATTCACCTCATAAAATTCAATAAAACATAATTTTTATCTAATATTTTTGCAACAACTAGGTGGTAAACTGCCTTCATATTTTAACAAACGATAGCAAAATAATTTTTTTATGTATATTTAATTTTTTGCGACTTTTTAGTTTTGACTGCACATACGACGACAAAAATTGTAAAAAAAAACGCATGCTTTTTATCGAAGAAAAAGTATGGATTCCTATCTTACGTCTTAAACATCTGAAACTTTTACAATTAATTTTGGCAAAATGGCGTGTTAATCTTTATATTGAAGCAGTGAATGCACGATGCTAAAATCTATTATTTCTCTCTTAAGTAAGTTCCTCAGTATTGGATTATAATCTAGCTAAGATTATCTCAGGAGAGCATAGACTTATCAAAATTGAAAAACGGAAGGCGCATAATATGAATGTTTGAAAACCACCGCGGAGCTAATTCATATTAATATCTAAGGCATTTCGGTTTCAGAGGAAACATTCAATACAAAATAGTTCAAGCAAAATTAACAAAGAAAATTTCTATTATAGAAAATTACATTCCTTGAAAAGTCACATTTTCAACCAATTTATCAAATTGATTCAGTTACAAATGCAAAAGTGTGGCGAAAAGCAGCTAGCATTACGGTACAGACGTGGAAAGCAATTTATTGAAGTGCAAGCAATAAACTTTATTGCATTTACCACTTATACTGGGTATAACTTAAGACATAAATCTTAGGTCAAAAGGTAAGACAAAGTTATGTTAGAACATTTAACAAGAAAGAGTCAAAAATTATTAAGGTGATGTACCTAGTCATGGAGCCGAAAAAAAGCATTTTTTTACGATTTCTTTTAGCGAAACTATTTATTATATAAATCAGATTCTTATTTTGTATAATAACATCTCAGTTTAAAATACAATTTGTGAAATTTTAATTTAAAAAAAATGGCAGCGTTACACCCGTTTCCCTGCGACCCATTTTTTTAAGGAGCATTCGGTGTGCACGAATACTGGGAGCTAGATCATCTGAAATCAAAATTTCCTGAGAAATTAGTTTACTAGAGGATCAATCTTGACGTTACATGAAGGATTTAAAAAAAAGTGAAAGACATTTAAACAAAAAAGTAAAAAAATGTTACCGCGTTTTACATTTTTGCTAAATAAAAATAAAATTCTTGATGAAATCAAAATCCTGCCGTTCAAATTCATGCTATATGTATAGAGAAAATATATACCAAATGTCATCAAAATCGGTTCAGTGGTTTTTTAGATATCTTGCACACCGCCAAGTGGTCAATTTCGGAATGAGAGATAATAAGCTATAAACTTGTATAAACCTTTATTTTGGCATTCTAAAACTTGTCTCAAAAGTCTCATAAAATCTCGTGTCCGGGTCAAAGGTCACAAAAATCGGTTTTTCGCAAATATCTCGCTTCTTATGGTTTCAATGATATTTGCATCTATTATAAAAATTATAGAGCATAAAATTCTCTATAAATTTTGTTCTAAACATTTTTTTATACGCTTAACCGTTTTAGAGATAGAGCGCGGAGAGCGCGCAGCGCTTAGCCATACATACCATAATGCAAGGTCAACCGTGAGTCCCGGTAAATAATACGTCGTATAAAGTTAATTAATCACTAAAAAATCCATAATTATGAATAATTTGTATTATTTATTAATTAATATATTATATTTAATAATATTTTTCATTTATCAAATATATTCGTTGAATAATACTTACCTACTTCGTGTAATAAAAAAATTTGTTAAGTGAAATAATTTAAGTATATTTTAATTATAAAAAAGTATGAAGATGATGCTTCTATGATTACAGGGCTAGAAGAGAATATCAAAAGTCACGTTAACCTGAACTAAAAATAAAATTCTTGATAAAATCAAAATCCTGCCGTTCAAAGACATGCTATATGTATAGAGAAAATATATACTAAATTTCATCAAAATCGGTTCAGTGGTTTTTGAGATATCTTGCACACCGCCAAGTGGTTTTCAAAAAAAAGTAGTTTCGAGAAAAACGAGTTTAAAGTTTTATGTTTGAAAAATCAGGTTAAAAAACAGTGCTACAAAAATAAATTCTAATGTCCAAATGAATCACAGACTCCATATGCTGAATATTTGTCAGCTATTTGAATTTCTAGAATACTAATTTATTCTTGTCTGTGACGCATTCTCGCTTCTTTTGTACTTTGTAGCAATTGTCGCCAGCGAGGTCAACTATCTCTCCGTCCACGTTAGCTGCGTAGTCATATCCATTTTGGCCACAATGAAATCTCATAGCTGTGATCAAATTTAATAAAGCCAATTAGAACATAAACTGTAATAACTGCTACGACTGAATTGTTACTACAAACTCCCAGTTTCGAATATAGAACCTTAGAATAACAAATATAAATACCTTGTTCCTTCTAAGAAGGAGAATTGAAGAATCTCGCTGTATTATATTATAAACTAGCCGTTCCCGCAGCTCCGCTAGCGTGGACTTGATTTACTATTATCGTCACTGCTTAGTCCTTATATTACCTAACATAATAAAATATACGCTATAACCTGGTCAGAGAACATATGTATTTTATAAAAAAAAACACGTAAATCGGTGGTTTTTGAGTGTTAAGCGCACTAATGGACAGACAGACAGAAAGAGAGACGTTGCATTTTATATATATTATATATTTTTTTAATAAATATTAAGTTAAGAAGTAAAAAAAAAAACGTAAATCGGATAAGTGGTTCTCGAATGATAAATACACTAACGGACAGACAGAGAGACGTTGCGTTTTATACATATTATATAGATTACTATTATGATTATATAACCTAGTCAGAGAACATATATATGAATTTAAAAAAAAAAACACCTAAATCGGATAAGTGGTTCTCGCACCAACGGACAGACAGAGAGACGTTGCATTTTATATATATTGTATTCTTTGTTACATGTTATTGCGCTAGCGGCAAACTTTTTTCCGACTTGATTTACTATTATTGTCACTGCTTATTTCTTATATTACCTAACGTAATAAAATATATCCTATAACAGGGGTGCTCAAACTTGAACTGCTGGCGATCTACCTCAATATTGTTAGACTACGATCGATCGACTCTGAGAGGCTGCAAGTAAGTGTGATGCAGGATTGTCATCTAGGTAGGCTGTATCGTGGCATAGATATTAGTTTTCCGCACAATATGCATTTTTTTAGTCAAGGTAAGTGTAGGTCTGCTCTAAAATGTCAACGAAAAAACTAATTATTCAAAATTGCGAGTTTATTGGTTCTTAAAAAACAAACGAGTTCTAGTGTCTAAACTTAACTAAAGAGTGACTTTGGATGTTGAAGCGTGGCACTGCAAGTCCTCAGCATACTTTTCATATGATGTTACGTAATTACCGAGTGCTAATCGCAAGCATGATGACATATGTTCGTCAGTTAGTCGATTGCGATATTTTGACTTAATTATCTTCATTTCAGAAAATGCAGACTCGCACAAGTAAGTTGACCCAAACATTGCTGTCAGTTGAAGGGCGATTTGCCTTAGATTCGGATATTTGTCTTCAGATATGAAACACCAGAATTTTGTATCAGATGCTGTGGCTTTGAGATGTATATCTGATATAATCTGCACTAACTCATTTTCAACAGAACATGACTCCATGTTAAACTGACTTGCTATTTCAGTAGCTAATTCCTCAATGTTTTTACACGAAAAAGGAAAAGTCATAAATGTTGCCATATTTGCCAATTTACTGAAATCATAAAAACGTATTTCGAATTGGCCCAAAATATTTGATAATTCTGCCTCATAAATATCATAATTCAACTGAGGAATCCTTGCTTTCAAAGACGGAAAATTTTTCAGATCCTTTCTTTTCAGTTGATCTATCATAAGTTGCAATTTACTTTTGAATGCGTTTATTGCGCTAATCATCTCAATAATAGTTTTTCCTTTACCTTGAAGCTCCAAATTAATGGTGTTTAAATGCATTGTGATGTCTGTCAAAAATGCCAAATCAGTCAGCCATTTTCCGTTTTTCAGCATCTGAGTGTCATCACCTCTTTCGTCTAGAAAAGTTATTTCGGGCAATAATTCTTGAAACCTTTCTAGGAATTTTGCGCGACTCAACCACCTGACGTCCGTGTGAAGAACTAAATCAGTGTGTTCAGCTGACTCACTATCTTCCAACTGCAATTTAAAGAGCCGTCGTTGCAAGCTACGTGCACGGATAGAATTCACAATTTTTATTGCAATGCCCATAATCTCCTCCATGTTTAGAACTTTTGAACTTTTGAAAAGTATGTACATTCCATGATATCATGTTTTAGTTTATCTGCCATGTCCTGACTCATGACTTCAACACGCCTTGTGACAGTCGGACGAGATGACTCAAGTTCTCTAATAGCAGACATAATCTCTGTTTTATTTTTAAAATCTCCAAATAAAGTCTCACTCGCTTCAATAAATGCTTCCTTCACAAGCAATCCATCATCAAATGGTTTCTTGTGTTTCGCCAATATATGAGATATTTTAAATGACGCGATCATTGCAGCTTTTGATTGTTTGGCTGGTCTTGTGAACATGGTTTGTTCTTTTTTCAAACAAGTTATCAAATCACGTACTTTTCGTTTTCTTAATTCACTCTGTGACGGAAAATCCTTTTCATAGTTTTTATGAACCCTTTTATGCCTCTCTAAGTTCCCACGCTTAGGTATTGCAACTGACGCACGGCAAATGAGACATATGCACTTATCCTTTACCATACAAAAGAAAAATTCTTCCTCCCAATCGTTATTAAAATGATAAATTTTACTTTTCTTCGCCGCACTCATTTTGGACTATTTATTAATAAACTTTGTATCGCCTTCAAGTTACAACTCAGACTGACTCCTATTCCTGCAGGCGCAACATTTATATCGGCGCGAACGAAGTCTCGAATGTTCCCGTCAAACACGCCGCCTGAAGTTCTAGAAAAACCGGCGGGAATCAAAAACGCGACAAGTACCGCGCGTTCCTTTGATAAAGCCGCCTTTTGCCGCTAGCAGGGGGTTATTACGATAAAAGAAAGTGATGAGGGGGTTATTCTGGCCTAATTGTGGATCGAATAAATTTTAGAAGTTTATTCACTACATTTTGTTTTAGTTACCTAAAACAAAATCTGTGAATAGTTCTATATCGGAATTTTTTTCTCGAGATCGACTCAAAAAGCAATCGCGATCGACTTGTCGATCGCGATCGACCGTTTGAGCACCCCTGCCCTATAACCTGGCCAGAGAACATATGTCTAAATCTAGAAAAAAAAACACGTAAATCGGATAAGTGGTTCTCGAGTGCTAAGCGCACTAACGGCCAGACAGACAGACAGAGAGACGTTGCATTTTATATATAATATAGATTATAATTACTATTATGTAACTTAGAAAGAGAACATATGTATGAATAAAAAAAAAACACTTAAATCGGATAAGTTGTTTTCAAGTGATAAGCGCACTAACGAACAGACAGAGAGACGTTACATTTTATATATATTATAGAAGATTATAGATAACCTGGCCAGAAAACAAATGTATGAATCAAAAAAAAAAAACGTGTAAATAGGATAAGTGATTCTCAAGTCATAAGCGCACTAACGAACAGACAGACAGATAGAGAGATGTTGAATTTTATATATATTATATTCTTTGCTACATGATATTGTTCCATATTTAATGGTTTAGGCAGTGTATTGCAAGAGAACGCACTAGCTACAAACTTTTTCCGACTTGAATCACTATTATCGTCACTGCTTATTCCTTATGTTACCTAACGTAATAAAATATATCCTGTAACCTGGTTAGACATTAAATTGATATATTCTACATAGATAAACAGGTATATTCAACATATTATATTTAAAAAATAGCGTTTTTTAGCGTTTTTGATGCTAGAGACTAGATCGATCTCTATCTAACAGACGTCTGTCGTTTCATTGTCCTATAAAATACCACTTTGTGAACTCGACACTTAAATAACAATAAATTCACTTGACTCGAATGAGCCAGTTATTGGTTAACTTTTTTTTATTAAGACTAGAAAGGTTTCACATTTCTTTAAAATAAATGCCCCTCATTAAGTCTTATTCGAGATCTGACATCTCCTTAAGAATAATGAGCTAGAACATTTAACAACGTACGTTGGGAACAAATTGAAACCGTCTGTCATTTTCTGTGAACGGAACTGATTTAAATGGTATCTATTATAGATTCTAAGTGACAGAATCGAGGAGAATTTCTTAATTTTAATTATTATGCTTTAAAAGCAAGCGGCGTTATTTTAACTTACGTCTTCATTTTTGAAGTGAAAAAATAGAGTTAAATATTAAATCGCTCAGCAGTGCGCTAGCCAAGTTCTCTCTCGATGTCTAACTGTATGTTGTAGCTTTTATAGAAGCTGCTATACAAAATTTTATTCGCTGCTTGCGGATTAGCATGACCAGGTGCTACATTTTCTCGGTAAGCTTATATAGACGTGAACGCTAGGTCTTAGCACCAAGAAACAACTTGAGGCTTTTGAAACATTTCTCTTGGGTTGCCGAAAAAAGATTGAGCCTTTTTCTCGATGGATAGATTTAGCGTCACATATCTCAGGTGATACAAGCGTCAGTTTCTAGCTGATATTTGAGAGTAGTAGACGTGCAAGAACTGTAGGAAATCGTATATTCAGACTTAATTTAGAGTACCTTGAAGATGAGTAATAGTTCTACAATAGTTCGCTACGTTTTACAATTCTATTTCAATAAAGGCACAAACACTGCACAGGCCTATGGCGAAATTTGTGCTGTTTATGATTAAGATACATTACCAAAAGCAACAGCCAAAAGATGATTCATTCGTTTTCAATCTGCATTAGTCAACCAATAACAGAAAAAGTTGATAGAATTTGGGCAAAAGTTGATGTACTCAACGGGCTATGGAAAGACAGATGAGTTTTTATGAGGGAAGTCCCTAAAGCGCTCCAGGAGCCGTATGTGTGCGGAAAAAGCGATTCACGTTGTTCTTGAATTGCTGTAAATTGTACTCGGTGGGAAACACAGCCCTGGGCAAATTATTCCAAAAGGATTATATTCTCCATATAAAAGACTTCTTGAAAAGCGTTGTACGCGGAGAATAGGCTCAAGTCTCCAATCGTTCTTCGATTTTCCAGCGAATCAAGGCCGCCGGTCAGTTTCGGGTGTCATCAGCAGACGAACAGCCCTTCTCTGAACAGAATCCAATAAATGCATTATGCATATGCTGCATATGTTTGGAAGCGGAGCCCCAAACATGGGAGCGGTATTCCATAATTGGTCGAATTTGAGCTTTGTAAAGAATTAACAGTTGTTGTGGAGTGTAAAGCTTTCTGGTTCGAAATAACATTCTCAACTTATGAGAAACTCTCCTTGCTATGCCTGCAACATGTTCATGCCAGGACATATTTGCTCCCAAATTAACGCCCAACAAATTTAGTGACGATGCTAGGCGAATGGAGTGTTCCGACATGACTAAATCAGGTTCAGCAACGTTAATTTTTTTAGAAAAAACTGCCGCCTGGGTTTTTGTAGCGTTAAATTTCACTTGGTTATTATCACCCCAAGATAGAATTTCTTCCAGGTCTTTGTTAAGTTGAACGACCTCCCGCTGTCTGCGGATATTCGCCTGAGTAGCCAATGTCCCAGCGTTCAAAGTGAATGAAGAGATAAGCGTACTGTCATCTACAAAGCTGTAGATTGGATTCCTGGTCTTTTCCAGCAGATCGTTAATGTAAGTGTAGTGAAGGTGTTAGAAACAAATTCGTCGACCGCCACTCGTAAAGAACGCTCTCTGGGGAAACATAAGGGCCACAAACAGAACTACTCAGACATACCATAGGAGCGTAGCTTAGCCAAAAGTCCATCCTGCGAAACACAGTCGAATGCCTTGAATATGTCAAGAGCAACCGCTCGAGATTCTCCAAAGTGTTCAATTGCGTTGTTCCAAACATGTCTTATATAAGTCAGAAGATCTCCTGTTGACCTATGTTTACGAAAGCCATATTGGTGATCGCTAATAATGTTGGATCCTTCAAGATTTTTTAGAAGATGCTGATTGATAATCTTTTCCATGACTTTCGATATTATTGAAAGCAGTGCGACTGGTCGGTAGTTATTTTGCAAGGTCTTCTGCCTTTTTTTAGATAGCGGCTTAACTGTTGCACCTTTCCAGCAGGAAGGAAATATTCCCTTTCTGTAGGATAGGTTGAAAAGTCTACAGAAAACTGGTGTTAGTTTCCTCGCACAGTTTTTGAGAACTATGGCAGGTATTCCGTCAGCGCCAGAAGCCTTTTTGGTGTCTAGCTTCATTAAAATACAGTTTATACGCAAATATGCTTTATGATACACCGTTAGGTGTTATATATAATCGAAGGGGAGTCCCACCTCCCTCTTCATGTCCGGTCCTTGATGAGTACGCCGGAGGTGCCCTGTAACTATTAAATTTCTTACTATTACAACAATCCCTTCGATTACTAATATTCTTTGCCCTACCGCTTTAGGGATTTGATTTATAGCCAAGAAATGGCCATCCTAATATGGGTTAAAACTCGGGGATACCTACGACTCCCCAATTAGCTCCGCGTTTGGTTATAAGTACTAGGTTGCAATTGTGTCCGAGAGCAGTGCGCAGCTCTTGCTATAATCACGTTGCCCCATTTCTTTATTTACAATCATTCTTAAATTTACAAGAATCAACTTAAACTATATTTTCGTAATCTTTCGTCTCAGGCCATCAGCGTTGCCCCGCCCCACTCTCACTTTCATTTTCCTTAGCATTTCCAAGTTCTTTAATTTGTCGTAACAATTGTCCTTAGACTCGATAATCACTTTATTGTTCTTATTTGCGTATACCTTGTTCGGTTTAAAACCGATGACGTTAAGCTTAATATTTTTTTTAATATTCTTCAATAGTTGTTCGCCCGTAACATTACTTCCAGTCGATGACAATGCTACTTTCTAGCTGCTGCCAGCCAATATAGGTTTCTTCAGACCCACTACTTTTACACCTTCAGCGGTACGACTGCTGCCACTTGTTCCCGCTACTCCTGCATATGTTCCCCTAACTAATTCTAATTTTGAAAAGATTTTCCCAGTTGAGCCTTTAGCCACTCTTACTTCTTTAATTAACTTATATTTGACCTTCTTTGGTAACCCACTGACCACGTTTTGGATTTTATTAATAGCCTCCCATAAGCTAGTGAATTCTCTCACATAATTCCCATCCTTATTTTCAGATTCGAGGATGTTTCTTTTCTTACCAGCCTTATCTCCTGCTGCTGCTCTTACCACGACTTTAGAGGAACAATCATCCATTTTGAAGAGGTGCATGTTAGGTGTTAGTTTACCAGAATACATTAAAAACGAGGATGTCAGACTAACAACAAGAATTATAGATATCAGTGGGAGAGTGGCAAAATTAAAGTGGCAATAGGCGGGGCATGTGGCTAGAACGAATGATGGTAAATCGAGAAAAAAAATACTTAAATGGAGACCTGGGAGAGCAGACGAAGTGTCGAAAGACCAATGAAAAGATAGACTGATGATATCAAGTTGAGAGCACAGGATACAGACAATTGGAAGAAACTTGAAGAGGCCTATCTCCTGCAGTGTAGAGGCAGTGGTTTATAATGAAGAAGAAGAAGACGAAGAACAAGTAGTAATATATTGACTACTAGTTGTGTTTTTCCGTGTAGCTCGTAAAGTTGTAGTTTTAACTTGACGTTGACATACTAATCTGCCAGATTAAATTTAAAAATGTAATTAACTTTCATAAAGATGAACCTTGTCATAATTCCTACTTTATTTTAAATTCATAGAGCAAGAGCTACTGCATCGTAACTAAAAAAATAAGAACCAGTAATATTTTAACTTTAAGTAGGAAATTTCAGCGTTTAAAAATGAAATATTAGCTCGTTACGTTCATTGTGAATCACAGAACTTAAACACAAAGCACTAATGACAAATTTTCTTTAAAAAAATGTTCTCGTTCCTCGTTTGTTCGACTTAATTTTCCCAATTTACCGCGTCGAATATTTTTAAACAATTAAAACAGTGAAAAATTAGAGTAATTTGGAGAGGTTTTTTTTTTAGGAAAAATAAACCTCTCGTGTAGGCGAAAAATATTTCATTACAATGTCGTTAGGCTATTGTATGCATTGTTGCCATGCAGAGACATTAAAATCATGAATTTGTGATGTCTGTCCCTCGCTAAATGTCAGTTTTATTATCATGCAGTCGCACCCCTAACTGGCGCCGAGCTAATAAAACTGCCTTACTCCAGCCTGAGGACTAAACTATGCACATACAAGCTAATATTTCTCCACACTGCTTATCTCATAACCGCGATGTTCCATGGTTTTTGACCCATATAATCGACGTTGGGATAGAATTTGAACAAACTCCATCTCCTGTCTCTTCATTCTAACTTTCTGTAAAGCCGTATAACCTTATTGTCGTGTTCAATATCAGAGCCATATAAGTGACCATTCACCCCCCTTCAGCACTAGCCATGCCCGCAGTTCCGCTCGCGTGGACTTCATTCACTATTATTGTCACTGCTCATTCCTTACATTACCTTTACGTAATAAAATATATCCTATAACCTGGCCACAGAACATATGTATAAATTAAAAAAGAAACATGTAAATCGGATAAGTGGTTCTCGAGTAATAAGCGCATTAACAGATAGACAGACAGGCAGACAGAGAGATGTTGCATTATATATATATATATATATATATATATATATATATATATATATATATATATATTATACTCTTTGCTACATGATATTGTTTCATATTTAATTGTTGAGGTAGTGTATTGCAAGAGCACGCGCTAGCAGCAAGCTTTTTTCCGACTTGACTCACCACTTCTTATGTTAGCTAACATAATAAAATATATCCTGTAACCTGGCCAGAGAACATATGTATGTTTTTTTTTAAAAAAAAAGCACGTAAATCGGATAAGTGGTTTTGCAGTGATAAGCGCAGTAACAAACAGACAGACAGACAAACAGAGAGACGTTGCATTTTATATATATTATAGATTATAGATTTACCATCGTCATTTCGACAGTACTTTTATTGTTGAGGGCGACCTTATACCATTGAAAATCGTCACCTTTTACAGTTTTTAATTACTGTTATCATTTACCGTCGTCCATTCGCGTTACCGTCTGCCCTCATCAATCGGCGTTACCGCTTACTGTGTTTAATAGGGCCGTTTACCGTTTTCTTTTAACGTCGTTTAAAACACCACCTGTCGTACAAATAAATATTCGTTTGATTCCTAAATACCCATTTATGTCCCTCTTTACCCCTTCGCTTGGATTTTACGGTGATCCGTGTTATGTTAATTTTTGTTGCTGTTAAATATGAGACAATGCTGCTGTTCTTTATTTTGTTTTAAACCACATGTTATATCTTTTTCACCTATCCAATTTACTTTTTAAGAAATATCTATGACAGGCAGCTAATCGTCAGTAAATCACGTGAACATTGACTCTTTGGATAACCTAACAGAAAGGCAGCCAGCTAATAGAAAACCGATGTTTTACAAATGTTTAATAGAGGGAGAGAAATATATATACACGAAAATTCTAACCTGAGTTTTTTGACATCAAAAATATTTTAAAGCCTTTAAATAGCCCTCCCTTTCAAAACCAAATTTGACAACACCGCAATTACAACTCCGAATGAATATTCTTTTGCTCGACGAGATAGAACGAGCTGGAATTAACTTAACGAGGATATTTATAACGCCTTATCTTCTTCGAGCTTTTTAAACTGAATTTAGCGGTCCCCGAAACCCCTCTGGATTTCCCTGAATGCCCACAAAATGGCGACTGTGACGTGGTGAAAGGAAAGAGAAGACATTAATCTTCGATTGTTATTTAAATCACTTTTATGGTTTATTAACTCGGTGCTGTTTTAAAAATTAGGGTGGGTTAGAAAAAATGATGTATTTAAAGGCTTTTTTTAGAAACAGAACCAGATATTGCAATACAAGAAGATCATAGTCGGTTCACTTAAATGTAAGTTATAAGCAAAGTAATATTTAGCAGCCTATCCGAAATTCAGATTTAGCATCTCTTGATTTCGGCTTTTTGTTTCAAAATTACTTAACATAAGAAATAAATAGTAAAACATTTTACTTCTAGCCAGCTGCCGATGGTAACGAAGAAGGACCAATTAAGGATTAATGTTTTTTTTTTTTATTTAATAATTCATGGCAACACACCAGTGCTTAAATGTGTCACAAGTTAACGCGTAAAAAATAACAAATAGAATAAATGTAAGTTCAATACAACATCACAGTTTCATTCGTATATATCACAAAATTAAATATCCTACGCAAAGTTGAAAGTCAGTCAGGGATTAGGAAGGCAAGTCAGTTGTTGAGTTCAGAAAATTTGTTACATTACTCGAATACCTGCTGTGCCACAGAGTTCCTAGTTTCACTAATAAAACTTCGTAGGCGGTTTCTTTTTTCATGAAAATGAGAACTTAAATACACAAATAATTGGACCGAATTTTCACAGAATTTATTTTGAAAAGTTTTGTTTAAAATGATTGTTAGCTGAAAATGTGTATTATACTTGTGTAGAGAAGTACTAACATGGAGTGAGAAGTCCCGAGACTTTCCGAGAGATGGCATCACAAACAAAAAAACGATAGGATTTTCAGTTAGAAGATTCGTGTTAAATTTTCACGATATTTTGTCTATTAGTCTGCGAGTTACAGCTGCTTGAGGGACGCTACTTTTAATTTTTGCAAAACGATGGAACAAAAAGATTTTTGTGTGTTGATTAAACACACAAAATTTTCGAACGATATGGAACATGATCTGTACGGAGAACAAAAAAAAATATGGAATTTACTGAGAAAAAGAAAAAAACCAATAAACGAGTATACACAAAATATAAAAATTACGGTGGAAGAATGGGAAAGATATTTCGAAAAACTCTATAGTCCATCAGAAACCAATTCATTAACACAGGAAATACAGCATGAAGATGAAAATGTTGCCCAACCAAATAGGACCATTTCCTTGAATCAAATACAGCACATGGCAGCGAAACTAAAAAACAGAAAAGCCCCGGGCATGGACGAAATTAAGAACGAAATGATCAAATATGTAGGTGATAAATTACTAGAAGAATTACAGAATTTCTTTAAATTACTCACAGCCAAGATTATACCATCCGAATGGAAAGAAAGCATCTTGATAACAATTTTCAAAAAAGGAGAAAGGACAGATCCAAAAAACTATCGAGGTATCAGCTTAATGAGTGCGGTACTAAAATTGTTCACTAAAATTTTAGCAGAAGAAATAATGTTAACCGGAATCTGTGAAGAACAGCAAGGGTTCAGAAAGAACAAAACTACTATAGACGCCATATTTATAATCCGCCAAATTACCGAAAAAGCCATAGAGTTTAATAAGATAGCCTTTATGTGTTTCATTGATCTTACCCAGGCTTTCGATAGGGTACGGTTAACTGATGTCATAACCCTACTACAAAAAAGGGGAATTTACCCGAATATACGAAAAACTATCGAAGAGTTGAACATCAACAACCATACATATGTAAGAGTGGCAAATAAATTAAGCAATAAAATACCTATGACAACCGGAATCAGACAAGGAGCCTAAGCCCAATCTTATTTAACATCATAATGGATGAAATGGATAAAATAATATGCTACGCCGATGATGTAGTAATCACATCAGAAGACGAAGATAACTTACAGAGACTCCTACATAAGTTCCACCAAACAGCAAAAGTGTTTAATATGCAAATATCTGTAAAGAAAACAAAATCCGTTACAATATCTAAAGAACCGAAAAGATGCAAACTCGCGATTTATGATCAGAGTGTAGAACAAGTGATGTCCTTCAGATATCTAGGGGCAAACATAACAAGTACCAGGAACCTTAAGGAGGAAGTAAAAACTCAAAACAACAAAGGCATCATTAATATCAGGATACCTAAGAGATATAATTTGGAGAAACAAATATATGAACATCAAGAGCAAAGTAAGAATATACAAAACATGCGTAAGACCGATCATGACGTACGCGATAGAAACCAGAGCGGAGAATACAATAACAAAACGACTCCTAAGAACAACAGAAATGCGAACACTTAGATCGATAACAGGGCATACCTTATTTGACCGGAAGAGATGTGAAGAAATAAGGGAAATGTGTGAAATACAGGATGTGGTGAGATGGGCAAGGAATAGGAGAAGAGAATGGAGAGACCATGTGGATAGAATGCCAAATGACCGGTTGGCTAAAGTTGCAAAAGAGAAGCAAACACACCTCGACCGCTTGGAAGACCACCAATAAGATGGTATGAGAGCTGGTCCTTATCATCGCAATTGTTTCTGGGAAACCTTTGAAGTGAACACAGGACATGGTCCTAACGTAGGAAGAAGAAGAAGAGAAGAAGAAGAAGATTAAACATCGCTTTTTGATGCGAAAAAATACCGCCAGAACTCAAGAATGACTCGAGTATTACCGCACATCTGGTCCGTCGAAAGCAAGTATATGACGAAGGTATAATAAATTCAAATGCGGCTGTAGAAGCAGCGATGACGTTCCGAACGTCACAATGAGGTAGTCACTCCAAAAAATACAAAAAAAATCCATCATATTATTCTGAATGGCCACAAAGTGCATGTCAGAAAGACAGCTGTCATCGTGAAGATATCAGCAGATCGCGTGAGGCATATTTTGCATGAATATTTGGATATGAAAAAGCTATATGATCCCGATGGTGTCACGTACTCTCGCGATTCGTTAAAAGCAATGTGTCGAAGGTTTAGAATACTGTTTTTGCATCGATTTCCAAATTTGAAAAAGTGGCTTCAGGGAAAGAGATTTGGTTCAAATACAGAAGTCGAATGAGAAACTGTGACTTATTTTAGAGAGCGTGACAAGTCGTACTATATGGAGGATATCTAAATATTGGAAGATCGCTGGCATAAATGTCTCGCTCTTGAAGGAAACTATGTTGAAGAATAAAATCGATTTTAGGCAAAAAAATTGCTTTTTTTTCTCAAAAATCTCAGGATTGTTCGCCTCATGTACAGACGATAGGGTCTGATTTATTGTTATAAACAGAAATCAAGCAGTTGTGAATATGTATGAGATGTAAAGTTAGAACGTTAAAATCTACCAATTTTTGTTAAATATTATCTGTGTATTTAAGCTTAAATAATATTCCTAATAGTTTGTTTTGCAGCCCAGCCAAAGGATTTAGTATGCTGCAGCAATTGATTTTAGATATATGGGAAAGAGTCAGGCCATATAGGGCTCCTATAAGTAAACAGATGTCATCCAATCTCGATGATAACCTATTTACGTGTATGGGGTGTTATGAAAATCATTTAATATACTGAAACTGGTCAGTCCTTGCATCAAGGGAAATTGTAGAAGAATAGTGATAAGACAAGTGGTACTTGTCTATAACTAATGAAAAAAAATTAACTCAAAATTTTTTTTTTTATTTTAAGTACGTAGTGTTAAATAGATACGTGAAATACAATTGACTCGGATCTTGATACTAATCCGAACTATCGCAATGTTGCTATGCTTAAAATCAAAATTACCTATTTTGTATTGTAACAAATTAAAATCATCTTACCTTTTGCAGTTTTAAAAACATTGCATACCTAACTACAATATAAAATGGCCGTATCAATAAACAAACCGTTTTTGCGTAGCTTTTACATGTTTGCTTTACAATTCGTGAAAGCCAAAGTCCGTTTGTTTGGAATTGGTAGCACACAACATGGGTTATAAAATTTCTCTACCAATTATTTGCATTTTTAGTTTTAATTCCCTTTATTTTCTATCTCTATACAACAGTGCGACCTTTTTCTAAAAAAATTTAAAAATATTTTATTACGTGCCTTCTAAACTTTAGAACAAGCTATATAAATCATTTCAAAGTTTAATTTAATGAGTAAATGATGAAACTAAAAATCTTATTTGTATGATAAAGGCCTGAACGAGTACCACTAACAATTCTTAAGAACTAGAAATCTACAGTGTTATAAAGCTTAATGATAATAGGTACAATAAAATTATTTGGGATTTTAGCAGTTATTGGAATATAATTAACCAAAGTACTTATCGGTAGGTAGGTGCCTAAGTACCTAAGTATGCAATAAAAATATTCTGTGTAAGTATAAAAATAAAGCAAAAGCCTATAATATCCTTAGTTCAAATCAGGACAGCGATGGCTCCAACTTTCAGTTTTGCCCTGGTCAAACTGCATTTTCCCTGCGAGAAAAAAAATGATACTTAACGTCCACGATGCCCTAGTGCATCAACAGCCAACAAGCCAAGTCCGTGAAATTGTGGAAACTTATGCCAACATGACGGAAGTTGGATCAGCAACTATTTATAGATTTCTAAAAGAAAGAAAACGCGGTCTTTGCAACGAACCTTAGAATCACAAAGGAAAGGAGCCCTTAGAGGTCGATGAAGACTTTAAAAACGCAATAAGAAGAAAAGTACACCATTTTTTTTATTAAGAAAGTTTTGCAAGATCAGGACTTACCAGATTTAAAAAAATGGATATTGTGGAAAATTCTTCATAAAATGAATTTTTGTTGGGAAAATCACAATAGAAAATCTGTTCTTATCGATAAAACAGAAATAATTTGTCGGAGAATAGAATATCTACGAGCAATCAGAAAATTTCAAGACGAAGAAAAAAATATTTTTTATTTATATGAGGCTTGGGTTAATGAGGGACACACGGTGAAAAAAATTCTGGATTGACAAAAACATTAAGAGTGCCAAATAAGCTTTTATGGAGGGTTGGTCAACTAGATTATAACCCCCTTCAGGAAAAGGTCGCAGGCTAATTATAGCACATATTGGTAGTGAAAACGGATTTCTCGACGGTGGCTTGTTGGAATTCGAATCAAAGTCAACTAAAGATTACCATGAGGAGATGATGGCCGATGTTTTTGAGGAGTACTTCTAACAAATGACTGAATGTATACCAGCAGTTATAGTATTAGACAATGCCCCATACCATTCTCGATTATTAGAATGACTTCCGACAAATTCATGGAAGAAAGCGGATATTCTTCAATGGATAAAACACAAAAATCTTAAACATAAAGATTGTATGTTAAAAGCGGAACTTCTCAAAATTGCGAAACATAGTAAGGCACAGTTCAAAAAATACGCAGTCGATGAGATGTCAAAAGAACGGAATATCACAGTGCTTAGATTACCTCTATATCATTGCGAATTGAATCCCATAGAACTAATTTGGACACAAATGAAAGGTTCCGTTGCAAGGGAAAATAACACGTTCAAACTTCAAGATGTAAGGCAATTATTACTCGCCGGAATAGAGAGGATAAAAGAGGATAATTGGAAAAATGCTATTCGACATGTTATAGAAGAAGAAAATAAAATGTGGACGAATACATGGAAGAAACTGTGGAAATAGAACCCTTAATTTTCAATTTAAGAGAAGTCGAGTCTTCAGATTTTGAAGATGATGATTGTTTTTGATTGTAATTAAACTACTTATATATTGTGAATTCGTATATATACATAGATCTATAGATTAAAAAATTTTTGGTAATAAATCTTAAATTTCTCATCTTTATTAGTGTTCCGTACGGAACACTTATAAGATCACTTAGGTGTCTGTCCGTCTGTCTGTCCGTCTGTCACACCCGATTTTCTACGAAACTATTTGTCGTAGAAAGTTGCAATTTGGTAGTAATATAGGAATTGTTGGCCTCATTAGAGCCATGTAGTTTTGAAAGTTAAATTTTGACTTAAGGGGTTAGTTTTGGGGGGTGAAATCAGAAGTGAAAAAAAATTTTTTTTACTAGGTAATCGAGTGTGGTGTCAAATGAAAGCTTGTGAAAACACGAGTAACAAATATATATATAATGTAATACTTGCGCGCACTTTTCTTTGTATTATACCCGCCTTATCTCGAAAAGTACTTACCAAAAAATTTTGAAAAAATTCTGGATTATTCTTCACGGGGTGTAGATTGAACGAAAATTATCACGAGTGCATTACCTTTAATAATTTATCTGGTATATAAAAAAAAAAAAATTTCAAGGTCATCAGATTTCAGTAAAGATTGGAAACAAACGTTGTTGAAAACTCATTTGGGGTGAGTCAATCTGATCATTTTATACCTATGTAACAAAATTTTTTATTTGAAAAGCAATCGTACGGAACACTAATTGCGCAAGTTCAACTTGCACTTGACCGGTTATTTTTAAGATAATTTTATTTATTAAACAATAAAAGCAGGTTACGCTCGAACAGCTATGCTATGCTCATTTACATTTTGTGACTCTATTGTATAGCAGAGTTTTTCTGCCTAAAATAGGGTGAACCCTTAAAAATAATTCAAAAGAGGTAGCAAAATCCAGTAAAATGCATAAGAAATCTCTGTTTTTTTGGGCGCACCCCAACATGTATTTGCATCTACCATGAGACAATTCTGCTATCAACTCCAAACAAATACACTTTAGCCGTTCCGATTTACATTCCTCTGCACAATGTTATGCGTAATATCCTATATGTAGCCAATAATTTTTACAAACTTTCTCTTGCTGTATTGACGAACACAATCTTAATTAAGAAAATCAAGCCGAACAACTTTTTTTTATGAGAAATATTTACAACAACACCTAAAGAAAATATATTTTGGCACAATGGTACTTTGGTATTTTGGTACAATAATATTTTTTTTTGCTTTTTACTTAAAAATCCTAGTTATTTTAGAAAAATATTTTTTTAACAAAGCTTATTGCACTATTATTCAATCTTTATTTTGATGTTCTGTTAGGGGAATACACTGAATAACATACGGTATGCTGATGGTACTGTTCTATTAGCAAACAATAACAAGAATCTTCAGAAATTCACCCATCGAGTCGTATCAGCCAGCGAAAAATTTGGATTAACTATGAATATAAGAAAAATCAAGTAGATGGTAATAAGGAAGAAAACACTACCACCGGAATTTCTCGAAATCAACGACAACACTGTAGAACAGTTCCCCACGTTTAAATATTTGAGAACGAATATTAACGTAAAGTGGGATCCAAGAAGAGAGATATATTCCATAACTGAACAAGCCCGAGTGACACATGAATATGAATAAATTTTTCACAGCAACAAGTCTCGGTCTCGAACTCTGAATGAGAATGGTGACAGCGTATATATTCTCAGTGTTATTGTATGGATGCGAGTGCTGGACTCTTCATCCTCGTTCTGAAGAACGACTGCAAGCATTTGAAATGTACAGTTATAAATGCCCTTTTCGCATCTCCTGGGCACAGAAAATAAGAAACGCGAAAGTACGAGAGATATTGAATAAAGCGAAGGAACTACTAATAGCCACAAAAGTAAGAACAACTCAATATTCATATATCAAAATAAAGGGCAAGCGATCTATCGGGACACGACAGAATTCTTGGCTGAAAGACCTGCGAAGGTGGTTTGGATGTACTTCGGGTAATATTTTTCGAGCAGCGGTCTCTAAAGTTCGTTTAGCTATATGGATCGTTAACCTTTCTTGAGAAGACGGCGTAGTAAGTAGAATGTTAGTAGAAAAAAGATGAACATTGGGCAACGTTATTGGAACAAGTGCCACAAAGAGGCCGATAAAAGATATTTTCCCAAAAATTAAAAAATATCCAATTTGGGAAAAATAACGATATTCACAGCGGGATAAGGACGGCGATACTTTAGCAAAGTAACGCCCCGCCACAGACGGTGAAATTCTCACTGATACAGCGTATTCTGTAGACTTGATCACATTGGATTACACCCTATCACGAACTCTACAAAATCACCTGGCTTATTTCCAGTTCAAGCCAGTTGAACAAGTCGAGAAAAGGGTGGATGAATTTATTACATCCTAATACCCACACTTTTTTCGGATCTAGAATCTAACAATTGTCTGAGACATGTCAAAAATGCGTAAAAAGCAAAGGAGATTACTGTAACGGTTGTGTTTATGTAGTTTTTTTCATAAATAAATGTCAAAGTTAGTCAATAAAGGTCGAAAATTAACTTGTAAACCTAATACTATGTTTACTCGAGAAATGAAGAAATATTACAATTCTTTCTTTGAACGCAATTCGGTCGAAACACATACTAATAAAACCCAAATATAAAATTTCTTTTTCTGCCAAGTTTACCCTTAACCCTTAACATTTAAAAGAGAATGGAACAAGATAGATAAAAATGTACTTAAATCGTTCTAGTTTTTCGCTCGCCTGTATCCGATTGTCGAATACCTAACAGAACAATCAACCGTTATATTTCTGCACCAAAGACGAAGATAATGAGCTATTAAACAGCATTGTACGTTTAGGGTGACAGCTAAAGCGTTAAATCTGTTACAATAAGCTTTTCGAATTTCCAGCGGCGTAGTTTTGTTCAACTATTATATTAGCTGATTGAGTTCATCAAACACTATATAAAAGTAAATAACCGGCCAAGTGTAAGTTGAACTTGCGCAGTTAGTGTTCCATACGTTGACTGCTTTTAAAATAAAAATTTTTGTTACGGAAGTATAAAATGATCACAAAACATACCCCAAATGAATTTTCATCAAAGTTTGTTTCCGATCTACACTGAAAACTGAATATATATATATATATATATATATATATATATATATATATATATATATATATATATATATATATACATTTTTTTTTTATATGCCAGATAATTTATTAAAGGTAATGCACTCGTGATAATTTTCGTTCAATCTACACCCCGTGGAGAATATTCTAGAATTTTTTCAAAACTTTCTGATCAGTACTTTTCGAGATAAGGGGGTGACAGCGATTTTTCGCGATTTTTTTTAAAAATAATAAAAAGAAAAGTGTGTGCAAGTATTACATTATATATATTTTTGAACTCATGTTTTTACAGGCTTTCATTTCACACCCCACTCGATGATCTAGTAAAAAAAAATTTTTCACTTTCGACTTCATCTCCTAAAACTAAAGTTAAAATATATTTTTTTATTTATACTATCTTGTAAACCCCATTCACTCAAACTGTATATTTGTACTTCATATCCATTTGTTTTTACATACATCTATAAATAAACATCTCCAAAAACACTTATAATTTTATTTATTTGCATTAGTCCATCTCTGCAACCTATCATAAACAAAAGGTCAGAATTTTTATATTGCCCACTTAAAACGGCAAAAACAGGATCTTATATTTTGGGACAGGCTATACCTGAACGATGCATAAGAAGGGTTATCCGGCAGATTTCAATACCCCACGGATATAAAATCCTGCTTCAGATCAACGATAAATTCAATTTAAATTCAAAAATCTCTTTATTATTAATGATAAATTATTACAGCTTCTACATACATGTTCTAGTTCGGTGGATACAGAATGCTTCACATCATTCTCATCCACAGAAAAACCTTGCGGCAGCTGATGTACTGCCTTGGTATTTGAACCTTGTGTACGTGATTATATAATAGTGTCATTTCCGGTACATCCTTAGATGGCAGTTCATTTTTTGCTTGTTTGTAGGATATTTTTTTTTGTTATGCTTTATTTATTTATGTGGGGATTTAGTTTATTGTTTGCTGGGAAAAATAATTTGTTAAAATACCCAGCTCGATATAGTCAGGAACATGTGATTCACAAGTCAAAATTTAACTTTCAAAACTACATGGTTCTGATGACGTCATCAATGCCTATATTAATACCTAATTTCAACTTTCTATGTCAAATAGTTTCGGAGAAACTCGGATGTGGCAGACGGACGGACGGACACCGAAGTGATCTTATAAATAGCCTAAATATCAAGAAACAACTTAATCCAATACAGAATTAAGCAATTAGACTAGCTACTGGCGCCTTTAGAACCTCCCCCATCCCCAGCCTTTTCATCCTTTTCACCTTTTCAGTATTTCATCTATTCCCCCCTTGCACTTGACCAGACAACTTTCACTGATGAAATTCTATATATCTTCTTTATATCGAACCTCCAATAGGCTTTCATTAGATCTCTTTAATATTCACAGAAGAAATCCAAATCTCTGTCCCCCACTCTCCATTCCACTTAGATTTAAAATCATTCTTTCCACTCACAACCTGTCTCCACTATCTTTCAAATACCCCACTTTTACTACTTTTCCTCCATGGCGTTCCTCAAAACTCAGTCGATCTCTCCCTCAGCAGATGCTGCAAATCTTCTTCACCAAAATCCATTCTACATGCTCTCTCTCTTGAAAGAATCAATAAGTAGATATATACAACTCTTACAATATTTGATCTCTCTCCTACTTTACTCCGTCTCACATTAAAAATTGAAATTACTGAAAAACTAATTTAATTTTTAGATTCCTCTACACCATAAACCCCGAAAAAGACCTATAATAACACCATATATAGGAAGCAACCCCCTATCCCACCCTCTCAATTTTAACCCAGGAAAGGCACTGAAAGAGGTGGGGTTGTTTAATATTATATAATTTAAAAAAGATTTTAAACTATTTACAGGTTTTTTGGACAAATTTTAAGCATGTAAGGGGATAAAGGGCTAGGGTAGGGGGAGAAAGGGGTTGCTTGTTATATATGAGGTTATAGGGCTTTGTCAAGGTTTTTGGAGTCAAGAAATCTGAAAAGTAGTATATTCTTACGTTATTAGTGTTCCGTACGGAACACTTATAAGATGACTTCGGTGTCTGTCTGTCACACCCGATTTTCTCCGAAACTATTTGTCATAGAAAGTTGAAATTTGGTAATAATATAGGAATTGATGGCCTCATCAGAGCCATGTAGTTTTAAAAGTTAAATTTTGACTTAAGGGGTTAGTTTTGGGGGGTGAAATCGGAAGTGAAAAAAAAAAATTTTTACTAGGTTTTCGACTCTGGTGTGAAATGAAAGCTTGTGAAAACACGATATAAATATATATATATACATATATATATATATATATATATATATAATATATATATATATATATATATATATATATAAATATATATAAATATATATAAATATATATATATATATATATATATATATATATATATATATATATATATATATATATATATATATACATATATATATATATATATATATATATATATATATATATATATATATATATATATATTTATATAATGCACTGCATTACCTTTAATAATTTATCTGGTATATAAAAAAAAAACAAAAATTTCAAGGTCATCAGTTTTCAGTAAAGATTGGAAACAAACTTTGTTGAAAACTCATTTCGGGGGTGTGTTTTGTGAAGTCACTGATCATTTTATACCTCCGTAAAAATGTTTTTTATTTTAAAAACAATCAACGTACGGAACACTAATTGCGCAAGTTCAACTTGCACTTGACCGGTTATTAATTTTAATGGGAGAAGGGTATCTATATACAGTTATATCCCCACAAAGGATATACCGGTTTCAGTGCATTAAATTATCTTTTCAACATCCAGCAATATTTTCGAAATACTAACAGGAATATTTTGTAACTAACTTTATTGAGCTATAATCTTGGAGAAACACAAGATTGTAATAACTAGCTAATGTATCTGACAAGTTTATATTCACTTTTATTACATCACGAAAGATCTATAAAACCCCTTACAAATACAGTAATAAGTATGACTATTAAAATTCTTGTTATTGTCAGTTTTGATGTGATCGTTATGTAAACTTTGGTTTTAAAATGGAAATATTTTCTATTTTCAAAAAAAAAAAAAACCTTAAAAAGGTATTTATCCACTACTATATCATCGCAAATATAAGTTGAAGAAATACTAAGTTTGTTTTTTAGGGGGTTATATACACCTGGGCGATGCTAAAAGTATGTATAACCCGCAGGCTGAAAAGTTTTTGGTCTAGCTACTTAGAACACCTTTTTTACAAGATTTGACTTTATTCATCAATTTGGTCTCCCTCAAGAGCGATACAATCAGTCCAACGCTTTTCTAACATTTCTATACCTTTCTTGTAGAAGAATTTGTCTTTGCCTTTAAAATAGGCCACCGTTTCGGCGATAACTTTGGGAGCCAAATCTCTTTCCCGCAAACATTTTTTTAAGGTCTGCGAACAGATAATAGTCGCTCGGGGCCAAATCTGGAGAATACGGTGAATGAGGAAGCAATTCAACCTTAAATTCATGCAATTTTACCATCGTAACTATTGATTTGTGACACGGTGCATTGTCTTAAAGAAAGAACACCATTTTCTTGTTCATTTGAGACAGTTTCTTTGCGATTTCTGAATTCAAACGTACCTTTATATATATATATATATATATATATATATATATATATATATATATATATATATATATATATATGTATATGTATATATGTATATATATATATATATATATATATATATATATATATATATATATATATATATATATATGTATATATGTATATATATATATATATATATATATATATATACATATATATATATATATATATATATATATATATATATATATATATATATATATATATATATATATATATGTATACAACTGTGAGTTTCGCAGGATTGCAGCCAGATTATAAAGTACTTTCTAGGGTATTCACAAAAAATAATACTCTTTTTACTTAGTGGAAGCTTTCGGATATATATATATATATATATATATATATATATATATATATATATATATATATATATATATATATATAATCCTTCCTCAGTTACTTACAAAAGGGGGACGATGGTCGTTAAAAAACTTACTGTATGTGAGGTTACAAACATAAACTAGGCTCTTCTAACATTCTTCCCTTTTCAAAATACGTTTTTCTTTTTTCACCACACAGTGTACATGTAAACAATAAAAACATTTAAAAAGGAAAAACCAGTTAAAATATTCAGAATGTAACACCATAATACCTGTATATACTCAAGACGTACAGAGAGCGGTATAGCACTGGCAGTCGTGGTAAATATGCACTTTTTTGGAGATGTTTGTTAGATTTAGGAATTGATTGATTATAGCCAACAAAACATTAAAAACCACGACAACCCTTTTTACTCGTTTAAAAGATAAAACAAACAACATTAACAAATTTAACTTGGTATATCAATTTAGTTGCCATAACTGTGATAAAAAATATTCAGGACAGGCTTCCAGGTGCTTAAAGGATTAACTGGCATCATATAAAAGTGACATCAGACTGAGACCAGATGCTTGTGCCCTGTCTCAACACACAAATAATACCGGCTACTTGCCTGATTTTGAAAACGTAAAAAACAATAGATTTTGAAAAAAACTACTTTAAAAGAAATTTTCTTAAAATGGTTTACATCAATAACTAAAAAAATTGAATGAACCAAACATCAGATGGTCAAAATTTAAATGAAATTTACTCTAACCTACTTTAAATCAGTACTAGGGAAGAAGTGAGATGCCTTCAGTTACCTCAAACTTAGCATAAAATATATTTTCCCCCCTTTTTTCTTTTTTTCTCCTTCTCACTGTCTGTGTAATTAATTTTATTGTTCTCATATATATTTTCGAAAATAAAAGATAGACATCCTATTATACAACATAAATTATAATTAATTTCAAAATAAACCGCATATCCCTATCTTCTTCTTCTAGAGAGAAATTCCTAAATTTAACAAATATCTCTAAAAAAAGTGCATATTTACCACGACTGGCAGTGTTGTACCGCTCTCTGTACGTCTTGAGTATATACATGTATTATGGTGTTACATTTTGAATATTTTAACTGGTAACTGTTTTTCCTTTTTAAAGGTTTTTATTGTTTACATATACACTGTGTGGTGAAAAAAGAAAAAAGTTTTTTGAAAAGGGAAGAATGTTAGAAGAGCCTAGTTTAGGTTTATAACCTCACTTACAGTGTGTTTTTTAATATTTTTTTCTTTTTTAAAGCCTTTTTTAACGACCACCGTCCCCCTTTTGTAGAGTGACTAAGAAACGATTGAATATATCCGAAAGCTTTCACTAAGTAAAAAGAGTATTATTTTTTTGTGAATGCCCTAGAAAATACTTTGTAATCTGCTTACAACTCTGTGAAACTCACGGTTATATATATATATATATATATATATATATATATATATATATATATATATATATATATATATATATATATATATATGTATATATATATATATATATATATATATATATATATATATATATATATATATATATATATATATGTATATATATATATATATATATATATATATATATATATATATATATATATACAGGGTTTTTTTACAGCGCTTGCTGCTATTCCTCCCTTAACCAATTTCTCCACTCATCTTTGTTGTTCCAGTCCTCGTCTTTTAACCCTCTTTTTCCATCGCCTGATCGATCTCATATCTCCATGATCTTCATGGTCGTCCCCTTTTCCTTTTACTTATTGGGCTCCAAACAGTAATTTTCTTTATCCACCTTGTGTCCTCAGTTCTTCTAACATGACCGTACCATACTAGTCTTCTCTGTTCGATTGTTTTAATTACGTTAGAGTATACTTCCATTCTTCTCCTAATTTCTTCGTTGGTAACTTTGTCTATTTTCGTGAGTCCGAGGCATCTTCTCCAGTATTCACTTTCTGTGGCGAGGACTTTGCTTTGCATACTTTTGTTCATCACACATGTTATATATCATTTTCTTGATATTACCTTTGATATTTTTATTCCATATTACGGAGTGGAGTTGTCTGATAGCTTTAGCTTGTCCCAGTTTGTTTGTCCCAGTCTGGATATTAATTTATTCTTCTGTTTTTCCGCTTTTCGATATATTATATCCTAAGTATTTGAATCTGCTGGTACCTTTTATTTCTTGATCGTCATCTATTATTAAGTTCTTTAATCCTGTACCAGATGTTGACAGATATTCTGTTTTATCAATGTTGATTTCTAACCCTGCATGTTCTTATTCCTCTTTAAGCTTTCTAACCATATAACTTAGGTCATCTTCATCATGTGCGACGACTACTTGGTCATCTGCGAAAAACAGTGTGTAAATGCAGCTATCTCGTACTGGTATTTTTAATAACGGAGTTGAGGTGGGGCATCCTTGAAGTAGGCCTTTAGTTATTGTGATGGTAGATATTATTTCTTTGCCATTTTTATATATACTTTGTTGTCTTTGTACCACTTTTTAACTGCAGTTATGAGCTCTGGACGAATTTTCATTTTACGCACGCTTTCGAATAATTGTTTTCTGGGAATGGTGTCATAAGCTTTTTTGAGATTAATAAATGCTACGTGGATGTCTCTATTTTTTTCTTTTGTTTTTTTGATTAGCCGTTATAGCCGTATAAATGTTGTCTAGGTATGATCTGCCTGATGTAAATCCTGCTTGCTCTTCACCAATCTTTTCTTTAATATCCTCCTCCAGCTTATTTTTATATATTATTCCCTATTGATGGTTCTTTCCTTCTCAGCATAGTCGATGAAAATTATTCTATGCGTATCCCAAAATACAGAACCCAAAACCTTCCCAGCCCAATGTTGTGTCTTTGGTCGCTTGGGGCGGCTTTCACGGGCTACTGTCCACTCAGCTGATAGCCGATTTGATTCCGGTGTATAGTAGTGAATTTATGTTTCATCCGTTGTCATATATTGCATGAAAAAAATCCTTTTTATTGCGTTTTTAAACAGGTCCAAATAGCGCTCAGAATCATCAATACGATGTTGTTTTTGGGCCACTGTGAGCAAATGCGGTACCCATTTCGAACAGAGCTTTCTCATGCCCAAATGTTCATGCAAAATATGACCAACACGTTCTTTTGATATCTTTAGGGTGTCAGCTATGTCAAACAATTTCACCTTAGTGTCATCCAAAACAATACTGTGAATTTTTTTGATGTTTTCCGAAGTAACCACCTCATTTGGGCGTTCAAAGCGTTTAGCATCATTTGTATCTGTACGACCGCATTTAAATTCAGCATACCAGTAAATGATGAGTGATTTTCCAGAAGCAGAGTCCTCGTAACACTTATCACAGTGTTTAATCAACACACGAAATTCGATTTTTTCCATTGTTTTGAAAATATCAAAAGTAGCGTCACTAAAACCACTGTAACTTGTAAACTAAACGTCGAAATATCATGAAATCTTGACACGTATCGCTTGAAGGTTAGTACTTCCTAAAAATCTTATGGATTTTTTTTTTATATTAGGGGTATGTGCGAGTCAATATCAAAGGTTATTTGGTGCCCAAAAAAATTAAATTACAATGTTCAATTCTTTCAAGTAACAGATGAATCCCAAATAATTTGACTGGAAAGTGTTTATGATTTGTTTCGTGTGTGATAGAATGTTGTGTTTTTTCCTTAGGTGCGAAAAATGCACAGCCTCTTTAGCAAATATGAATGAATGAAAGACTGTGATTGTGAATTCTACAGAAACAACATTAATACAACATAAAAGACTATAATAAAAATATTATAATTATTTTTTGGTGAGACCGCGAACTTTTCAATTCATTCTCGTATAACTAGAGTGAATGGTTATGACGATGACTTAGTAAACAAGTTAATAAATAGACATAAGTTCAGGATAAATATTCCACCTTTTTAACACGCGAGGAAATAAAACCATGTATGTCTTCATACCATGTAGTCAGAAATAGAACAGGCGACTCAATAAGGTATTTAATAAAGTAGGCCTCACCTTAGTCTATAAGTCATCAGACAATCTGAGGAATATCTTAGGAAATCCCAAATATAATATTCCTAATTGTGAGAAAAGTGGGATTTATGAAATTAGTTGTAATGATTGCGACAAGAAGTATGTTGGGCAAACAAAAAGGTCAATTAAAACACGATTTAAAGAACATTTTGCACCTTTAAAATACAATAGAACAGAAAAGTCTAGCATTGCCGAACATGCTCTTGAAGCTGATCATACTGTAACATTAGATAATCTAAGATTAATTAAAAATGTATCTGATAGGAGATTGTTGTATGGAAATTATAAAGCACAAAAGTAGTTTAAATAAATACAGAGGGCCTATTCCTTATAGTCTCCTCTACTGGTTACTTGACCGGAACTGATGGCCTTGCCTATTCCATTAGTTTTGTCTGAGTAATTCAGGTGTTAGACTAAGTATAAATAGGGTAGATTTGTAGTTTAGCTTTAGTCAATCATCGCTCCTGATGAAGGTAACATGGTTGGCGAAACATGCGTCGAGTGCAAAAATAAAATGTTTGGTCTAGTGGTGATATATACTGAGTAGTGTCATTGTGCCAAAGATTCCATATTCCCAACATACTATCTCCTGCTGTCACCTGCAACTTTACATTTTCGAAATGAATACGCGAGTGATTAAAAGTTGATTTGTTCTTTCTAAAGGATTCATTACCAGTTTGCGTTCAAAATGTTAAAATTTACATTTTTACAATTTCCGAACCACTATAAATCTTTCTAGACACTTCATCATATAAACAAACACTGACCATCGTGATATGGCCTGGAAATGTTTAGAAAAATCTACTTTATCGTTCGATTTTTGATTTGTATGTTTTATTAACGTAACTGAATACTGGCACCCGTAAAAAACTGAAAATAAACAAAAAAAATTCGTTTCGTAATTTCGAACGGATTGAAAAGTAAAGTGGTAAAGTATGTAATTTTCTATTTTTAGTATTTTCGGTATTGATTTATGATTTATAAAAGTCGAGGGCTCTGATTAGTATATAATTTTTATTATAAACTAGGGAAACCCTACAGTAAAGCCACTACAATTTTGAACAAGTCGTGGATATTATGAACGATAATTATTTACATGTTAAGGTTTAAAAGACATATTTTGCAGAGTGAAAGAGGTAGTAGAGTGAGTTTTGGACGCTTATTATTCTGGCTAATGCAGTATCTTAACATTATAACACGTACGCTGAAAAGTTTTTGGTCTGACACACAGATGTCGCCCTTTCCAAAAAATCCATATGATTTTTAGGAAATACCATCCAAGTTAAAGTGGTTTTAGTGGCGCCACTTTTGATTTTTTCAAGAGATTGGAAAAAATCGAATTTCGTGTGTTGATTAAACACTGTTTTTTGATGGGAAAAAAAAAACCGTCCGAGCAAAGCAATGGCTTGATAAGTATTATAGGGACTCTACCCTTGGAAAATCCTGGACTCCCAAATGAGGTGGTTACACTGGAAAACATAAAAAAATCCATAAAATTGTTTTGGATGACCGTAAACTGAAATTGCGTGAGATAGCTGACACCCTAGAGATATTAAAAGAACATGTTGTCATATTTTGCATGAACATTTGGGCATGAGAAAGCTCTGTTCGAGATGGGTACCACATTTGCTTACAGTGAACCAAAAACAACCACGTGTTGATGATTCTGAGTGCTGTTTGGACCTGTTTAAGCGCAATAAAAATATTTTTTTTCATGCGATATATGACAATCGATGAAACATGGATCCACTACTACATACCGGAATTAAATTGGCAGTCAGCTGAGTAGACAGCAGCCGGTGAAAGAAGCCCAAAGTAACCAAAGACACAACAGTCGGCTGGGAAGGTTTTGGCCGCTGTATTTTGAGATGCGCATGGAATAATTTTCATCGACTGCTGAGAGGGGAAAAAAAAAAAAAAACCATAAATAGCAAATATTATATAAAGTTATTGTTACGCTTGAAGGCAGATATCGCAAAGGAACGGCCCCAATTGAACAAGAAAAAAGTGCTCCTTCATCAATACAATGCACCGTGTCACGTGTCAATGTTTACGATGGCAAAATTGCATGAATTGAAGTTCAATTGCTTCCTCATACATCGTATTTTATAGATTTGGCTCCCAGCAACTATTATCTATTCGCAGACCTAAAACAAATTCTTGCGGGAAAGAGATTTGGCTCCAATGAAGAAGTCATCGCCGAAATTGAGGCCTATTTTGAAGGCAAAGAGAAATCCTTGTACAAGAAAGGTATAGAAATGTTAGAAAAGCATTAGACTGATTGTATCGCTCTTGAAGGAGACTATGTTGATGCATAAAGTCGAATTTTGTAAAAAAATGTGTTTTAAGTAGCTACTCCAAAAAGTTTTCCGCCTACGTGTTACGAGGTTCGATTTTAAAGTAAGCTCCGGTTTGATATTAAAAAACACAAGGTCATTTTTTTTAACCATTTTATTTTTAGGTAACTAAAGATTGGAAAAATTTAAAATGAATTTAGCACAAAATCAATGAAGAGCTCGAAATGGGGAGGTGACAGGTATCCCCGGGTAATTAACCCAACATAAGGGTGGACATCTCTCGATTAAATAAATAGTCGTTAGTAATATTAAGGTAAAAGAATATGAATAATCGAAGGGAATAAATTTTATCGTTTTTTCGAACAATGCACCTTTTCGCGGGGGCACCTCCGGGGTACTCTTAAAGAACCGAAGGTGGAGCGGGAGGTGGGACCCCCTTCGATTATCGATTATTATTAGGTAAGCACACGGACTTTAGTCTCCTTTTCAACATAATGTCTACCTACATTAAGGCCCTTGTTTTATCGTAAGACCAGCTCCTGTATTCCATCCTCAAAAAGATCTGCCACCTGGTTTTTAAGCGTTCTGCTACAATTTCATAGAAAACATTTCTTGAAACTTAAGAAATAAGATTAGATAATGATGAAATCATGAAACATCTATTTTTTCGAACTTTTTCATTAACTTTCCGCACCAGATCGTGCACTTTTGTACCGCCATCTTTAAATGCTTTAACCTATTTTCTTTTCATTTTATCGCTCATAGGGCTTGCGCCTTCGCTTCTCTAATCCGCCGATGAATTTCAGCAGCTTTCACGTCTCTTGCATTTAAAAAAACCGGCCAAGTGCAATTTGAACTTGCGCAATTAGTGTTCTGTACGTTGATTGCTTTTAGAAAAAAAATTTTGTTACGGAGGTATAAAATGATCAGTGACTTCACAAAACACACCCCAAATGAGTTTTCAACAAAGTTTGTTTCCAATCTTTAATGATGATCTTGAAATTTTTTTTTTTTATATACCAGATAAATTATTAAAGGTAATGCACTCGTGATAATTTTCATTCAATCTACACCCCGTGGAGAATATTCCAAAATTTTTTCAAAATTTTTTGATAAGTACTTTTCGAGATAAGGCGGAAGGACAGCGATTTTTCGCGATTTTTTAAAAATAATACGAAGAAAAGTGCGCGCAAGTATTACAATATATATATATATATATATATATATATATATATATATATATATATATATATATATATATATATATATATATATATTACTCGTGTTTTCACAAGCTTTTATTTGACACCACACTCGATGACTAGTATAAAATTTTTTTTTTCACTTTCAAAACTACACGGCTCTGATGAGGCCATCAATTCCTATATTATTACCAAATTTCAACTTTCTATATCAAATAGTTTCGGAGAAAATCGGTTGTGACAGACAGACAGACACCGAAGTGATCTTATAAGTGTTCCGTACGGAACACTAAAAACGAACTACAGAGCGTATTTCACAATCCGCGGGATTTCCAATAGTCTAAGGTATTTCAAACAAGCACAAACAAACGTACACTCAGACGAATGCTTCGGTAATGGTGTCTGTGGCTAGCCACGATACTCTCCATAAAGTTCATTGCGTGATTCCAAGGATATTTATTTATTTGCCAAATTCTACAGTAGTCCAATTACAGAATGGGAAATTAGATAATATAAAATAATAAACATAATTAAAATTAAAATATTCGCTTACTTTCAAACTGCATTCGTTTTATTGTAGCCACGCTGCCGTTGAAAATATCGAGATGCTTCTGAATTTAGTTATATTTCTTGCAAATTTGAAAGAAAGAAGAAAACTTTAAGCCATTGGTTGTTGGAATTGGTAGACTAAAAGTTTGATAAATTACCTGCGATAGGTCTAGGCATATAAAAAGACAGATACTGTATAATTTTGTTTGCATCAATTTTGTTAGACATTATTGCATGTAAAAATATAATTTCTGATTTATTTCGCCGTACCCCTAGACTTTCCATTGAAAATATACCCATGAGACTTTCATAAGGATAACCCATTTTGGGATATACCCCAACAAGTTTATAACTTGAGTACTTTAAAAAACGTTTTTGAATTTGCTCGAAATTTCCGATGTGAGAAAAAAGGCACCTAACCACCACTAGAATATTCCAGCCGCAATATTACAAAACTATTAAAAAGCAATTTCAGTGTGTCAAACTATCTGCCTTAACTTTTGATCTCGGAAAGACAATGTAGTGTCCAGCACAATGCCCAAGTCACATACTGACTGACATTGCTTGAGAAGTTGGCTATTCCTACTATAAATACGTTGTATTGAACTAAGTTTTTCGGTAAAGATAATAACGTTACATTTGGATACAGTTACAAGAAGTCTGTTATGGTTAAACTGATCATTCATACAAATAAAGTCATTCTGTAGTCTTACGAAGTCATTCAGATCTTTAATTCCTCAGTATAACTTTACGCCATTACAGCAAGATCATTTATAAATATATTTATTATAATAAGTGGACACACGTTATGGCCCCAACTTACAAAACACTAAGTATAAAACCAAGAAATATTTTAAAACATCTTATAATTGAACCGCCAGATGGCATTACAAAGTGTTTTCTTTAGACGTCTCAATTTAATTCAGTTTCGCTATTGTTTATTTTTAATCTCTCAACATTATTCACGTAAATCGAAGAAGCAACCTTTTTCCAATTATTTCCAAGAGTTATTAAAATTAAAAATGCATATTGGAAGCATTTTAATTAAAATAATAGGCCACTTATTTAATGATATCATTCAAAAAATGAAATATTACCTCACTATGTTTATTGCGATTCATAGAAGTGACAAAGACACAAAGAACTAGAGACAAATCTTCGGTAAAAAAAAAATCCATTTGTTCGCGTTAATTGTCCTAATCTACTACACGGGGAATATTTTTAAGCTATCAAATCAGCGACAGATGATGGTATCACAGAGATATTTGTTAGATAAAACAAGCTTTTCATATAAGTAGGAAATTGGTCGATACAATATCGTTAGACTTATATTTATAAAAGAGGTCATATTTCAGATTTTCGTTCAGACGTTTTAATTGGTTCATGGTATGGCCGATAGTAGCTCAGGGTAGTGATTCTGAACTGTAGTACAAACAAATTGGGCTGCATTCGGTATGTAATTTTGAAGACTAGAGATCCCTGGAGAGCTCTCGCGCAATTGTAGATGAAATGTCCGTTAGTGTACCTAGTAAGTCGAGCCAGCGAGACTTTTAGGGTTCGAATACTAAAAACACTCCTACTTTTTCTTCTGGGAAACATTTATACTTTAAAAACTAAGTTGAGTAAATCCTACATATATTTGAAGCACTCCATATAACTATGTACGAATCCCGAGTTCACTAAGTCTTGGAAAATGTCCTCTTGTACGTTGTGCTTGCTCTTTACGTAAGCTGCAATCACAATAAAAATTGTCACAATCACTATTCCGACTAAATTAGAACATTTCCTATCTTTAACCGTGATGTGTCTGGGTTAATGTCAATTTCTTTTAGGCTCTCTCCGACCATCTTCGACAATGTCACAAACTAGACGGTCCCGCGTCCGCCACTTCGCGCATTCGTCACTCTACTACTTTCGCGTACTTCTTCTTCAAAACCACTTATACAAAGCAATCTGGACCAGTTAATGCGCACCAAATACCTTAAAACATTAAATGTTGTTAGCTGGGGGCCACTAATAGGTCGGGTACAAACGTGACTCCAACTTTAATATATATAGTCACCGAACTTCTAGAGAATAAGAAAATAGCATTTGCAGTTGAAAATAGAAATCTTCATTAATGTTGTATCGGTAGTTTTATGTCATTTTTCCATTAGATGTCTAATTATAATGTTAACAGTGAGAGTGTGTTTTGAACAGTATCAGTAAATATCAAACTATAAGCTGGCCTTTTCGTTGGTCGGAAGGATAATAACATGAACGCATTAAATTCTTCGTTCCCGTTTAACAAACAAAACAGGAAAATGGTCCATGATGTTGATTGCGGGTTAATTACGGATTTCAAAGTCTTGATTTGTTTGCTACAAGTTGTCCTACCAACGCATCGTTTGACTATAGTGAGATAGTTTTAGAGCAACAACGAAATTTGTATTCTGGATCATTCGTAGATTTGTCCTGATTTATCACACAATATTTTAAAATTCTACTACATCCTCATAGTGGATAATATCCATTAATATTGCTTTTTTAATATCTTTAGCCTTTTAAAGTAGTTTATTTTTTGTTTTTACTCAATATACTTTCGCTACAGTTCCACAGAAATATTCAATACGTTCACCAGCATATTCATCTTCAAATTTACCCAAAACAGATTTAGTAATTGGCATGTGGCATGTTATCAATTTTATAATTATAAATATGTCATAGGTATTACCTGTTCCTATTTCCAAAATAAATGAATCAGTATCTGTGTAACTTTACCTTATCTTGATATAATGGTTTTAAGAAATCATAAAAGGAACTATATATTATAGTTATGTTTAAAATTGAATATCCAACATAAATTGGTTTGTTATATTTAACTAGTGCATTTGAATAACAACTAAATGTTCATTAAAAATTAGTGACTCTCGAAGATGTTGTTTTGTAATTAGATTTTCCACTACATTTTTTTCCCATCGAGTAACTAATCGAATATCTGATGTTTTATCAATATTTTCCATAGTTTTGCCATATACACTGTTATTAGCTAGTATATAATTATTTCTGTTAAACTCATTTTTGGATTTATTTCTTAATTTAGTGTATAAATGTATATATTTCTTTAACCAAGGTGCTCGAGTAAACTCTAAGCCAAGCGATTTCACACAGTCCATCCACATGAGTACATGGAAAATCTATATAAAACTTTTTTTTTTAAGATCTGGTTTATTTTCGGACAGGAAATGTAAATGTTAGAGAACGCCCTGTAAGTTTTTTCTTCATTTATTAAAAATACGGCAGTATTTTATCTATGGAAATTTAAATAAACCGGTACGCTGAGAGATTATTAGATTAAGTAAATACAAGTCTGAATTGAGGAAGCAATAACCCAGTTATGGATAAATCAATATTTAATAAAGAAACAAGGCGGAAGCTATTGAATCTTGAAATAATAAAAATAAAAAGTTTACCTTATGAAAATAATAATAAAAAAGATTTTTTTTTAAATTAAAATTTAAATTATGTAAATTAATTAAACTGCTTTTAGTTCTTATTTATTAATACTGTATTTAAAAGTATTCTTTATACATTTTATAAAAACTATACTTTAATTATTTTGATTGATTATATACATATCAAATGAAAGCCAATCAGACGCATTGCTTTCAGTCGAATCGAAGGATATGCAAAAGGCCATTAAACAGCACGTTTAGGCGACTGCTAATGTGATTTGGTAAGCCAACATCAATAGGAAATGTAATCTATGTAACATGTTTTTAAAAATCCGAAATTGGACATTACGGAGAGCCTTGAGCTATTTTTCTTGATATATTTAGGGCATTGGACTATGTTTTGCATGACGAATTCCTGGCTGGGTAGCGTTCATTTGGCGTGCCTCGATAATTTTTTTTATGAGTCTTGAGTTTCCTAAGAGATAATAATTATTTGCGAGTGGTAGTTGATTAGCTGATTTTCGACGGCTTTACTATCAACGTCGGTGTATCTTATAGCTTTATGCTGGCTTTTACCCTCTTTTCTTGTTTCTTCAATTAGTCTCACACCATCTGCTAACGCAACTATGCGCAGATAGCCGGAAATTATACAACAAAAACCTAGAAGATATATATATATATATATATATATATATATATATATATATATATATATATATACATATATATATATATATATATATATATATATATATATATATATATATATATATATATATATATAAGTTTTGGGATGACAGTAACCAAGTATAACTTAACATTACAAAAATCCAGATAGTAGCCTTCTCAAAACAGTATTCTTTGCAGATCCTGACAGTTATCTTGAGACATTGTATTCTGTTAACAACACCACTCTCAACAACTTCCTATACAAAGTTCAAAGTGATGAAATCACTGCTCTCACATTGAGACTCAGCACCCAAGCATATGTGTCATTTACTAGATTTCATGATGATTCATTGAGGAGCAACCTGATTAGGGACCTGGAACTCACTAAAAACTTTTAGAACCATAAAAAAATATTTTTTGATCTATCTAGTTTTTACATATTCTTTCAAAGTGTTCGATTGATCCAGAGCAGTACATGCTACCAATAAACATAGCGGTAATATATCACATCTGTATAAAAGTCGGTATGTCACTTCTCTCCCCCTCCACCTCTCTACTCTATTCATAAAAAAAAAACAATATTTACGCTACAATAAGTCACAATTCATTGGGATTTTTTGTAATGATTAGTGAATAGCGTAAGAAAGAAGGCCAGCTACAGTTTTCTTTAATTCTAACTTATTCTTCTTCGGACAATTTCATCATTTCCTCTCTACAGAATATTTTATTTATAGTTTAAAAATTATTTAATTATTCTAGCCATATGTTGGGTAGAATTGTTCTAGATGTTGGTACGATTTTAACACTTAAGGGTTATATATCTTACAATAAAAATGAAGGTACCAAATTAGAAAATTCTGGCTGGTATCCAAATCTGTAAACGGGGGAAAAAATTATGACTGATGATAAGGGAAATGTTTCTTTATGTATTCCGTTAAAGTTGTACTCAGGATTTTTTGAAGATAATAATAAAATCATTTTAAATTCACAACAAGAACTAATTTTAAAAAAAGTCATGATGATACTAATGATCTAGTATCAACTGTGGATAATTAAAAACCCAAAATGGAGGCCATGGGAGATGCTCATGGTCCAGTGATGGCGCCGCTGATCTCTATTCTGTCCCTCAGCGACTTAAATTTCCTTCAACTATGCCTGCTAACTGCCCGGAAAAGACCAGCATATACGGCATTTCTGTTTTGAACTTAGAAATTGAAACACGGCCATTGAGTAGTATACTTGTGAGCGTATACTGTTACCTCACTTCCAACAGCATGATGTGAAGGTAAAGTGACTAATGTTAGCGGAGTATTTATAATGCAGAGACATATAAATCTATTAATATTTGGTTTGAAAAAATTTAAATCATAAAATCAGTTTGTCTTCTTTCGATTATATAAAATATTTATCGTATATTGGTAGAGATTTACGTGGGTCATTCAATAAGTAATGAGACAATTGGTCTCAGCTTAAATCCATTCAACGAAACCGCTTTATACTTCTAGGAGCGCAAATTCGCAACCTCATGAGTTTTAATCAGCTGTTCGATCATGTAATGTAAACATAACTTCAAAATTCCAGTTTAACATGGCGAGACCATTGGAAGACTGCACCTTAGAAGAGCAGCGTCCTGTCATCAGATTTTTAGTAGGAGAAGATGTTAAGCCAACATTCTAGAATGTTATTACAGTTACAGACAAAGTTGCGTAAACCGTGCGGACCATTTACAATGTCCGCCCTCATACGGCCCGGCTTATCCAAGAAAGGGTTCAAGAACTGGATTAGGAGATCTGGCCTCATCCCGCATACAGCCAAGACCTGGCTCCGTGTGATTTTTTTACCGGTTTGGACCTCTCAAAGATGCTCTACGTGGAAAGAGGTTCATCGACAATGAAGAAGTGAAGGAAAAAGTCAAGAGTGGCTTCGACGTCAACCGAAAGAATTCTTTGCACAGGAATCATGACGCTAGCAGAAAGGTGGGACAAATGTATTATGATTATGTCGAAAAGTAGGCAAAATTTTGTAGCAATCCAATAAACCGTTCGCGAGTTAGAGCTATTTGTCTCGTTACTTTTTGAATGACCCTCGTATATATTAATGATTTATAATGACTTTGTGATATATAAATTTTATAAATAATGATGATGTTGTTGATAAAGATCTATTAGTATGACAAGTAGATTTCTGTAAAGCAAAAGGACCGATGTCGTTTTCTTTTCAATATTTAAAAGTCAATAATTTCAATTCATTCAAAGGCAAACTGGTCATGTACAAACAGCTGATTTACCGAACGACATCAGCTTTTAATTTCGTTACTGAGTAACACAACGACGAACAATGTGCTTGCCAAATTAGGCTTTTGTGGTCCCTAATAATTAGGAATAATGTTGTTGCATCGTTAAGCGTATTAAAACAGCACCTTGGGGTACTGTTGTGCTAGGATTTGCGGTTTGAGAGCATCTAAGCAATTCCCACTTGGATAGTGTGAAAATTACGAGCTAATGCAGCTTGCTGAAATAACATTTAAGATAGGTATTGTCAAGCAGAATTTACTATTTAGTGAAATGCTCATCTAACAAACGTACAGCGAAAAAATGTTTGAATAATATATTATTATACATACAATTTAAATAATATTGCCTATATCGTGGTTTCAAGACTTTTAGCTAAAAAAAGTAAAGTATTAATTAATAATGAGTATTTTCTATAAAATATGTAAGCAGAGCTTCTATAGTAATAGTAATAATAACAAAATAATTTTATTTGTGCCATTAGTAATAAAAAATAAACGGATAACTTACTATATATTCCATTTCAACTCCAGGTTAGTACTTTTTACAGTTATTTACAAAAGTATTATCGTGAAAAGAATGCCCGATACTAGATGGCCAAAAATAGCATTTGAATATATTTCATTAAATAGAAAAAAGAAAGGAAGACCAGCACTAATATGAATCAATGGAATAATGGACACAATGAGAGACAGAGCTATCCACGAGAATGATTGGAGAGACAGAAAAACATGGTAGTCGAAATGCGAGATGCGGTAGAAGCTACGAGTATATATATATATATATATATATATTATATATATATATATATATATATATATATATATATATATTATATATATATATATATATATATATATATATATATATATATATATATATATATATAATATATATATATATATATATAATATATATATATATATATATATATATATATATATATATATATATATATATATATATATATTATATATATATATATATATATATATATATATATATATATATATATATATATATATCATGATCATCCTCCAGCCTCTCCCCTCCTCCACTGCTGGACATAAGTCTCCTCCGAATTTCTCCAGGAATCTCTAGCATGGACCAGTTGTTTCCAGTTCGCTTCCACTCTTTTTATATCATCGCCCCACCGAGTTGGTGGTCTACCCCTGCCTCTCCTATCCGCACGAGGTCGCCACTCCAACAATCTCTTCGTCCACTTATCGCCTTTGAGTCGTGCTACATGACCTGCAAATCTCCACTTGAGTTACGTTGTTGTTTTTATTACGTCTTGTACTCCCGTTCTTCTGCGAATTTTTTTATTTCTTAACTTGTCTATAAGTTTTATGCCTAGTATTGATCTCTCCATTTTCCTTTGTGATGTTCTCAATATTCTTACGTTTCTTTGACGTTTCCGATCCGTATGTGATGACTGGGAATACACATTGGTCGTACACCTTTCTTTTAAGACTTCCGAATATGTCTGTCATTTTACCGTAAGCGGCCCAAACTAGTCCAATTCTCCTTTTTACCTCCTCTGTTTGGTTGTCTCTCGTGATTTTGACATCATGTTCCAGGTACCTATATTTCTCGACCTCTTCTATATCGCTATTTTCCAGTCTTATTGTTCCTTCGAGGACTAGGTTTGTCATGCGATTGGTTTCGCTTCTGTTTATCTGTAGTCCCACCTTTTTATTGGTTGAGCATTTTCTCGTCTTCTTTTAGATTGTCGGGATGAGAATAACATCAAACGGAGGTTATTCATCATTCTCCCGTCGATGCCCACACCCCTTTGACTCCAATCCAGTGTTTTGAAAGCATATTTCAAGACGGTGATGAAAAACTTGCGCGATATCGTATCCTCCGTCTGACGCCTGTTTCCATTGGGACATAGCGGGTTGCCTAGTGTAGTTGCACACTAGCAGTTGAGTTCTTAGAGTTCTTATGAATTAAACGAATGTATCTATAGTCTATCCGACATTGAGTGAGAGCCTTAATTATGCTATCGCCCTCAACGGTGTCGAAGGCCTTTTGAAAATCCACAAATACGAGTATCAGCGGTCGATTGTACTCTATCGTTTTCTCTATTAGCGTTTTCAGCGCTAGCAGGTAGTCGCTCGTTCCAAAGCTGAAGCGAAAATCTACCTGCTTTATTGGCAGATACATTTCCAATTTATTTTCCAATCTGTAGGTAATTATTTTGGTAAAGAGTTTGTATAGATGAGACCAAAGGCTTAAGGGTCTATAGTTTTGAATATACGTGGGGTCTCCCTTTTTATATGTATATTAAGATCATTAAAAAGTTGTTCCATTCATTTGGAATGCTGTCACCGTTTTTCATCTTTTTTAATGCGTTCTCTATTTCTTCCTTGGTGCAATTCTTCGGAGCCTTGTTTTATTATTCTCCTTCTCTCGTTATTTCTTTGGGCCTTCTTTGCATTTTCTGCTGGCTCTTGTAGAGTTCTTTATAAAATTCTTCTATTATTTTGAGAATTTCCTTTCTATTCGATATTGTTTCGCCTTCGGTGTTTTTAACTTTTATAATTTGGTTGCTGCTTGTGTTTAGCTTTCTTTTAAGGACTTTTAGATTCTTATTATCTTCAATTGTTTGTTTGATATGTTCTTTGTTGGTAGCTGTTATTTCCTATATATATATATATATATATATATATATATATATATATATATATATATATATATACTTTTTTGTTTTTTTTTTTCTTGGGAATGTGGTTCTAGATTAATTTAGGCAAAAATTGAATATGGAAAAATTATATTTTTTGTTCAATTGTAATAACCGTCTCTACCATATTTAGTCTTCTTTACTATTATTTTTTACTTAAAGGGGATTTCATCATAATTAAAATAGACAAAGCACTTTCAACATATATTCACATTTTTCTCACTAAAATTAGTTTAAAAACTATATTTATTAAGAGCAGAACGTACAGAGAATGTAACAAAAGAGCTTTGTAAGTAGTCAGCTTTCTATATTAAAATTACATGGAATGAGTTGGATAGGTTTCGCGTTTTATCAAGTATGTAAAATGACACTACATGAATTAAACTTAAGAGATGTTCAGCATCCTTAACGGTCGTTAAGATTTTGCAGGGCGGAAATTTAAAGTTAAAACATTTTCGAATCATTTAACGCAACCTAATGGTATTTTCCGTTATTTTGGCCTGACGTCACGAAGCCTTTTTATTTGACATTTCATTGACCGGCAAATGACAATATTCTAGCTTAAAATACTAAAGGTGGCACCACCTCTTGGTATAAAATAAGTAAACAAAGTCTTTTTCTTTGGCTGTTTTTTTTTCGTTCAATTGAAATTCACGTCCGTGCATATGCACCGAGGCTGTTTACTCTTAGTTTGTTTAGAAAAATCGAGATGTTGAGTTTTGATTTCGAGGACTAACTCGCTTTATTTATTTATTCGTTTGTCCCTATTTATTTGTTTTATATTTCAACATTTTAATACTTAGACGAAAAATAACATTGTTTTTAATATATCTAATCCGTGTATTAATACTGTAGTTACTCCTGAAGATGATAACGAAATATTGAGCATTAAAGAAGAAAAGAGTGTTCTCGATAAAGTTGGCTGTTGCTTTTGATAACGTATCTTGACCATAAACAGTAAAAATTTCTTTATAGGTTTGCTCAGCATTTGTGCCTTTTATCAACATCATCAGTTTATACAGTCTACTGCTGGATGAAAGCCTCCCTCGAGTCTTGCCACCTTTTTCGGTTCTGGTGCACATGTACCCAATTTCCAGCAATTCTCTTCAAATAATTAGTATACCGACTTGGTGGTCTACCTCTACTTCGATAGGCTTCGGATCTTGAACGCCACTCTATAATTTTTCTTGTCAATCGTCAATCCTTAAACCTAGCAACATATCCAGCCCAGTTCCGCCTAAGATGTAGATTGAATTTGACTGCGTCTTGTACTCCCGTTCTTTTCCTGCTAAAGTTATTTGGGATGCGATATCTAAGAGTAACGCCTAACACTGACCTCTTCATTTTTCTTTTCATGATACATATTTTGTTGATATTTTTCTTCGTCAATGTAAGAGTATCGGATCCCTACGTAAGAACGGGTAGTAAGCGTCTACCAAAAAGTTTTCTTTTTAAACACATCGGAAGATTAGAATTAAATATATAGCCCAGTTTGCCATATGCTGTCCAGAAGAGACGTATTCTCGGTTGAACTTCATGTGTTTGGTTGTCTCGCCCTATGCTGACTTTATGTCCTAAGTATTTATATCGGTTTACTTGCTCGATCTCCACCTTATTTAGTTTTGTAGCGTCGTTTAATACAAAATTTTTCATAAACTGAACCTTGGATAGATTGATTTTTGATCCAACCCTTCCTGAAGCTTGTTGAAGCATGTCCAGCATAGGATTTGTTTCTGGCATATTGTCTGTTATTAAGACAATGTCGTCGGGAAAATAAAGGTGATTTAATTTTACACCCAAACCCCATTATTTTCCAGTTTATTGATTGTAGCATACTTTCTATAAGTGTTACAAAAAGCTGAGGAGAGAGCTTATCACCCTGGCGCCTTCCTCTTTCGATTTGAAATTTGCTAGTGGATTGATTAGTTTGTGTTTTGACATTAGCAGTGGCATTTTTATATATGTATTTAATTACACCAGAGTATCGATGATCAATACTACATTTAGCAAGCGCTTTCTGCCTTTATCGAAATAAAATTGTAAATTTTAGTGAACTTTTGCAGAAACATCACTTATCTTCTGCTCTATGCTCTAAATTAGGCCTGAATAAACGAATTTCAACAATTTTTGCAAGTTTACTACTGTCAAATGTTACCTATGCCCTAACGTTGAATATAATCCGATGCAACTTATCTAACCAGAACAAGTGTTAATAAAATATATATATATATATATATATATATATATATATATATATATATATATATATATATATATATATATATATATATATATATATATATATATATATATATATATATATATATATATATATATATATATATATATATATATATTGTGACATTCATTTCTTCCTAGATTTTAAGATCATGTTACGACACTGCTTCCACCTATAATTTATATTTTTTTTACTTCACTTACTTACTAACTTTTAAGCAGTGTAGTTTAAAACAGTATTTTGAATTTTTGAGCCGTTTATTTTACAGTGTGCATTGCGGGTTATCTACTGGACTTATTTAATTTGCATCGAATGCGTCTGATTGGCTAAAGTTTGTATCCAGGAAGTAGCCATCTTGAAGACGTGATTTTAAGGAAGGGAGAAAAATATTTAAGAGTCCGGATGGCATTGTTATAGGCTTTTTCCAGCCTAGATATAGTAACGGCTTTTTCCATCACGTAGCCGCAGTGGGCTTTTTAGATCATCAAGCTGCAGTAAGTTTTTTTTCGATCAGCAAGCCGGAGTAGGCTTTTTTCCATCACGTTGCCGTAGTAGTTTATTAGTGATATGGTAGTGCAGAGACGGCTTTTAGCTTTGACGTTCAAGGCCTTCTCCTTGAAATATCTTGCTCATTCCCAGACATTTCGGGTCAAGAAGTGTTTAGCAGCCCAAAAGGAACTGGGGTAGCAAAGGTTGAGACAATATGGTTATGAAGATCTCACCGGGACGGGCTAAAAAACTAACAGAAAAACCGTCATAAGCACATCAATCTATAGATCTTACTTCCTGCTGACAAGTACGTTTACATCGTCTATTCGGCACGTGTAACTCGTGAAGTTTATTCCACGAACGTTTAACATCGTGTTTAGCTAAGCCTTTAATTAGAATCCTGATTTAAGGGATTTTATTTAGTAGTAGTAATTTTAAAATATAGCGAAGTTAGAACTTTTAATTTTGTTATTAATAAACCCTTTTCTTTCTATAAATCTAGCGTTTCATTGAATCACCCGTTTTATCTTTCAGGACGCAACGGTTGTACCATGTTAAAAATTTTTTTTCAACAATTACATAACCCATCAGTATTTTTATTTTAAAATGAATGGTGCTCAAAATCTGTACAACCAAAATTTGAAATTTTGAAATAACTATAGAGACTATTTTCAAAAGACGTACAAAAATTATCTCTTATCCATATTTCTCTACCAAAAAAAAAAACAAACTATAGTTTATGTGCAAATAACAGCTTCTATTTAATAAATATAATATTTATTAAAAGTAAAGTAGGGTAAGACCTTTTAAAATAGCGGTCCACCGTGAGGCTATAAAAAAAGGCCCCGCTTTAAGAGGTTACAATATATATACATGTATATATATATATATATATATATATATACTCGTATATATATATATATATATATATATATATATATATATATATATATATATATATATATATATATATATATATATATATATATATATATATATATATATATATACATATACATACATATATATATATATATATATATATATATATATATATATATATATATGAACTTTTCCAATTCGTGTCGTTATCATTACAAAAGTATATCCGATGATCAATTAAGTTCCTAATATGTATTTAAAGTCCATTATCCGAAAATCTTTAAGAATACGATAAAACCTCAAATTGTATAAATCGGATCACACTACTAAAAATAATCTTAAGCTGAAACTGAGGTCAAACAAGAGCACAGTTTTTGTATAAAAGTCGCTGATAAATTAGCATTATTGTGACACTAACGCACTTCCCCAAAATTAACTTTTGGTAGTAGAGTTACTCCGAGTAGCATAATAACTATCACACGGCCCTGTTTTAATTAGAATTATACGAGCACTAATAATTTTAGATGATGTTACCGCATCGTTAAATGTATAAGAGAGGCGTCTAAAAATACCGTATTTCCATAAAATTCGTTGTTTTCGAGGAACTTACTGACACACCAGTGAGAGATTTGAACAGGAAGTTTTTTTTAAGTTTTGTACGCCCAAAAGGACATTTTAAGTAGGTTGTGTGGTGGTTGAAAAACACTATAGCTTGCATTGCTCTTTCTATATTAGGTAGGTTTACAATTTAAATATACTTTGTGTGAGAGTAGCTTAGGATCCATCTTCTTTTCAAAATGAAACCGAACTGAAATCTAGATTAGTGTTCTGTCAGCTGTTTTAAAGGACTCATTTCAATAGGCGCCCAGTTATTCGTCAAAAGACAATTGTGTGTAAAATTATTATTATTTTTTTTTATTGGTCTAGCACCTGCTACAGGGAAGTTCCTAAAGCGCTACAGGAGCGACACGTGTGCGGAGAAAGCGATTCACGTTGTTCTTGAATCGCTGTAAATTGTACTCGGTGGGAAACACAGTCCTAGGCAAATTATTCCAAAGGGATGATGTTCTCCATATAAAAGACTGCTTAAAAAGCGTTCTACGAGGAGTAACAAGCTGCACCTCATACGGATGTAAAGTATTAGCGAGACATGTACTTCTAACCTGTACCGCTCTAGGAGGAATTAAGCGGGCCACATCCTTCGAACACCTTCCATGAAAATACTTGTAGAATAAGTTCAAGTCGCCAACCGTTCTTCGATGTTCCAGCGAATCAAGGCCGCCGGTTAGTTCCGGGTGTCCCGTCAGACGAACAGCTCTTCTCTGAATAGAATCCAACAAATGCAGTGTATGTTTGGGAGAGGAGCTCCAAACATGAGAGCAGTATTCCATAGTTGGTCGAATTTGAGCTTTCTAAAGAATTAACAGTTGTTTTGGAGTGTAAAGCTGTATGTAGGAAATCATGAAAAAAATTGTCTTAGTTTACATTTTTTGAAGATTTCGGGAAATAATCGAATTTTCCATCAATAGATGGATTTCATTACATATTTTTACTTACCCTTGTTTACATAATTTTATGAAATTTTGCATTAAAGTTTGAAAGATTACAGGAATTGTGTAAAGTCAATCGGTCCAATATCCAAATACTTTCAATGGGGTTGTAAATACCTAGGATCTACTAAATTTATTGCGTTTGACCATTTTAACTGACAGATCTGGCAACCCTGCTTCGTATACATTGTTTTAGGAAAATAGTAACATAGGGTAGAACTTAGTGTTTTTAGAGATTTCAGCAGGTACTAAAACAAGTGTGGTAGTTAAAGAAATGTTTAATTTTCAAGTACAAAGCTAAAAATAGAAAGTAGCTATAATTAATATATTATTTGAAATATTTCATATCCTCCTCCTCTGTCCGTTATTCTACGTAACGATGTGATGATATCATGTGATTTGTGCCATGTCTCATATAAAAAACGCCTTGTATTAACCCTATAGTCATTGTTTTATTTTACCTGATTATGGCTAAGGATTAAGTGCGAGTAGGCCGCTAAGTCCGAGCCTGCCAATATCAGATAGTAAAGAGAAGAGTCAGGTAGGAAAGATTAGGAGCCAAACAGTATATATTTGAACCAACTTTGCATAAATAATTGATCGACCTTATATTTTATAAAACGCGACGTCTCTCTGTCTGTCTGGCTGTCCGTTAGTGCGCTTATCACTCGAGAACCAGTTGTCCAATTTATCTGTTATTTTTTTTTCAAATTCATACCTATGTTTTCTGGCTGTTAGTAACTATTTTATTACATTAGGCAACATAAGGAATAAGCAGTGAAGATAATAGTGAATTAAGTCGGAAAAAGTTTGCTGCCAGCGCGTTCGCTTGGAAAAAAATCTAAACAATAATTCGGTAGTCCACGCGAGCGAAGCCGCGGGCACAGTTAGTTATGAATAAAGCCAAAATTATAGTGCACTAAAACTTTTACCACTGTGATTGTCGTATGCGTTTTGGCTACAAATTTTACCGGTTTGTAGCTTGTGTTGAATGGCCTCCAACAGTGGGCAGGCATGCTCTCAATATTGGCCAGGAATACATTTTACGTCTTACTGCTATATTACGCTGGTAAGATGATAAGTACTTCTAGCCTTGCTTTCCTTTCTGTTGATCCTAGCTCGGCTAACGAATCGTTACACAACGAAATGCCCGTTCCGAGAAGGTCCGACTGATGCAAATGATGACCAAAATGTAGACCTTGTTTAATTTCATTAGTTATTGATTATTTTTATGTACTGGAATAGATCCTAATCATATACATAGATTTTGTTATAGTCTATTAATTATTAATTTACTTTTATAAAAAAAATAGTTTAAAATGCACGCTTCCACTAGTGGCTCCATCGTGAGGTTAAGAACTACTTCCAGATGTTTACCTACGCCTGAAACTATTGTTTTGGTCTTAATTAAAACTCACGTTAAATTGTGTTAAAATTTTTACAACATCCTGTAACATATCGGAGCAGTAACAAGCTGTCCCTGCTTCCAGAACTTCTTTCGTAAAATCGAAGGCAATAAGTTTAAATTTATTGTATAACTATCCATCATTAGGACTCAGTTCATAAGACCCTAAAAAGGAAAAGGGAAAGGGTCCATAACTTCTAGTTCTGGACCGATCAAAGCATTTTGTAGACCCACAGAAGGTCCGAAGGATAACCCATATAACATTGTAATACTACAAAGGATCTCAATCTAAAATAATTTAAGAAGGCCAAGTAACCTTAGTTCAAAGCTTATAAGACTTTAATACAATTCTCGATTAACCTAAGTACGAAAGTAATACGAGCTTACGATACCAAGCAGTCACTTTAACTTTTCGAATAGATTCATTCTAGGTCAAAAATTGAATTAAGTCAAATACACAATCACTTACGTGTGTAAAATAATACTATTACAACAACACCTGTGGTAAAAGTTAACTTGTTAATTGATATCTTTGCTTCAGATTCCACTGTCAATATCCAGGATAATATACTACAACTTTTCCCAACGTCTAATCAAAAAAGGCTGGTTTTGTTTTCAGACAACGTATCTTAAAACTTATCTTGATGAAATACGGAACGCAAAAGCTTTTGGTGCTGATGAAATGCATATCGTTTTACCAAAAAATGTGCTAGCAAACTAATACCAGTTTCATTTACTTATTCTACAGAAAAAAGAATATTTGTTTCCTGATGGAAGAGCGTCCCTTATTAGCCAATGCCTAAAAACCCCTTAAAAGGCTAAATCGGCCGATTTTTTCTGAAGCAAAAGCATTTATTTTATTTTACTGCCTGCATGTTCGTCAGATGTAAAGCAAATTCATATCTGATTTGATCTAAAAGGTATTTCCATTTCTTTAGGCCTTTTAAATTTTTTTTATTATCTTGAGCATTATTCTTCAAATTTTTTATTGTGCCTATATTTTCGTAAAACTCTTTTGTTAAGTCCTCCAGTGTAGGCCGTAATCTGTCCTCATTAAAATTCTCAATATGTATAATAAGAGAATAAAAAAAAGTTCCATATCTAAAGCGCTCTACTTCTATATAGGCGTGGGGTTACGCCACCTATATATATATATATATATATATATATATATATATATATATATATATATATATATACAGGGTGCCCGATACGTAAGATTCCACAGCATTTATTAATCAGAGTATCAAAAAAAGTGTTTAAATAAAAGTTATAGCAGGTGTTTACGGTACACATGCTGACGTTGACAATGTTTTGGACTATTAGTTCGAAGAAATTACGCCATCTAAAATTTTTTAAATGGAAATCCCTAAATATTATTTTATTTTTGAGTCCTACTAAAAATTCTAGATATTATTTGTCTAACATACCATATATCTAAATTGAACTGTTTTGGAATAATTGATATTTGAAATTAACGAGATCAAATTAAAAAAAAAATTTAAGCTGGCTTGTGTCAAACATTAACTGTCAGGTAACGACTTAACGCGTCAAAAATGATTTATTGACGAAAACGTTTATTGTGGCATTTTGTGAAACAGCAATTTGAGTGTAATATCATATTGGTACATTTAACAGAAACTGAAAGAATCATTTCGTTAATGATGGTTGGTTACGGAGACCGTAAGAGAACACAACAGGAGGCGTGTGATCTTTTTAACACAGGATATCCGAATCGAGAACTTACTACCCAATCTGTAGTTAGCAAAACATTAAAACTATTTAGACAATCAGGTCATATTAAGGATCGTTCTAAATCTGGACCTTCAAAAGTTAAAACAAGCGATGATAAAAAATTAGATATTTTATTGGAAATTACAGAAAATCTCCATATATCCACTCGTCAGCTTTTCCTAGACCACAACATAAGTAAAAGTACTTTAAGTCGTATACTGAATGAAGAAAAATTGCATCCATACAAACCCATTCTGTTGCAGGAATTATCTGAAGATGACTAGGATAGACGCGTTGAATTTTGCGAGGTCATGATGCAACGAATCAATAATGATCCTAACCTAATTCATAATATTGTTTTTTCTGACGAGGCCACAATTTGTCTTAACGGAAGAGTTAACAGGCTTAACTGCCAGTACTGGTCTACCGAGAATCCCCGCTGAATAATCGACAGTCATTCTCAAAGATCACAAAAAATAAACGTGTGGGCAGGGATTTGTGGACGTCATATCATTGTTTTATCGATGTAAATCTTACAGGGCACCGGTATTTACAGTTACAGGTCTTTTTCCCGGTGAAAATAATTTGGATACCCCTAACAGGAATCTATAGAATCAACAGGATGGAGCACCTCCTCACTATGGAATCAATGTTCGTAGATGTTTGGATGCGATTTTCCTAATCGTTGAATAGGTAGAAGAGATGCTGTAGAATGGCCTGCAAGGAGTCCCGACCTTACGCCACTCGATTTTTTTTATGGGGTCATTTGAAAACCAAAGTTTACCGAAGTCGACCTGAAACTGTAGACGATTTACAACAAAGAATTCAATATGAAGTAGCACAGATCACTCCGGATTCTCTGCAAAACTCTGTTCAGGCAGTTTATGACAGATTGGGTCATTGCAATCGTTACCTTAAAAATAAACCTAGAGTATTGGTTAACAGTTTTTTTTTGTTTTTTTAGTGTTCCGTACAGAACTTATAAGATGACTTCGGTGTCTGTCTGTCTGTCCGTCTATCTGCCTGGCACACCCGATTTTCTCCGAAACTATTTGTTATAGAAAGTTGAAATTTGGTAATAATATAGGAATTGATAGCCCCATCAGAGCCGTGTAGTTTTGAAAGTTGAATTTTGACTTAAGGGATTAATTTCGGGAGGTGAAATCGAAAGTGAAGAAAAATTTTTTTTACTAGGTCATCGAGTGTGGTGTCAAATGAAAGCTTGTGAAAATACAAGTAATATATATATATATATATATATATATATATATATATATATATATATATATATATATATATATATAATGTAATACTTGCGCACACTTTTCTTTGTGTTATTTTTAAAAAATCGCGAAAAATCTCTGTCCCCCACCTTATCTCGAAAAGTACTGATCAAAAAATTTGGAAAAAAAAAAATTCTGGAATATTCTCCACGGGGTGTAGATTGAACTGTCATGAGTGCATTACCTTAAATAATTTATCCGGTATATAAAAAAAAACAAAAATTTCAAGGTCATCAGTTTTCAGTAAAGATTGGAAGCAAACTTTGTTGAAAACTCATTTGAGGTGTGTTTTGTGAAGTCATTGATCATTTTTATACCACCGTAACAATTTTTTTTATTTTAAAAGCAATCAACGTACGGAACACTAATTGTGCAAGTTCAACTTGCACTTGACCGGTTATTTTTTATTTTAAATTTCAATAGACAATAATTCCAAAACAGTCCAATTGAGACATATGGTATGTTAGACAAGTAATATCTAGAATTTTTATTAGGACTCAAAAATAAAATCATAAATATCAAGATGGAGTAATTTCTTCGAACTGACAGCATGTGCGCCGTATAACACCCTATAACTTTTATTTAAACATATATATACATATATACATATATATATATATATATATATATATATATATATATATATATATATATACGAGTATATACAGAGTGTTATGTAATTCACTTATAAATTGAAACTAGTATATCTTTTTAGAAACAGCAATTGTAGAAAAATAATAAAATAGCGCTCCTCAGACTCAAAGAAGTCACAAATTTCTGATCTAATGTTAACGCCCCACTGCCTAGAAAATTACATATAAAAATAATGAATTAATTACTTACCCATGTCTATTTTATCAGTAAAGTTAGATGACCTCTCATTATCTGTATAGTTTAAAATAAGTAAAACGAAATATTTTCTATCAGCAATAAAAAAATTCCTAGTAAAAAATGCATTAAACAGATCAGATATTGGTTATGAACAAACAAAATTAATTCTATTTAATTAGGCAAACCGCCATACAAACCAATTGTCACTAAACTTTACCAACATCAATAATACGGTTAAAACACTTTTTGCATTACTAATTTGCAATATTTTTCGAAAAAATCATTTTTCTCGTAATACTTTTCACTATGTAAAACAGACGCTAAGAGATCTGAAGGTTAGATTGTCGCTGACAGCGGTATGTCTTTTCCCCTCAACTATTAAAAATTCACGCTCTCTCTCAGCCATGATCATCTTTGATGTGACAAATTGCGACATAATGATTTTTTACTTTAGGTAGTATGGAGTGTTTCTTAAATTGATTTTATAACACTGTGTATATGTATCAGCGACTTATCATCGTTGTCACCATGCCTTAAGAATTCTAAATTTAAGTAAGTTTCACAGAGATTCTTTCACAATTAGTAATAAAACTAAAAAAAACTTTTTAAGAATAACGATGAAAAGATGCCAGTAATTCAATATTTTACTTATGGAAATCGGTTTACGTAATATTTATGATTCATTTGCCATCAAATATGGTCACATCATGTTTTGGCACTAAATATTTGATAAAATCCCCTTATTTTTACATATATATTTTCTAATTCGTTGCTGTTTCATACAATAAGCATTTTGACACAATTTTCTCAGTATTTCCTTCTTCGTTGATAATTACAGTTTATATATGAAAATATCCTCTTCTGATGATTATTATTAACTTCATTCCGAATGGAATTACCTCTTAATTAGGGCTCCACTCCGTTATTTTCTTTATCCACCTATTATCTTCGCTCCGTCTTATGTGTCCATACCATTTTAATCGTTTTTCTTCAATGGTGTTTATTGCGTTCTCTTTGATGTTCATTCTGCTTCTTATTTCTTCATTTATTATTCTCTCCATACGTGTCACTCTACAACATCTTCTTCAATACTCCATCTCTACCGCGTTAATTTTAGATTTATTTCTTTTGTTGATCGTCCATGTTTCTGATCCGTATGTCATTATGCTTTGTATTACTGATTTGTATATGTGTACTTTGTTTCTCTTTGTTATGTGCTTATCCCACAGGATCGAATTTAATTGTCTTATGCATGTCCGCGTTTGTCCTAATCTAGCTTTAATCTCTTCTTCTGATGTTGATTTTTTTGAAATGATGGTTCCTAAATATTTAAATCTATCGGTTCCTTTGATTATTGTTTCGTTCTTTCGGTTTTCTTATCATATAACTGAGGTCTTCCTCATCTTGCGCTATGATTACTTGGTCGTCTGCGAAACTTAGAGTATATAAGTAATCCTCTCGCATTGGGACTCCCATTCCACTACATTTTTGCTTCCATTTTTTTAGTTTTGTTCGAGGTATATTTTGAATAGTGTTGGGGATGTAGAGCATCCTTGTAATAGGCCTTTTGATGTTTGGAGTCTCTTCCCTATTTTATGTCCTATTTTTATGTTCACTGTGTTGTTTTCGTAGAGAGCTTTTACTGCGTATATTAGTTCTTTGTCAATGCCTATTTCTTTCATTGCGTTCCATAATCTTTGTCTTGGTACTGAGTCACAGGCCTTTCTTATGTCTATGAAGGCTAGATGAACTTCTCTATTCTTTGCCAGTTTTTTTTCCATTGTTTGTTTTATAGTGTATATGTGGTCTATACACGGATTTCCGGCCGTAAAGCCTGCTTGGTCTTCTCCAATTTTTCCTTTTATATTTTCCTCCATGACATTTTTAATAATTTTTCCATACAAACGTCCCATACTCGATATTATGCTTAGGCCTCTATAGTTTGTGCATTTCCTGCGGTCTCCCTTTTTAAATATAGATACTATTTAAGCTTTTGACCATTCCTCTGGTATTTTTTCTCTATTTATCGCTCTGTGGAACATGTTTCTCAGCATTCGATGCAATCTACTAGACCCGTACTTAATCATTTCATTTACCACACCCCCAGGCCCTGCAGATTTATTATTTTTGAGTGTAGTAAAGAAGACAATAAAGTCTTCTTTACTTCTACATAGCTTAGTTCTATCTCTTTTATTTCCTTATTCTGTTCTTCTTCAGGGTTCTCTTCTTGGAATTCTTGTCTGTCTTCTGTTAGCAGCTTCCTATAATATTCTTCCCACTCGCATTCTCTCTCCAGATCTTCCTTGTTTAATTTCAGTAGAAGTCTACCGTTCTTGGGGCTACTTCTTCCTCCAAGCACCACTGGAACTGTCTTTCATCTCGATGAAAGTTACATACTTTTAAGACGTCAGTGTTCTGTGAAGATCTCCGTCATTCTCTTCAAGTTTCTCTTGTTTAATTTCATCACAGTTCTAGTACACTTAGGATTAGATCCCCTCACGAGAATATCCTATCCCTGGTACATCGTAGATCTACTCATTCACGAACTTATCGTTGAGTAGATCTACTATCGCCAAATTGACCATATTGCAGCCGCCTTTGCTTTACTGGGTAGACGTTAGAGACGCTTAGCAGGCGTTTAATTTGTAAAAAATAATTAGGGTAGTTTTAGTGCATGTAAATATTTGTTGATAGTGTATATTTTTATTGCTTCGTAAATGAAGCTCCGGTGCGTTAGTAGGGGCCCGTGAGTTTGATTCTCCATTTCGACGTGTCGATTCCTGCAATTTACTTTCCCCTCCACTAGAAGCTGCCCGAGTCTAACCTACGTGCAAAAAACGTAAGCTGGCTCCCTAGACCGATCAATGGAATAGGAAGGAATCCGCTCTGATGCCGACGGAAAATAAAAAGCCATTAAGCCACAAATTTAACAAAGACCTAAGACATATAAATATTAAGTAACTTTAATAAGGACTTTAACAAGTGATAAATCTATTTCACTAAAATGTTGATCCTAGTTTAAAATGGACTTTGAAATCTAATATAAAGATTTCTAGAAAACTAAATTTTCTCACCGTGTAAATCAATTCAAAAGGAAAATACGAGAACACCATCTAATCTTAAATTCCCTGAAAACAGCACTCGAAGGTGCCATTCTAATATCCTTAATGATTTGGCACTGCTATTTGTAATGATTAGGGCTTATATTGTTATTTAAATTCACAGCACCATCTCTGTTACACTATTATTTGTAATTAACGTGGTTAATATTGTTATTTTATTGAAAGTACCATACGTATGATATCTGATATTAATAATATGGTTAATTTAATTAAGTTATATCTCAACTTAGACGAAATAAATTAACTTTTGCAGATAATTCCTTAATTAATTCTTAAATAGTTTCTGTGAAAGTAAAATGCGTTTTTAAACATTTTTAGATTTCGATTTTTATTTTTATTATTTTGCATACCAAAAGAATAATTTTGGTTAAATACAAGACGCATACAATCAAAAAGCAACTTTAAAAGGTCTTTTAAATGTAGTCAGGACTATAATTCCTATACAATTACCTCTAATATACTATATTACATGCAGATAATCTAATCCTTAATAAAATATTAACATAACAAACAATTTATCATCCTCCTAATATTTGTCGGCAGAGTGGCATTAAAATTGCATAGAGATACAAAGAATAATTATATATATTATTCTGAATTTTCTAAATAAAGGTGTAAAAAGAAAGTAAAATTTTTCTAATTTTCTGAAATTAAGATATATTGAAATTTAACTGACAAGAGGGACAATACAAAAATTTTCTAAATTGAACAATATACTATATATTTTAGTCAATAGTAGAAAATAAAGAGACATGTTAGGAAATGCATTAACAGGCAGTAATTCTCCAGTTAAAATTTGTTCCCCATTTTAAAAATAATCACAATCAAGGCGTTTATCCAGGGTGTTGGTATTTTACTTTCTATGAGGCACTTGTTAATTTGAGCTTGAAGAGATTGTATTATCGATATTCCTCTATACCTTATCATTTCCGTAGTTATTTCCTCCTCCTCTGGTTCTTTCTTGTTGTGCATATTTCATCCGTTGTAATACTGGGAATTTCTTCAAATCCCACATTTCTTACTAGCACTCTATTTCCTTCCTCTTTCCTGGGCGGTGGCGATTTTTTCGTGTCATATAGTGTTTGATAATATCTTTCTGTAGCTTCCTTTATCTCTTGGATTTGTGCATTCTTTTGGTTATCGTTATTTATAGGTTTTATTATTTGATGTCCTCCTTCATTCATCATTGCTGCTAGTATTCGTAAAGCATAGGGTTAGTATAAATATTTAGAGAAGTGTTTAACAATTATTCTAAACTTTTTATATAATACATGATTTTTTGTTATTGTTCCTATTAATAGCTTCTCTTTTGTTATTAAGAAAATGAGAACAATGATATTATTTAGTAATTACGAGTAAATAACCTTTTCAACAGGCGTCGAATATTAATCTCCTTTCGAAGCAGGGCAGTAAGTTAATCTTATTAGTTTCGAGTCCTTAGTAATGAATTTAATATCCCTAATATATTTTTCAGCATCTGAAAATGCTAAAAACAGAAATAAGTTGAGAGAAAATGTATGAACATTCTCAATACTGAAGACATATCTTAGAGTCAAATTCAAAAAACTGTTGGTTTAAATCAAAGAAACATTGTTATTGTTCACTGTTGTGTTAATCTGTAGAAATTCATGGATGGAGAAATGTATTTCCTGATGCGTCCAAGTGTACAATTGTCAGTCAGTGCTGTTCCAACTGGTAAGTGAGATGTACTTGACAGTATCAAGCTGGGGTTTTTTAAACAATTTTCTCAGCAGGCCCAAGCAAAAATCCACACAAATATTAATAATAATAAATAAAAAAAAAATCCTTTCCCAAACAATCAAAATTATAAAAGTCATTAAGGTTGTATCAGGTCTTTCGATTTTACCAGCTCGGTCTGTTTAAATTTTACTGTATGTGTTGTCAATTAATAGTTCGTTGATTTTTTCTACATCTTTTTCATTATCCATTACTGCTGTTTCGTTACCTTTATCTGTTGAAATAAGCAATATTGATTCGTTACGGGTAAGTTCTGTTAAAGCACATTTTTGGTTTGGCCGCCTTGACCGTTCGGCATGTTTTATAATTTTTGCAGTTTTAGTTTGAATGATATCTCTCAAGAACCATGATTTTTCATCTAACCTAAGTAGTAAAAGTTCATATATATATTTCAAAGTAGTTTTAAGAATGATATATGTTTTGTGCTATTATAGTCAACTTTACATGTACTTTAGAAACTTGTGAGATCCGAGTATTTTTCAAAAAATACCCCGACCCCGAGCTGGATACCACAAAGTTATCAGCTACTGGTTCAATTTTAATACTGGAAAGATTCCCTTTTACGCCTTGTTTTCTATCTTTTAAGAGCAAACTGTCTTCTACGGAAGAGTTCATACTATGTAGAAATGTAGACTAATTTTCATGATCTTTGAGCTACCTGCTTGTGCTGGCTGGTCATAATACTGAGACCAAATTGCCATTTTACAGATCTAGTCCAAAAAATAGACTTCAGGGACCAATACTAATACCTAGTACCTATTTTTTGATATCTTTTAAAGAAAAATATAAATAAAAATGCAACTGAACCAAGGTTTCAAGTGCACCCCTGTCTGAAATAAGAAAATACTGCACAGTACATGCCTGGAAAGCATCTTCATTGTAAAGTATTACTTTCTGGCCTTGCAGGTCAGTAACTATTACGTTTTAGGAGAGGTATTTTAAATAACGTTGAAAGAAGCTGACCTCGGCAGTGTATTGGGAATACTTGCTAGCTTTCAACATCAGGGCCAAGAGATCATATACCATAACAGTTTCTTCAGTTGTTGCAATTTTGTGAAGTCCTGAACGTGGATTACACTGGTCACCAAAAAAAATTGGTTGTTTCCTGTGATTTTTTTTTTTTTGATTCTATCTCAAATTGACGCGTATTTTTTAAATATGGCAACAACTTTTCTCTAACAGCTTTTGTTTTTGAGTTATAGCTAACTACCCTCATTTACTATTTTTACTTAGATTTTCGTTTTTTATTGGACACTAAAATATATTTTGTTGTTGTTTTAGATATGGCTTCGTCAAGAAGATGTTGCGTGCTTAATCCCGATTGTTTTTGCTATATTTGTGGTGAATATATATTTGCAAAATATCGAAAACCTATATCGGACTTTGTGAAAACTGCGTATCATCAATACTTTAAAATAAAATTGTGTAATCAGGACACGCCATGGGTTCCTCATATTGTATGCCAGAAATGTGTGGTATGTCTACGGTTATGGTCCAGTGGAAAAAGAGATGCAATAATGTTCGTAACACCCATGATTTGGCGAGAACCTCGAAACCATCATGACGATTGCTACTTCTGCGTTGTGAAAATAAACGGAATTAACCCTGGAAATCGAAGTAAGTGGTCATATCCTAACTTATCTTCTGCTCAACGACCTCAATTAAAATCACAAGAGGTACAACCCAGCACATCTAAATCTTCTGATGATCCAAATCTCTGTGAACCCGAACAAAATACATCAAGTGAAGACTCTGATTCAGACTACAAATGTAGCCTTTCAGAACCTCAACCATTTAATCAGAAAGAACTAAATGACTTAGTAAGAGATCTGAACTTACCAAAAGAAGCTTCTGAAATTTTAGCATCTCGTTTAAAAGAAAAAAATTTGCTTACTCCGGAAACCAACATTACATTTTATCGTACCCGAGAAAAAAATCTGATACCGTATTTTTCTCGAGAGAAGGATTTAGTTTTTTGAAACGATGTTGGTGATATTTTGCAGCAGATGGGATTAAAACAGTACCAACCTAGTGATTGGCGTCTTTTCATAGACAGCAGCAAAAGAAGTTTAAAATGTGTTTGGCTTCATAACGGTAACAAGTACGGATCTAAACCTATTGCACATTCGACGACTTTAAAAGAAGAATACGTAAATGTTTCTAAGGTTATGGAAAAAATTAAGTATCAAGACCACAAATGGGTCATTTGTGTTGATCTGAAAATGGTTAACTTTCTTTTAGGTCAACAAGGGTGGTACACAAAGTTCCCTTGTTTCAGGTGTCTCTGGGATAGTCGTGACAAACAACACCATTGGTCACAAAAAGTTTGGCCAGTGCGGGAAGAGCTAAAAGTTGGTACAAAAAATGTTATAAACGTGCCTTTAATTAGCCGAGACCGCATCATACTTCCACAACTTCATATTAAACTTGGCATAATGAAACAGTTTGTGAAGGCGCTTGACAAAATTGGCGAATGTTTTAATTTTCTTTCACACAAGTTCAGAAAAATTGAAAGCTGGTATTTTTGATGGGCCACAGATTAGGCAACTCGTGAAAGATCCTAATTTTGTCAAATCAATGACTGAAGTCGAATCCAAAGCTTGGAATTCATTTGTTTTGGTTATAAGTAGCTTCCTAGGCAAAAAGAAATCTGACGACCATGTCGAGCTTGTTGAGTGCATGCTATCGAACTTGCAAGAGCTAGGGTGCAACATGAGCATAAAAAATTCACTTCTTGCACTCGCATTTAGACCGATTTCCACAAAATCTGGGTGATTTTAGTGAGGAGCAGGGTGAAAGATTTCATCAGGATCTTCGGACAATGGAAGAGCGTTATCAGGGGCGGTGGGACTTACATATGATGGCACACTACTGCTGGAGTTTGCAACGAGATCTACCTAAAGTCGTTCATTCAAGGAAATCTTATAAAAGATCATTTGCTAGTGTTCAATAGAAATTTTGTTAACATAATATATTATTTTTTTGTATTTTTTTGGCAAAATAATAAAACTGTATATTTCAAAAGGTAAAGCTGTTAGCAATCTCCCAGTATTTTTTTCATAGTCAGGGTCATAGAAATACCCAATAACAGAAAAAAAAATAAAGGAAACAAGACTTGTGTTGACCAGTGTTATCATTGATGCTTGTACAACCACGTTTAAACTCTAGAGTCCATCTATGAACAGTTGGAACTGAAGAAGCGGACTCTTTTAACACTTTTCCTAACTTTGCATGGATTTCAGTTGCTGATAAACCTTCCAAAATAAAGAATTTTATCACTGCACGATATTCGACTTTTTTCATTTTTAAAAAATGCTCAAACTTTTCTACTTTAACCACGTCATAAACAATGAATGAATTGACAGATAGACTTGAAATTTAGAGTGTCTTTATATGACGGATGAGGCTTCAAAATGGTGTTCAATATTTGGTTCAAGTCATGCTCCATAGGTGTCGCTTTTAAAACTTATTGACTGACCTGATATATGGCTCACAATGTGAAATATCAATAAATGTTCTGTTGTGATGAATGCAAAATTTATTTTTCGATATAAGCTTTTCATAAAACTATTAAATTTAAAACAAGGATTTCTTAATATAAAAAAGAGATCATTGATCGACAAAAAGCATTGATTTCTCTTTTACTTCATACTAAGACTCCGTCATAAACAGAAGCAAAGCATCTCCCTGAAATAACTACCTTTTTCAACCGTAGCGTCAATAAAGTTAACTACAACTAAAAGTACCTCTTAAAAGCCACTCATACGACGCCGGATCGTAAAAATAATATTGACAAAGAAGTTGTCATGCTTTTAATGACGACTAAAGGACCAACATTGGCCCTTCTGCGGTATAAATTGCGTGGTAGCTGATATATATTTTTTTGCGTGTGAGTTTGCCAATAAACTTGCCATGCCAAACTCTTTTTTTACCTTATGTTGCGGCTGGAGTAATAGATTGCTGCTGTTAATGTAAGTGTATTTTTTGCCTAAAGAAAAAGAATGTTACTTTGAAAATCAATTTATGCTAGGTTGGTCGATATAAAAACCTCCTTAGCTACATATCAAAAAATAGAACATTAGAAATAATCATCAATTAAGACATCAATATAAAAAAAATCCAGTGAAAAGGGGTGTGAGACAGGGAGATACTATATATCTTAAACTTTTCACTCTTCACTCCGAGGAAGAAATGGTTGCACCGAATCGAAAAGGTCGGCGTTCCACTAAATCGAAAAAGATGTTCTCTTCTTATAGTAGATCAACCTGAAATTCTGCCTCCTCTCGACAAAATCCACGATATACCACTGAAGACAGATATTATATATTTAGGCGCCAGAATTTCTAACAAGGGGGGCTGCGAAGAAGACATTAAAAGAAGGATAGCAATGGCCAAAACTGTAATGACAAGCCATTGCAAAGTATGGAAAGATCACAAAATAAATAAAATGACTAAAAAAAGGGTTGGCAATTTACTAATATTCCCTATAGCCACACACGGAGCCGAAACATGGACTACTAATGCAGCATGCCGTAAAAGAATAGAGTCTTTCAAAACTACATGCTACAGGCGGATGCTCAAAATTTTCGGGACAGCTTATAGGACAAATGTTCTGAGCGATCTTGACATCCAAAATAGTGACCGGCTGTTATCATCGATTCAGAGAAAAATAGCATCATTTTTTTGGTCATATAATAAGGAGGGATGGTATGGAAAAGTTGCTGATTCAGAGGAAAGTCGACGGTAGAGGCAAAAGAGGTAGATCTCCCAACAGATACATCGATCAGATCATGTCTACAATGCACTTGGAGTTACTGGAGATGATAAGAAGTGTCGAAGATAGAAGAGCCTGAAGGTTTGTTATAAATTCCCTGTAACAATGTAACAGAGGTCATGACTCTCGGAGTCGAGCAACAATGCGAGAGAGAGATTCCCTCTTACACTTGAAGGCGTTTTCAAGAACCTAAATTGGGATGAGAAAGGCATAAGAATTGACGGCAAATATCTGAATCATCTTCTTTTTGCGGACTACATCAAGCTGATCAGCATCAGCATAAATGAGCTGGAAATTATGCTTCAAGAATTTCAAAGGGAATCACAAAGATTGGCCTGTCTATGAACCTGGACTAAACTAAAATCATGACATTAAAAGATAGTGAAGTACAGGGTGATCATTTTTAGACGCCCAACCCGAATTATGGAAAATTGTTGGATATATTTTTTTAAAATGTAGAATGGTACAGTGTATATCAAGAAGTATACTGAAGTATTTGGTATTTGATAGTGAAAACGACGCTCGGTGCCACAACGCCAAACAACTTTTTTTCCCATCGTCATACCTTTTGTAAAAGGACATTGGAAAGCCCTATGTTTTTCCAATATTTTTTCTTAAACCGTTTTTTCCTAATTTATTTTGCAAAAAATGTATGCAGCAAAAACCCTTTAAAATAATAATTTTTGGTCATCGCGGTTGCCATGGATCGTATGCCGCGTTTCGCAGTTCTCAAACAATTTATCTAGTAGGCGGCTGTGATACTTTAATCTGACAGTAATTATAATATTATAAGTTACTATACTGTTGAGGTTTTTCCTTTAATAAAATATCTTTGAACAATAAAAAATAAGAAAACAATATTTTTGTTAAAACCACAAAAAAACTATATAACTTTTAACATTACATAACTTATTACATATTTATAAAATTAAATGTTTATGTAAAATATTATATAATTTCAGCTACTTTTTTATCTCTTAAAACAGTTTTTCGTTTAGATATATCTTTCTGCCTAGAAAATGCCTTCATACTGCTCCTCAAATTTCGTTCTAATCGACAAAACATAATGTGATTCGGGATACACCTGTCGGCATAACGTTCTCGATACAATCTAACTTCCCGAGAATTTCTTCTTGCTTCTCCATAAATAAGAATAATATCTACTTTTTCAGCGTAGGAAATCACTTGAACTAAAAGCTATTAACATACTGTTTACGTAGTTCAACTCTATTGAATTGAATAGGTGTGCAAACAAGAGCTGTCAGATTAAAGTATGTCAGCCGCTTGCGAGATAAATTGTTTGAAAACCGCCAAACGTGGCATATGGTTCGTGGCAACCGCGATGACCAAAAAATAGTGTTTTAGAGGGTTATTGCTGCATAACTTTTTTGCAAAACAAATTAGAAAAAAAAACAGTTTAAGGAAGGAAGGTTGAAAAAAATTATAGCTTTCCAATGTCGTTTTACAAAATGTATGCCGAAAAGTCGTTTGGCGTCGCGGCGCCCAGCATCGTTTTTACTACCAAATGTCAAATACGTCAGTATACTCCTTGACATGCACTATACCATTCTACATTTAAAAAAAAGTAAATATTCAACAATTTTCCATAAATCGGGTCCGGGCGTCCAAAAATGATCACCCTGTACGTATGGGTGATCAGGTTATAGAAAAAGTGGAGGAATCTGTTTATTTAGGACATAACAATAAACTACGTAGATAGAATTAAACCACCGAGATCAACAGACGTCTCCGACTTACGTGGGTATTACAGTAGTATTCCAATCAATTTAAAGAGGAAAGTTTTTGATACCTGTATACTTCCGGTGATGATATATGGAATGTCGATCACAACTCTAACGAACTTATCAGAATATAAACTTAGAATAACATAAAGAGCCATTGAACGGATTACATAACTTTCGGAGATCACATCACAAATACAGATATAAGACAAAAAAAACAGAAGTCGAAGACGTAATAACTAGTATATCCCAATTAAAATGAACTTGGGTAGAACATGTTGCTAGTCAAGTCAACACTCGGTAGATAAAATACATTGTAGACCCCATAAACTAAAAGTTGGCAGACCAATAAACCTTTGGCACTAACTGGAGGAGAACAAGGAACTATGGATCGAGGTGGGAAACGCCTATATCCAAGAGTGGACTGTGAGGGGCTGCTAAAAGAAAAAGAAGAAATTTGATAATATACCTGCAATATAGGGGCAACCGATTTGTTGTGACACAAATAATTTTATTTTAGTTTAAACTAAGCTCTCTTGTTAATAACTCATTTAATATAATAAACTCTAGTATATTCCAGTTTTCTTGGCAAAATAACATTTAAGCTAAGCTACTTACTGAAATAATAATAAACGCTTGGTAATTAAATCAAAACGTACTGAATAATCCAATGTATATTTTATAATCTCAGCTAATTTGCTTGTTTTATTTAGAAACTTTACTCGAAAATGTTTCGCTTATATGTTTAATAATTTGACTAGTTATGTAAGAATTAAGTATGTTTATTTTGAGAATGTACCAGCGATTTAAAGAGAACTTAAAACTAGAACTCTGAAAGAACGTTCAAGTAATGTACTAGAATTCGTATCTAGTTAAGATGATAATAATATTAATAGTAATATAACAACTCAATATTATTAGCAACTATTAATATTTGTTTCATAAACAGGTAATTGGTGAACAGGAAATCCTCTAACTCAGGGGTCGGCAACCTATGGCACGCGTGCCATCTCTGGCACGCCAAGGAATTTTGAATGGCACGCGTACCTATTCAAAGTTTACACATTAATTCTGTAATCTGTGACATGTTTCAAAAATAAGTAAATAATCGAAGACAGTATTACTTTAACCATACAAACAAAAACGATATATTATATAGGTCACAAGGTATTATTACCAAAAACTACAAAATATATATTTTGTAATTTATAATTTTACTGAATGCATTGTTTGGCTTTAATTTCGGCAAGTATTAAAGACGGCAAACCTCAAAATACAAGCCTAGGCAAAAACACAAATAAACGTTCTCAATTCAGATCAAAAGAGCCGTTATAAGGTGGTTTTTGTTTAACTTGACTTCAATCGTTCCGATGCGCGCCGCAACTCTTTTTATATTGCCGAACTTTAGTTTTTGTTAGATTTAACTTCTAGGCGGTCCTTTGATTGCGCGTTGTAGATAATAATTTTTGTTCTAAGAAATTTAATAAACGTAATTATTGGAATTTTCTGGAAACATTATTTTTCTATATATAGCAAGCGGCTACACGTTTGGATCATTTAGTATAGAAGTAACATCCGTTCCAGTCAATAGTCGTCGAAAAGTTTAAAAATTAATATTACGTTGCGTTATGGCCACGAAGAAACAGAAGGTAGACGTTCGATCATTTCAAACTTCATGGACAACAGATTACGGTTTTGTACAGCAAAACGATCGGGCCATTTGTGTCCTATGCCGGGAAAGCGTAGTTTTCCGGACATCTAGTGTTCAACGACATTTCCAGATAAAACATGAATCGTCTTTTACAGATAACGCTGATAAAAGGGAGGCAATACAAAGAGCAAGTAAACAATACGAGAAACAGTCAACATTCTTTAGCAAAGTTTTCCAAGGAAAAAATCAGGTAACTGAATGCAGTTTCAAAATTGCACAATCGTTGGCACAAAAGGGTAGGCCATTCACTGACGGAGAATTTATGAAGCAAACGTTTTTGAGTACTGGCGAGATTTTATTCGACGACTTGCCCAATAAGAATACAATATTGGCCAAGATTAGGGATATACCGGCATCAGCGCGGACCATCGAGAGACGAATTACCGAAATGACACAAAATGTTCAAAAACAGCAGAGAGACGCTATCAAACGGAGTTTTGTATTTAGTGTAGCATTGGATGAAAGTGTCGATATTAATGACATTGCCCATCTGGCAATAGTTGCGCGATACTTCGATGATGGCAGTGTGTATGAAGAGCTGATTTGTCTGCTCCCATTGCAGGGAACTACAAGAGGAGAGGATATATTTTCAGAATTTGCTAAACATTTTGAAAAGCGGAACACTGATTTAAATAAAATTTTTTGCGTAACGACAGATGGCGCTCCTGCTATGATTGGGAGACATAAAGGATTTGTTTCCCTTCTTATTGAACGCATGGGTCGATCAGTTTTGAATTTTCATTGCATAATTCACCAAGAGAGTTTGTGCGCTAAAATCTCCGCTGGAAATTTAAAATCCGTGATGGATAGGGTGGTTAAAATAGTTAACTACATTGTCGGTCGTTCTTCACTGATCCATAGACAATTTAAGGCGTTTCCGTAGGAATTAGAGAGTGCATATTCAGATATACTATTGCACAATAATGTGCGCTGGCTCAGCCGTGGTAAAGTGCTCTCTAGATTTGTGTAATGTCTGGGCGAAGTTAAATCGTTCTTGTTGGAAAAAAATCAAGTGGGTGCTTATCCTGAATTAGAAGATAAGAACTGGATCTGTATGTTAATGTTTCTTACTGATATTACAAACCATCTCAGTGAATTCAACTTAAAGTTACAAGGTTCAGGCAAAACAGTTCTGGATTTATACGAATCCTGGAAATCATTCAAATTAAAACTAGATTTATTTATCAGCGATATTACTACAAACACATATAAATATTTTTCAAATTTAAAAACTTATATATCCAGTGTCGACGATTGTGCACTAATAGACGAAATTCTTAAATATATGACTAATTTAAAAGAGGAGTTTATCGATAGGGGTCAGGATTTTGATAAACATGGTCCTATGTTCGCTTTTTTAATCAAACCAGATTTAATGGATTTTTCCAGCAGTTGCTTTGACATATCTCTTTTCTCCTGGATGGGCATTAATGATTTTGATCTTCAATATATTGAATTTAAAAGCTCCGAGTTATGGAACACGAAATTGGTAGAATTAAGAAGGGTATTAGAAGGTGACCATTCAAACGAGATACTACTCAGTTATTGGATGAGTTTACCAGAGTTTTAAGAAAGTAGCGTTTGCCATGCTTACAGTTTTCGGATCATCCTATATCTGTGAACAACTTTTTTCCCATATGAGAGTGATTTTACACCCGTACCGAAGCAGGCTGACAACAAACAACTCGGAAGCATGTGTGACACTGAAAATAACCAGATATGAACCGAATATAAGAAAACTCTCTAAAGAACTTCAAGCACAGAGTTCACACTAGGTCCTAGGACAAGTATAATAAAATAATTTGTTAAATGTTAAATTTTTTTTGTAATTAAACCTTCTAAAAGCAATATTTTAAGTTAATTTTAGTTGTAGTAAGAACCTATGTCGGCACGCAAAATGTTGTATGGATGAAAACTGGCACCCCTTAGTTAAAAGGTTGCCGACCCCTGCTCTAACTTATGTCACACATGTTTGTAACACGCAATTGAACACTGGAGAATCTCGAGCGGCTCTTGATATATCCAAGTTATTCGACCGTGCTTGTTACGATGAATTGTTGGCTAAGCTACGCTTTTCTGGTATGTTTGAAAAGTTCTCTTTATTGATCTCAAGTTTCCTCAAAGAGCATTCTTTACGAGTCGTAATCGACGGGTTTCTTTCTAATACCTTCATTATCTACGCAGGTGTGCCCTAGGACACTGCTTTCTACTTTTTTTCTCATTTACATTAATGATCTACTAGAAAAGACCAGGAATCCAATCTAGAGCTTTGCAGATGACCGTACGCTTACCTCGTTATTCACTTTGAACGCTCGAACTCGGTCTACTCATGTAAATATCCGCAACCAGCAGGAGGTCGTTTAACTTAGCAAAGACCTGGAAGAAATTCTATCTTGGGGTGACAGCAACCAAGTAGAATTTAACGCTAAAAAACCCGGTCGGCAGTTTTTCTAACAAAGTTAACGTTGCTGAACCCGACATGATTATGTCCGGGTACTCCATTTTTCTAGCATCGTCACTCAGTTTACTGGGCGTTAATTTGGGAACAAATATGTCTTGGAATGAATATGTTGCAAGCATAGCAAAGAGAGCTTCTCAAAAGCTGGGAATATTATTTTGAACTAGAAAGCTTTACACTCCACAACAACTGTTAATTATGTACAAAGCTCAAATTCGATTAACGATGGAATACTGCTCCCAAACATACACTGTATTTGTTGGATTCTATACAGCAACCTTGATTCGTTGGAACATCGAAGAACGGTTGGCGACTTGAGGCTATTCTATAAGTATTTTCATGGAAAGTGTTCGATGCATGTAGCTCACTTAATTCCTACCAGAGGGGTGCATGTTAGAAATACGCGCCGCGGTAATACTTTACATCCGTATGAGGTTTAGCTTGTTACTCCACCCTTTTTCAACCAGTCTTTTATATGGAGAACCTCATCCCTTTGGAATAATTTTACCAGGACTGTGTTCCCGACCGAGCACAATTTACAGCGATTCAAGACTAACGTGAAGTGCTTTTTCCCTACACGTGTCGCTCCTGTAGCGCTTTAGGGATTTCCCTGCAGCACGTAGCTAAAAAAAACAATCGTCTAGTCGGGTTTTTTCTGCTTGGATAATTCAGGTACCATAAACGACGGCGACGCAAGACGGTACGACCAACGAACTTCAATTGGTCAGGACTAGCGTCGAAATTCCATAAGACTCCAAATCGTTCAGATAGTTCATTTCATATCGGAAACTTCAGGTTCGGAAAACCGTTGTTACGAAGAACATAAAGTAGACTCTGTAACAACCCATCTCGATCGAATATACGAGGGGCGTTCTAAAAGTTCTCGGCCTAACAAAAAAAGACGTTTTATTATTTTTCTACATATTGCAAATCAATACTTTTAGGACTTTCCAAGTTTTTAATACCTTCGTTATTATAATATTATTATTATAACTCTGTAAAATAGGCATTCGTTTCAGCTTTAACTTCATTATTCGAAGTGAATCTTCGTCCAGCTAGATATTTTTTCAGGTTTGAAAACAACCATCGCTGGGAGCCAAATCTGACGAATACGGAGGATGTAGAAGCACTGCGAAGCGAAGGTTATGCAGTCTTGCAGCAAGAATCTGAGAAGACGCATTATCGTGATAAAAATGCACTTTCTTTTTTGCGAGATCTGGACGTTTCGCCTGAATAGTATTCTTCAATTGATCCTGTAGTGAAATTCCCCGGTAATGGTTCTACCTGTCACCAGGTAGCCTATGAGCAAAACACCATGAGAATACCAGAAAACTGTAGCCATGACTGTTCCTGCAGATGGAACCGTTTTTACTTTCTTGAGCGCAATTTCACCTGCTCCCGCCCATCGTTTCGACTGCTTCTTCATCCCTGGGGTGTAATGATGAAACCATTTTTCATCTACTGTTATGAAACGTCTAAAAATTCACTGGAATTGTGTCCAAATAAGTCTAAACACCCTTGGTGTGCCTTGGTGATTGCAATTATCTTTTGGGACTGGGGATTGTATTATCACGATTGATTATTTGGAAAAAGGTAAAACAATGGCTCTTATTATGCAACGTTAGTATATCATTTGCATAGTGAGTTGAAGCAAAAGTAACCAAAATTAGCACGCAAAAAAGTGCGCTGCTTCACCAGGACAATGCCCCTGCTCAAACATCGGCGGCTGCAATGGAAACAGTACACGAACGGGGCTTCGAAATAGTTTTCAATCCACCCCATTCCCAGATTTGGGTTCAAGTGACTTTCTTTGCTTCCCAAACTCAAAATTGGCTTGGCGGGAAAATGTTATCTGTGCTCTAAACGAGTATTAAGCCCAGTTTGAAAACAATTTTTTCTTCTAAGGGAATAAAAATTGAAATCTCGACTCTCCAAATCTATTGAGCACAATGGAAATCATATTAAGAAATAAATTTTTATTTTCGCAAAATTTTTGTTAATTTTTGTTATACTAATTATTTGGTGCAATCTACTTCCTGCTTGGTATGCGATTGACTTCTCCCATTTCATTTTTTCGTTGATTTTTAAACATATACCAAAATGACTTCCGGAAAACTTTTGTAACAGAATCCTTTTATGCTTAATAGACTATTTTATCGCTAAATCTGCTGCAGTAAAACTTTGCCTGACAACTAAAACTACAAAGTTAAAACATTAAAAGCGGACTGGAAGGTTCAAATCTCTTATGCAAAAACCTAAAAATTCGAAGCAGCCCCTGAAAGTTAAACTTTGCCGCTTTTAAAACGGTTAAAGTGCACTTCTTGCTTCGTTGGGCTCTGATAGAGATGCCTTTGAAGCCGATTTGTTTTCTTTCATTAGAAACCAATTAGGATTAGGGGCAAAGTAGGGATGTGGAAGTTTTCCTACAATAATATTTACACTGTTATGGAGAGAGCCTTCCGTAGAGCTAAAATCTGTTTTGAGGAGGTATAGTAAATACAACAATGGAGATATGGCCGGAAATCAAAATATAATAAACTTAAATGCACGGGAACAAAAAAAAAACTATTTCTGGCATTAGCAAAGGCAGTTTCTAAACTCTATTTATTTGAAACTGATAGTAATAAAAATGTCAGTGGACTGACCGGCAGTCCTATAACAGAGGCGTGCTATCTATTCCCAAGTATTTTTTAGGTAACAATGCTCTTTTGTAACGAAGTTTTATTGCCGATCAAATCATTTTGTTTTTTTATCCGACGACTCAACCAAATATCTATATCAACAAAGGTTAACAGAAAAAATAGCCACAAATGATATTCGAGAGTCCGATGACATAGAAACGGCATGGAGAAAACTAAAAACTAATATGCTAGAAGCAGCAGAAGAAGCATTTTGAAGAAGGCCTATAAAGAAAGGGGGAAAACCAAACACAAAGCCTTGGTTCTAACAAGAAGTTAAGACATTAGCTGAAGAAAAAAAGAAAATCGTACCTACAATATACAGATCCAATGCTATAACATACAATGATTATAAAAATGTAAGAAATAGGGTCAACGAGAATATCTAGAGAATCAAAAGAGAGCATTGAGAGAAATTTTCGAACGATATGGAACATGATCTGTACGGAGAACAAAAAAAAATAAATGTAATCTATTGAGAAATAGAAAAAAAAGCAATAAATGAGTATATACAAAATACAAAAATTACGGTGGAAGAATGGGAAAGATATTTCGAAAATAATCCATCAGAAACCAATTCATTAACACAGGAAATACAGCATGAAGATGAAAATGTTGCACAACCAAATAGGACCATTTCCTTCAATCAAATACAGCACATGGCAGCGAAACTAAAAAACAGAAAAGCCCCGGGCATGGATGAAATTAAGAACGAAATGATCAAATATGGAGGTATTAAATTACTAGAAGAATTACAGATTTTCTTTAACAAAATACTCTCAGCCAAGATTATACCATCCGAATGGAAAGAATGCATCTTGATACCGATTTTCAAAAAAGGAGAAAGGACAGATCCAAAAAACTATCGAGGTATCAGCCTAATGAGTGCGGTACTAAAATTGTTCACTAAAATTTTAGCAGAAGAAATAATGTTAACCGAAATCTGTGAAGAACAGCAAGGGTTCAGAAATAACAGGTCTACTACAGCCGCCATATTTATAGTCCGTCAAATTACCGAAAAAGCCATAGAGTTTAATAAGATAGCCTTTATGTGTTTCATTGATCTCACCCAGGCATTCGATAGGGTACGGTTAACTGATGTCATAACCCTACTACAAAAAAGGGGAATTCACCCGAATATAATAAAAACTATCGAACAGTTGAACATCAACAACCACACATATATAAGAGTGGCAAATAAATTAAGCAATAAAATACCTATGATAACCGGAATCAGACAAGGAGATAGCCTAAGCCCAATCTTATTTAACATCATAATGGATGAAATTATAAACGAAGTAAAGAAAACTGGGAGAGGGTATCGATTGGGAGACAAAGAAATAAAAATAATATGCTACGCCGATGATGCAGTAATCATATTAGAAGACGAAGATAACTTACAGAGACTCCTACATAAGTTCCAACAAACAGCAAAAGTGTTTAATATGCAAATATTTGTAAAGAAAACATAATCCCTTACAATATCTAAAGAACCGAAAAGATGCAAACTCGCGATTTATGATCAGAGTGTAGAAAAAGTGATGTCCTTCAAATATCTAGGGGCAAACATAACAAGTACCAGGAACCTTAAGGAGGGAGTAAAAACTCAAACAACAAAGGCATCATTAATATCAAGATACTTAAGAGATATAATTTGGAGAAACAAATGTATGAGCACCAGGAGCAAAGTAAGAATATACAAAACATGTGTAAGGCCGATCATGACGTACGCGAGAGAAACCAGAGCGGAGAACACAATAACAAAACGACTCCTAAGAACAACAGAAATGCGAACACTTAGATCGATAACAGGACATACCTTATTTGACCTGAAGAGATGTGAAGAAATAAGGGAAATGTGCGAAATACAGGATGTGGTGAGATGGGCAAGGAATAGGAGAAGAGAATGGAGAGACCATGTGGACAGAATGCCAAATGACCGTTTGGCTAAGGCTGCAAAAGAGAAGCGACCAAACACACCTCGACCGCTTGGAAGACCACCAATAAGATGATATGAGAGTTGGTATTCATCATCGCAATTGTTTTTGGGAAACCTTCTCTGCCTACGTTAGGACATGGTCTTAACGTAGGCAGAAGAAGAAGAAATCATTTTATTTATATACCTTCCTATTATCCCAACTGTAAATACGTATTTAGAGCAGCATGCCCAAGTGTCAAGCCAGTTAGTAACAAGTCAGTAAGTGTGTTAACAAAATGTCTTCTCCAGTGAAACGCCAAAAGTTGTATTTGACTACGTTAAAAACAATCAGAATTGTGATTTAAGTGTGGACAATTGTGTGACAAAATATTGCTTAACGACTGGAGTTGGTAAAGCCACAGGTTACAGAATTTTAAGGGACGAATAGGAGGGGGTTATAGACTCTCTAAAAAAGAGACCAGGCAGAAAAGAATTTTAGATGACAGACAACACAAAACAAGCAGTAAGGCGTATTATTCATGACTTTTTTTATGGAAAAAAGAATTCCAACTTTGGATATGATCCTGCAGGCTACGACAATCCACCCAGAAATACCGAAAATGAGAAGAGTACAACTATGGAGTGTTTTAAAAGGTATGAATTTTTATTGGAAAAATTGTGAAAGAAAATCTTTATTGATAGAAAGTGGCGAAATTGTATATTGGAGAAGAGACTATTTAAGGACAGTTAGAAAAGCTCGCTCTCAAGAAAAAAGATATTACTTTGATGAGATAGTCAAGAAATTTTGCTGGGAATATCAAAAATGCTCGCCAAGCGTTCAATGAAGGTCTTTCTACTGGTCTTAAACCGCCATCTGGTAAGAGACTTAGATTAATTATTACGCATACTGGAAGCCAAAGTGGTTTTGTAGACGGAGGTCTTTTAACATTCGTATCCTAGATAACAGGAGATTATCACGAAGATATGAATTCCGATGTATTTGAAGACTGGTTTTCGTAGATGATAGACTTAAGACCAGACGTTCTGTTATAGTAACGGATAACGTAAGCTATCATTCTAAAAAATTAGAAAGTGTTCCAACCTTGGGTTGTCTGAAGGACATCCAATCTTCGATGACCGAGAAAAACATTTCATTTTCAAAAGACAGCATTAAGAGAGATTTACTAAAACTTGTAAAGTTTGAAGTTCTTAGAAATAAAAACAAGTACACAAGTTTTGTCACAGACGAAATGGCAAAAAACGTATTTTTTTTTTTATGGGTCTAGCACACGTGCTGCAGGAAAGTCCCTAAAGTGTTCCAGGAGCGACATGTGTGCGGAAAAAGCAAGAAATTATTATTATTTATAAATAATATATAATAATAAATGTTATAATTTATCGCCTGCCACCATATCACTGCGAGCTCAATCCGACAGAACGTATATGGGCACAGTTTAAAGGTGAACTCCCCGGAACAATACGAGCTATAAATTAGCAGACGTACAAAACCTTTTTCAGAATGCCACATCTAATGTTTCCACAGAAAATTGGCGATAATACGTCGAGCATGTATTGAGGGTAAAAGATAAAATGTGGACTGTGGACATGGCAGTGGCTATCATTGTTGAACCTTTAATTACACATGTAAATTTAAATGAGTCGGACAATGATAGTTTTTCAAGCATGTTAGAGGTAGAAGATTGGTAATATATTTTTAATTGTTTGACTTTCTCATTTGTATATTTAATTAATAATGTTTGATTATAAAATGTTATTTTTTTCTAATAAATGTTTAAACATTATATATCTGTTTCATTATTCACAAATAATACGTATACGCCCAGACGCACCACCACTGACCAGAACTATTTCAGACTATTTAGCCCCAAACAACAAATACGGGTCGTTTTCCTATTGTATTCAAACATAAGAGATTGCGAATATTAGACCGATGCCAGATGGTATTCCAATATAGTTGTTGAACTGTTGCATTACAGGTAAAATGCAGGTAAAACTCTGGGGCCCTTACTACTGTTTGATGCTAATTTGCATAATTCTAGATAATTTATTGCTATTACTTTGAAATAAATAGAGTATAGTATATATTTCTTAAAAAAGTATTTTATTCCACCAATACAATTAATTATATCGCAACAAAATTGATTTATTTTCATGTATTTGCGGCAGTTATGTCAACGAATTTATTTTTTTTTAATTAATTCGTGTAAAGAAGGTAGATCTCCGATCATGTTTCTTATTAAAATATATAAGTATGTTGTTTAATGCCCCGCAATTTAAGAATGTTTCCTTTTTTACATTTACTATATCAGTGCACAAATTCAGGATTCTATACTTTCCTCATAAGGTTTTTAAGCTCGCTTAAAATAACAAATTAAATATTAAACCATTTAATTTTGTAATAGAGAGACATTTTACAGATATTTTCGCTAAAACTGAATGATGGTTATGTTGCCTTATTCAGTTACCTTTATCTGTTTAGTTAGTTTAAATTGTTCGTATCTACTGTAAATAGTAGAATTGGCAAAGTTCATATATATGTATATATATATATATATATATATATATATATATATATATATATATATATATATATACACATATATAAAGGGTTTTCTATTAGGGATGTCCGATTTTTGATAAGTAATAGCGGCCATGTTGGTTCGCAGATGTTTGACATCTGATGTCAGTTGTGTTTAGTAAGGTTTGCCATTCAATCATGAATCGTTTCACGTTAAAAGCACGCTTTGAAATTGTCCAAGATCACTACGCAAATTTGTGTTCAGTTCGCGCTCGCAAAGAGCAATTCGATCAAAACACGGTCATCATTCTGCTCCAAATGATCGTGCTATTCAGCGCATAAATAAAAAGTTTGAAAGTAGATTTACTCTTCACGACAGAAAGGTGCCTCAACATGTAAGAAAGGTTCACAGTGAAGAGAATATCGCCGCCGTTTGAGCCCGTGTTCGTGAGAACAAGAATGTGTCGATTCTGCGCCATTCTCAAGAGTTGGGCCTACCTCAGAGGACAATTTGGGGAATTTTGGGATTGGACTTGGAATTCGCCGATTGGGCTCTGGAGATGATGGAAGCCGACAACCAATTTCATGAGAAAATCATCTTCTCCGATGAGGCCCATTTCCGGCTCACTGGCTTCGTTAATAAGCAAAATTGCCGTTATTGGAGCAAATCCAATCCACAAGTGATTCATGAGACTCCTTTGCATCCGTAAAAGATCGCAGTTTGGTGTGGATTATGGCACCGAGGCATCATCGGACCTGGTTTCTTTAAAAATGAGGAAGGAGCTACCGTTACCGTGAATAGCGAGCACTATAACTTGATGCTACAGGAATATTTCTGCCCAGAATTTGACGAAATGGACGCAGACGACTTTTATTTCCAACAGGATAGCGCAACGTCCCATATTTCCGGCACGAACATGGCTTTATGGCGCGTTCGGTGAGTCATTAATTTCACGAAATGGCCCTACCGCTTGGCCGCAGGGATCGTACGATTTAACGCCTTTGGACTATTTTCTTTGGGGCCACGTTAAATCACAAGTTTACAGCAACAAACCAGCAACTCTTGATGCACTTGAAGCCAACATTCATCGTGCCATAGCCGGCATAATGCTGACCTGGGTCATGGAAAATTGGTGTAAACGGATTTGTGTATGCAAAAAGAGTCGCGGCGGTCATTGAGCGATTATTATTAAATCTTAAATGGTATAAAATTTCTCGTTAAATATAAGTTTCAGAATGAATTTTTTCTAAGAACTATTTGTTTTATTCCATTTTAAAGTTAGGGCGGTCTAAATGGAAACCCTTATATATATATATATATATATATATATATATATATATATATATATATATATATATATATATATATATATACGAGAGCGGATTGAAAAGTCTTGTAAAAAAACAAAGTAAATAACATTTTCAGCAAAGCAAAACAATAAGATTCCAATTGTTTATTCACTCAGAAAAATTGTTTTAATGAAGGAGAACTTTTTTGCACGCTAATCTTGGTTACGATTTTACCCTTTTTCAAATAGTCAGTCATGATAATACCTTGTAGGTCCCAAAGAACAATTGCCATCATCTTCTCCGCCGAAAAAACTGTTTTTGATTTTTTCGGTGCACTTTAACCTTCTCCAGCCCACTCTTAATTTCTCTTTAGGATAAAATGGTGGATATATGTTTCATCTACGGTCACAAATCGACCCCAAAAATCCTTCGGATTAAGCTGAAATTTTTACAAACACGATTTTGGTATGTCCTTCCTCGTGTGTTTTTGGTCCATTTCTATGAAATGCCTACTATCTCAGAAATCGCCCGAAACTCAATGCGGCGGTGTTCCATTGCGATACTAAGAATTCTATTAATCATTTCTTCAGCAGAAACCTCGCTCTGAACGTGCTCGTACGTAATTCTTTATCTAGTAATAAACGGTCTTGAGTGATGGAACAGAGTCCCCAAATTTGCAACTTGTATCTTGGACGTTTTAAGGTGAGTTGTGTCTCTAATAACGATATGCTTCTCTATAGGTTCGGGAGTATATGCGTTTGTCACAGGTTTTACCAAACCCTCATTTGGCATTTTCAACCCTTCCGGGTCCGTAATCAACAGTCGTTTGTATTAAGTTAAGTACCCTGAACCTACCCGGAGACATATACCGAAACACACACACCTTTTTTCGGTCTCGCTAAATGAAGAAAACCAAATCGAAACTATTCAGGACATAAAGATTACTACCATTTATTACCAAAATTAAAATGTAGTCACATTTAGTTTTAGTTTTGGACAGGCTGCATAAATAAATTTCTTCCTTACCGTCAAATTAAAGTAGCGACGTACTCCAAAAAGAAAATATTTTTCTTATATATTCTTCAATTCTAGGCTTGTTTAAGACTAGAACAATATATTTTCCAGTATTTTTGGAATAATTTTGTTGGTGGAATTGATTCTCAATAAAACTGATTTCAGGATTTGAAGAATTGAGTCCTAATAGGTCACGATTCCGAAAGTCAGTGGACCGGTAAAAGCGGCATTCCTTACGCCAATACCGAAACAAGGAACAACCGAAAAAAATTATGACATAATCTCACTCGATCTGTCGAAATATTTTCCAATCAAAATCTGCTATGCTGCATGTAGAGTTATATAACGGATTGCATGTTAAAATTTTCAATCTAACAAAACACAAGCCTTGAAAATGACGCGTCGTTTGTTCTGATTCTCAGTAACATAATGTTAAAATCAGTTTATAGCTACACAGCTATTCGTAGTTAAAATTTCAAACTTCCGACAAGCGATTGCGTATAACTTTGTTGTGAGCTTTTTACCAGGAATTTAATAAGTGTCTTTTCAAATAGAACGCGTGCAAAAGGACACAATATAATATTAAAAACATCCAGTAAATTGCTCGCATTACAAAGTTACTGGGACGCAATAGCAGTATAATAGGAATATGGATGTTTGAGCTCTCTTTTAATATACATTCATCATTACATACATAGAAAATATGTAACGATGGGAAAACATCAAAGAATCCACAACTATGCTATTTATTTTTTTAATTTTATCGTTGCGAAACAACTAATTACCAATAGCATTGATATTAATGATCGAGGATGATCGAAAAGGCCGAAGGTCAATATTTTTTCAATTATTTGAAAGGACTTGATGTTATCAGTGATCACCAATATGGCTCTCATCAGCAAAGATCACCACAATATCTTGTAGCCCATGTCACACCTCTTTGGAGTAACACAGTTGAACAATACGTACAGCTTCGAGCAATTTTGTTAGATATATCCAAGACATATAATACTGTTTGGTATGACGCATTATTGACTAACCAACGTTTTTAATAAAGAGACAGAAATCGTTCTTTGCAAAGAACAATTGATAAATTACTTCCTGGTTTTTTTTCTATCAACTCTAATGTAACGAAGGGCTTCATAAGGTATCTCTTTTTTTCCTTTAGAAATACCAAAATCCAATCTATTGTTTTGCTGATGACAGCGCGCTCATTTCTTCATTTACCGTGAACACTCAAATTTGAACTGCCGGGTAAAAAATCGATAACTAGCAGGAAGTTAATGTGAAAAAAACTTAACAAAGACCCGTCAGATATTCTCCAAGTTTATGCCTCGTCGTAGAGGGGAAAGAGGACCCCGATTTGTCTTCCATTTAACAATTTGTCAATGTGTTATATTCTTTTCTGTTTATAAAAACAAACTTAAAGGCTTATTTCAAATTTTTCATCTCCCTACTTACTTCACCCTATATATATCTATATATATATATATATATATATATATATATATATATATATATATATATATATATATATATATGTATATATATATGTATATATATACTAGCCGGGCCCTCGGCTCCGCTCGCGTGGACTTGATTCACTACTATCTTCACTGCTTATTCCTTATGTTACCCAACGTAATAAAATATCTCCCATTATTTCTACTTATCTCCCATTATCTCTACATAATTTCCATTATCTAGGCTTATCTCCGCTCATCTCCCATTATTTCTCCTTATCTCCCATTATCTCACCTTATCTTCCATTATCTAGGCTTATCTCGACTTATCTCGCAATATTTCTCCTTATCTCTCATTATTTCTCCTTATCTCCTATTATCTCACCATAACTCCCATTATCTAGACTTATCTCTGCTTATCTCCCATTATTTCTCCTTATCTCCCATTATTTATACTTATCTCCCATTATCTCCCATTATCGAGGCTTATCTCCACTTATCTCCTATTATTTCTCCTTATCTCAGATGATCTCACTTTATCTCCCATTATCTAGGCTTATATCGAATTATATAGAACATATGTATAAATTTATAAAAACACGATCAGTGGTTCTCAAGTGATAAGCGCATTAACGGACGGATATATATATATATATATATATATATATATATATATATATATATATATATATATATATATATATATATATATATACTTTATAGGTCTGGTAGGTAGATATGTTTTAGGTTATTTACATCTGTTTTTTCGTTTATTGCAGTGAGTGACATTTGTATGTGTATAGATTCCAGTATTTTCTTTTTTTTTGTATTAATTTCGGTTTTCATAATTTTGATGAATTTGAAATCACGCTAATGACTTTTATTCATTTCATGATTTGTTTCTAAGGTAAGGCCCTTATTAGGTTATACAGTTAAGTGTTTTAAATTAAAAACTACTAAAAGCTACAGATATTTTAACCCTGAAATACACGATAAACTGATTAAATATTCTAATAATAATTCTTCTAATGTCAACTTTAAGAGCAAATTTTGAAGAAGACCTCTTGCGAAGGTCGAAACGTCAATAAATATATAACAAATCCAAGAATAGTTTTAATGATCTAATTCCAAGAACACGTAAATTATATATATATATATATATATATATATATATATATATATATATATATATATATATATATATATGTATATATATATATATATATATATATATATATATATATATATATATATATATATATTATGTGTTCCCTATTTGTTCCTATTTTTCCTTATACATAGTGCAACTGAGATCTCTGGACTGATGCCTTTTCTGTAACTTCAGTTCAGTTTAAAAATTGTTCTTTATCCTTAAGACCTTCTCACTCATATCTAGAACTTCCACAATTAACCATTTATGGTATCTAGTTTTGCGATATTAAACAAATAGGAATTAGCGTTACAAAAGCCAAGGCATCAGTTTTCTTCAGAAAAGTTAACGAAATAGAGCCAGACATAATTATGTTAGACCCTCTCTTCAATTAGCATTGTCACTCAACTTTTTAGGCGATAACATAGAAGCAAATAGTTCTTGGCATGATCATACTACATACATAGCAAGGAAATCTTTGAAACTTACATAATTTTTAAATCAACTCTCAGATTCGACTATCAGTACTCCCTAGTTTGAGACTCCCAAACATACCCTGTATACAAAAGAGAGTTTCTGTCGGGTTTGAGAACATCAGCCTTACTAAAAATTTTTAAAATATACTAATGTACCTCATTTATTGTTCTACCCCAACTTTGTAATATATTTAGTTTAATTCTCGACGATAGAATGTAATGAATTTCTTGTAAAAAAAACATAGAGATATTTCATCCTGCTATAATGAAAAGAGGAGAGAAATATACTGGTGTTGATGGCAGTAAAAAAGTTCAAAAAAGGGCAAAATCTCATCGGAATTAAAAGCTAGTGCGACATGAAGTGAGCTTACAGGCCCGGAGATCCTAATCCGAAATAAATGACCGTTGCAAAAGGGGAAAAGAGGGATAGATAAAGTGGAGTGTGTCCAAGGACGGGAACAAAGGGAAAATAATAGGTTTTTGTACGTTTTTAGATTTAATTATATTGATTGTCGGTCTCACAACACAAGACAATAACAATGAAAACGTCAAATTAATACAGCGATGGAATTGTGCCCGGACGTCGTCAAAGGGCATTTTCCTACACGGTTAGATATAAGTTTGAAAAAAAAAAAAGAAAAAAATCAGTTCAGTATAGTACATGGTTAATGTGGGGTGTAATGTTTTAACATAACTACATATGTTGAGTAAAAGAACTATGCATACCTATAACCAAGACTTTACTGATGAGTTCTGAGTCTTTAAGTAGACAAACAGCTCTCTTCTGAATAGAATCCAACCAATGCAGTGTATGTTTGGGAGCAGAGCCCCAAACATGGGAGCAGTATTCCATCATTGATCGAATTGGAGCTTTGTGCAGAATTAACAGTTACTGTGGAGTGTAAAGCTTTCTGGTTCGAAATAATAATCTGAGTTTTAAAGATGCTCTCTTTGCTATGCATATGCAAATGTTCATGCCAAAACATATTTGCTCCAAAATTAAGGCCATGCAACGTTAAAAATTGCCTGGGTTTTTGTAGCGTTATATTCTGCTTGTTGACTGCCACCCTGATATTTGGATGAGTAGCCTTCAAAGTGAATAAAGAAATAAGCTTACTGTCATCTGGAAAGCTGTAGATTGTATTCTTGGTCCTTTCCAGCAGGTCGTTAATGTAAATAAGGAAGAGAGTAGGTGACAGTATGGAGCCTTGGAGCACACTGGCGTTGATATTAAAGGTATAAGAAAGGAATCCGTCGACTGCCACTCGTAAAAAACACGAGAGCCATAAATAAAAATTTCCAGACATCCCATAAGAGCGTACAATTCGTCATGCCAAACACGGTTAAATGCCTTGGATCTATCAAATGAAACAACTCGAGATTGGTCAAAATATTCATTTGCGTTGTTCTAAACATGTGTTTCATAAGTTAGAAGATCTCCTATTGATCTTTGCTTACGAAAGCCATATTGATTGTGGCTAATAATATTGAATCCTTTTAGATATTTTAGAAGATGCTGATTACTAGACTTTTCTATAACTTATGATATTATTGAAAGCTTGCAACTTGTTTTTTTTTCAGTATCGGCTTAGCTGTAGAGCATTTCCACCAGGAAGAAAATATTTTCTTTCTGTAAGGTACGTTGAAAAGTGTACAGAAAACTGGTGTTAGTTCGCCTACGTATTTTTTAACTATTATGGCAGGTATTCTATCAGCGTCAAAAGCCTTTTTGGTGTCTAGCTTCATTAAAATACGTTTTATGACACGCTATCTGAAGACAATATCGGGCGTTCCTAACTGCACCATGGAAATAGTTGGTGGTGTTTTTCCTTGGAAATTGATAGTAAAATATAAAGCAAAGAGCAACTAACAAGTTGGTTTTCCCAATAGGTGTGGTTGTAATAGTATTACCCGCCTGTTTACAATTAACATTATCCAACATTAAAAGTGGACGTAAAATTAGACAACTATGTATACCCTAATATAGACGAGTAACAATTTGGCTGACTATATGTGTTGTCAGATTTCTAAAATTTTAAATAAAAATTATCATGCATAGTTTTAACTAATAGAGAACAAAATAAATAAAATTATGTTTACAACAGACAGCTAAATGTTTTTTACATTTGTACTTTAATAAGTCATAGATAACCACATGTAACCTGCCACTAAAATTAACAAATATAAGTGACGTAACAGATATGCATCAATAGCCGATTTTACTAACAGACTACGTGTGGTCAATCCGGTATTTAGTGGCGCCGCATGGAAGCCAATACGAGGTAATTTTTTCCATAAGACAGAGTGAGAATTCTGGGCAGTGTTTTGTCCTTATTCTTACCATATTCACTGAAGTTTTTAATCGAACAATAATTTGGTGAAAAACGATGTTATGAATGACATACTTTGTCTATTCCATTTTAGTGCCTAAGGGTAAAACCTACACTTCCATTTACTCTCGTGAAGTTAATATAAGTGTGAAGGTAGTTTAAAGGCCACAATAATAGATGGCGTCACGTCCTTGGCGTCGGCAACCGCTATTTAAGCAGGTTTCATGTGAAATAACCGGTCAAGTGCAAGTTGAACTTGCGCAATTAGTGTTCCGTACGTTGATTGCTTTTAAAATAAAAAAAATATTACGAAGGTATAAAATGATCAATGACTTCACAAAACACACCTCAAATGAGTTTTCAACAAAGTTTGTTTCCAATCTTTACTGAAAACTGATGACCTTGAAATTTTTGTTTGTTTTTATATACCAGATAAATTATTAAAGATAATGCACTCGTGATAATTTTCGTTCAATCTACACGCCATGGAGAATATTTCAGAATTTTTTCAAAATTTTTTGATAAGTACTTTTCGAGATAAGGCGGGTGGAGAGCGATTTTTCGCGATTTTTTAAAAATAATACAATAAAAAGTGCGCGCGAATATTACATTATATATATATATATATATATATATATATATATATATATATATATATATATATATATATATATATATATATATAAGTTATGAAACTAGTTGGGGAACTCGGCAAAAAGGGCATCAACAGATGTTCATACTATATTCATTTAGCCAATATTTCGGTCCTAGGTTGGGACCTTCATCAGGGCACAACTGAAAAAGAGATAACGAAGCAACCAATAAAGAAAATTAGGCATGAAGAATTGGTGTGTTAATATATATATATATATATATATATATATATATATATATATATATATATATATATATATATATATATATATGTATATATATATATTACTCATGTTTTCACAAACTTTCATTTGACACCACATTCGATGACATAGTAAAAAAATTTTTTTTTCACTTCCGATTTCACCCCCCAAAACTAACCCCTTAAGTCAAAATTTAACTTTCAAAACTAGATGGCTCTGATGAGGCCATCAATTCCTATATTATTTCCAAATTTCAACTTTGTATGACAAATAGTTTCTGAGAAAATCGGGTGTGACAGAGGGACAGACACCAAAGTCATCTTATAAGTGTTCCGTACGGAACACTAAAAATAAAACGAAGTAACCAAAAGTTTAACGATTTATAATACGCGGCTAACCAATTTTTTCTAAACTACTTACAAAATATCATGACTTATAAAAAATTATAGATTAGAGCTCTTCAGAGTATTAAGGTTCTACATAACAGATGGCGACACATGAGAGACAAATATAGTTTTTAAACAGTTGAAGAATCTGTTTATAGCTGAACGGTTGGCAATTGTTTTTGAAAAGCTGCTGAATAGGTTTAGTGTTAAATTCTACTTGGTTATTCTAAAAAAAATATTCGATATCCTTGTTAGGCTGTAAAACTTCTTGTTATTTGAGTTTATTTGCATGAGCAGCTAGTAATCGGGTGTTTCAGGTAAATGAAGAAACACGCAGATTATTATCAGCAAAGGGGTTTAATTTTTTTGAATTTTAGTCTCATTCAAATAAAATATTGTTAAAGATTTGTCTCCATTAAAAAGTTTTATGAAGAAAATCGCCTTTACTGAAAAAAATCCGTTGACCCTGGTCTACCGGGCATATTGGTAAAACAAAGTCATTCACATCATCGTTTTTAATAGCTCGAGTAGCAAACACGTTACGTATTATCCAAAATTCATCGCATAGATTTTTAATTTTTCTTTCCGATCTTAGAACAATATACGACTTCTCAATTATTACGGGAAATCCTATAACTTAATCTTTTGGGAAATCTCTCGTACGAGAAACTAAGTTTAAACGTAGAGAGGAAGCCAGGTTACAAGCTTATCCATTATATTCTGAGGTTGCTTGTGATTTGCTGTGTTTGCCGACAAGTTTGCCATTAGATCAAGTTAGAAAAGCTGACGCTTTATTGAGGTTTATACAATATTAAAGTTTGAGTAATACTCGGTTTCTGAGATAACAGTGTTATGTGAAAATTTTCGTTTCAGCTTAATAAATATATCAGCAGATTAGGGACAACTATAAGTTACGGAAATCGTCCCATTTTGTGCATTTTTTACCATCAGTTTTCTTGTGACCGGAAAATATTGTATTTGTGAAAAGAATTTTGTTAAGAGTGACGAACTATGTTGGAAATTAGGAATATTTGGCATAAATGTCACTACTCAGTATATATCACCACTACACCCCCGCGCGCGTTTCGCTAACCATGTTAGCTTCATATTAAAAAATATAATATACAAAAAATGGTATTTTTAGGTAGTTGGTAATGCAGAAGTACAATAATGCTCGTTGTTGCACCACCGCTTTGCCTTAAAATTGCTATGAAATACAAATGTGTAAGTTTCGGTACCTATTATGAGATCCCGTCAATTTCGAAAAATTAAGAAAAGGGAAAAAAATTAATTTTACCTCCAAATTAACCTGCACATGAATGATATGTTGCCAACAATACGATTTTCTGCAGCAATTTTAGAATTTCAAATTTGAGGTACGATTAATATAACAAATCAAAATAATAATATGGATAAAACATCACACATCTAGTAAAAATTATATTGAACCATAATTAAGATTTTTTTTTATCTATTATTTGAAAAGCAATAATTCCTTGTTAACGCGCGTGAAAAACTGAATTATTTCCCCTTTTTTTGACTTTTATGTTAACTGCTGTTTGGGTTTGGATAAAATACAAACAGAATTTCAAATAGGTTTTTCTTTAAACTTTTTCAAGATTAATACTGAAATGGTAAACGATATAATATATATAATGCATATATTTTTAAAAAGGTCTAATGAGTTTTGTAAATAAATATATGATATATTAAATACGGTAAATATATTGTGCAGTAAGTAAACGACATCTGTGTGAATTTACTGTAAAAAGGTAGAAAATATTAAGAAAAACATTTTTAGCCCTTTTATTTAAATCTTAGGGTTTAAAGACTCCAGATTGATGCTACCTTGTTCTATGATTGACTACTAAGTTAATCATCGTTCCTTATGAAGCATGGTTAGCGTGGTGCACTGGTGGATATATACTGAGCGGTAAGAATGACGAAAACATAAAAGGTTTAGAACGAATTATTGAAAAAATTAAGAAACCACCAAGGAGATATCCATCTTAATAAAGCAGAAGCTAAAATATTAACTAATTTATATATGTCCCCACACTTTAGGTTCTAGTACTAATTAGCCCGTGCTGCTCTATACACCATCTGGCCAAAGCGTTCCCGGTCTGCCTTAATAAAAAATAGTAAAGTTAAAATAAATAATAATCTTCTTTTGAGATCATGTTTAAATCGCGCGTTACAGTGGCTTTATTGTTCTCCAAATGGTCATAGCGTTGACCCTTCACATGGAGCTTGATTTTTGAGAATAAGAAAGAGTCACTAGAGACTAAATCGGGCGAATGAGGAGGGTAGTGGTGTACGAACACCTGTTTTCACGTCAAAAACTGCACAACAATCCCACCGGTGTGAGCGAGCGCGTTGTCATAAAGCAGGTAAAAGGTCCTTTCCGTTCCGGTCGAACCTGTTAAATCCTCTTGCAAAGTCGCTTCATGATACCCACGTAGTGTGACGAGCACTATCTTTGTCCTTGGCATGGTCAGTCGCACCTTCTTTGGTCTCGACGAACTACTACCCAGCCATCGCGCCCTTTTGTGGTAGACTCGTATTGGTATTTCGATGAAGTTTCGTAGACGCTTTGCCCAGTTTCACATGCAATTTCATCACTGCTCGCTGTTCCATCACACTTCTGTGACAAAGCGACTACGACACATACAGTTAGCACGTCTACTGCTCAGCACTGATTGATCAGAACTGGGTCGTTGAATGTAAATGTGTTGTTTACAGATGTGAGTTGAAACTTTTACTGTTGTTTACGAGATGACGCTACTTGAAACTTGGAGGTAAAAAATTGCCGGGAGCGTTTTTGAACAGACGGTATATATATATATATATATATATATATATATATATATATATATATATATATATATGTATATAAATATATATATATATATATATATATATATATATATATATATATATATATATATATATATATATAACCAGAAACGGTTTAACTTACGAATAGCCCTTAGGATTACAGAGTGAACAAAAATGTCTTAAAGTTATTTAGTTTTATTTTAATATCGAGCTTTCGATGCCATATTCTAGAATCGCCTTACATAAAAGCGATTGTAAGCACAAACCGGATTCGACCAGTCGGAACAAACATGTGAACAAATATGATCATAAAGTCCGCTACGACGAAACCTTCATTTTGGACACTGAACATTGAGAGTAACATTTTCAGGTTCGGAATTCCTGGAAATCTGCTATATAAAAAACTGCCATAAAAAAGACGTCGAAGGCTTAAGCTCCATTTACACATATTTATTGTCTCAAGAACACACTCAAAAAATAGGAACCAATAATGCTTACACCAGAGTTTCTTTGAATTCATAAATTATTGATATCCGTTGTTTTATTTTTCATCTGAATTAACGTTCTTATATCGGCTTTTCAAAAATATCTTTTCCCAATACGCAGGTCCAAGCTTTGACTGCAGTGACATTTATATTAACTAAAAATCACTAAAAAGACTTCAAAATGGCTGAAACACATTTTTGTCCCTAATTTTATTTTATGATAATTTTAAGATTTTATTAATTACTAATTATGATTCTCTTATATTCTAACAAATATGTTAAATAAATAAAGATGTGACCAATTGTATCAATTGTTTGAATTTTTTTATAAGTTCTGCATTAATTATTGTTTAAAATCATGTGTCAACACTTCCTTTCCTGCAACTGATATAGATCACATTCTCATTTAACAGATAGCCACCTGTAAATATTCAGTAAGTACTATTTTAAGCTAATAACTCGGATACAAAAAATTAAAAATATATGGTAGTATTTCCTACTTTTCTTCTTTTGAAAGTACGGTATATTCCTTCAGAGGGCACTCTGACATATAATAGTCCTTTTCTATATCTTTCAGGTCCTGAGGATGGTATTAGAATAAAACTACAATTACTAAGAACTTTAACACCATGTTGTTCACTCTGTAATCCTAAGGGCTATTCCCTAAACCCTTTTTTTGGTTTGTTACCAGTAAGCCTTTTTACTGACTTTCCTCTTATATATATATATATATATATATATATATATATATATATATATATATATATATATATATATATATATATATATATATATATAAGTTTTATCTGGTCGTACTTAGCGTCAGTTAAAAACTGACAGTAGTAGAAAGTTTGCTACATTTTACAGTTTTATTTCGATAAACACAACACACACGGTCCAGGTCTATGAAGAAATTTGTACTGTTTATAATCAAGATACGTTATCAAAAGCAACAGCCAAAAAAGTGATTCAGTCGCTTTCGTTCTAGAAATGAATGAGGTGCTCCTCACACTGGTCAACCATTGACAGAAAAAATCGATAGAATTTTGGAGAAAGTTGGGGAAGACCGGCATGTAAGTAGTAACTATCGAGTTTAAGGGCTAAGCTTATTACATCGAATCTTGTGTAGAGTTCAATTTAGAGGAAGTTCAGGTGCTAAGCACCAAAATTGCATTATTTTCATGATATTTGTTTATATATGCTAAAATATGCAATAAAATTGTTCACTTTACTATTATAGGCTTGCGATTGTGAAACATATTCTTTCTTGTCTTACATAAAATTAATATTACAGGAGAAGTAGTAAAAACAACATAAAGTTTCATCATAAATTTATACATTACCTTTTATAAAAATAATTTTATATTTCTCTTATGTCAATTTTACCACGTATTTATTTTTTATTTCTGATCTAACATAAAGATTTTTCAATTTTGAGCTCGTAAACGTATCATATAAGTGTAATAGATCCATAAATGAAAAATAGAATGAAGATTTATTTTAATAAAAGGAATTATCATTATTGAGAATTGCCTTATACAATATTAGTTGTTTATATACAAGGTTGGCGTGCATAAGATGGTTCTTTATAGTGCTAATTAATTTAACTTATCTACAGTCACTCCGGGAAAACACAAATGTCTCTTGGAAAATTATTAACGTCAATTATATCGAAAATTTTCTGAATCTCTCAGACACGTTATATACCCAAGTGTCTACCAATAGGGAGACATGTTTTTAGCGTTCCGTACGGAACACTTCGAGGATCACTGCGGTGTCTGTCTGTCCGTATGTAAGACCCGATTTTCTCCGAAACTATTTTACATAAAAAGTTGAAATTTGGCACTAATATAGGAATTGATAACCTTATTAGAGCAGTCAAATCGATATTCCGAAATAAAATTTCAGAATATGGTTTGTTACTTGATTGGTCACTAAAAACAGAATGTCGAGAATTTGAAAACGCAGAATGACCAACAAATAAAGATCCCATGAATGATATATTCCATGCTTTTCCTCCTACGACTATAGTTTCTGAGCCTATACTCTTCATCAGGTAAGCTTTAGGCAACGGTATCGATCGTTAAGACCCGAGTACCGTGGAGAGTCAAGTTGGAATGACTCTCGCTGGCTTATAGCAATCATGGTACAAATCATATTCCGAATTTTTATTTATCCTTCCTAACAATGTTAGGTTTATATAGTTGACCAGTTTTCGATGTTCGAAACTCTCAACAGATGGCGCAAGAGTCTGTATCTTGCCCAACGAGTAGTACCTTGTTTACATAAAGTACCATGATTGCTATAAGCCAGAGTCATTCCAACTTGACTCTCCACGGTACTCGGGTCTTAACGATCGATACCGTTGCCTAAAGCTTACCTGATGAAGAGTATAGGCTCAGAAACTATAGTCGTAGGAGGAAAAGCATGGAATATATCATTCATGGGATCTTTATTTGTTGGTCATTCTGCATTTGCAAATTCTCGACATTCTGTTGTAGTGACCAATCAAGTAACAAACCATATTCCGAAATTTTATTTCGGAATATCGATTTGATTTATCCTTCCTAACAATGTTAGGTTTATATAGTTGAGCAGTTTTCGATGTTCGAAACTCTCAACAGATGGCGCAACAGTCTGTATCTTGCCCAACGAGTGGTACCTCGTTTAAAAGTACCATGATTGCTATAAGCCAGCGAGAGGCATTCCAACTTGACTCTCCACGGTACTCCGGTCTTAACGATCGATACCGTTGCCTAAAGCTTACCTGGTGAAGAGTATAGGCTCAGAAACTATAGTCGTAGGAGGAAAGGCATTCATGGGCTCTCTATTTGTTGGTCATTCTGCATTTGCAAATTCTTGACATTCATTAGAGCAGTATAGTTTTGAAAGTTAAATTTTGACTTAAGGGGTTAATTTTGGGGGTAAAATCGGAAGTGGGGTGTCAAATGAAAGCTTGTAAAAACACGAGTTCAGAAATATATATAATGTAATACTTGCGCACACGTTTCTTTGTATTATTTTTAAAAAATTGGGAAAAATCACTTTTCGAAAAGTACTGATCAAAAAATTTCGAGAAAATTCTGGAATATATTCTACAGGGCGTAGATTGAACGAAAATTATCACGAGTGCATTACCTTTAATAATTTATCTGATATATAAAAAAACAAAAAAGTCAAGGTCATCAGTTTTCAGTAAAGATCGGAAAAAAAAATTGTTGAAAACTCAATTTTGGAGTCACTGATCATTTTATACCCTTGTAACAAAATGTTTTATTTTAAAACCAATCAACGTATGGGACACTAAAAGTGCAAGTTCGACTTGCACTTGGCTGGTTATTTAAACGTCATACCCACCACCTGGCAAATATCAAGGCAGAGTAATAATGTCATTTGCCTTCAATAAAATCTGACAAATCATCATGTTTCACTACACGCCTGAAGAATGCTTAAACATTAAAAAAATATATTAACACTTAGACTTGGGCTTGAATCTACATAATAACATGCTGATTTAAGAATTAAACTATTGGTGAATTAGCAAACTCCCGGATCACAGGATAATCTGGGAGTTGGAAAAATTTGAAATAAATCCCAAATTTCATTAAAAAAGCCTCTTTTATCATTTCTGACTAAATAAGTTTGTAGACAAACAGCATTGTTATTTAAGTCACTCTAATGTACAAGTTGTCCAGTGCACCCACGAAAACTAACTGCATGGTGCAGTTTATGGCACTATAGCATCATTGGACCATATTTAAAAAAAAAAAAATGAAGTCGGAAATACGGTTACATTAATTGCCGAGCAGTATCGTTCAGATAACAGACTTTGTTTATCCTAAATGAAGAGGTATGGACTTGGACCAGATGTTGTTTCACCAAACCACAATGCGCTCGCTGCCATCAATTTATTGGCGGAAAAGCTCGGTGGATCAATTATTACACAAAAGGGGCCTGGCAACTTCTTGACGTATCTGAAGTTATGGTAAACACTATTTATGCTAACAAACCAAAATCTATCGACGTTAACGAAAGTGAACATCCGATGGACAATGCGTGATATACTCCTGGATAAGTTGGCCATAGTCACGGAAAAAAGCTGAGCCGTGGTGGCCATTTGAATCATATGTTATTCAAGAATTAATATCATTTATTGGTCTTCAAAATAAAGCATGAGTTTAATAAAATTTTAACCTTTTTCGTTTTATTTACATTTAAAAACATACTATTCCTATTGACAGACTCCATATTAACAAATTCTTATACAGTCTGTCAAGTAAGAACGTGACTGCTTATATTCTTGAAAAAATGTGTTTACATTTTTTACCATTAATGTATTCTTTGGTGTGCTAACAACGATGTAATTACCTTAGTATGTTGTCCAATCGCCTCCTATATCAATAATCGCTTGGTATCTTCGAGGCATACCGTCGACGAGATTTCTGCATACTTTGCAAATTTTTCGAATCTTGCGAGAAAACTAAGTCAAAATTCAACCAAACGTTTTCAGTAGGGTTGGCGTCCAGCGATTGTGAGAGTCACCCTAGTATCTTAACGTGGACCCAATCGAGCCGCTTCGCGACGTGATTGTCGCCCAGCAAAGGTTTCTTCAACGTGCTTCCGAATTTGACATCATGAGCACGAAGATGTTGTCGAATGCTCTCATGGGATACATTTAAACCCAATTTTCTTAATTTGATGCAGCGTTAATTTCGGGTTCGGTGAAAACCAAGACACGATTCGTTTTTCGACTTTCGGAGTGACTTTGCCTACCGAGCCACGTTTTTAGCAAGTCACCGACATTTTTCGTCTCATTAAAATGATTTATCCACTTCTTCACAAACGAAACCGACTTTTTAATATATTTAGCGGCCGCGGAATGTGTCATATTAGGCCCCTTTGGATGGCACAAAGAAAGACTGCTTCGAACCGACGTACAAACAAGTGACTCATTTTGAATTTTACGTAATTTTGACGAAAGTTCGGAATTAACTGATACTTTTATTAAAATGCATCTTGGACAAAGGCTCCCTCTACCGATTTTTTGTTGAATCGTATCTACTAAAAATGAATTAGCGCGGACATGTTCTTATTTGACAGACTGTATTTACCAGTGAATATGCCATTTGTAAGATAAGATATCTTCTTTGACTTGCATTATCTAAATAAGGAACGTATTCTTACCGGGTATGTAAAAATTGTCAGGGGGTCATTCTTCTAACCTGACCTGACTAAGGATGTGGTGCTGTCATAGCCTATTTTATAATTTTCATATAATTCTGTAGTTTAATCCGTGAGATAATTTAGATAAATTTCTGTTTCCTCTTTGGATTGTTATTTAATTTGTTACTATGAAAATTATAGTATCTTTTAACAAAAATTTAAAAAATGGTAAAGAAAATCCTGTAAATTTAAAATAAAACATGATTAGAATAAAAGAATTTAGACAAATCCTCAAAAAACTGTTTTCTGGTTTCTATTACCTTCCCTGGGTTTCCATAATTGCCCAGTTATTAAAGGGTCCTCTTATGAATTTAAATTTTTTCATTACCAGATCTGCCTAATTATAATTTTTTTTCTTTCTTGAGGCTCGAAAAGTTAATTTCCTCGTTTTCTTTCCGTTTTATTTCTAAGTATTCATGAAAAGGAAAAATAATATAATTAACTTTTTATTTCATTTCGGCGTTATAAAAAAATAAATTAAAAAATCTCGTCTTGTGCTGAAAGTAGTAAAGTAATTAAGGTTAAGAACTTGAATGAATAATTCAGTATTTTTTGGGAGGTTTCAGTTCTTATTTTACATATTTGTTTCTTTCTGCCTGAAAAAGTAGAAAACAGCGAATTGTGCATATTCATACTTAGTTTTTTCTTTTGTTATTTACAGTTTGAAAATAGCGTAGTTGGTAGTGTGGCAGCTATCTTCTTCTTATATATGCCATATCAGGCAAGTCCCCCTGATGTTGGCTATCGCTCTGGCATATTCATCCCTGTTTCCTGCGATTCGAAATAACTCTTCGACGCTATGGATTTCCGTTGAATCTCGTATGTTTCTGGCCTGCTTCCTACCAACGCCGCCCCTGCCCTTAATGTTTCCCATCATTATTGTTTTCTTACAATTTTAAAAAGGCATTTTATCCTGGTATGTATAGTGCACTTAGGTATGTTGATTGGTCTTGCTTGGATGGTATAGCTGATGTAGATGAGGTCTGTGAACTGTTTTATAGCGGGATATACTATATTCTGGATATTTATGTACCAAAATATCGAAAATTCAAGCGTAAATATCCTCGCTGGTTTAATTGTGATATTATTGCAAACATTAAATCGAAATACTACTATTTTAAAAAATATCAGCGTTTTAAAAAATATATCTTACTACAATACTTTAGGTTACGAAGAATAGTTAAAAGTCAAATTCGATAAGCCTTTAGAAATTATTTATTAGTTACTGAAAAATAGTATTATTAGTGATCCAAAACATTTTTGGTCATATATTAATAGTTAAAAAAGGTATTACGAGGATTCCGGGTAGGATGTTTTATAATGACACAATATATAATGAACCTGATGCATATTGGGAATGGTTTCGCAAAATTCTTTGAGAGTATTTATATACATGATCCTGTACATCACATTTCCCAAGTAACAAGTAATGTGTCTTCCTACATACACATTCCTTACTTTAATGAAACAGACATAGTTGGTGCAATTGGGAAACTTCCTCAGGAAACGATAAAATTACAAGTTTTTTGATTAAGGATTGTGCTTGTGCGTTAGCACAGCCATTACTTAGTATTTTTAGTTTGATTTTAAAACCAGTACGTTTCCAAAAATATGGAAAATTGGTAAACTCTGCCCTATCGTAAAAAATTGCAGACATTGCAAATTATCGTACAACAACCGTTTTAAACAATTTTGCAAAGGTATTGGAGATTTCGGTGTATAACTCTATTTTAGTTAAAGTTAGTCAATTGTTCATACCTGCACAACATAGATTCATGAAGTGTCACTCAACAACTTCAAATTTGGTCAACATAGGCCAATCTATAGCGGAAGCTATTGACACCAGATTCTACAGGGTTTAGTAATTTTCTACTGGAGTTTTTTAAATCATATTTAACCAATAGAAAACAATACGTGTCCTATAATGGGGTTGATTCCGAGTTTTACATTACTTCATCTGGCTTACCACAAGAGTCCAATCTTGGCCCTCTGTTATTCATAGTGTTTATTAATGACCTTACAGCAAGAGTGAGAGCCTGCTATTCGCAGATGATTTAAAAATTTATACACTGTTGATACTACTAATGATTGTGCTTTCTTGCAGGCCCAACTTGATAATCTTCGTGAGTGGTGCGAAAACAATAAGTTATATTTAAATATAAAAAAATGCAAGGTATGCTCGTACACGAGAAAGTTGGACCCTATTCACGTTGATTGTCAACTAAATAATAGTAGTTTTAAAAGAGTGTGTGAAATGAGGGATGTTGGAGTTCTGTTTAATAGTAATTTCGATTATGTTTCTCATATTGCACAGACAGTATCTGCAGCTAATAAAATGCTGGGGTTCATAGTAAGAAACTGTAGCACATTTAATAATACAACTGCCCTAAAAACCTTATATTTTACATTGGTCCGCTCAAAACTTGAATATGCTGCAGTTGTTTGTAATCCGTACCATGAGGTTCATGTCAGTGCCTTGGAGGCAGTTCAAAGAAGGTTTTTAAAATTTTTGGCATTTAAACTGGATGGCCAATATCCGCGCAGAGGCATAAACCAATCAACATTACTGCATCGATTTGACATTCAGCCGTTACAATTAAGAAGGGTGAACAGTGGTTTGACTTTTTTGTATAAATTACTTAATAACTTTATTGACTGTCCCCAATTGCTGGATAAGGTTGATTTTCTTGTGCCTCAACAATATTCTCGCAGACATTATGCGTTTTACTGTAATCTGTTAATGTCTTATTTAACTCACCACTTCATACCATGTGTCATAAATTTAACAATATATCTAACGACTATGATATTCATTTTGACAGATTATCAGTTAGTTCAGAGACGTCTAGCGCATATTACTTGACCCCACGATAGAGTTGTAAACGTCGATAAGATCAAAATAAAGTTTATTTGCTTTAGTAAGCTTTTTTTTTTTATTTGGCGAAATGAAAAAGATATTGGTTGGGTTTACTCTCAGTAGTTTTATTTTATTTAAAAAATTCTACAATGTAAGCATATCTCTATTATACAATGAAATCTTGGTCAATGATTGTGATTGCTCTGATATACGTTGTAAAAATTTTGTTTGTATTTGAAGCAAAAAGTTGTCATAAATTTGTTCGTTTGTTTTTTCCAGTTTTGTCCTGTAACTGGCTTATTTCTTCATCTCCTTCTTCTTCTTCTTTCTACGTTAGGACCATGTCCTGTGTTCACTTCAAAGGTTTCCCAGAAACAATTGCGATGATGAAGACCAGCTCTCATACCATCTTATTGGTGGTCTTCCAAGCGGTCGAAGTGTGTTTGGTCGCTTCTCTTTTGCAACCTTAGCCAATCGGTCATTTGGCATTCTGTCCACATGGTCTCTCCATTCTCTTCTCCTATTCCTTGCCCATCTCACCACATCCTGTATTTCACATATTTCCCTTATTTCTTCACATCTCTTCCGGTCAAATAAGGTATGTCCTGTTATCGATCTAAATGTTCGCATTTTTGTTGTTCTCAGGAGTCGTTTTGTTATTGTGTTCTCCGCTCTGGTTTCTATCGCGTACGTCATGATCGGTTTTACGCATGTTTTGTATATTCTTACTTTGCTCCTGGTGCTCATATATTTGTTCCTCCAAATTATATCTCTTAAGTATCCTGATATTAATGATGCCTTTGTTGTCTGAGTTTTTACTTCCTCCTTAAGGTTCCTGGTACTTGTTATGTTTGCCCCTAGATATCGGAAGGACATCACTTTTTCTACTGATCATAAATTGCGAGTTTGCATCTTTTCGGTTCTTTAGATATTGTAAGGGATTTGGTTTTCTTTACAGATATTTGCATATTAAACACTTTTGCTGTTTGTTGGAACTTATGTAGGAGTCTCTGTAAGTTACCTTCGTCTTCTGATATGATTACTGCATCATCGGCGTAGCATATTATTTTTATTTCTTTGTCTCCCAATCGATATTATCTCCCAGTTTTCTTTACTTCGTTTATTATTTCATCCATTATGATGTTAAATACGATTGGGCTTAGGATATTTCCTTTTCTGATTCCGGTTGTCATAGGTATTTTATTGCTTAATTTATTTGCCACTCTTACATATGTGTGGTTGTTGATGTTCAGCTCTTCGATAGTTTTTATTATATTCGGGTGAATTCCCCTTTTTTGTAGTAGAGTTATAACATCAGTTAACCGTACCCTATCGAATGCCTGGGTAAGATCAATGAAACACATAAAGGCTATCTTATTAAACTCTATGGCTTTTTCGGTAATTTGGCGGATTATAAATATGGCGTCTATAGTAGACCTCTTCTTTCTGAACCCTTGATGCTCTTCACAGATTCCGGTTAAAATTTAAGTGAATATAAATTTAGTACCGCACTCATTAAGCTGATACCTCGATAGTTTTTTAGATCTGTCCTTTCTCCTTTTTTGAAAATTGGTATCAAGATGCTTTCTTTCCATTCGGATGGTATAATCTTCGCTGTGAGTATTTTGTTAAAGAAAATCTGTAATTCTTCTACTAATTTATCACCTCCATATTTGATCATTTCGTTGTTAATTTCGTCCATGCCCGGGGCTTTTCTGTTTTTTAGTTTCGCTGCCATGTGCTGTATTTGATTCAAGGAAATGGTCCTATTTGGTTGGGCAACATTTTCATCTTCATGCTGTATTTCCTTTGTTAATGAATTGGTTTCTGATGGACTATAGAGTTATTCGAAATATCTTTCCCATTCTTCCACCGTAATTTCGTATTTTGTATATACTCATTTCTCAGTAGATTCCATATTTTTTTTTGTCCTCCGTATAGATCATGTTGTTGTCAGGGTGATAGTTATTCTGGAATCAATCTGCCGAGACCAAAAATACATAGGGTCATTTCAACAAAACCTTTCAGTGTCTTAAAGGGTGTTAGGCAGGGGTGGATAATTTCGCAAGTATTATTTAATATATAAGTAGAGAAACTATTTCAACTTGCTCTAGAACATTAATGCAGAGGAATAAAAATTAATGGGAAGCCTATAAATAATACTCGGTATGCAGACGATACCGCAATAGCTGCCAATAACATGAAAGACCTGGGAATTCTATTCAATAAGCTGAATGGTATTGGCGAACAATGTGGTCTAGGTCTATTGGGAAAAACATAATGATGGTAACTAGTAGGGAAGATGCATCTCACTTTAAAAAGGATCAAGAGATTGAGAGGGTTACTAAATTCAAATATCTTGACTCTATCGTCAACAAACGATGCAATTGTGATGGGGAGGTTAAACTGCGGAATGGCATGGCAGAGGATATCTTTCTAAAGTTGAGAAATACTCTGCTTCAAAGACAATTGCTACTCGCCCTGTGCCTACGAGTAATAAAATGTTATGTCTGGCCGATCCTCTTACATGGTGTGAATACTCGGCACATAGACGATACCGCAATAGTTGCCAATAACATGAAAGATCTGAAAATACTATTCAATAAGCTGAATGATATTGGCGAGGAATATGGTCTAGGTATACATATTGAGAAAATCAAAATGATGGTAACTAGTAGGGAGGATGCATCTCTCTTTAAAAAGGATCAAGAGATTGAGAGGGTTACTAAATTCAAATATCTTGGCTCTGTCGTCAACGAACGATGAGATTGTGATGGGGAAGTTAAATCTTTCTAAAGTTGAAAAATATGCTGCTTCAAAGACAATTGCCACTCGCCCTGTGCCTACGAATAATAAAATGCTATGTCTGGCCTATCCTCGTATATGTGGTGGAGACATGGTCGTTAAAAGTGAGATCATTGAATCGTATCGAAGCTTTCGAGTTATGGATACTGCGACGTTTTCTACGAATTTCTAGGACAGACCACCTAACCAATGAAGAAGTGCTTTAAAGAGTGGAGAGGCAGCTACTTAATATCGTAAAATAGAGAAAGGTGTCTTATTTGGAACATATACTAAGAGATGACCACTACTCGATTCCAAAACTTATTTTTTAGGAAAAAATGGAGGGTCGGCGAGGACCCGATAGAAAGCAGCACTCGTAGCTCCGGGATATCAGGGACTGATGTGGAGTTCTGAACGCTGCGTCCATTTGTCGACTAGCAGAGAATAACAACACAACCTCAATATAAATTGAAGACATGGCACAGAGACCCCAACGTATGTGAATACATGGGGCAGGAAGCAGTTGGTAGTTCTATCATCATATAGAACTTCTACAGTATTCCTTGGGCGTACTCTAATCGCCTGGATTTCAAGTTTTTCTTAGCATTTTGACATCTACCTTCGGCGTTTCCTAACGAACTATGGTACACATGTTTTATTCACCAGTTTTTTTCTTGTCATGCAAACCACCAGGATTAGATTTGGTTTTACAGCTCTGGGTGAGAAAATCGCCTTACTAAAACTAGATTGACAATTTGAATACATTATTCTTTATTTTATCTACATTCTTTATCTGATTGCATAATCGATAAAATAGCATTTTTTTACAATCGTAAATGTATCAGTTATATCAATAAGTAGGACTTGTTAAACACACATCCAATACAGAGCAAATTTCTTCTACAAAAGAAAAATCATTAGTAAATCTAAGTAAGTAAAATATGCTTTAAACTCCTGTTCGTTGTTGTCGATCTTCATTTGGAATGTTCGTTCTCAGTAGTTTATTCAGGAATCTTTACTCTTAATTTGAAGTACCTAGTGTGTTCTAATCGGGCCTAAGCTGTGATAGGTTTCATTCACAGATTAGAGCAAATTTTTAATCCGAAAAGACATTTGGCTTATTTTACATAAAATAGCCTCGTTCTGCATACAATTTTCAGCAATAATGTAATATCGGAGATGCTAGACCAATATCAACTGACCCAGAATCCCTTTGTCACACCGGATGGCCCTTCAAATTCGACCTTCAATCAAAATAACAAGAACTTCTCGCCTTAACAAACCCTTACCGCATAACAAAATAATTGTGCTCAGAGTTATATCGGTAAGGAAGTAATTGGTGAAACCAAGCTTTAGTCCACTTTTGGACAATGTAAATAAGTACAAATGTAATAGAGTATGTTATCTGTGATGATATCAGCTAATCTAGCTTGCTAACTCTCTACGTCAAGTATATTACTACTTGAACAATCAGAAAATATTATGTTTTTCACCCTAATATTGTAGCAATTGGGGTTCGTATTCATGGAACGCGTGGCAAAGAACAATCCACTATAGTTGTGAAAACACATTAAAGTTAAAAATTGTATGGATACCGTTTGAAAAGTTCCTGAAATTTTTAGTAAAGAAAGTGTACCAAAGAGATCGACTAGAGTGTATGTTGGGCCTCTTAGGTTAGAGAAGAATGTCGCAGTAGTAAATTAAAGTGTCGCTAGAATCCGCAGCTGCATAACAGGTGTGCATTTCAAGAAAATCTATGCAGCGAATTCTTAGGGAAGACCTGCATCCACATGGATATAAAATTTTGTTCAGGTCAGACACAGAAATTCAAGTCACTAGGAAATGCTGGACACCTTTATTTTCAGTTAGGTTATGTAAAAAAGGATTCGAAGACAGTGACTTTGTAACTAAAAGCATTTTTAGTAGTGGTATTTACCAGAACTCTATTGATTCCTCATTTTCAAGAAATCACTCTTCTATAAAAGGAGGAGTGGTTTAAGCATACGTTTTGAAAATAGTACCGGAATTTTAATAACAATTCAGTAGTGGTCGTTACCAGAGTATGATAGTCGATGTTTTGTGTTCTGATTTAGTCGAAGTAGATCTTCAAAAAATGTGGTTCTAGCAGGATAGTAATCACAGTAATTAATTAGTTGCATCGAAAATTTCCTTGTTGTGTCACTTCCCCCAAACAGTAATATCAATTGACCAATAAGATAGTATACTTTGATGTTGTGTGGCTTTTTTGTAGCGTGGAGCGATGTATATAGGTGAGTGCCAGCAAACTACAGAGATTTCCCTAGCTCAAAGATCAGATACAGCACATCAAATGACCACAAGTTATGATGTCCTGATATAATACTGTCAAGTTGTTTGGTACCTCTCCAGGCTGACTGTCGTAATCCTGAAGAATCCTATTGTAATCCTAGAGAGTCTTTTGTTTGGCACAGTCTAATTTCAACAACCATAATTTTTTAACTTACCAGCTAACTTATTACTCTACCGGAATTGTTCTTTGGTCGAAGATGCTTCTGCTGAGAATTATATGAATCGTAAGTTTTGCTAGTAAATGAAATGAAAATTTTCTTGCTCTCAAAAATCATTATAAGAAAGACTTTGTTTATTAAATTTACCCTATGTCGGACGATACGAGCGAGCTTCCAAACAGAGTGCGCAATATTTGTATAAACGATAAATTGCAGCAACTTTTCGACGAGAATCCTCCCGTCGTCTACAGAAGCTGAAGAAGATTCGTCAGGAGTACAGGGATGTCTCTCAAGGCTTCTTCACGAAAGCTAAAGCGGATGCTAAGTTCTTGATCTTCCTTCAGTCCCTAGGTTCAAGAAAAAAATTCTAGCATAAAAATTGTTACTGCTGAAGAAACGTGAACATTATACGATAATAATTCTTAGAGGTGAAAATCGTCGATCCATACAGATTGGTCATCAATGAACATGGCAAAAAAGGTATCCTTATACATTTGGTCAGAAGAGAACGACATGATAAGTTATGGAACGCTTCGCCTAAGTCAGACTATTACTTTGTGCGTTCCCATTAAGAATTGACACGCGTGAGTGATGCACTTGAAGCAAAAAGACCGTTTGTTGGCAGTGGGAGGACGGTAATACTACTTGATAGTAATGCCAGTTGAAAAAGCTTTGACAAATTCATCACATAAAAACAACTATTATTTTTCTTATCTGTAATTCGACAATTCACTGAAAGACGAAAAAATATTAGTTCATATAAGTTCTTTTATATAGAGTAATATCAAAATTGGTCTATAAAGGCAGAAACTTGATTTCTGCACCTATTAATCAGTGGAATAGCAGTCGTAGAAAACGTGACTTTACTTCATATAACTTCTTGTACACTGATTCTCTACATTGAGACTGACTTTAGTTGTTAAGGTCACCAAGCAGTTTGAAGTGGCTCAAGTGTCGTTTTCCTAACAGCAAACTGCGGTTTTCTTTCATGTAATGAGTTGACGGAATAATGGCGGGTTGTTAGGACTATGAGGGCCTTGATTTTAACAGAAATATATTTTAATTATACCATTGCGGAAATGTTCAAAGCAAACGGGTATATGTTCCGCATTAAGCTGTAATTTGTGTATTTTGTTTATACTAAATTTAAGATTTTGGGTAAAGTGGAGCGTTATGGTGAGTAATTTGCAAGAAAAAAAATCTAAATACCCGAAAACAGATTCTAATAAGATTTCACAAAAAACAATAACAGGTAAATTCATATATGACACCATTTAATTAACTAATAAGGTTTTAAAAATTTGGTAAAAGATCTGAGTAATAAAATTTTAAACCTTTTTTGTTTTATTTACATTTAAAAACATACCATTCCTATTGATAGACTCCATATTAACAAACTCTCATATTTACCGGTGAATACGGCCTTTGTAAGATATCTCTTCCTACTTACATTATCTAAATAAGGAACGTGTGCTCACCGGGTATGTACAAATTATCAGGGGTCATTATTGATGTACCTGAGTAATGATGTGGTCGCGTCACAAACTATTTTATAATTTTTACATGATTCTGTGGTTTAACCTGTCGGATAATTTAGGTAAACTTCTGTTTCTTTCTAGCATTGTTATTTAATTTGTTAGCGTGAAAATTTTCGTATCTTTTAATAAGAATCTCAGTAAAAAATAATAAAGAGATCCATTCAGAAAATACTGTAAATTTAAAATATGACATGATTAAAATAAACGAATTTTACAGCGAAAGACAATTTTGAATTTAGATAAATTCTCAAAAAACTGTTATGTTGTTTTTATTACCTTCCCTGAGTTTCTATAATTGCCCAGTTATTAAAGGGTCCACTTATGAATTTAAATTTTTTCATTACCAATCTGCTTAATTATATTTTTTTTTCTTGAGGCTAGAAAAGTTAATTTCCTCGTTTTCGTCCTGTTTTATTTCTAAGTATTCATGAAAAGGAAAAATGGGTATATTTTCCGCATTAAGCTGTAATTTGTGTCTTTTTAGTGTTCCGTCCGGAACACTTATAAGATCACTTCGGTGCCTGTCTGTCTGTCTGTCTGTCTGTCTGTCACACCCGATTTTCTCCGAAACTATTTGACATAGAAAGGTGAAAGTTGGTAACAATATAGGAATTGATGGCCTCATCAGAGCCATGTAGTTTTTAGAATTAAGTTTTGACTTAAGGGGTTAGTTTTGGGGGGTGAAGTCGGAAGTGAAAAAAAATTTTTTTTACTAGGTCATCGAGTGTGGTGTCAAATGAAAGCTTGTGAAAACACGAGTAAAAAATATATATATAATATTATACTTGCGCGCACTTTTCTTTGTATTATTTTTAAAAATTCGCGAAAAATCGCTGTCCCGGGCCTTATCTCGAAAAGTACTTATCAAAAAATTTCGAAAAAAAATTCTGGAATATTCTCCACGGGGTGTAGATTGAACGAAAATTATCACGAGTGCATTACCTTTAATAATTTATATGGTATATAAAAAAAACAAAAATTTCAAGGTCATCCGATTTCAGTAAAGATTGGAAACAAACTTTGTTGAAAACTCATTTGGGGTGTGTTTTGTGAAGTTATTGATCATTTTATACCACCGTAACATAAATTTTGACTTAAAGGGTTCGTTTTGAGGGGTGAAATAGGAAGTGAAAAATTTTTTTTTTACTAGGTCATCGAGTGTGGTGTCAAATGAAAGCTTGTGAAAACACGAGTAAAAAATATATATATAATGTAATACTTGCGCACACTTTTCTTCGTATTACTTTTAAAAAAATCGCTGAACCCCTACCTTATCTCGAAAAGTACTGATCAAAAAATTTTGAAAAAATTCTGGAATATTCTCCACGGGGTATAGATTGAACGAAAATTATCACGAGTGCATTACCTTTAATAATTTATTTGGTATATGAAAAAAAAAAATTCAAGGTCATCAGTTTTCAGTAAAGATTGGAAACAAACTTTGTTGAAAACTCATTTGGGGTGTGTTTTGTGAAGTCACTGATCATTTTATACCACCCTAACAAAATTTTTTATTTTAAAAACAATCAACGTACGGAACACTAATTGTGCAAGTTCAACTTGCACTTGACCGGTTTTTTTTATACTAAATTTTAATTTAAGGTTTTGCGTAAAGTGGACCGGTATGATGAGTAATTTGTAAGAAAAAAATTAAATATCAGGAAGCAGATTCTAATAAGATTTCACAAAGAATACTCACAAGTAAATTCATATATGATACCATTTTTAAACTTTTCCTACTTACATTATCTAAATAAGGAACGTGTGCTCATTGGGTACATAAAAATTGTCAGGGTCATTTTTGATTTACCTGACTAATGATGTGGCAGCGTTACAGATCATTTTATAATTTTCATATGATTCTGTGATTTAATCCGTCAGATAATTTAGATAAACTTCTGTTTCCTCCTTGCATTATTATTTAATTTTTTAGTGTGAAAATTTTCGCATCTTTTAATACAAATGTCAGTAAAAAATAGTAAAGAGACCCATTTAGAAAATACTGAAAACGAATTCTACAGCGAATGATAATTTTGAATTTAGACAAATCTTCAGAAAACTGTTTTGTGGTTTCTATTACCTTCCCTGGGTTTCCATAATTGCCCAGTTATTAAAGGGTCTACTTATGAATTTAAATTTTTTCATTACCAGATCTGGTTAATTATAATTTTTTTCTTTCTTGAGGCTCGAAAAGTTAATTTCCTCGTTTTCTTTCCGTTTTATTTCTAAGTATTCATGAAAAGGAAAAATGGGTATATGTTCCGCATGTAATTTGTGTATTTTGTTTATATGAAATTTTAATTTAAGATCCTGAGTAAAATGGAGGGTTATGGTGAGTAATTTGCCATAAAAAAATTTTAAATACCAAACAGCAGGTTCTAAGATTTCACAAAGAACATTTACAGGTAAATTCATATATGACACCATTTTTAAACTAATAAGGTTTTAAAAATTTAGCAAAAGATCTGAGTCCCATGCATCTATAGATTACTTCATAGAAACTGTAATTTCAGACGAATTTAGAATTAGCAATATGGTCTTACTGTTGAGAAAAATGATAAAATGATTTACTATCTCATCGTAAAGAATACAGTCCACTTTATGGTGAAATATTAATACGAAAATTAGAAATTTGGGTTGATTATATATGTAAGCAAAAAAAGTATTTAATGGTTTCAAAACTACAGCACTCTCTTTTAAAATCATGTCAAACAAACCGGGTCCGGAGCAAATATCGAAAGAGACGATAAATAATCGGAGGAGGACACATAATCGAACAAACTAATGTTCGAATGGACAATTGTTCGCAAAGACAATATTTCGAAAGGACAAATATTCGAATGGACAGTTTTTCGAAACCTACTTAATTTATCCTTCTTTTAGAAAGATAATATTTAAATTATAATATAATAAATGCAAAAACTAGTTAGGATTAAGTAAAACAGAGGTATAGATGTTTATGCTGTATAATAATTATTTGAATTATTTGAAAAACTTAATTTTCATATTTCTGCAGTTTAAGAACCCCGAAAAGGGTATATAACAACATATACGAGGCTGGTTTGAAAAAGTCCGTGCAAAGTCCGAGAGATGGCACCACCGGCGCGTATCGAGGTCATGTTTAGTTAGTAGCATCTCTTGAATGAACACACATTAAGTTTCAGCCATATTGATCTATTTCCTTGTGTTTGGCATTCGTGTGAATCAAGGAAGTCGAGTGATTTTCAAGAAATGGACGAAAAAGAATTTCGTGTGGTGATTAAACATTACTTTATGAAAGGCAAAACGCCTCAGGAGACTAAAGAGAAGCTTGATAAACATTATGGTGACTCTGCACCTTCGATTAGAACAGTTTATAAGTGGTTTCAAAATTTTCGGACTGGCCATTTGGGCACAAGTGACGCTAAACATTCTGGACGGCCTGTGGAAGTTACGACTCCAGAAATCATTGATCAAATCCATGATATGGTGATGGATGACAGAAGAGTTAAGGTGCGTGAGATTGCTAGTGCTGTGGGCATCTCGACTGAATGGGTACATAATATTTTGCATAAATATTTGAACATGAGAAAGCTATCTGCAAGATGGGTGCCGCGATTGCTCACGCTTGACCAAAAACGGAATCGTGTGAAGTGTTGCAAGGATTGTTTGCAGCTGTTCCAGAAGAATCCGGAGGACTTTAAGCGTCGTTTCGTCACTGTGGATGAAACATGGATACATTACTATACTCCTGAGACCAAACAACAATCTAAACAATGGGTTACCAAGGGGGAATCTGCACCAAAAAAGGCGAAGACCGTTCCTTCGGCCGGAAAGGTTATGGCGACTGTCTTTTGGGATTCGCAAGGGATAATCCTCATCGACTATCTGGAAAAGGGTAAAACTATTACAGGTGAATATTATTCATCGTTATTGGACCGTTTGAAAACCGAGCTGCAAGAAAACGCCCGCGATTGGCCCACAAGAAAGTCCTTTTCCATCACGACAACGCACCAGCACACACCTCAGCAGTTGTGGTCGCAAAATTAATGAAAATAGGATTCCAACTCGTTTCACATCCCCCGTATTCTCCAGACTTGGCTTCCTCGGACTACTATTTGTTCCCCAATTTAAAGAAATGGCTGGCGGGACAAAGATTTTATTCAAACGAGGAGGTGATTGCAGACACTAATAGATATTTTGCAGACTTGGACAAATCCTATTATTCGGAAGGGATCAACAAACTAGACCATCGTTGGACGCAGTGTATAAGCCTAAAAGGAGACTATGTCGAAAAATAAAAAAGGTTTACCCCAAACATAAGTAGTTTTTATTTTTGCACGGACTTTTCAAACCAGCCTCGTATATCAAGCAACCCCATCATATTAACTCTTTATTTTTTACTATAAAAAACAAGCTTTAAATTTGTCAGTAATATCAATCAAAATACCTAGAAAACATCTCAAAATACTATTGAAACTATACTATTTTTAAGCACTCACACCCCTTTTTTGCCCACTCTCGCATCCAAAATAATCTGGAAATTTCTATTGATACTATACAAGATTCTTTCATCTCTTTTACGCCCTGATCCTATTAAAATTGATATTATTATATAAATTAATTTTTATATTCTTATACTCCAAGAACCCTGAAAAAGATCTATAGCACGATATGTAGGCAGCAACTATTGTAACCCTCCACCGCACCCCATTAATCCTTTATATATTTTACTACAAGCCATGCCCGCGGCTCCGCTCGCGTGGATTTGATTCACTACTATCGTCACTGCTTATTCCTTATGTTACCTAACGTAATAAAATTTATTATCATTATTTCCCCTTATCTCCCATTATTTTCCCTTATCTCCCATTATCTCTACATAATTTCCATTATCTAGGGTTATCTCTGCTCATCTCCCATAATTTCTCCTTATCTCCCATTATTTCTCCTTATCTCCCATTTTTTTATACTTATCTCCCATTATCTTACCTTATCTCCCATTATTTAGGCTTATATCGAATTATATAGAACATATGTATAAATTTATAAAAACACGTAAATCGGATAAGTGGTTCTCAAGTGATAAGCGCACTAACGGACAGACAGACAGAGAGAGAGTTGCATTTTATATTTATTATATTCTTTGCAACATGATACTGTTCCATATTTAATGGTTTAGGCAGTATATTGCAAGAGAACGCGCTAACGGTAACCTTTTTCCCGACTTGATTCACTATTATCGTCACTGCTTATTCGTTATGTTACCTAACACAATAAAATATATCCTATAACCTGGCCAGAGAACATATGTATGTTTAAAAAAAAAACACGTGAATCGAATAAGTGGTTCTCCAGTGATAAGCGCACTAACGGACAGATAGACAGACAGAGATACTTTGCATTTTATATATATTATAGATGTAATAAAATATATATATCTATAACCTGGTCAGAGAACATATGTATGAATTTAAAAAATCACGTAAATCGGATAAGTGGTTCTCGAGGGATAAGCGTACTACCAGACAGATAGAGAGACGTTGCATTTTATATATATTATAGATATAGATTATTATTATTATTATATAACCTGGCCAAAGAATATATGTATGAATTTAAAAAAAGACACGTAAATCGCATAAGTGGGTCTCGCGTGATAAACGCACTAATGGACAGACAGACAAAGAGACATTGCATTTTATATATATTATAGATTATAGATATCCTCTGCTACATAATATTGTTCCAGATTTAATGGTTTACTCTGTGTATTGCAACGGAACGGGCTAGCGGCAAACTGTTTTGCGACTTCATTCACTATTATCGTCCCTGCTCATTCCTTATGCTACCTATCGAAATAAAATATAGCCTATAACCTGGCCAGAGAACATATGTATGTTTTAAAAAAAAAAAGTATGTCAATGTGTGTTTCTCCAGTGATAAGTGCACTAACGGACAGACAGACAGACAGACAGACAGAGAGACGTTGCATTTTATATATATTATAGATAAACAATATTATACTTATATTATTATTGCATCAACCAAAAAAGGAAAATAAATTCTGAGAATACCATGAAAACTATAAATTATTTAACGATTCCCCTTTCATTCCCTTTTTGGGTTAAAATTTAAAAAAAAAATGAAAGAATAACCTAATTTTTGAATTCGTCGAATCGAAAAACTTGAAAAGGACATATAACGCTTTATATACGAAACAATCCCTCTAATCTCCTCTTTCACCCCTTTTATGTTTTACTATATATTTGGAAAAAATATTTAATTAATATGTCAACTAAAAACCATACAAAATTTATCGACCTACAACCATTTCACCCCCTTCGTCTTAAGCTATACTGCTCAAAATCTATAGACTATAGATCCTTCATTAGATATTATGCATAGACCAAATTTCATCTCGTTTCGTTCTAGAATTATCGTGACAACAGGCGGACAGACCGACGGAAATGAGTGACTATGGTTTTGGTGATCTAGGAATCCTAAAACATAAAAAAAAGCGAAAATCTCGGGTTGTGATTTTTTCAAGAATACAATACTTTTCCTTAGCAAGGAAAGTAAAAAGGAAATTATAGGATACAAGCAATTTTATGTGTTGATAATTCTACTGTTTCCTTTCCTCGGTATCAACGTTATAGCACAATGAAACTTATCGCTCATCATACGACTATGGACTAGGCATTATTAACAATATAGTCAGATCATTGTGTTACGTGAAAACTCTAGAATATATAATGACACTTGCTTATAGATAGTATGAAGATGTCACAACACTTACATACAAGCTGCAATATGACATCTTGAAGGGTCACTAAGACATAATTCGCAGTTTTATATCCGATTCGGACAAGGGCGACTCTCTTGCCTTTGCCTGTGGTTCGTGCCTTTTTTTTAGTGTTCCACAGATAAAGGGGATCTACAGTTTAATGTCCGTTCCGAGGGGTCAAAGTGAGAGGGCTTTCCTAGGCATGATACTACGAGTGGCTTGCCATTGCCTTCCCGAGGGAGGCGACCTCACGTTGTCATTTTTTTAAATTTAATATTTCTGGAGTCCAGAATCGAACTCGGGTCTCTGGCGTAGCAGACACGGTAACGTCTATGCTATAGCTGTCTCTATTAATACAGTTTGAACAAATCCACATACTACTTATAACATAAAACGGCACTATTAGGATTTTCTCACAGAAAGTTGACTATATGTTAACAAATCCTAGTCAGTACTAGCATCCTCAATACATACGATCTTGGACTAATAATGCAGGTTTCGTATTTCTAGAAAAACAAAGTCAAAAACTAATTTAATGCTTCCGTTGCTTCCGTGGAAAAAACTCAAAATGTCGAGTTTCATCAGAATTAATCTTAATAAAATGAATGAAGTAATATTTTCGAAGTACTTTAACTTTAGTCTATCTTTTTGTTTGAAGCTCTTAGTTGTTTTCGTATCTTTTCTAACTTATTACAAAGTAGGACAGTTTTAGGTATTCAAAACAGCTTTGAGAATAAATTGTAAATTAAAACTAAATTTAAATTAATAGAGGACTCTAAAGAGTTGTTTTATTATACAGGTAGTTTTTAATGTCCGGATATTACTTCGAGTATTGATGTTTAGTTAGCTTAGGTCACTTTTTATAGTCAAAAACAAATGAGGTTACAGTTGATAGTAGTTTGACCTTTAGTAAGTACGTACGCAATGTTTGCTGGTTCATTATGCTATTTATAGTGAATTTTTGAAGAAGATTTGACATGGTTAATATATTGAAGAGACATTGTCCTGCCTAGACCACCACCAAAAATTGAGTTGCAATTTTCAAGAGAGGGGGAACCGACATCACTCATAAACACCGTGCTTGAAGACCAGTGTCTGTGTCCACTTGGGAGAATGTTGAGTCTTCTTCTTCTTCGGGTACCATTACCGTTCAATGATCGTTGGTTATCATGTTCGCTACCATGTTGATGATGATCGTTTTATTGACAGCCGTTCGGAAGAGTTGAACCGTAGACTTTCCGTACCACTGCCTCAAATTTTTCAACCACGATGTCCTCTTTCTCCCTGAACCAACTCTGCCTGGAATCTTTCCCTGTATAATCAGATGCTAGATTTTACATTTTCTTAGTTGTCTCATAATGTGTTCAAAATATTTTAATTTGCGTCGCTTGATGGTCGCCACCACCTCCAAGTCCTTGTTGAAGAGAGTGAGGCCGCTGTTGTTACTAATTCTGTTCATTCAACTGATTTTCAGCAGTCGTCGATACCCCACATCTCAAATGCCTCCAAATATTTAAGGATTGCTTCAGTTAACGTCCACGATTCCATGCCATACGAGAGGACCGGAATTTCAACGATAGGTCGTGAGTAGTTAAAAGTTTTTTGTTCTTCATAAATGCGGCTCAGGCCTTCTCTATTCGAATTCCAGTGGGCGTTGATATTGTTTCTGAGATATATCAATTTATCAACTTTAGTTTTGTGCTACTGATGGTAATACCACCATCTTCAATATTAGATTATTTGCTTATAATCATATACCAGGTGTACAACAACAACAAATGATGCACCAATGCAGTTTGTGCTATAATGATTTGACACTGCGCCATTTTGTTGTGTCATCAACAAGTGTCAGACGTGCACGAGTGATAAATTGGAAAAGTGTGTGCATAGTGTTGTGTTGTTGTGTTCAATATGTCGAAATTTATACCGAACAAAGACCATTCGCGGACAGCATTAATTTTTTGTTCTCATTTGAAGATAGTTGTTGAAATTGTTGTTGAATCATATCGATTACTTCGAGAAGCTTATGGTGAACATGCTCCATCGCAAGATACATGTGAACGATGGTTTCGGCGTTTCAAAAGTGGTGACTTCCATATTATAGACAAGGAACGTGGAAAACCGTCAAAAAAATATGAAGATGTGGAATTGCAAGCACTGTTGGATGAAGATGATTGGCAAACGCAAAAACAACTCGTCGAGCAATTGGGCGTTAGTCAACAAGCTGTCTCCAATCGGCTGCGAGAGATGGGAAAGATTCAGAAGACCGGTAGATGGGTACCCCATGAGTTGAACGACTGGCAAATGGAAAAGCGCAAAAACACGTGTGACATTTTGCTCGCTCGGTACAAAAGGAAGTCGTTTTTGCATCGTATAGTTACAGGGGATGAAAAGTGGATTTATTTTGAGAATCTCAAGCGCAAAAAATCATGGGTAGACCCAGGCACACGATTCACATCGACCGCAAGACCGAATCGCTTTGGCAGAAAGACGATGCTCTATGTTTGGTGGGATCGGAGGGGGCGTGGTCTATTATGAGCTGTTTAAAACCAGGGGAAATGGTTAATACTAAACGATACCAACAACAATTGACCTATTTGAACCGTTCGCTGCTTGAAAAAAGGCCAGAATACTGAAAGAGGCAACACAAAGTCATTTTTCTTCATGACAGTGCTCCATCACATACGGCAAAACCAGTTCGCGACACGTTGGAAGCGCTCAACTGGAAAGTTCTACCCCATGCGGCTTACTCACCAGACTTGGCTCCTTCCGATTACCACTTGTTTGTATCTATGGGTCACATACTTGCTGAGCAACGCTTTGGTTCGTACGAAGATGTGAAGAAATGGCTCGATGAATGGTTCGCAGCAAAAAATTTGTACTGGCGTGGTATTCACAAATTGTCCGAACGATGGGAAAAATGTATAAGAAGTGCTGGAGCATACTTTGAATAAAGCACTTTTTATCATTCTTCTGATGTTTTTTTAGAAAAAAATCCGCATTTCATATCTGTTCACCTGATATTTTGTTTTATTTGCATTGAGTCTTAAACCAAACTGTGTACAAGTGTTAGTTATTTTATCCATAAGTTTTTGTAGATCTTTCCCATTATTAGTGATAATTAATGTATCATCGACGTATCTGATGTTACAGTGAACAAGAAGGGCGATAGAATACAACCCTGACGCACTTCCAGCATGATTTTAATTTCATCCGATAGTTGATGCTCCAACAGTACTTCAGCTGTCTGATTGACGATGATACGAATGTTTTTGTCGGTCGGTTGAGGCTATACATGAATTAATTTGGAAGAATCGACAAATCGAGCTAAAACAACCAAGTTAATTTCAGCCAGTTTGAACAAGATTTATCTAACTTTCTTGATCGAATGGCAACTACGGCTGAAATGTGAGTCTAGCTATAATCAAGAAACAAAGAAGCAGTCAAAGGATTGGAAACGTGCTGGCCTACCTCACCCCAAGAAATCTTATTTACAGAAATCGGCGGGAAAAGTTCTTGCTCCCGTTTGAAAGGGAACAGATTCCATACAAGAGAAGAAGTAATAAATGTTGTCGAAGATTGATTTGTAAACAAAGACGGAGAATTTTTTTGAAAGGACTAGAGTAACTCTTACGCTAAGTGCATGAAGTTGATAGGAGATTAAACAAATAAAGAATTTTTGTTTTTGAGAATTGCTTCTGTCTATGGTGGGCTAGAAAGTTATTGATATACCCTCATACAAGGGACTACTAAAATGCCCGTAGAAGAACTGTTACTACAAGACCACAAATAACACTTTATTATTGATTAAAAAGTCATTAATAATTCCAATCAATCCCGATGAATATACAAAATGTTCTCCTCACGAGACTAAAGTCAAGCCGACCTATTTACCACAATCAAAACCTTCGATATCAAAGTTGGAATGCCATTATCCAAACCAAGCAAGGCATATCAATCTTGATTGCTACCTAAAACCAAATCTCTATCTGGTTGCGAACTTCCACGTAAAATCTGGTGTCAACTGAATAGATTTCGAACCGGATACGGCAGAAGTAGTATTATGCTGCATAGATCGAAGATACAAGCTGCGATTGCGGTCAGGCACAGATCATGGACCACATTGTTAATGACTGCTGAGGCTACCGGGAGGCCTCAGGGAACTGCACTGACTTTCTGACTCGACTTTCCAGTGGTTCTCTACTTTGAATGTTAGCGTACCTAAGTGAGCTTCCTTTAATTTTACCGGCACTATGTATATTTATTACAATATGTTATACATTTTATATTATGACTATGATATACCCGCTATTATCTATTGTATTAGCTTCTCTTACTATATACATACATATATATATATATATATATATATATATATATATATATATATATATGTATATATATATATATATATATATATATATATATATATATATATATATATATATACATATATATATATATATATATATATATATATATATATATATATATATATATACATATATATATATATATATACATATATATATATATATATATATATATATATACATATATATATATATATATATATATATATATATATATATATATATATATATATATATATATATATATATATATATATGTATATATATATGTATATATATATATATATATATATATATATATATATATATATATATATATATATATATATATATATATATATATATATATATACGAGGCTGGTTTGAAAAGTCCGTGCAAAAATAAAAACTGCTTATGTGTTTGGGGTAAACCTTTTTTATTTTTCGACATAGTCTCCTTTTAGGCTTATACACTTCGTCCAGTCTAGTTTGTTGATCCCTTCCGAATAATAGGATTTGTCCAAGTCTGCAAAATATCCATTAGTGTCTGCAATCACCTCCTCGTTTGAATAAAATCTTTGTCCCGCCAGCCATTTCTTCAAATTGGGGAACAAATAGTAGTCCGAGGGAGCCAAGTCTGGAGAATAGGGGAGATGTGAAACGAGTTGGAATCCTATTTCCATTAATTTTGCGACCACAACTGCTGAGTTGTGTGCTGGTGCGTTGTCGTGATGGAAAAGGACTTTCTTGTGGGCCAATCGCGGGCGTTTTTCTTGCAGCTCGGTTTTCAAACGGTCCAATAACGATGAATAATATTCACCTGTAATAGTTTTACCTTTTTCCAGATAGTCGATGAGGATTATCTCTTGCGAATCCCAAAAGACAGTCGCCATAACCTTTCCGGCCGAAGGAACGGTCTTCGCCTTTTTTGGTGCAGATTCCCCCTTGGTAACCCATTGTTTAGATTGTTGTTTGGTCTCAGGAGTATAGTAATGTATCCATGTTTCATCCGCAGTGACGAAACGACGCTCAAAGTCCTCCGGATTCTTCTGGAACAGCTGCAAACCATCCTTGCAACACTTCACACGATTCCGTTTTTGGTCAAGCGTGAGCAATCGCGGCACCCATCTTGCGGATAGCTTTCTCATGTCCAAATGTTTATGCAAAATATTATGTACCCGTTCAGTCGAGATGCCCACAGCACTAGCAATCTCACGCACCTTAACTCTTCCGTCATCCATCACCATATCATGGATTTGGTCATTGATTTCTGGAGTCGTAACCTCCACAGGCCATCCAGAAAGTTCAGCGTCACTTGTGCCCATATGGCCAGTCCGAAAATTTTGAAGCCACTTATAAACTGTTCTAATCGAAGGTGCAGAGTCACCATAATATTTATCAAGCTTCTCTTTAGTCTCCTGAGGCGTTTTGCCTTTCATAAAGTAATGTTTAATCACCACACGAAATTCTTTTCGTCCATTTCTTGAAAATCACTCGACTTCCTTGATTCACACGAATGTCAAACACAAAGAAATAGACCAATATGGCTGAAACTTGGTGTGCGTTCATTCAAGAGATGCTACTAACTAAACATGACCTCGATACGCGCCGGTGGTGCCATCTCACGGACTTTACACGGACTTTTCAAACCAGCCTCGTATATATATTTATATATATAATTTACTTGTTCTTGAGATTAGATCATTAAAACTATTCTCGGATTTGTTATATTTTTATTGACGTTTCGACCTTCGGAAGAGGTCTTCTTCAAAATTTGCTCTAAAAGATGACATTAGAAGAATTAAATATAGATAAGTAATTAATCTGTTTGTCGAGCATTTCAGGGTTAAAATATTTGTAGCTTTTCGTAGTTTTTAATTTAAAAGACTTAACTGTATAAATTAATGAGGGCCTTACCTTAGAAAGTAGTTCATTCTATTGGGGTATTAATTTTAAATCACTGCCAAAAACACATTTTTATATTCTACAAACAACCACTTAATGTGAAGGACTTTATATGACTGGTAGGTAGATACGGTTTAGGTTATTTACATCTGTTTTTTTCGTTTATTGCAGTGGGTGTCATCTGTATGTGTATAGATTCCAGTATTTCTCTTTTTTTTGTATTCATTTCGGTTTTGATAATTTTGATGTTTTTGAAATCAAAAGTATGAATTTTATTGATTTCATGACTTGTAAGAACTGTTTTTTTGTTGTATTTATGGTCTTTGATTCTATTTTCTAAGTACTGGCTTGTTTGTCCGACATATATTCCTTCGCAGTTATTACATTTGATTTCGTAGATTGTGTTACTCTTTTTCTTATTTGAGGTTTTGGTTTTAAGCCTGGAAAAAATTGGATGAGAGCAGAATATATGATTTGTGACATCACCGAATTTTGTAGTTTTCAAAAATTCCAAAATTCGAATGAACTACTTTCTAAAGTAAGGCCCTCATTAATTTATACAGTTAAGTGTCTTAAATTAAAAACTTCTAAAAGCTACAAATATTTTAACCCCGAAATGAACGACAAATAGATTAATTACTTGTTTTTTAATTCATCTAATGCAAATTTTGAAGAAGAAGAAGACCTCTTTCGAAGGGAGAAACGTCAAAAAATATATAACAAATCCAAGAATAGTTTTAATGATCTAATTCGTAACGTAAATTGTATTATATATATATATATATATATATATATATATATATATATATATATATATATATATATATATATATATATATATATATATATATATATATATATATATATATATATATATATATATATATATATATAGAGTTATCAATTTCACGGCTGTGTATTTAAACAAAAATTGTGAGTTTCGCAGGGTTGCAGCCAGATTATAAAGTATTTTCTAGGGCATTCACAAAAAATAATACTCTTTTTACTTAGTGAAAGCTTTCGGATATATTCAATCCTTCTTCAGTCACTCTACAAAAGGGGACGGTGGTCATTAAAAAAAGCTTTAAAAAACAAAAATTATTAAAAAACTTACTGTAAGTGAGGTTACAAACATAAACTAGGCTCTTCCAACATTCTTTCTTTCTCCAAAAAAAAAACCTTTTTTGTCTCTTTCACCACACAGTGTACATGTAAACAATAAGAACATTCAAAAGGAAAAACAGTCATTAATTAAAATTTTCAAAATTTAACACCATTATACAGGTATATACACGGGACGCACAGAGAGCGGTATAGCACTGCCAGTCGTGGTAAATATGCACTTTTTTTGAAGATGTTTGTTAGATTTAGGAATTTCTCTCTAGAAGAAGATAGAGGATATACGGTTTACTTTAAAACTAATTATAATTTATGTTATATAATAAGATGTCCATCGTTTTATTTTCGAAAAACATATATAAGGAGATTGAAATTAATTACACACACAGTGAGAAGAAGAAGAAAAGAAAAAAAAAGGAAATGTAAAAAAGGGAAGAAAAAAGGAAAAGAAGAAAAAAGGGGAAATATATTTTATGCTAAGTTTGGGGTAGCTGAAGGCATCTCACTTCCTCCTTATTACTAATCTGAAGTAGGTTGGAGTAAATTACGTTTAAATGTTGAATATCTGATCTTTTGTTCATGCAATTTTTTTGGTTATTGATGTTAACCATTTTAAGAAAATTTCTTTTAAAGTAGTTTTTTTCAAAATCTATTATTTTTACGTTTTTAAAATTAGGCAAGTGGCCGGTATTATTTGTGTGTTGAGACAGGGCACAAGCATCTGGTTTCAGTCTGATATCACTTTTATGTGATGCCAGTCTATCCTTTAAGCACCTGGAAGTCTGTCCTATATATTTTTTATCACAGTTATGGCAACTAATTTGATACACCAAGTTAGATTTGTTATTGTTGTTTGTTTTATTTTTTAAACGGGTAAAAAGTGTTGTCGTGGGTTTTAATGTTTTGTTGGCTACAATCAGGTCCTTGCCTTGAAATATATTTGCAAGTTTGGGGGTTAAGACTCTTATATCAGGAAAAGATACATAATGCTTTCTTGGGTTAGAATTGGCTGTTCGGTTTTGATCAGTGTTATCAGTTATAATTCTTTCACTTGTAGAGAAAAGAAGTTTGTTTAAAAGATATTTCGGATAGGAGTTGTCTAAAAGTAAGTTATAGACCCTTCTTAAGTTGTTGACAATAGCGTGCCATTTCTAGATACTAAACTTATCAGATGCGAAGAAAACAACAAAATCATTCTAGACTGGTACATTAAACCGAGTAGTTCTGGTAGGTATCTTAATTACTTCTCATACCACCCAGAAAGAATGAAAATAAACTTAATTCTATGTTTAAAAAACCGAGTGACCTCTATAAGCCACCCCACATTAAGAGTCAACAACTTAAGAAGGGTCTATAACTTACTTTTAGACAACTCCTATCCGAAACATCTTTTAAACAAACTTCTTTTCTCTACAAGTGAAAGAGTTATAACTGATAACACTGATCAAAACCGAACAGCTAATTCTAACCCAAGAAAGCATTATGTATCTTTTCCTTATATAAGAAACTTAACCCCCAAACTTGCAAATATATTTCAAGGCAAGGACCTGATTGTAGCCAACAAAACATTAAAAACCACGACAACACTTTTTACCCATTTAAAAAATAAAACAAACAACATTAACAAATCTAACTTGGTGTATCAAATTAGTTGCCATAACTGTGATAAAAAATATATAGGAGAGACTTCCAGGTGCTTAAAGGATAGACTGGCATCACATAAAAGTGATATCAGACTGAGACCAGATGCTTGTGCCCTGTCTCAACACACAAATAATACCGGCCACTTGCCTAATTTTGAAAACGTAAAAATAATAGATTTTGAAAAAAACTACTTTAAAAGAAATTTTCTTGAAATGGTTTACATCAATAACCAAAAAAATTGCATGAACAAAAGATCAGATGTTCAACATTTAAACGTAATTTACTCCAACCTACTTCAGATTAGTAATAAGGAGGAAGTGAGATGCCTTCAGCTACCCCAAACTTAGCATAAAATATATTTCCCTTTTTTCTTCTTTTCCTTTTTTCTTCCCTTTTTTACATTTCCTTTTTTTTCTTTTCTTCTTCTTCTCACTGTGTGTGTAATTAATTTCAATCTTCTCATATATGTTTTCCGAAAATAAAACGATGGACATCTTATTATATAACATAAATTATAATTAGTTTTAAAATAAACCGTATATCCTCTATCTTCTTCTAGAGAGAAATTCCTAAATCTAACAAACATCTTCAAAAAAAGTGCATATTTCCGACGACTGGCAGTGCTATACCGCTCTCTGTGCGTCCCGAGTATATACATGTATAATGGTGTTAAATTTTGAAAATTTTAATTATTGTTTACATGTACACTGTGTGGTGAAAGAGACAAAAAAGGTTTTTTTTTTGGAGAAAGAAAGAATGTTGGAAGAGCCTAGTTTATGTTTGTAACCTCACTTACAGTAAGTTTTTTAATAATTTTTGTTTTTTAAAGCTTTTTTTAATGACCACCGTCCCCTTTTGTAGAGTGACTGAAGAAGGATTGAATATATCCGAAAGCTTTCACTAAGTAAAAAGAGTATTATTTTTTGTAAATGCCCTAGAAAATACTTTATAATCTGGCTGCAACCCTGCGAAACTCACAATTTATATATATATATATATATATATATATATATATATATATATATATATATATATATATATATATACATATATATGCATAAAATTGTATACTATATTCTTTCTCAACAAAAAACTTGCTAATTTATTTCCTTCGCTAGCTACATCTTTCACCATCAAACAAGACACTAATACAAAATCGTTTAGACTGTCCCTCAAAGGTCAAACGATGAGATCCCGAATTTACTTAACGAAAACTCCAACTCTGAGTCAAAATGTTGTACAGACTTTACTTTGGAATTACTCTTACCATTATAACTGCCATAAAACAACACACATAATACTAATAAGGCTAAGATACAAAAATAGATTCTACAATTTTCTTTTTTTTTAAAAAAAGTTCGCTTTATTTTTGAACGCTTTTTTTTACGTTTTATCAATTAAAATTATGTTATACTGTTTATATACAAACGAAAAATGAATTTTGCTAATTGATGAAAATTATAGCTTTGAAAACTACACTCTAATTGAAACCGTTCAGTAATATGATACTATTAAAGGCTGGGACATACTATATGAAATTAATAGCAATAAAGTGTTATCATTACTGAAATGATTAATTGCAAAGTGGAATAATACCGGAATAAACAATATCGGGGCATTTATTATTAATAAAATAATTTAGAAATGTAGGGTATACTTACTGTGGAATATATATTTAGGACACAAGATCCAATTGGGAAAAGAGAACCAAGATGCTGAAATCTCTAGACGAACAAGTCTTGGATGGGTAGCATTTGGTAAACTAAGTCATATCCAGTTATCCCAATAAATATTAAAAGGAAAGTCTTTAATGGTTGTATAATGCCTGTTCTCACTTATCGTTTAGAAACCATGACACTAACTCGCAAGTCGGCTAACAAGCTTCAAATCACTCGAAGAACAATGGAAAGAGCCATGTTTGGAATAAGCCTTAGAGACCGAATCAGAAACCAAGATATCGAGAAAGAACAAAAGTACCGGATGTATTGGAAGAATAGCATAGCTAAAGTGGCAATGGACGGGTCACATTGTGAGACAAGATCTGAATAAATGTACTAATATATTGTTAACATGAAAACCAAGAGAAACCAAGAGAAGTGTGGAAAGACCACAAAAGCGATGGTGAGACGACATCCAGAGTATTTCAGGAACGAACTGGAAACAAGTTGCAAGGGATAAAAGGGCATGGGAGGTTTTGGAAGAGGCCTAGATTCAGGAGTGGATGACCACAGGTTGAGAAAGAAGAAGAAAAAGACTTACTACAGTCAGGCGCCATTTTAGTTATTGGACATTATACGACAAATAAAATTAAAAAGAATTAGATTGCGCACAGTGGAGCTGTTAGGATTTGGTATATCGGTGCTAGACAGAAATACTCTTTTTTGAGTTTTATGAGACGGAATTTATGAAGAATTGTAATCCCCAAACCATTAAAATCAAAACGAATGCTCTGTGATGTAGACTAAAATAGTTAAACGCAAGAACCGAGGTGCCTACTAAATAATCATTTTTCAGCATAATTCCAATGCTGTTAGACGGTTTAGAGACTATAGATCAGAATAATTTTGTCATTTCATTGCCCGAAATAATATGTAAGTAGGTAACTACCGTACTTGGAACTTAGTTAGGGTTACTGATGCTATATTTTGCGCCTGTGTTGAAAGTAAAATCACTGTAATTAGTACTCTATAAAAACCACCTGGCACCATTTGGTTTCACCGCGTGGTTTTTATAGGGTACTAATTTCCGTTTAATTGTTTTTTATGTAGCCGTAGTCGGAGGGATAGCAGTTAAGTGATCTTGTAAGTGGAAAACTTAGTGTGTCGGCAAATTGGGGCAATTTGGAAATCTTTTTTAAATGTAGATTGGTACAGTGTATGTCAAAGAGTATACTGACGTATTTGACATTTTATAGTGAAAACGACGCTGGGCGCTGCGACGCAAAACAGCTTTTTTCCATCGACATACCTTTTGTAAAACGGTATTGGAAAACCCTAATTTTTTTTTATCATGTTTTCCTTAAACTACTTTTTTCTAATTTGTTTTGCAAAAAATTTATGATGCAAAAACTCTCTAAAATATTATTTTTTGGTCAATATGGTCCAACCAAATGTTTCTTAATTATCTCATACCATATATTAACATCAAGACGGCCTTTCATTCTAAATTTGATGAACGTTGTATGGATTCTCGTCCAGTTCAGTAATGATAATATTTTCTGTTAGGTTTGCCGTTGCTGACAAAATGACTTTCATCTGTCCAAAATATATAATTCAGAAAATAACGTTCTTCGTCATATTTAATCATCATTTCTCGTACAAAACTCAGTCTTTGTTGAATCAAATTTGTGTTAATAACTAAAGATTATGCATTTTACAGTCATAGTATTTGTTAGCTTTAAGCATTTCTGAATAGCCCCATAAGATACCTTCAATTGCCTGCTTGCTTGTCTGATTGAATTATGTAGATGGTTTTGAAAATATTGCATAATTTTGGTTACTTTTTCATCTGTTAAAACAGTTTTTCGTTTCTGCTTAAAAAACGCATCCATATTTCTCCTCAAATTTTTTTCTAATTGGCAAAACATAGGGTGATCCCGGATATACCTGTCGGCTTTCCGAGAATTTCTTCTTGCTTCTCCGTAGTAGTAGTAGTAGTAGTGGAATGAGTGGGTGGTACCTTGAGTCCCTGGTATCACCTAGATCTAAAATTTCTTCTGTGACTCCCCACTAAGTCGAGTCAGGGTCGCAGTCCCAGTTCGGCATTTTCTGCGAGAGACATAGGCTATTCACCCTGACCTCTTGCAGATGTTTGTGTTCACAGAATAGTTGACCCCAGTATCTATATCTTTTTACCATTAGTGCAGGACATTCGCACAGAATGTGAATGCTGTTTTCGCTTTCTACCTCGCACAACTACTTGTTTTCCACTCAGCCAGTTTGAGGTTATATAGATGGGCTTGTAGTGCCACATGTCCCGTAAGGAGTCCTATGCTCAGACGTAGCCTTTGCTTTGACATCGACAAGAGTTCCTTTGTTCTGCCCGTCGTAGTTTGTTTCATAAGGAGTTTGGCTTGACTACACCCCGCTCCTGCAGTCCAAGAGAGTTGGTGTTCTTTGTCCAACCATTCCCTGATTTTGTTTTTAGCGAAAGCGAATGGAACTCCTACAACCTGTTCAAGTGGGTCCTCTAAGGTGCCTCTTTTGGCGAGTTCGTCCGCTATTTCATTTCCAGATATGCCTTGGTGGCCTGGTACCCATATTAGGGTAACTTCGTTGTTACCTCCTAACGTGTTACTTGTACACATTTCCTGATCAGCAAGCTGTCCTTGGTGGTTTTAGCAAGAGCTTGTATAGCTGCTTTACTGTCGCAGCAGATTAAAATTTTCATATTATCTATCCCTTTCGAGATTCGTATTTTTGCACATCTGAGGATGGGTACCACCTCTGCTTGAAAAACCGTAGCTATATTGCCCAAGGCTATATTTTCCCTGTGGTATCATTTATGGCAAGAGATTCCCGCCCCAAAGCGGCCATTAGCTCCCGAACCGTCAGTATACCAAATGCTTCTCTGTAAATAAGGATCATTTCTACTTTTTCATCGTGGAAAACCACTTCAACCAAAAGCTATTAACACACTGTTTACTTAGTTTAACTCTATTGAATTAAAGTATGTCAGCCGCCAACTAGATAAATTGTTTGGAAACCGCCAAAGGTGGCATACGATCCATGGAAACCGCCGCGACCAAAAAATAATATTTTAGAGGGTTTTTGCTGCATTACTTTTTTGTCAAACAAATTAGAAAAAAAAAACCGTTTAAGAAAAAAATGTTGAAAAAGATCAGGGCAATCCAATGCTGTTTTACAAAAGATATGTCGATAGAAAAAAAAATTGTTTGGCGTCGCCGCGCCCAGCGTCGTTACCACTACCAAATGTCAAATACGTCAGTATACTCCTTGGCATGCACTATATCATTTTAAAAAAATAAATACCCAACAATTTTCCATAAATCGCAGACCACCAGATCATCCTGTACAATTTTAGAGTCATGAATATAAGGTTTTTTAATAATTTAAGAAATTTTTAAACTAAGCTACAGTAGAACTGGAATTTAAAATGTCGAATATTAGAGATTTGATACTGCATTTTTATTTAAGCCCGTGTTTCTGCTGTTGAGCATATAATTTAGGTTAAAGCCGTGGGCTACTCACAAGACAAACAAGTGCGTAATATAATTTTCATAAATTTTAACCACGACACGAGGAAATTTTAAAAAATTAAATTTTAATTTTAGTAACAGCTTTGTGACTTCATAAGAAATAATAAAACTTTGACTCTTTCTATTCTCTGAGAAGAAGAAAAAAAGTTTAAAACTAATTACGTTTTCTACTTTTCATCATAAAAAAGTTTTTAATTTTCATCTTTGTCAAAATTAAGCTTTATGATAAGATAACACACTGCGGTTTTAAAATTCTTTAGGATAAGTTTCGCTATTTTTCTGTTTAGCTTTATTATTATTATTTTTAAGTAAAATTAAAAAATTGATGACTTAGCTAACAAAAACTGCATATCTAGGAAATATTGCGACCTGTGGGATCTTGTTAGTTAGATACAGGCAAGGCTGTATAGACCATTCTACGACGATGGTATAGCAACACTAAGAACTTTATCAACCGCCAGTGGATACAAATCGTTAGTGGCAGGAATAGAAATTACTCTCATCGACTCAACTACTGTTTAAAATTGTATCTCTCTTGAAACGTAAGGGCACTGTATTAGTCCTTTTCTTACCATATATCTTGCATTGTTTACTTGGTAGGACTATCTGTTCACCTTGTTTCCTGTTGCAATGCTCGATTGGATCCTGTTCAATGTAAACCGCAAATCAGCTACCCAAAATCTTCATGGTATAGTGAAACTTGCCTATGAAGCCTTCTTTATTATAAGATTTTAGTCTTTTAATTTTCTCTATTTTGTGTCTGCTTCCTCATTGTTGTCAGTTGCTGTTTCTGAGACTTTTTTTTCAAATCGGGCTTAGATATTAATTGTTCTTCTGCTGTAAACCATCGTCGGGACTTATTTACTGTACAGTGACATTTTTCCAGCCTGTTGGTTACTTTTATAACCAAAAGTTTTGCGGTGAACTCCACATCGTTTATTAATTCGTGGCAAACGTGGCTCAGTGTGGCAGCCGTGGCTCAGTGGTGTAGTACCTTGCTACGGTGCAGAAGGTCGTGGGTTCAATCCCGCAGGTCGGTATACTTTATTTACTAAATTATTTAAGTATATTTGGCCTGGCCACGTACATAGGTAGTAGTTGTTCGCATAAAAGCAATAACGCCAGAGGCAGCACTACCGCGTTGTATAAAAAGTGCTGTGAAATACAGAAATGTATATTTCGGCACTTGGACATTGTTGATGGGTATTATGACATCCTCGCCGATATCCTTAGGATATGAAAAAGGGTAAAATCCCTACTCAGGCGGGGAGGTGAACGATACATAAAAAAATGAAGTTTCTGGTAGCCAGGAAAATAGGCAGAAAATAAGTTTTTTCATGTCTTCGTGTAAATCAGCTAATGGGACTTTACAGTTCGCTTACACAAGCATACTAATGCAACTAGTACCCAACCTTAACAGGTTGACTGCCGATCTATATTTTTGAGTTTGTAGTTGACGCCGGTAAGATTTTTCCAAATATTTTTATTTTATTGTGGTAAATATGAATTAAAATGAGTCTTGGATGTATTTTTTTTATGTGCCATTCAAAATATTAGAAAAAAAAAATTTCACTCCGATCGGAGTAATCGGCATTGCAAGTGAAAATTTTTACTAGATGCCGAACACTCCGATCGGAGTGTCCAATTAAATAAGTAAAGAAATAATAAATCGAACTCACGAACTCAAAACATTTATTTCTAAATCATTTTTGTACATTTTTATGGTAATCCTCAAAGCAATTAAGGCAAAAACCTGGTTGTCCAGGGCACATTTTGCATTCATACACTGTTTGCTTTTTTATTTTATTTTTCCTGCATTCTTTGCATTCCTTTCTGCTTACCCGTTTTGTTTCTTTAGTTCCTTTTTTTCACTAACAATTTTTTCTACTTTGCTAATGCTGTGGACATTTATTTGGCCTGGAGGAATTTGCGGCAAATTAGTAATTGGTCGTCTGGCTAGTAAATTTCTTATGACATCCAATCGGAAGTCATATAATCGTAACTGGTCAGACCGCGAATATTTATTGTACAAAAAATAGGCGTTTATCATGCTCATTTGCAGCACATGCATGAATAACTTTTTGTACCACCGAATGGTTTTTACGGCTGCAAGGATAATATGCCATCATTTGATCCTGTCTATCTATACCGGACATAAAAGCATTATATCCAATGATTGCGGAAGGTTTTTCAGATTCTTGATTTCTTTTGTTTTTAAAAATGCCCATTTCGCTTCCAAATTCTGTTGAAATGTATTGAACATTGCGTTTATCGCGCCATTTTCCGACATGCACTTCATTGCAAAACATAGATTTATTCTCACCACGTTTTAAGTTTGCACTCATTACCTCTTTCGGATTATCTTTCCTCTCAGCTCTCAGCGTACCAGTGCAGTATGTATTTTGTTGAAGTAATTTCCTAGCTAAATTAACACTATTGTAAAAATTGTCTAGATAAACAGCATGTCCCACACCCAATTTTTCCTCCAATAAATGTAAAACAATCTTTTCAGTATGTCCGCTTCCACCATAAACATCTATCGCACCTTCGTAGAGACGAAATTTCAAAATAAGTCCATTAGGCTCTGTCAGCATGTATAACTTCATACCATACTTATGACGCTTATTCTTGATATACTGTTTAAACTGGAGACGACCCCGATAAAGTACCATAGCTTCATCCAAAGACAACTCTCTTCCAGGATAGTAAATTTCTCCCATCTTGTTATTAAAAAAATCTGCCACAAATCTAATCTTTCCTAGCCGATCTGCCGGATCCATATCTGGAGATGTAAAATGCAAACACCTCAAGATAAGCAAAAATCTATTCCTTGACATATATTTTCTATAAACAGGTAGATTAAATAGCGGATCAGTTTTCCAATAATCGTTAAGACGGCTCAAGGATATTGTGCCAGTGTGAAGTAACAGGGCCAAAAAAATTTTTAGTTCGTCCAGAGTAAGATCTTTAAAATTAGTAATACGTGATTTTGTACTTGTTTCTGGGCGCAGCAAAACCTCGACTGCGTAAGAGTTCGTTCGTTCTACAATAGTTTGTAAAAAATCATCATCAATGATCATTTCGAAAAAATCGATAGGTGCACCCTGTCCTGGAATTTGCACCAATAATTCCTGGGTTTTCTGGAACAAAATTTGTTTTAACGCACCTCTGTCGTTCCATTTTATCTCATCAAGGCTAGGAAGTGTTTGATGTGGCCGAATAGGGTCTATAAAATTCTCTTCTTCGGACTCGGAGCTTGAATTTACATCACTATCGTCTGGGTCTGGTACGTAATGTTCGTCACTACTACCTCCGCTTTCTTCCAATAGCTGCAATAATTCAGTGTCAGTTAGCTTCTTTTTCTTATCATATACCTTTTTTTCATCACTACAATGTCTTTTTTTAATACCAGAAGGCCCAGGTTGATTGTCCATATTGTACGGCAGATTACAACCAAACCAAAAGCAAATCCGCGGAACCACTTAAGCACCTGTTAGAACTTGCGTTTTTAAGCAACGCCACCACTAGAAACACGTTTCATATACAACGCCGATGGAATGCTAAAACGTTTCGTAAGAACGCATGTCGAACTCCGATCGGAGTAGACGGCGTTGGCGAAGAGACCCGACGCACTCCGATCGGAGTGGTCGGCAGTCAACCTGTTAAAGATGTAGATCCCAAAGTTATGGAATATCTGATGCAAATTCTAATATTCACAGATTTAAAAAAATTTTGTGCACACATCTATTTATTTTTTTCGAACTTTGACACAAAAAAAAACATAAAGCCAGATATTGGAAAAATTACATTAAAAAAAATTAATAAAATAGAATAATATAAATATTTCCGAAATTTCTGTATATACAATGGATTATATTGAAATTACCAATTTAACACCACTGAGAAAGCCTCTAGAACAACTGACCACGCTTGCTTTGATATAGATTTAACTCGATTTAACTTATCATAAAAAGGGGATTCAAAATCGCTCCAAAATACATCCAAAAGAACCACATAGACATAAAAATATATATGTATACAGGTGTTCCAAAAACCAACGTAATCCCTTCGAAGGCTAATGGGCCAGCTCATAACTTAAGAGATTTAATCCAGAAAACCTCAGAAGATATTGAAAGTGACTGATATCTCGACATCGCTAAAGCCCTTCCGGATTTCATCCATGTTGACAGGGATGATATGATAAATTGACTTGAAAGTGACATGAACGAAGAGAGTTTAGAAAAACTAACAGAAATCGAAATAGCAGATCTCCACAGAAAAGACGGGCCATCGACCTCTTCGCAGATTGACCATGGAAATGAGAGTGATGACAACGAAGATTCGTTTATTGTTTTGGAAACAAGGAAAATTAAACGCAACCAAGCGTTAGAGGCGACGAAACTTCTGTGTGAACGGGAGAACGCCGATTACAGGAGAATAATCTTGTTACGGGCCATGAGAACAGATATTAGAAAAGAAATCTTTAATAAAAAAAGTAAAATTACCGATTTTTTCTCTAAATGTAAATTTAATGCAATGTATTATGAACATTTGTATACATATTGAAAATTAATAATAATGTAAAACATTTGTTTCTTATTAAAAAAATATCTTCTACCCAGTTTTGTTTAATTAACACTCCTACCTAGCACATTTAATCAATAAAAAATTGTGATTCGTTTATCCGGGGTTTTCGATTATCCGTAGGCCCCCCTCCCCGTCATTACCCCGGATAACGGAGGTCCTACTGTATCTGGGCCTAGCTATAAACCTGCCCCAAACTAAACTATACTAACTCTTTTAATTACCGATTTGTGATTAAATATTTTTCAGTTTCAACACCAAGCCAGGTGTTACACATCATAAAACTATAAAATAAAAAATGATATGGGCTTTTATTTGTTGAAAACAAATTATAAAACTAATTAAAAGTTCAGACTTTTTAAAAATAATCTTCATAAATAAATAATTTTTTGCATTATGTTGTCTCCGAAGGATATTATCTCAAGTTTTAATTTCATTTTTTTGAGCTTTGACGTTGTCCCTTTAGCTGGAGTAAATAAAATAGGATATTAAATCTTTTAAAGTAATTTAAATTCAACAAAAGTCGCACAAATAATTTATTATTTAGAAGTTATATCAATATTATTTTAACTTGAGAATGTTTACAAGGACCTACTTCGTTTGGCTGAGATACAATCAGTGATTTTATATACTTTAGATAAACGCTTTTCTATCTCGGTGTATTACAGCTGTGGGGAGTCTGACTTACCAGCAAAATAGGCAATACTGTTGACTTCTCTTACATTATGTTTTTCTATCTCACTCTCTTCCTTGATTATTTTTCATTCAATTTAAATTTAAAAAACCGGTCAAGTGCGAGTTAATCTTGCGCAATTAGTGTTCTGTACGTTGATTGCTTCTGAAATAAAAAATTTTGTTACGGCGGTTTAAAATTATCAGTAACTTCACAAAACACACCTCAAATGAGTTTTCAACCAAGTTTGTTTCCGATCTTTATTGAAAACTGATGACCTTGAATTTTTTTTTTTATATATATATACTATATATTTTATATATATATAAACTGTTTTATATATGAGCATCTAATGGCATATATATATATATATATATATATATATATATATATATATATATTATATATATATATATATATATATATGTACCAGAAAAATTATTAAAGGTAATGCACTCGTGATAATTTTCGTTCAATCTACACCCCGTGGAGAATATCCCAAAATTTTTTCCAAATTTTTGGATCGGTACTTTTCGAGATAGAGGGGGGTACAGCAATTTTTTCAAAATAATACAAAGAAAAGTGTGCGCATGTAAGACATTATATATATTTTTGAATTCGTGTTTTTACAAACTTTGTTTCCGATTTTTACTGAAAACTGATAACCTTGAAATTTTCGTTATTTTTTATATACCAGATAAATTATTAAAGGTAATGCACTCGTGATAATTTTCGTTCAATCTACACCCCGTGAAGAATATTCCAGAATTTCTTCAAAATTTTTGGTTTTAACACTTTTCGAGATAGAGGGGGACAGCAATTTTTTCAAAATAATACAAAGAAAAGTGTGCGCATGTAAGACATTATATATATTTTTGAACTCGTGTTTTTACAAGCTTTCATTTGACACCCCACTCGATGTGCTCGCAAAAAAATTTTTTTTCACTTCCGATTTCATCCCCCAAAACTAACCCTTAAGTCAAAATTTAACTTTCAAAACCACGGCTCTGATGAGGCCATCAATTTCTATATTAGCACCAAATTTCAACTTTCTACGTCAAATAGAAAATCGGGGGTGTGACAGGCGGACAGACAGACACCGAAGTGATCTTATAAATGTTCCGTACGGAACACTAAAAAGACTAAAATATGAGTTTACCGTCAAAACGAGTTGTTGAAACGCCACGCTGACAAATTGGTCGTAAGCAAAAGCATATAGCACGTAATATGGAATGGCAGCTTCCGTGGCAGGGGCTTAGTTGAGAAATCATGGTTCTTAGAATTAAACCTTGTTAGTTTGGAGTAACTTCCCGACGTTTCGCCTACCATTACACCATATATCTTTAAAAACCGCTACTCTTCAAGATTAGTATATAGTATTTGGGCTTACCAAATCAATCACCAGGATTTGATTATTTTCCACATGTGACTCCGACTGTAACTTATAAATCTCTATTACTGCTATACGGGTATTCTCTTAACTTTAGTTTATAGAATCGGGGAACAGAAGCTCTTACATGAATAATGTGACCTGTAGAGTGTCCATGTCCAGTTTTAGTTATTGGTACTATTTGTATCTTTATAATACATCTTTTATGTTCCATAATTCTAGTTCCAGGTTCTCCTACATATTACACGAACAGAAAATGTAATAGACGTCTCCTGATTCTCGGTGTTGTATATCTTTCAAGGTTAAAACTGTTTTATCTATTAGATGATCCTTATTACGATCTCGTTTGGGAGCAGTGTTTTTAAAACAGCTAAACGAACGTTTAATATCCTTAATGCAATATCTATTATTTTTTAAAATATTATTTAGTTTAACTGTATCTGATTAGAGAGAATATTCCTCACATATTATTAAAGCTCTACATACTAGTCAGCTGATCACACATAGTTTTTGAGGTAGATGATGGTGTCAGTTATGAGGTATTTTGCTTGTTCTAAATCAGGGGTCGGCAAGCCGTGGCTCGCGAGCCTCCCCCTTGCGGGCCGCGACTGTTTTGTAAATAAAGGCCTTATTATTCGGAATTATTTTAATTTTTATTTATTTAATTTGGGAAATTGAAGATATCTGCAAACCCTTTTTCATGTGATATTAAGGACGTACCAAGTATTTTACAAATGAATGTGATTGCTCTTTAATCTAATTACACTCTAAAAACTCCTTCTATGAAATCAATGATCTTGTTAAATTTTATGGCAGTTTGCCATCTACTTTTGACGAATTGAAAAGGTTTGCTCAGCAATTAATTTTAATTTCTGGCAGCACTTACTTATGCGAACAAACTTTTTCAATTCTCAATTACAGAAAAAATAAATATTGTTCTCATCTCACAGATGAGCATTTGAGTGTCATTCTACGAATTACTACGACAGACATGAAAGCCAGCATTCTACAAATAACCAGTCAAATTCAGCCTCAAAAATCACATTAAATTTTGATTCAACTAGCATGTATAGTTGTTTCGAAGTTCTCATTTAATTTGTCTGTTCTTCTTTTCTCATTTTCTTCTTGTCATTGTTCCTAATTATTAATAAAATTTAAATAAAATAATGATGAATAAAATGTATATATTTGTGTTTTTGCATTTTTAATATCATCGACATTAACAAAACCTATTAACAAAATTATGAACAATGCGGCCCGCAATGCGGCCCGCCTATATTTCATTTTGCCACTATGTGGCCATTGTCTGCTAAAAGGTTGCCGACCGCTATTCTAAATGCTGTAAGGAATCAAAATTTCCTACTTGGATGATTTTTGGATTTTTTTTATGGGCACAGCACACACCGCTAAGGAGCAACACGTGTATGGAAAAAGCGATTCCCGTTTGTCTTCAATTACTGTAAATTGTATTCGGTGGGGAACGAGGTCCTGGGCGAATCATTTCAAAGGTATAAAAGGAGTGACAAGTTAAACCCTATACGTATGTGATGTAAAGGGTGTTTTTTATAGAGGTATAAAACTTTAAGTTGGCAACACTTTTTAACTGGCGGCCATTTTGTCAGCTGTCAAGTGATTTATGTTTAGTTTGGTTTGACATTTCAACATGAATAGACTGACGCCTGAACAACGCTTCCAAATTATGCAAATTTATTTTGAAAATCATGATTCTGTTCGAAATACGTATCGTGCACTACGTCCATTTTACGGTCAACATAATCGTCCATCAGAGCAATTAATTCGATTAACTATGGAACGTTTTCGCACCACGTTTACTCTAAATGATAATACCCATCCACAGAGACGTCGTACAGTGCGTACAGAAGAAGAAGTCATTGCTGCTGTAGAGCGTAGCGTAGAGGAAGACCCGAATCAGTCTATCCGCATCGTGCACAGGAATTGGATATGTGTCCATCCACTTTATGGAAGATTTTGCGGAAAGATCTTGGTTTGCGTGCTTACAAAATCCAACTCGTGCAACAATTGAAGCCACACGATCACCTAGCAAGGCGTAGATTCGGTGAATGGGCCCAAAACAAGATTGCCGTTGATCCCGATTTTCATAAGCGAATTTTGTTTAGCGATGAAGCTCACTTTTGTTTGAATGGATACGTCAATAAACAAAACTGCCGTATTTGGAGTGATGATAATCCTCAAGTGTATGTTGAGACACTGTTACATCCAGAAAAACTGACTGTTTGGTGTGCTTTATGGGCTGGTGGAATCATTGGTCCGTACTTCTTTAAAAACGATGCTGGTCAAAACGTTACAGTCAATGGTGACCGCTATAGAGCCATGATTACTGACTTTTTCGTTCATCAATTGAACAACCATGATGTGCAGGAGCTGTGGTTTCAACAAGACGGCTCAACATGTCACACAGCTCGTGCCACAATTGATTTATTGAAGGAAACGTTTGGTAACCGCATAGTTTCACGTTTCGGACCCGTGAATTGGCCTCCAAGATCGTGCGATTTAACGCCGCTAGACTATTTTCTGTGGGGATATGTGAAGTCGCTAGTCTACGCCGATAAGCCCGAAACGATTGACCACTTGGAGGACAACATTCGCCGCGTTATTGCCGATATACGGCCACAAATGTTGGAAAAAGTCATCGAAAATTGGACTTCCAGATTAGACTACGTCCGAGCCAGCCGTGGCGGTCATATGCCAGAAGTCATATTTAAATTATAATGCCAGAAGATTATCTTTCGAATAAAGTAAATTTCATGTCAATTTAAAAAATTCATCTTTGTTTTATTCCATTTCAAAGTTCTATACCTCTATAAAAAACACCCATTAGCACGACGTGTGTTCCTAGCAGGAGGGAAATATTCCCTTTCTCTAAGATAAGTTGAAAAGTCTGCACAAAACTGGTATTAGTTCGCTTGCATATTTTTTGAGTACTATGACTACATCATTCATCAGACTGAGAATAATGACAGAGGAGACATAAAAATTTGCTAAAATTATCTTAATAATCAACACATCATCTCCTGTTGGGTATAACCTACTATACAGTGAAGTTAGCTAAAAGAAAATACTGTAAGCAATTAAATAAATTCCTAATCTAAACATTTTTTGAGCGAAATTTTCTCACTTAAATATTATGCTTGAGATATTTTGCGAGAAAAAAAAGATAAGAAAGCTATTTTTATTATTCTGATTAAAAAATGAATTAATGCGGAAAACTTTAGAAAAGTTTAATGACGTGCCGTCCAAACTTGGTTAATAAAAAGATTCATCTGTCGCTCCGGAAGGCTCGAGTTTAGAAAAGTCAGAATTAAACATTTTTATCATAATAGATTGCATACTATCTGTTTTCTTGAAATATACACTGCATGACAAAATCTTGAACAACTGTAAATTTTTCATAGTACGTATGTAGCTTAATCTCTCATTAACCGATTTCAAAAAGGAGGAGGTTCTCAGTTCGACGCGTATGTATTTTTTATTTAATTTATATTCCCACATAACTCTAACAAATACGTACCGATTGGGTTAATTATTTTTTTATTCGAAAGAATATATATTTAAGATGATCCCATATAAATTTTGTTGAAATTGGTTGTGTAGTTTCTGAATAAATTCTAAAAAACTTAATTTTTTTAATAAAACACCGATAACTCTTGCAAATATGTACCGATTTGGACGATTCTTTTTTTATTCGAGAGAGTACACATTTATGGTGGTCCTGAATAAATTTTACTGAAATTAGATATATAGCTTCTGAATAAAAAAAATTTAACAAAAAAAAACTCATTGCAAAAAACAGCACACACAATTTTGTCATTTCCGTCCTGCTGGAAATGTGCCAGGGTTCAGCCAATACCTAAAAAAGGCAAGAAGACCTTGCTAAATAACTACCGGCTAGTCGCACTGCTTTCAATAATATCAAAAGTCATGAAAAAGGTTATCAATCAGCATCTTCTAAAATATCTTGAACGATTCAATATTATTAGCGATCACCAATATGGCTTTCGTAAACATAGATCAACAGGAGATCTTCTGACTCATGTAACACATGTTTGGAACAACGCAATTGAACACTTTGGAGAATCTCGAGCGGTCCAAGGCATTCGACCGTGTTTGGAACGATGGACTGTTGGCTAAGCTACGCTCTTGTCGCATGTCTGAAAAGTTCTGTTTGTGGCTCTCATGTATCCTCAGAGAGCGTTCTTTACGAGTAGCGGTGGACGGATTTCTTTCTAACACCTTTACAATCAACGCCGGTGTGCCCCAAGGCTCCATACTGTATCCTACTCTCTTTCTCATTTACATTAATGATCTGCTGGAAAAGACCTCTCTTCATTCACTTTGAACGCTCGGACATCGGCTGCTCAGGCGAATATCCGCAGACAGCAGGAGGTCGTTCAACTTAACAAAGATCTGGAAGAAATTCTATCGTGGGATGTCAGTAACTAAGTGGAATTAAACACTACAAAAACCCAGCCGGCAGTTTTTTCTTAAAAAGTTAACGTTGCTGAACCCGACATCGTTATGTCGGGGCACTCCATTCCCCTAGCATTGTCGCTCAATTTGTTGGGCGTTAGTATGGGAGCAAATATGTCCTAGCATGAACATGTTGCAGGCATAGCAAGGAGAGCTTCTCAAAAGTTGGCAATATTATTTCAAACAAGAAAGCTTTACACTCCACAACAACTGTTAATTCTTTACAAAGCTCAAATTCGGCTAACTATGGAATACTGCTCCCAAACATGCCCTGCATCTATTGGATTCTGTTCAGAGAAGAGCTGTTCGTCTGATCGGAGATCCGGAACTGACCGGGGACCTTGATTCGCTGGAACATCGAAGAACAGTTGGCGACTTGAGTCTGTTCTACAAGTATTTTCTTGGAAAGTGTTCGAAGGATGTAGCCCGCTTAATTCCTCCCAAAGCGGTGCATGTTAGAAATACCCGTTGCGCGGGTGCTTCACATCCGTATGAGGTTTAGCTTGTTACTCCGCGTACAACGCTTTTCAAGCAGTCTTTTATATGGAGAATATCATCCCACCGAGTACAATTTACAGCGATTCAAGAACAACGCACACATGCCGCTCCTGGAGCGCTTTAGGGACTTCCCGGCAGCACGTGTGCTAGACCCATAAAAAAAAAATTATGAGGTAAAAAATAATGTTTTGGAAACATTCGTATAATACCTCTAAGATAAGATATATATAAACAAATCCTACTTTTCTATCACTATAAATTTTTTAACCGACTTCACTTACTTTATAGTGTCAAAATTTCGTGTGCTGTTTTATATTTACTGTAAATATTCTAGTATAGTGTCCTACGTTTCTTTATTCGTAACTAAGTACTTGTAAAGATTCAGTTTGGAACTGTTGGGTTTATAATAGCCTACGTGTCCCAATAATTCTGCTCATTATAAGTATCATTAAATGTACATTTAAGGTATAGTTTCATTTTGTGTATTTTATTATCTAATTATGTGTTAATATTATTAGTAAAGTTTATAATTGACATTGATACAAAAAACACTGGTCTGCAAAATTTTTTTTTTCTTTCGCAAGAGTTAAATTAACGGAATATATTTATCTTTTCCATGCCGAGTTTAAATATGTTCTCAGATTTTATCCATCAGGCAGGGTTTTTTTGTGGCACATGTTTAAACTTTTAAAATAATGAGTACTTACAAAACACTGAATGAACCTAAAAAGTTTTGTATGATGATTTTCGGTCATATTGTGCAGCAGTAGTCGGCCAGCATACTGGGACTCCATTTGCCTTGGTACCTCTTTTCCATAGTAGAAATCTTCTGATGAAAACGTTCACCCTATTCATCAGAGACGGTCTCAAGATTTTCAGGGAAGAAGTCTAGGTGGAAGTCCAAGAAGTGAATTTTTAAGGACATGTTGCAGCCCATTTCTTTGTATGAAGTCAGAAGATCACTCACTATTTTTCTTCTTCTTCTTTATTATTGCCAAGAAATCCACAACAGATATTTTTGAATGATTTACACACTGCTTTTTCCGGTGGATATAACAGTTCCTCAAAATGTTCATCATTCGATATTAACGATCTTATTTGGAGCCTTATACAAATTCCTTCCTTCAATTTTGCATCACTTATTTTAGGAAATTTAGATTTCAAATACATAAATGCATCGGAACCTTCATCCATTTTTTTTACAAAATTTTTTATAAGCCCCAGTTTTATGTGCAGGGTAGGTAAATACACCTTTTCGGGATCCACTAATGGGGTATTTGATACATTTTTATGCCCAGGAATAAGAGATTCACGTTTAGGCCATTGTTTCCTTATGTAGTGTGACTGCTTATCCCTGCTATCCCATTCATACAAGAAATAGCAGAATATCGTGTATCCAAGTTGAAAACCTAACAATAAAGCTATAACCTTCAAATCACCACAGATATTCCAGTTATATTTAGTGTACTAAATTTTTTCTAAGCCGTTTCATATGTTCATATGTCTCCTTCATATTACTGGCATAAGCGACAGGTATTGATGGTAATTCATTCCCATTATGGAGCCTTTAAACTGACTTTCGATGAGTCTGATGAACTACTTGCTCCAAATGTAGGGTCACTCCTCTCGGTTTTTCCGTCTTCAGTATCTACTGGGTCGGACTCTGAGTTATCACTTAAGGTCATGAAATCTGGAAACTTTGGTCCAGGATACTCTTCACTATGTGGCACAGGTGTAATTGTAGATGCCAAATTGGGGTACTTAACTGTATATTTTGTTTTGGACGTAATTCCTTTAATGTTAGTTAAACAGAAATAACAATCAGTTAAATGGTCCCTCTGTTCCCTCCAAATCATAGGGACTGAAAACGGCATATGATGAGTACCTTTTTTCCAACCAGTAAGAAGCCTAACACATGATACACAGCATAAATTTGGGGCCCAGTTTTTATCAAAATCACGAGCTTTACACCCAAAATAAACCTCATAACATTTTTTCACAAGCGGTGTAAAATTTCGCCTCTGAGACTTGAAAGTCAGTTCACCACACACGTAGCAGAAATTGTTTGGTTGATTTACACACTTTCTTGGCATTTTGCAACGTTTATAAAAAAATATACAATAAACAGCACAAAGCTAAGTAGGTACACGTGTTACCAGACTCACTACAATTACAATACTTGCTACTGGCCCTCTGCTTGCTAAAAAAGTGCAATATTTGTACAAGATAGGACAAGTTTGAACATCATTAAGCCTGGACAGAGTTGAAGCATGTTTCAACATGAATAAGTGTCTGGCGCCAAATTATTCTGAATAAAAATTCCCACTTCTATATTTACAAGAATTATAACAAATCCTAATATAGAGAAATATATTACCCAAAAATGAGTGTGACAGGAAAACTATGCCTGATAGAAGAAATCTGTTAACATACATATTTGAATTCAGCATAAAAACTGAACTAGGGTCTCTATTCAGTTTCCTTGGAAAAAAAATCATGTTGACCAGTGAAATTGGCGTCGACTTCAAAAGTTATATTTTTATAAAGAAATCATAATAATAAATAATAGCTGTTTTTAATATTTGTAGAATTTGCTTATACGAAATTAATAACTGAATTGTCAAATTTTACGAGTATTTCAAAAACATTATTTTTTACTTTATAGTGGCAAAATTTTGTGTGCTGGTTTTTTGAAGTCGGTTTTTTTTTTGTTAAAAAGTTTTTATTTACACAGTAACCAGTTTTTTTACGAAGTGATGCGCATGACGTGATTAAAGCAACTAAAGAAAAATATTAAAAATTAAAAAAAAAAATCTAACCGAGATTTATTAGATTATTTGGTGCCAAAATTTAGACCATCATTTAAACAATTTAGTTGTAGAAAAGCGTTACAATTACTCAACTGACATTATATAGGGTAGTAATGACCATTGAGTAATAATAATAGGCAGCGTAAGACAAACATTAAGCTTTGTATGTTAAGATGTTAGTTTTGAGTAATCTATGCTTCTGAGTAAAGTAATTGTTGAACAAGTATGGCCACGATTTCAGTGAGTAAGGGCTTAGATTAAAATAAAATTGCAAAAAATGATCAAGAACTATCAACCTTTAACCTATAGGCGCGATCTTTTTATGTTCATAAGTTTATAGACATTACTTTTATTCATTTTTTTTTTAATGCTACCGATATTACGAGTGCAACTAGAAAAAACTGTAGATGAAGACAGTGTTCCTAATATTCTTGAGTATGATAGATATCGAAAGTTTGACTGGAGGAATCGAGAGTCGTCATCAATAACTCATACTATACTTCGGCTCCACGCTACAAAGATGTCGATAAATTAATGAGAAGCGTGAAAGTGTTGTGAGATTTGTGGTTAAATTTTTTTCAGTTCTTTCAACACCAGATCAGGTGTTATGCAACTTCCTTATAAAAAATTGTGTGGGCTTTTATTTCATGAAAATAAAATACAAAACTCAGGTAATTATTTTTCGTCATAACTGCTATTTTTGCAGCTTCCCACCCATTATTTCACTCTTTTTTTCTAGGTAGTACCTTAAAGAGTTATAACAGACAGAAAGACTAAAAACTGAACAATTTTTTAGCAGAGACCCGTTTCTTCGTATCACGGCACCTCAGCCGAGCTAGGATCACGGAGAAAGAAAAAAAAATTGCAGTAGTACGAGTGGTTTTTATTGATTTTTATATACTTCAAGAAGAACACTATAAAGGGCTGCCAAGCGGTAATTGTTAGCAACTCGCTGAACAATTTCTCTATCGATCTGTGGCCTTAGAAAGCCGCCGACTGAGGGCTGGCACGTCTGCGAAGGTGTATAATAACCAGCAAACTGTTGTATCTTTCTTATTCCCTGAGCTAATACTACGATACGTACTTTAAGCTTTGTTTTCTTTCTCCGTCAGTGTCAGCGCGGCTGAAGAGCCGTAATACGACGAAACGCGTCCCAAGATGGATTGACGGATAAGAGAACAGTCAAAAACTGCTGAAAAATGACCTTTGTCCAATTTTAGCTATTTATATTCTAAATTCTAAACATATTGCCTACCGATAATGGCGTGAAAATCCTAACACCGTAAATCGTAACATCTTTGTTTATGCCCGAAACAGATGCAAGGGAATTATCGACGAAACCAAGGAGGCACACAATCAACGAATTAGAAACAAACTTCTAGCTTGTCCCAACAATTCCAGGTCCTTTTGGGCAGTCGCTAAGGCAGTTAGTCAAAATTTTACCAAATCCACCATGCCACCACTCACACGGCCAGATAATTCCATTGCAACCACACCTGTTGAGAGAGCGAACTTGTTGGCTGAACTCTTTGCTTCACATTCTACTGTCGATTTCCAAGGAAAAACACCACCTACTATTCCCATATTGCAGTCAAGGATGCCCGATGTTATCTTCAGACAGCGCATCATAAAGCGTATTTTAATGAAGCTAGACACCAAGAAGGCTTCTGGCGCTGACGGAATACCTGTCATAGTTCTCAAAAACTGTGCAAGGGAACTAACACCAGTTTTCTGTAGACTTTTTAACCTATCCTACAGAAAGGGAATATTTCCTTCCTGCTGGAAATGTGCCACGGTTCAGCCGATACCTAAAAAAGGTAAGAAGACCTTGCCAAATAACTACCGACCAGTTGCACTGCTTTCAATAATATCGAAAGTCATGGAAAAGGTTATCAATGAGCATCTTCTAAAATATCTTGAACGATTCAATATTATTAGCGATTACCAATATGGTTTTCGTAAACATAGATCAACGGGAGATCTTCTGACTTATGTAACACATGTTTGGAACAAGGCAATTGAACACTTTGGAGAATCTCGAGCGGTTGCTCTTGACATATCCAAGGCATTCGACCGTGTTTGGCACGATGGACTGTTGGCTAAGTTACGCTCTTATGGTATATCTGAAAGGTTCTGTTTGTGGCTCTCATGTTTCCTCAGAGAGCGTTCTTTACGAGTGGCGGTCGACGGATTTCTTTCTAACACCCTCACTATCAATGGCGATGTGCCCCAGGGCTCCATACTGTCTCCTACTCTCTTTCTCATTTACATTAACGATCTGCTGGAAAAGACCGGGAATCCAATCTATAGCTTTGCAGATGACAGTACGCTTGTCTCTTCATTCACCTTGAACGCGGCAGTTTTTTTCTAAAAAAGTTAACGTTGCTGAACCCGACATAGTTATGTCGGGGCACTCCATTCCCCTAGCATCGTCGCTCAATTTGTTGGGCGTTCGTTTGGGAGCAAATATGTCTTGGCATGAACATGTTGCAGGCATAGCAAGGAGAGCTTCTCAAAAGTTGGGAATATTATTTAGAACCAGAAAGCTTTACACCCCACAGCAACTGTTAATTCTTTACAAAGCCCAAATTAGACCAACTATGGAATACTGCTCCCACGTTTGGGGCTCCGCAAACATACACTGCATTTGTTGGATTCTGTTCAGAGAAGAGCGGTCCGTCTGATTGGGGACCCGGAATTGACCGGCGGCCTTGATTTGCTGGAACATCGAAGAACGGTTGGCGACTTGAGTCTGTTCTACAAGTATTTTCATGGAAAGTGTTCGAAGGATGTAGCCCGCTTAATTCCTCCCAAAGCGGTGCATGTTAGAAATACACGTCGCGCTGGTGCTTCGCATCGGTATGAGGTTCAGCTTGTTACTCCGCGTACAACGCTTTTCAAGCAATCTTTTATATGGAGAACGTCATCCCTTTGGAATAATTTGCCCAGCGCTGTGTTTCCCACCGAGTACAATTTACAGCGATTCAAGAACAACGTGAATCGCTTTTTCCGCACTCGTGCCGCTCCTGGAGCGCTTTAGGGACTTCCCTGCAGCACGTGTGCTAGACCCATAAAAAAAAAAATATATTGATTTTGTACAAATCATTGTTACATTGGTAATTAGTTTCATATCAATTAAAGCCCTAGACTATTTTCAAAAGTTTAGCAGCCAGATTCACTAAAGGGGGCTAAAATTTAAACCTTCTCTAAGTATCAAGAAAGTTAAAACTTCTACTTGTCCAACTGATTTTTGTTTTTAACGCGGTTATATTTTAAATGTTATCAAAGAAACGTCTTTAAAATTTAAAATAAAAATCGGAAAATAGGACATTAGAACAGGTAGAAAAGTTTTCGAAATAATATTTTAATTTAATTGTTTAAAACATAAATAAAAAATAATTTTTTTGTCTTGTACTACATCAACTTTATAACTATAGTTGACTTAATAGTGTTTTTGTAAGTTTCAACTTCTAATTACCATATTAAACCAGTTAAGCCCGGCGTTAATGTATATTTTTGTAAATTAGCATTATTAACGTACTCATATAAATCCAGAGCACTCTGTATGTCCTGAATCTAGTTACTCACCCTTAAGCATCAAAGATGTTTTCAAAAGGACTTACCTGAAAAACGAAAAAAAAAATTAAATTAGGACATAAATTATCTTTTTCTTAAACTGACGACTATTCTTAAAACTGATTCCACTGTCATTAATAATCTTAAAAAATTATTATCTTCCCCTTTTTGGATTCAAAAGCACCCGAGGTACGGATAACTCTTTCACAGAACAAGCTTGGACAGTCTTTCGTAAAACTTTGAGAAACTTTTTAACATTCAACATTAATTTGTTTCCTAAGCTAAGTGTTAATAAATCATTATTTTCATCTTTTGCGAAAATATATAATTGCGTGGGCAAAATCTATTATCAAAATTTGATGCAATGATTTATTTATATAGCTTTCATTTATATTTCCTTTTAAAATTAAGTTATGAAAAAAAATATGAACTGAATTTCATTTTCTGAAGTAAAGATAAAGTAAATTTCCATAACATGAATAAAATCTTATAACAGAGCTCTGTACTAGCACCGAAGTTGTATAATCTTTACATGGCTGATCTACCTATGTACCCGTCAACAAAAATTGGGCTGTTTGCTGATGATGTACTAATATATGCGCACTCTTATTATGCAAATGTTGCGCGAGCGCATATCAACAATCATCTAAACGTCTTACTCCCTTGGCTAAAATACTGGAAAATAACATTAAATATCTCCAAATGTGAGGGAATTATATTAACAAAAAAATTTACAAACAATAAAATCAACATGCCTACAAAAATGAATGACACCTAAATACTACTTAAATATTTGGGAGTCATAATAGACTCACGTTTAAAATTCTATCAGCATGTATCACACGTACTCCAAAAAGCGCTTGTTGCCCTGCAAACCTTGTATGCACTGTTGGCACCGAATTCGCATTTGGAGCCAAGAAATAAATTAATGATCTATAAACAAATTTTTAGACTAGTACTAATGTATGCTGCACCAGTTTGGTGTGGCATATCGGATACACAAACATACAGACTACAAAACAAAATACTAAGAACGGGTAACTTCAAGTGACAGAGACACAAGAATTAGAGATCTACATAATATGACAAACATACAAACGGTACGAGAATACTTGGACTAATCTGCCGAAAAGTGTTATAGATACAAACTGCAAACATTGACATTGACGCAAGATTTGACGCAAATCAAAACTATACATAATCCCATACATAAACTACTATACCATAGATCATTAATTTATTTTGAAGCACCATAGTGCATACAATGAGTGTAGTTGGGCGAGTTAGGATGCAGGTAACAAATAGAAAACTCATGTATAAGAAACTAACGCTCGGTAGCTTGAATGCCTAGAGCATGTCTAAAGCAAGTTCAACCATGATGCGTTTGCCTAAAGCTGTAAAACATTGATTTAATTTTTGGTTAACTAAAAGCTACACAAACAAAATAATGTAAATTGTACAAATTGTAGTACATAATTTAATAAATTTAAAGCTTTTAAATCTCAGTGCTAGTAAAGTCCAGTGAAATTAGAAATGTGTAAAAAATGTGTACACAAATTAGATTAAGAAATGAATATATACATATATATATATATATATATATATATATATATATATATATATATATATATATATATATATATCTATATATATATATATATATATATATATATATATATATATGTATGTATTTATATCTACATGTATATCAAAATTATAAATGTAAATATGCATATAAAATAGGCTAAAGAAAATATATATGTACCAATATCACAAATAAACAAAAAGTGTAAATAAAAGGGGGAATGGAACATATGGATATGAACGAGAGTGTGGGGAGAAAAAGAAAGAGTGTGGGAGAAGAAGAATGAAAGCGATTGGAATAGAAATGTCTAAATGTAAATAATTTCGCTACAATGTACCTGACCATATCAAGCTGGGTTTTTCTGTCGTTTTTCCCAGTAAACAACAATTTAAGAATCACATCAAACATAAATAACTAACAGTAAAAACACCTTTTTATCATAAAATAAATAAAGAAAATATCATGTAAGATCTTGTCAGAAATGATAATTTCACAAACAGGTAAACAGGAACCTAATACCAATGGCAGAACACCAGCCGCCGTAAGGTACTCTACGAATGAGAATGCTGTTAAAGCATGCTGTATTCGTAGGATATAAGAGAAAATGTATTTAGAATCTTGTAACATTTGAATAATAAAGAAATTGTTAAATTTGAATTTGATCAAAATCAAAAACTATACGTTTCATCTCATCTCAAATGTTATAATATCATTTCATTGGAGTATTATGATGTCAATAGACCAACAGCCCGATTAAAATGGAAATACATATTTTTTTGGCGATCCAAGAACACTAGAACGTCAAAAAATGGAAATTGAATAAGAGTTGAGCCAATGGCCAAAAAGGCAAGAAGCACTTGCCTAACAACTCCGACCGACCAGTCGCACTGCTATCAATAATATCGATAGTTATGGGAAAAGCTATCAATGAGCATCTTCTAAAATATCTAAAACGATTTACTATTATTACCGACCATTAATATGGCTTTCCTAAACAAAGCTCAACCAAAAATCTTGTAACTTACGTTACACATGTTTGGAACAAAGCAAATGAACATTTTGGAGAATCTCGACTGGTTATATTTGATAAATCCAGGGCATTCGACCGTGTTTGGTTTGGCTCATTATTGGCTAAGCTACGGTATGTCTGAAAAGTTTTGTTTATAGCTCTCAGGTTTCCTCAGAGAGCGTTTTTGATGAGTGGCAGTCGAAGTATTTTGTTCTAATACCTTCACTATCAACGCCGGTGTGCTTTATACTGCCTCCTACTATCTTTCTGCTTTACATTAATGATCCGCTAGAAAGGATCATGAATTCAATTTACAGCTTTACAGACGACATTTCGGTTATTTCTTTATTCACTTTGCACATGCAAATATCGGCTACTCATGCAAATATCTGCAAACGGCAGGAAGTCGTTTAACTTAAGAAGGACAAATTCTATCTTGGGACAGTAACCACGTGGAATTTAACGCGATAAAAACTTAAGCGGTAGTTTTTTTTTCTAAAAAGCTAACGTTACTGTACTCGACATAGTTATGTGGGGACGTTCAATTCCCCTAGCATCTTCAATTTGCTGGGCATAAATTTTGGAGCAAATATGTCTTGGCATGACCATAGACATATCGCCCTGTTGCTTCTAAAGTGACACAACTCAAAAAATTTAAATTTTCAGGATGAGAAAATAACAGTCGTTTCTAGTATTAGAAAATTTTTAAGAGAAATAAGAACAGAAGCAGTAGAGATAATATTATCTCTAAAATGGTTCTGTAAATAATCATAAAATCATTTTTTTTTGTTTCGGGATAACAACCTTTAAAAAAAAAACGTTCTTTTGACTTGTGACATATTCCAGTTTGTTCGGATTTACTACGGATTGAATTTTTGATGAATTAATTAGAGTAACAAAACTTATATTATTTCTAGTCTTGTAACTTCTTCCTCACTTACAAAAACATTAATTTTGATACCCTGACCTGATTTCGGGAAGATAAAGAAAGTCAGAAATAAAAAATTAACAATTATTTTAGGTATACACCCTTTCTCTCCCACAATGAATATGATTGGTCGTAATTTTGGAGTTGTTCAACACTTACAACAAAGCGGGTTATGAATATAATTGATAAGAATTGCCTTTGCTGTTTGAAATTTTAAATATTAGTATAGATCATTTTTAGCAATTTTCTTTTAATAAAAAAAACGTGAACGTGTCACAGTGCAGTATGTATTCAAATTCCGTTGGATGTCAAAAAGGAGGATTGCCTATGCATCGGTAAAAAATAAATGTTGTGGAAATTACATGGTTAAAATTTTTTATTAAATAAATCCATACGAAAATTCTTATTTATATAAAAAAGTAATAATTTATAATTTTAATTCACTTAAAATTACTCTTTACAAATATGATAAATAAAAAAATAAATAAGTGCTTTATTTCAAAACAATATACATGGTATATGAAACGAAATGACGTCAAAATAAAGAAAATATAACAAATAATTACAAATCCGGACAAAAATCCCTAATCCTATATGGTTCTGCGGTTATTAATAAATTCTTAATCTCTGCTTTGAATCTTTTGATAGAGTTAATATTTTTGATTTGGTTTGGTAGGGCATTCCATAAATTTACACACATATAAAGGGGCGATTTTTCAGTAATTGTAAGTCTATGCACTAAATATTTAAAATCCATTGTTATAGTGTTATAGCCATGTTTCTGATTTAAATTTAAATAGATTTTTATTTTGAAAGAAAAACATTAAGTTTTCGTAAATATATATCGCATACATGGTCATCATGCCCATATCTTTAAACACCGATCTACAGCTTTGTCGATAATTCATTTTTTTTACGATTCTCAAAATTCGTTTTTTAATAATAAAGACATTTTCTACCATGCTATCCCTTCCCCAGAATATAATACCATACTTAAGAACCGATTCAAAATTGGCATAATACAGTATTCTGAGAGAAGTTTCGTTCAAATATTTACTCAAAACCCTTATACCATAATACTGAGTTTAATTTCTTACATAATTAGGTTATTTGATATGACCACTCCAAATGTTCATTTATGTAAATTCCCAAAAATTTGGCATGTTGGGTTAGTTTCATTATCAAAATCAATGTGTCCTGGCACAGCAATATTTAACTGTTTTGTTTTAAACAAAAGAAAATTTGTTTTTTCTTTATTTACAATCAATTTATTTGTGCAAAACCAATCAGTCGCCCTGTAAAAAAATTCTTTTGCTTTGGTTATGAGACCTTCTATAGTCTTACAGCTAATAATTAAATTTGTGTCATTTGCATATTTTACAATATGCTGATTTCGAGACTCCAGTAATAGGTAAAAATCATTTATAAAAATTATGAACAGGATTGGGCCCAATATGCTCCCTTGTGCGATTCCCACATCATTAGGCAAGATTTTTGAATATGCAGTTTTACCATTTTTAGTTACGGTCACCGATTGCTTTCTATTATTTACATACAATTTAAGCCATTTTAATGTATTACCCCTTATTCCATATTTTTTCAGCTTTTAAAATAAGTAATTCCCTATCTAGGCAATCGTTCTGTTAAATCTAGTAGCATAGCGTAAGAGTAAGATCTCCCTTTTCCAGGTGTTCAAGAATATTTTTAATGAAGGCAAAAATGGCTGTTTGTGTTGATTTACCCTTTAAAAACCCATGCTGACAACGACTAAATAGATTAATTTGTTTAAAAAAATTTATTATTTTGGTGCTCATTGCATATTCAAAAATCTTAGAGAAGCCTGGTAAAGCAAGGTTTTATTAATGCTACTTTTAGATTATCAGGGAATATTCCAAACTTGAACGAGTTATTTATAATATAACATAAGACATTTTACAAATATGCTAACAGAAGATAGACCAGAGTTCAAAAGTACCCAACATGGAAACCCAAATATAGTTATACGAAGATCCCCAATAAGGATAACAACATCAGAAGTTAAACAAGTATGTAAAACGCTAAAAAATGGTAGAGCTCCAGGACCAGGAAACATCCCAGGAGAGATAGTTAGATAGTTAACACATCAGAAGTACCTGAGGAATGGAAAATATCATACATATCAACAATAAGAAAGGAAACAAAAATAATTGCGATAACTATAGGGGAATAACGGTTACAGGATCTATTAGCAGAATATACGGAAAAATGCTTAAAAATAGAATAGAAACGGAATACGCGGACGTAGAAGCTGAAGAACAGGCAGGCTTTAGAGCAGGAAGATCCACAATAGACCATCTCTTCTCACTGACACAAATCCTAGAAAAGAAAACCGCATTTGATCAGGAAGTCCATGTCTTGTTTGTTGATTTAAAAAAGGCCTACGACAGCGTGCCCCTAATGAGATTGTGGGAAACACTACAACAGAGTAATGTAAGGACCGAAATAATTAAAGCCGTAAAATCCTTATACCAAGACGCAAGAAGTAGTGTGAAAACCAAATATGGTATAACAACAGGGTTCCAGGTCACAAAGGGTCTCAAACAGGGCTGCTGTATATCCTCAACGCTATTTAAAATCTATTTGGAGAGTGCACTGAAGAACTGGAAAAGGAAATGCAGCAGTATGGGATTACCACTGGATGACGATACTACATTGTACACGCTATCATTCGCAGACGACCAGGTAGTAGTCGCTCAGGACATCGATGATATGGAATACATGACACGAAAACTTATGGAGGAATATAAAAAATGGAGCCTAGAAGTCAATATTAAAAAGACCGAGTACATGTGCGTCGGAGGACAACAGCAGGACTTGAAACTGGCCACAGGACACACCATCAAACACTGTGCCAGTTATAAGTATTTGGGAACGAGAATATCTAGGGATGGAACACTGGAAGAAGCAATATTCGAGAGGAATATCCAAGGAAGAAAAGCGATTGCAATGCTTAATAGTATTCTATGGGACAAAAACATAACCATTGAAAATAAGAAGAAAATTTACAACTCAATAGTAAAAAGTATAACCTACAGCTCCCAGGCGTGGCCATTGAAGGAAAGAACAGAAAAAATACTAAAAGCTACAGACATGGATTTCTGGAGAAATAAAGCACGATATAGTGGACGAAATCAGAACCCAACAGTTGGTATGGTACGGACATGTACAGAGAATGTCACAAGACCGACTACCTAAAAAGATTTTAAATTGGAATCCTCATGGAAAAAGAAAGCGAGGAAGACCACGCCAAAGCTGGAGAGCAGGAATCAACAAGGAAATACTAGAGAGAGATCTGGAGGAGGTGGGATGGAGAAACCGGCAGGAGTGGAAATTAGGCATCGGAAGACGGAAGACGTTTATAAAACCGATTGATATATATATATATATATATATATATATATATATATATATATATATATATATATATATATATATATATATATATACATAAGACATTTTTCAACTCGGTCGCTGTGCTTTTTACAATGCTGGTTGGAATCTCCTCAATTCCACTGCTGTGTTTATTTTTTATTTTCTCTGATAGAAACTGATTTAATTTTTTTAAAATTATTATTGTTAATTTTCAGTTAAATTAAATTAGTTTTATTGCCTTGTTATATATAATTTTATATGATTTTTATATACATGATATTGTTATCAATAATAAAAAAAATTATAGAATACTGAAATGAAATTCAGCAAGGGCAGAATGCTTAAATGGTATTGGTGTGTGGTGATCATTTTACAGAAGATGAATTCAAATATAAGTGCTTTAGTAATGGTAACATATTTAAATCCGTTAAAAAACATGTTATCCCAAAGAAAGAGAGGCAGGCACAAACCATAAACTCATAGATCTATAAGTCTATGCACCCACGAAGCTATTACGAGGGCGACCATTTTTATTTCGTAACACGACTTAAATGCGGTAAGATAAGCACATCTTTTTTTCAGTCACACGGAACACTTATAAGATCACTTCGGTGTCTGTCTGTGTGTTTGTCTGTCTGTCTGTCTGTCTGTCTGTCTGTCTGTCTGTCACACCCGATTTTCTCCGAAACTATTTGACATAGAAAGGTGAAATTTGGAATAATATAGGAATTGATGGCCTCATCAGAGCCATGTAATTTTGAGAATTAAATTTTGACTTAAGGGGTTAGTTTTAGGGGGTAAAGTCGAAAGTGAAAAAAAAATTTTTTTACTAGGTCATCGAGTGTAGTGTCAAATGAAAGCTTGTGAAAACACAAGTAAAAAGTATATATATAATATTATACTTGCGCGCACTTTTCTTTGTATTATTTTTAAAAATTCGCGAAAAATCGCTGTCCCGAGCCTTATCTCGAAAAGTACTTATCAAAAAATTTCGAAAAAATTCTGGAATATTCTCCACGGGATGTAGATTGAACGAAAATTATCACGAGTGCATTACCTTTAATAATTTATCTGGTATATAAAAAAAAACAAAAATTTCAAGGTCATCAGATTTCAGTAAAGATTGGAATCAAACTTTGTTGAAAGCTCATTTGGGGTGTATTTTGTGAAGTCACTGATCATTTTATACCTCTGTAACAAATTTTTTTATTTTAAAAGCAATCAACGTACGGAACACTAATTGCGCAAGTTCAACTTGCACTTGACCGGTTTTTTTTCTTTAAATACATGGACCATAGTGCAGAGTCAGAGAGGGGTGGAAACACTTTCTCACGCAATTCACACCAGGCTAAGGGTTGGATGACCACCCGTTCTTGTATCTATTAGTAGTCAACTATCCCTACAAACGACTCCAAAATTACAACCAATCATATTCATTGTGGGAGAGAGAGGGATACAATTCACTATATCTTCTGTCCTTCATATGTTGGATAATAGACCGAGCGCTTTGCACTTCGCGCTCGATCTATATCTATCAGTCTATGGGCATGACCATGTCGCATGCATAGTCAAGATAACTTCTCAAAAGCTGGAAATATTATTTCGAACTAGAAAGTTTTACACTCAACAACTGCCAATTCTATACAAAGCTCAAATTGGACCAACGATGGCATACCGTTCCCACGTTTGGGGCTTAGCTTCCGAAAATGTATTTATTGGATTCTATTCAGAAGAGGGCTGTTCGGGTGACTGGGAACCCAAAACTTACCATAAACGTTGATTTCTTGGAACATCCAAGAACGGTTGGCGACTTGAGTTTATTTTACAAGAATTTTCATGGAAACTGTCCGCTGAATGTGGCCCGCTTAATTCCTCCCAAAGCGATTCAAGCTAGGAATAGATGTCGCGCTAATACATCACATACGTATGAGGTTCAGCTTGTCAATCCCCGTACAACCCTTGTTAAGAAGTCTTTTAAATGGAGAAGATCATCACTTTAAAATTATTAGGCCAGAACTGCGTTTCTCATCGACTACTCTTTACATCGATTCAAGATCAACGTGTTGTAATTCTCTGTACACACGTCACTCCTGTAGAGCTTTAGGGACTTCCTTGCAGCACGTGTGCTGTGTCCATAAAAAAAATGAAATATGTAAAATTTATAAAATTATACCTCTACAACTCTACGTTATAGTAAAAAATGTGCTTCTTCGGTATAAAGCTTTTTAAGCTTAAAACTAATAAATATGACCTTCTCTTCTTAGTTCTATAACTTAGAAAAACGTCAACCTGATTTTTTTCCAGGCAATAATTCCAGCTTTATTTCATCATATCGGCACGGATTCCCGTTCAAATCCTCTTATTTATGTTTTCCTGGTACGCTACACCGATAAACTAATAATCAATGGATATATTTTCTGAACACGACTGTACGTGTTCAACTTTCTTCCTTATAAAGAAAAATTCCATTTGAATTAAACATGAGGCTGCTTGGGTAGCCCGGAAAGGTTAAACTCTGTTTGTGTTTTAACAGGGGCGAGTTTAAAAGTTTTTTTTTGGAAGGGTGGTGAAGTTTTTTTTTGTTTTACCTACGCCGTGTTCATTTTTATTTAGTATAAAAGCAGTGTCAATTAGTAAAAGAGGAAAATTATTTCAATAATAAATAGTTGTGGAATTGCTCAACAAAATACATTCATTTCTAGACAGAAAAATCTGATTTCATTATTTTACCCATGCGAACGGCTTGCTTTTACACCAGAGGAAGTGGATCACAGCTATTTAGTATACTGCCGAGAATGTTTTTAGTGTTCCGTACGGAATATTTATAAGATCAATTCGGTGTCTGTCCATCTGTCACACCCGATTTTCTCCGAAACTATTTGACATAGAAAGTTGAAATTTGGCACTAATATGGTAATTAATGGACTCATCAGAGCCATGTGGTTTTGAAAGTTAAATTTTGACTTAAAGGGTTAGTTTGGGGGGGGGTAAAATCGGAAGTGAAAAAAAAATTTTTTTTTCCAGGTCATCGAGTAGGGTGTCAAATAGAAGCTTGTGAAAACACGAGTTGAAAAATATATATAATGCAATACTTGTGCACACTCTTTTTTGTATTATTTTTTAAAAATTGCTTACATAACAGTTGATAACAATATGAAAAATATATATTAAAAAAAAAGGTATTATAAATTTTCTCGGTAAAAGTAAATAAATAATTAATGATACTAGTGATAAATAAATAAAGTATTATAAATTATTTTTAAAGTAATGAATTATTTAATTTAATACTCGCGTTTATTTGGTTACACGTGGTTTTTCATTGTCTTTTTGACTAGATAATAATTGCATTATTCCTGTAGAACCCCAATTTATCATAAGAACTTCCAAAAGATACAATTAAATCTTTTAATCATAAGATCTGAAATAACACTTTTTAAAGGCATTAAAGATGGCAATATTAGTTTTTTTTATCACGCACGATACGTAATTTGTAATTACGACCTAAAGGTTTCTCATGAGTTTATCTTTTCTTGTGAAAGGACTTTTTTACACAGACAATATTTTAAATTTTTTCCTAACTCATCTAACTCGATCCATCGACCACTACATAGGCTAGGCTCTTCAGTTTTTAATTTTTTCGCGTCAGTCATTTCCAAAATTCTTTTTTTGGATTTATTGATGAGTTTTTCCTTTGCAAATTTGCCTTTATGTCGCAACTGATTATAATCAAAAGGCATTTTTTATTTAATTATATTTTTTTTTATTTTAAAACAGAAATAATATGGTCTAAAGAGTATATACACAAAGTATATTAAATATAACCTATAAAAACGTTACTTCTATAGCGCATTCGATATACGCATTGGCAGCGTTGCCACATTTATTTTCATTAAAAGTATGACTGTATTAGTGTCTCTGCATATGAAAGTTTCCATCTATCGAATACAGTCTCCGGCAAAAATAAAATACTCTGCCATTGAGTATTTTAAAGTTTTTGTATTTACTGTCGGACTATACTTTTGCCTCTGATTGTCACGAGTGAACTACTTTAAATAGCTCTCCAATCTTTCAAACAATTTTACTTTAGTAATTTTGTAGCTTGTCCCCAAATTGACTGCAAGAACGTGGCATAGGCGCCGCTTTGCCTTCTGTAAAAAAATAGTCTCCTTTACTGAAAATTAAGAGTAAGCCGAAAAGAAAACGAAAGAGTGGAAAAAAAATCGAGAACTTAACGAAAAGTTGGATATTTCCATCCGAAACCCCAGAAAAAATTCGATCTTTAGCCCGGTGTCAGGCAAAAAATAAGTAAACAAAGAAAAGACTAACCACAGGACGCCGGCGCTGACGGCGAGTGGTTCTGCTTGGTTCTACTTGGCCTTAAAACAGTGTGATTCTGCGTTTTTTGAAAATAATTCATGATTACGCAGGTATGCCCTATAGTACTTTTAAAAGTGAAGCAGAAATAAAGAACTAGAGCAGGAAGAATCTCGATATAAAAACGAATCCATCGACCACACTGTAAATTACAAAAACCTAATCAGCCTAATTACGTAATACATAAGACAAAAGGAAATTTATTACCCTGGAAATAAAATCACGTAGCGTGATACAAAGTAGACGCGTCGTAAAAAATTTAAAGCTGCACTGTAACTTTTAGTGTTATACTTAAAGCCAATTTATATTTATGCTACCATGAGTAAACTGTAACCAGTTTTCAGTTGATTTAGTATAAGAACAGCGCCCATTAGTAAAAAGGAACATTTATTTTAACAATAAATAGATAGGTAGCGGTCAACAGAATACGTTTATTTCTAGATAGATAAAACCTGTTTCATAAACTTACCCGAGCGAATGGCTTGCTCTTACACCAGAGAAAATATATCTAAGCTATTTAAAATACTACTGGTTATGTTCTTTCTTTTCTTACACTGGGGGTATATTATTAAGGTACTATCTATTTATTATGTAATAATGAATCATGTTCAGCGTGAAAATAGGAGAGGCTAGTTCTTACAAATCTTAAATAAGATTTGTGTTTTAACAAACTAAATTATGAAATAATGATATTAGAGGTAAAATGAGACATCAGTTTATTCAGAAACATTTTACAAATTGATAGTAGTTCAATGCCTCTTCCAAAACAAAATATTTACGACAGAACATTCTTCTGCATATGTTGCATTTTAAATGATTATATATATATATATATATATATATATATATATATATATATATATATATATATATATATATATGCGCCTGGTGACACAGCCAACATGTAAAACCCCGTAATTTTTTTTTTATTTTTAAATAGGACGTTATTAGGCTTTTTTATCACTTGAGAAATATTTGTAACTACTTCCGGTTTGACCAGAAGTGACTGCAACTTTCTTATTTTTAATGGAACCCTATATATTTTTTTATCAATTTCAACTCGCTTTGAAATTCTCTTTCCAACAATGTACGAGGCATGTTTTTTAAGTAAGTACCGTTTTGGAATTAAAAAAAGACGTGCAAAGATATCGCTATAATTTTATTTTTACATGAAAGCCTGTACCTTAATCTACTTTTCTACATAATTTCCGTGAATATTGAGGCACTTGTCATAACGTGGCACCAGTTTTTGAATACCCTCCTCATAAAATTCTGCCGCCTGACTTGTTAACCACTGTATCACAAATGTTTTGACTTCGTTATCGTCTTGAAGACGCTGACCACCCAGGTGCTTCTTCAAGTGCAGGAACAAATGGTAGTCACTGGGCGCCAGATCAGGGCTGTATGGAGGATGATCTAGAGTTTCCCATTTAAAAGATTTGATGAGATCTTTGGTCCGATTAGCCACATGTGGACGGGCATTGTCATGCAGCAAAACGATACCCTTACTCAACTTGCCACGTCTTTTGTTCTGGATTGCACGACGCAGATTGTTCAATGTCTCACAATAAGACGCTGCATTGATTGTCTCATTACGAGGCAGAAACTCCACTAGCAATACTCCTTTTCTGTCCCAAAAAACTGTGCACATGATTTTGCGGGCAGAAATTGTTTGCTTAAACTTCACTTTTTTGGGTGATGATGAATGTCGCCATTCCATGGATTGTTGTTTCGATTCTGGTGTGACGTAGGCCACCCATGTTTCGTCACCAGTAACAATTTGGTCTAAAAAATGTTCACCTTCATTGTGGTACCGCTCAAGGAAAGTCAATGCACTGCCTAAACGTTGGGTTTTGTGCAAATCCGTCAACATTTTTGGAACACAACGTGAACACAATTTCCGGTAATTCAAGTTCTCGGTCACAATGCGATACAAAACACTACGAGAATATTGAGGAAAGCAGTCGCACAATGATGAAATTGTAAAGCGTCTGTTTTCTCTCACCTTTTCGTCCACTTTCTGCACCAAATCTTCATTAACGACCGAAGGACGCCCACTCCGTTCTTCATCATGCACATTTGTGCGGCCATCTTTAAATACTCTCACCCATTTCCTTACCATTCCATCACTCATAATGTTTTGTCCGTAAACTTCACAGATCTCACGATGAATATCGATCGGTTTTACGCCTTTAGCACTAAGAAATCGTATAACAGCCCGTACTTCACAATCGGCGGGACTCACGATTGTCGGAGGCATCTTAAACACTCAGTAAACAACGTATACAATGAAGAATCAGACTGTAATGGCGTCAGTGCGTAGACATGAGATGTAGGTTACCAGCGCGCATGCGCGGAACGCCGACCGTATCGCTGCGGCGGCGGAATCGCAAAACGGTACTTACTTAAAAAACATGCCTCGTATCACAAGCTGACATTTGTTTGACAGGTGACCGGCAAAAACTGATTTAAACTCTTAGACTTAGGCGGCCATGGCGGATATACTAGCAATTGTTTTTGTTCGTTTTATCTCACTTTGGAAAGAATTTGAGACTATCCATTTATCATGCCATTTTCGCGAGTCCAAGTGGCTCCTACAAAATTTTAAACTTTACATTCGGTTACAGAATTTTCTCTTTAAATAATAATCAATATCACCGAAATTAAGATAGGAACGCATATTTTTTATTTAACCTAGTTACACATTACAGGTTTTTTGCCAACATACATCTAACAGAACTATCTAACGCCGATTGGATTTATTATTATTTTCAAAAATAAGAAACCTATTTATTAAATAAATATTTAAATGCAAAACAAAACATTTAATAATAAGAATAACATAACAAAGCCGATAATTGTAATTAATTAATATTAGAAAGACGTAATATTTTAACTAAGTAACACAATAAAAATAAATAGCTAAAACTGTTTTATGCCAGATATAAATTTACTAGGTATTAGAGTTAGAATTGATGTTTGTTTGTTTTTGACACTTATTTTATGTTCTTGGATCCGGGTGGGTGGAGATTCTTCTGTTTGTTTGTCCTATATACAATTTGTGGCAATCTCCGCATGGGATGCTGTAAACTCCATAGTTTTCCAGTTTTCTCTTGTCCTTGGTGTTATCCAGGATGTCTGCCAGAGTGTCTTGTGGTTTAAAGGCTGTGTCTATGTTGTGTTTTCTTAGGACTCTTCCAATCCTATCTGTAACTCCTTTCACATACGGTAATAGGACTCAACTCTGGTTGGGGTCGCGTTCTTCTGCCCTTGTCTGTGGATGGCGCTGCCTTTCTAATGCTCTCCGTACGGACTGTTCTTTATATCCATTTACCTCTATAGTAACATACATATACATATATATATATATATATATATATATATATATATATATATATATATATATATGGAATGGAATTTTAAGTAATGTAACTCTCAGCTCAAAACATTAAGGGTGAAGTCTGGAAACTAAAGCAGTTATTGCATTTAAATGCGAGCGTACTTAAGTTATTCTAGATATATCCACAGTTAACGTTACGGAACCGAAAATAGCGTTTTAGATCCAACGATCCACCTGACTGCGCCAAAGAGGTGTCCGATGTTATTTTGCTTGATATGGAAGCTTACATACCGGCCCTTCCAACGGCATGCGTTAGTTCGACGGAAAATGCAAAGAAACAGTTGGTTCTAAACATCTTGTGTTCTTTACCAGTGGAAGTCAACGGATTTCTTTCTAATTTCTTCGGTATCAGCGCGAGTGTGCCCCAAAGGCTCCATAAGATCTGTTTCTCATTTATATTAACTATCTACTGAAAAGGATCAGAAATCCAATCTAAAGCTTTGCAGATGACAGTACTACGCCTATGTCTTCAATTAATCTGAACGCTGCGAGATTGGCTATTCATGCAAATATCCTCAGACAACAGAAAGTCGTTCAATTTAACAAAGACCTCCTGGAAGAAATTTTATCTTGGGGTGACAGTAACTAAGTAAAATTTAAGGCTACAAAAACCCAGACGGTAGTTTTATCCAAAAAATTTTACGTTGCGGAACCCGACATAGTTATGTCGGTACACTCCATTCCTCTAGAATCGTGACTCAGGTTGCTGGTCGTTAATTTGGAAGCGAATACGTCTTTGCATGAACATGTCGCATGCAAAGCAAAGAGAACTGCTCAAAAGTTCGGAGTACTATTTAATAATAATAATAATAATATGAAAACATGGAAAACCAAAATACGCCTAGAAACACAAACCGAACGCATCCAAACAGAAGAGCTGTACATCAGACGGGGTATATTTCAGGGAGACTCGCTCAGCGCTCTATGATTTTGCCTCTGTCTCAATCCACTCTCAAATATACTAAACAGAACAGAGCATGGCTTCAACATCAGACACCAAAAAGTGAATCAACATAAAATAAACCACCTCCTATATATGGATGACATAAAACTCGACGCTGCCACAAAAACGCAGCTGAAAGAACTCCCCCAAAATCACAGAAATATTCACCTTAGATGTCAATATGGAATTTGGTATAAGTAAATGCAAAGTGCTCCATATCAACAAAGGCCAGTGGAAGGGCCACCATGAGACAGAAACCATCAACAATGAAGCACTCGATAACATGTTCGACAAAGAAACATACAAATATCTAGGCTTCCAACAAAGCACCAAACTCAACCACACTCACATCAAAACAGAGCTCAGACCGAATTCCAAAACAGACTGACGAAACTTTTACAAACAAAACTCAACTCTAAGAATCTCACTAAAGCCATCAACACATTCGCTATACCTATACTCACATATTCATTTGGTATCATCAAATGGTCACAAACAGACATAGAAAATATTCACATCTTATACGATCTCAATTCACCAAATACAGGAAATTACACCCCAACGCATGCAAAGAAAGACTTACCATCGAGAGGAAGGCAGGAGGAAGGGGAATTATAGACATCAGATCATTACACACAAAACAAATACAAGCACTTAGGAAATTCTTTCATACCAAGCAAACCAGCCTCCATACAGCAACAGTCAAAGCAGACAAAAACTATACCCCACTCGACTTATCCCGGGTAGATCACCCTGCAGATACACACAGTCACACCCAGTTACAACAGAAAAAGATGAAAACGTGGTCAGAAAAAACACTCCACGGAAAACACAGATACCACATAGAACAAGACCAGGTAAATAAAAAACAATCATACACCTGGTTGCGGGATGGGCAGCTATTCCCGGAAACAGAACGCTTCTTACTTGCCATCCAGGATAAAGTCATATTAACCAGAAACTACCAAAAGCATATCATCAAAGACCCAATTATTACAGAAGACAGATGCAGAAAATGCCACAGCAGAAAGAAACGATCGAACACATAACAAGCGGATGTAAAATATTAGCCGGAACGGAATACACAGCCAGACATGACTCAGCGGCAAAAGTAGTTCACCAAGCACTAGCCACAACATACAGGCTCATAGAAAACACAGATCCCTACTACAAATACACACCAACATCCGTACTTGAAAATAAAGATTACAAACTCTACTGGGATATCAGTATCCATACAGATAAAACAGTCTCCGTCAATAGACCCGATATTACTTTTCAGTGCAAAAAAGAAAAAGTCACCTATCTAATTGACATAGCTGTCCCCAACGACACAAACATCCAAAGGAAATACACAGAAAAAATTTCCAAATACACAGACCTTGCAACGGAAATAAAAAGGCTATGGAAACAAGAAAAAGTCATCATTGTCCCCCTCATTATATCAGCCATAGGCCTTACACCAACAACATTCACACCACACTTAGTACAATTAGGACTCAACACAAACATACACAAAAACATTCAGAAGTCAGTAATTTTGAAAACATGTAACATTGTCAGGTCATTCCTTAATACACAATGGTAATGCGTTTGTGCTGACTTGGTTTGCGCCCGTCAGCCAAACATGGAACCACATTGATCAAATGTGAGAAAGAAGAACTTTTTTGTAATAATAATAATAATAAACAATTTTATTCAAAGTATGCAGAATACAGTGAATAGGACAGAGTGCATCTGAACAAAGATAAAAGAAAAAAAAACTTAATTTAACAGAAGCAAAATATATGTCCATCTGTCTTTACACTTGCCCCTAGGCAGCAACACACTAACACATGCACAACCAAATAATAATAATAATGCAGAACCAAATTATATGATGCACAACCAAATAACAAACAAAAAAAAATGTTATGTCAGTTACAGAAAGTCATGATTTAAGATTAGAAAACTTACATTTTTAGGAACAAGTAAATTCTTCGATTATTCTGCAATAACAAATGCTTTAGGTGTTTTTTGAAACATTTGACTGATTTAAATTTAAAAATGTCCGGTAGGTTGTTATAAGTTTTAACTAAATTGAAAGTGAAAGACCTTTCAAATATGCCTGTTTTATGAAGTGGGGGCGTAAGTAAGCCTCAGCTTCTTATATTTATATTATAAACGTCAGTCTTGAACGGAATTTTTTTAAAAAGATACGTAGATAACTTTGTGTAGATAATCTTATGATACAAGGTACAACAATGCAAATATCGTCTTGACTTCATGTCAATCCATTTAGTTTTCTTCAGTTTATAAGTAACTGGATTTCGTTTCTTTATACTGTAGCTAAACCGTAAACAATATTTCTGAATTTTTTGAATTATTTTTGTATCTTCTGCAAGCAGAAGCCGTAAACAACATCGCAGTCGTTAAATATAGATAAAATGATAGAATGGCAAAGCATGAGTTTAATTGAGTATTTAATAAATGTCTTGAGTTATAAAGACACCTAAGTAGACCCACTGCTCTCTTAATGCAAACCGACACGTGTTTTTTAAATCTTAAAGTTGAATCCAAAATTAAGCCAAGATTTTTTAGCCTCAGCTTTAACAGGTATCCTTTTATTAGAAATATTAACTTCAACTAATGAAGTGAGTCTCTTCACAAGAATTGGTCTACCGAACAACATTGCGATACATTTGTTGGGATTAAGTTTCAAATGATGTTCCGAACTCTCTGCATAACCTCCAAATCACCATTTATCAGTCGACAACCGTCAAGCACTGCATTCTCAGAAAAAGAGTAACACAACTGAGTATCGTCAGCGTACATCTGAGAGTTACAGACTTTGAGAAATGACGGAAATAAATGGGTATAAATGCAGAATAGAATAGGGCCCAAAATTGATCCTTGCGGGGCGCCTCTGGTCACCCTTTAGAGATCCGAGAAAGATCCACTCAAGACTCTGATGACGATCTTTGAGATATTCTCCAATAAACTTAACAGCGTCTTTGTCCCGACCTATAAACTTCAAGATATGAGTTAAAAGTGAGTGGTCGAGCATGTCAAATGCTTTTGAATAATCGAGCAAGATTAAAATAGTACATTTATTTCTATCGATCTCAATAAATATATGGTCGGTTACATTAAGAAGTGCAGTAGCACAACTGTGTGATCGCCTAAAGCAAGACTGCACTGTAGGTAAAATATCATACTTTTTTATATATTCTACGAGTACTAGTTGTGATTTTACAATATGTTCAAAAACTTTTGATAATACTGGAAGTATGCTTACAGGGCGTAAATCACTGTATGCCATATGTCTTAGGTAATGGTACAACATGCGCAGTTTTCCAGGCGGATGGATATACTGACATCTCGATACAAAAGTTTACAATATGACAAATATATTTTAAAATAAAGGGACAGCAAAAAATGATAAAACCAATAGGAATATTATCAGAACCCACAGCTTTTGTCCTTATTCGACACAAAGCTTTTGAGATCTCGGTTTTCAGTAACAGCACAAAGTTTTAAAGCAGTCTTATTTGAGTTATCAATTCTGTAATAATTTTTAGCATCGAGATCAGGGTTTTCAATTTAAGGTATTGAATTGACAAAATATTGATTTATTCCGTTCGGATTACGAAGGTTGTCAGGAAGTTTTTATTTTTAGTTTTAATAATATTTAGGTTTTTAAGTGCTTTCCATTTTTCTTTTTGGTTTGAATTTATTATAACGCTTTGAATATATGCTTTTTTCTCCCTTCTTATTGGGCTGTTAGTAAAATTTCTGTAGTTTCTGTAGACGTTAAAGTCCTCTGGCTTTTTTGTTCTTCTATATTTACATTTGGCCTTATTTTGAACTTGAATGCTTTACACTCCACTACAGCTGTTAATTCTGTATAAGGCTCAAATTTTACCAACGATGGAAGACTACTCTGATACTTTGGAAAAGTGAGGAACGGTTGGACTTGAGTAATTCCACAGAAAGTGGTCGATAGATGTAACCCACTTAATTCTTACCAGAGCAGTGCATGCTAGGAATACACATCGCGCTAATACTTCACATCAGTATGAAGTTCAATTTGCCACTTCTTGTACAACTCTTTTCAAATCTAAGTTGGGAATATGGAATCTTTGGCACAATGATACTACTCAGTATATATCACCACTACGCCAAACACTTTATTTTTGCTCTCGACGCGCGTTTCGCTAACCATGTTAGCTTCATCAGGAGCGATGATTGTCTAAAGCTAAACTATAAATCTACCCTATTTAAACTTAGCCTAACCCTTGAATTACTCAGGCAGAACTAATGGCATAGGCAAAGCTATCAGTTCCGGTGAAGTAACCAGTAGAAGGGACTATAAGGAATAGGCCCTCTATCTTTATTTAAACTACTTTTACATTTTATAATTTCCATAGCTTCCTATGTTCAACAATCTCCTATCAGATACATTTTTTATTAATCTTAGATTATCTAATGTTATACTATGATCAGCTTCAAGGGCATGTTCGGCAATGCTAGACTTTTCTGTTCTACTGTATTTTAAGTGTGCTAACTGTTCTTTAAATCGTGTTTTAATTGACCTTTTAGTTTGCCCAACATACTTTTTGTCACTTATTTACTAAGTCATCGTCATAACCATTAACTCTAGTTATATTTCTAATACGATTCCTTTCTTTATTAAAGTTTATTCTATTCAGAGAGAAAGTGACCAGACGATGAACCAAAATTGGTCACTTTCCCTCCGAATAGAGTAAACTTTACTAAAGAAAGGAATCGTATTAGAAATATAACTAGAGTTAATGGTTATGACGATGACTTAATAAATAAGCTAATAAATAGACATAAGTTTAGGTTTAATATTCAGAATTCCACCTTTTTTACACGCAACGAAAATAACACCAAGTATATCTCCATACCATATAATCCGAAATATAGCAAGGGACTTAATAAGGTATTTAATAAGGTAGGCCTCACCTTAGTCTACAAGTCATCAGACAATCTGAGGAATATCTTAGGAAATCCCAAAGATAAGATTCCTAACTGTGAGAAAAGTGAAATTTATGAAATTAGTTGTAATGATTGTGACAAAAAGTATGTTCGGCAAACTAAAAGGTCAATTAAAACACGATTTAAAAAACATTTAGCACACTTAAAATACAGTAGAACAGAAAAGTCTAGCATTGCCGAACATGCCCTTGAAGCTGATCATAGTGTAACATTAGATAATCTAAGATTAATAAAAAAAATGTATCTGATAGGAGATTGTTGAACGCATACGAAAGTATGGTAATTATAAAACGTAAAAGTAGTTTAAATAAAGACAGAGGGCCTATTCCTTATAGTCCCCTCTACTGGTTACTTGAGCGGAACTGATAGCTTTGTCTATGCCATTAGTTCCGCCTGAGTAATTCAAGGGTTAGGCTAAGTATAAATAGGGTAGATTTGTAGTTTAGTTTTAGTCAATCATCGCTCCTGATGAAGCTAACATGGTTAGCGAAACGCGCGTCTAGATCAAAAATAAAGTGTTTGGTGTAGTGGTGATATATACTGAGTAGTCTTTTCAAATCATTCCAAAGGGAGAGGAGAACCTCATCCTTTTGGAATGATTTGCCGAGGACTGTATTTCCTACCGAGTACAATTAACAGCTATTCAAGACCAGCTATACAACCTTCGGGTGCTTTAGGTCTTATCCATATTTTAACATCCTAATTCGTTAATTTGTATAACATTTAAGTATTTTTATTAAAATTATCTCAAATTTTTTATTTCTTTATCCGATTACTCCACCCCTAATCCGGATACAAAAATTGTAAAAGAGATAACAAAAAGCAAAATTATAAATTCAATAGACTTTTTAAAATACACATTTTGCGTCCGGAATACAGATTGGCTCGCAATCAATTATGATAAAATTTTATCGTCTGCTCTTTTTAAAAATCGTACGCAACCGAGCTACAGACAAGTCTTTTTATTAAACAAGTTTGAACGACTTTTCGTAAAACTTTTTCGAACTTCTCCCCATTAATTCCTATTTCAATCGTTATGATTAAAATTGCATTTTAGTCTTTTCTTCTGGCAAAATATCTTCGCTATTTAATTAATTCGTCTTTTTACTTTTTTTGCTAGAAGTACTGTAGTCGTGAAAAATTACAATCTGTGATTTACTTGTTTCTTCGGGGTCTGTAACTCACTAGGAATACAGTATTTAATTTCTACCGATTGCTTTCTTTTATCTGCCCATCTGTTAGTACGATAACTCGCAACTAAATGAGATGTCAATTTCAAACTTGATACCCATATAAAATTAGACGTAGAAAAATCGACAAACTCTCAAGAAGCCAACATTATAGTAAAGGTATGTTACTGGTGGTAAGCCGCTCGAACCGGACGAGACTGGAGATTAAGGCAGTGCTTCCCTGCGTTAGGGTAGGGGCCCACCTGAAGTTGGGTTAGCAAGAAACCAGAACCGAACCTAACGGAAACTACCAACGATATGTTTTAGTAGATGTTCACTTAAACCAGCAGGTGATGATAGGAGAGGGAATAATGAAAAATGTCTTGTAATGCTAGAATGCATATATATATATATATATATATATATATATATATATATATATATAAAGTGTCATTCATAAAGTTTGCACCATATGGGAAAAATTTTTATTATAAGAGTTTTTGAAAATTTAACTTCGAAATATGTTAGTACAGGTTTTATGATTAGGATTACACCCAAATTAGTTCATGACGTCACATGCCTTACCCGTCAAATTTGACACTTAAATTTTAAAAAGTGAAAAAAATCGTATTTTTATTGAGAATAACGAAAAAAGTTCTAAAGAATATAATATGATAGGCTTTCACGTATCTTTGTTGCAGTTGCCATGAATTTCGTGTTTTATTCCTTTGTCACATAAAACCTCAAACTGACATTAGTTTGTTCACTATTATTAATGCAATAATAACAGTTTTCTAAATTTTCTGCTTTAATAAAAATGCCAATTAAATTGACTAATCAAGATAAAATAGAAATAGTTTGGATCATGGGTGATAACTACAAAACTCAAGGAGAAGCTGCCGTCATTTTTAACCAACGACATCTGGAAAAGTGATAACGCATGCAACAGTAGGAAGAATTCTTACCAACCTTAAAAATACTAGATGTGTGGAGAATAATTTAAAACGTCAACATGAAAATTGGGTTACTAATGAGGATGATGAGTTACGCAGTGTGATTGAAACGCCTAGAATTTTAATTGCCAAAATATCGCACAATGTAGGTATCTTATAATTCAGTAAAGAGTGCTTAAGAAAAATAGGTTTAAACCTTATAAACCAAAGTTTGTCCACACAAAGAACAAGATTATGATAGGCATATGTATTTTCTTTCTGGCTGCAAAGTGAAAGTGAAGAAGACCCGTCATTTACAAAGTATATTTTGTTCAGTGATGAATGTACTTTTAATTCTAATGGTGTTGTCTCGTCGCAAAATTGTAGATGGTGGGCGGATAGCAATCCAAATTTTTGCAATAGATACAACAGATCAATATTCCTTTAAAACTAACGTTTGGTGCGGTATTTTTAATAACAGAATTATTGACCCGTTTTTTTTAGAGAAAATCTTACAGCCGCGAGGTACGTCATAAACAATGAACTTTCCAATGAACTGGAAGATTTTAGTTCAGTGGAAAGAATGAAAATGTACTTCCAACATGAATCACCTAGTCACACCTTGGAAATTAGAAATTGCCTGGACGAAAACTTTTCTGGGAAGTGGGTTTTCCTATGAAATACCTTGGCCGCCGCGGTCACCCGATCTTACGCCCTGTGACTTTATTTCGTGGAGGTATTTAAAAAAATTTCGTTTATGCTCAGAGACCTTTTGAAAATATTACACACTTAGAAGAAACTGTCCGCCAGTCTGTAAATAAAATCAAGCCGGAGTTCTATGCGAATGTTCGTTATGAAATTTATAACAGAAATATTATATGCATTGAAAAGGAAGGAAGAAGCGTAGAAACTTAAGAACGTTTTTTTATTTAGTAAATAACACTTTACGGCCTAATTAATTTTTTTCCTAACATTTAGTAAAACATTAACGACTAAAAAAGTATATAATATATAAGAAAAAACTTTCGATTATCATTTTCAGGGGACATAATTGAAAAAAGTGAATTTTGACAATTTTTTTTTGAAAATTGGCAAATTGACCTAAAACTAAAATACAATCTATTTTTGATATTTTGTTAAGAATATCCGTTTTTTCCAGTTTTAAATTTTAAATGTCAAATTTGACAGTTGACGGTGTATTATCCCTCTTCAATTCCTCTAAAGACTTTCTCTCTCTGTCATTTCATTCACGTATACCCACGTGGCTTGTAGCTGATGCTAATGTAAAGTATAATAGTTTTTTAAATGATATAGACCTACGACTTTATACATTTTTAAATATGTTCAAATTTATTGAAAATAAATGTGTCTCCATTTGACTACAGGAGTCACCCATTTTAATATATTAAACCATTGCATAACACCGTGAATATATGTGAATATATATATATATATATATATATATATATATATATATATATATATATATATATATATTACTCAGTATATATCACCACTACACCAAACACTTTATTTTTGCACTCGACGCGCGTTTCGCTAACCATGTTAGCTTCATCAGGAGCGATGATTGACTAAAGCTAAACTACAAAAATCTACCCTATTTATACTTAGCCTAACTCTTGAATTACTCAAGCGGAACTAATGACATAGGCAAGGCCATCAATTCCGGTCAAGTAACGAGTAGAGGGGACTATAAGGAATAGGCCCTCTGTCTTTATTTAAACTACTATTTAATTTAGAAACAAAATCATCAATATTTGCTTTACTTGTATCAAAAATCGCGAAAATGTCATCCACATACCTATACCATACCCTTGGGAAATATTCGAATTCTTGACTGGCTTCGATTTCAAACTTACTCATGAATAAATGAAATCGAAGCCAGTCAAGAATTCGAATATTTCCCAAGGGTATGGTGTAGGTATGTGGATGATATTTTCGCGATTTTTGATACAAATAAAGCAAATATTGATGATTTTGTTTCTAAATTAAATAGCCGGTATGATTCCATTAAATTCACTTACGAAGTTGAGAACAAAGGACAATTGCCTTTTCTAGATATTTTAATTATTAAAAATAATAATAGATTAGAATTTGATATATATAGGAAGGACACAGTAACAGATAGATATATTCCTAATGATTCATTTCATTGCAAACAACATAAATTAGCCTCATTACATTTTTTAGTTCATCGTTTAATCACTTTCCCTCTGAATAGAGTAAACTTTAATAAAGAAAGGAATCGTATTAGAAATATAACTAGAGTTAATGGTTATGACGACGACTTAGTAAATAAGCTAATAAATAGACATAAGTTTAGGTTTAATATTCAGAATTCCACCTTTTTTACACGCGAAGAAAATAACACCAAGTATGTCTCCATACCATATAATCCGAAATATAGCAAAGGACTCAATAAGGTATTTAATAAGGTAGGCCTCACCTTAGTCTATAAGTCATCAGACAATCTGAGGAATATCTTAGGAAATCCCAAAGATAAGATTCCTCATTGTGAGAAAAGTGGAATTTATGAAATCAGTTGTAATGATTGTGACAAAAAAGTATGTTGGGCAAACTAAAAGGTCAATTAAAACACGATTTAAAGAACATTTAGCACACTTAAAATACAATAGAACAGAAAAGTCTAGCATTGCCGAACATGCCCTTGAAGCTGATCATACTGTAACATTAGATAATCTAAGATTGATAAGAAAATTTATCTGATAGGAGATTGTTAAACGCATACCTAAGTATGGAAATCACAAAATGTAAAAGTAGTTTAAATAAAGACAGAGGGCCTATTCCTTATAGTCCCCTCTACTGGTTACTTGACCGGAAGTGATGGCCTTGCCTATGTCATTAGTTTCGCTTGAGTAATTCAAGGGTTAGGCTAAGTATAAATAGGGTAGATTTGTAGTTTAGCTTTAGTCAATCATCGCTCCTGATGAAGCTAACATGGTTAGCGAAACGCACGTCGAGCGCAAAAATAAAGTGTTTGGTGTAGTGGTGATATATACTAAGTAATATATATATATATATATATATATATATATATATATATATATATATATATATTCACGGTGTTATGCAATGGTTTAATATATTAAAATGGCTGACTCCTGTAGTCAAATGGAGACACATTTATTTTCAATAAATTTGAACATATTTAAAAATGCATAAAGTCGTAGGTCTATATCATTTAAAAAACTATTATACTTTACATTAGCATCAGCTACAAGCCACGTGGGTATACGTGAATGAAATGACATAGAGAGAAAGTCTTTAGAGGAATTGAAGAGGGATAACATATATATATATATATATATATATATATATATATATATATATATATATATATATATATATATATATATATATATATATATATTTGTGTGTGTGTGTGTTTATATATTACAAATTTAATTTTGACTCTTGGATGGAGCTTTGTTCTAGACTATTGAATTGAAACTAAAGCACTTGAATTACTTTTTATTGTAAACACTTAACCGGGGCCAGAAATCAAATATATCATGTTATTCGTCTTTGTCGGAATTCTTTGAGTCAGGGAATCTCTATTTTCAATTTTAAAAAAAACAGTAAAAACAGAGAAAATATGAGTTTTTATTCATAAACATCACATAAGCCCTTCGTCAGTTCAAATTTTATCTACATATGCACCATTTCAGAGCTGCCCGGTCCACAATTTTCATTTCACCCTATTAATTAATATTTCTTGCTTATATAATCTTTTTATCTCCAGCTGTCTATGAAGATATTGTTTTTTTTCGCTCGTCTTTCTTATGTTTATTCTCTTTACATGTCCATATCATGTAAGTTTTTTTTTGCTCGATGTCCTACAATAACGTTTCTTAGTCGTTTATCACTCGCCCATTCTAGAAATTTCACGTAATTCTCTCATCACGTCCATTTCTATAGGTTCTTACCCCTTACCTCTTTTGATTATGGTTCCAGAGATATTTAATTCACGTCTCTTGCTATTTTCCCAACTCTGCAGAATGCTGTCAAAGCAGGTTTTTTGCTTGTATTATGCTGAGATTTTTCTTCCTATTATTCGTAACTTCAGTGATACTCAGATACCAGATATTCTTGATATACAGATATTTTATCATTTTGGAGGTTTTATTGTTTGCCTCTATAAGAATATTTACAAGATACATCTGGTGCTAGAATGAAAGCAATACTGCCAGAAGTCCAACAGACAAGTACGATAACTTAGCTCTGATTTGACGGATATGTATTTTTTCTTTTGAGATACCTCACTAAAATTTATTCCAACAATTTTCTCTCTAGAATAACTAAAAGAGATATCTGGCAAGAAATGCAGTAATCACGAAAATGTCGCAGTAATCAATAATCTCGTCGTTAGGTATACAATAAAAAGCTTTTTTTATTTATCGATTTGTTTCTAGTGTTCCCCACGGAACACTTATGGGATCACTTCGGCGTCTTTGTATCTGTCAATCACACCCGATTTTTTCCGAAATTATTTGACATAGAAAGTTGAAATTTGGCACAAATATAGCCATTGATAGCTTAAGCAGCACTCTGCAGTTTTGAAAGTTAAATTTTGACTTAAGGGGTTAGTTTTGGAGGATAAAATGTTTACCAGGTCATCCAGTGGGTTGGCTAGTAAAAGCTTGTGAAAGCACAAGTTCAAAAATATATATGATGTAATACTTGCGCACACATTTCTTTGTATTATTTTTAAAAAATAGCCAAAAACCTCTATCTTCCCTACTATCTCAGAAAGTACTAATCAAAAAATTTTGAAAAAATTCTAAAATATTTTCCATAAAGTGTAGATTAAGGGAAAATTATCATGAATGCAATACGTTTGATAATTTATCTGGTATAAAAAAGACTATTTGGCTTGATAATATGGATATACTTTTCATTATATGCACTGGTGGCCAACAAATAGGTACAGAGACAAAATAATTTTATTTTATTTGTTACGGAACACGATGGTAGGATAGAACGAACTGTAATAAATACGCATACCTAATAGTCCATCGAAAGCTGACACAACAGCTTTCAAGCCGTTTATAACTAAACAAATATTTTGGTAGTAAATATATGTTTTACACTTTTATTACTAAATTCTAGTATGAACTAGATTGATTAATTGGCTATTAGGAAGCTAAGATGCTATAACTACCATACATTATTGACTAAGAAAAAAAAACGTGAAAATACATATTGGATCTTAAGATATATGCATGTCAGGGACCTAATTAACTTAGCCTAGGTATTCGTACGGAACACTAATTACGCAAGTCCGACTTGCCCTTGGCCAATTTACTTTCAGTTTTTCAAAAAAATAACACATCTTTGAGACGTCTCATATTTTAAATAACGGGCTAGAATAATCGACATCAAACATAATATTTACATTGATCTTGCCATAATCGAAATAAAAAAAGATAGTACCTACATTTGCGTTGAGGATAAAATAAAATTTATGTATTCTAACCACTGAAATTTTTGTTTTTTACGGCCTGACATGGCAAATATTGTCGTTTTCCAGTTTAATTCTGTTTCAAGCACGTATAACCTACTTTTTTCAATAACGTCCTATAAAATTCGTGAGTTTTCGCATTTTTTTTTTTTTTCATTTATGTTGGACGATTTTCGCAAAATATAATGAAAATACAATACGTTGTCTATGTTATGGAATAAACTCATACTAGGAAAAAATTTCAAATTTATTTGGTGAAGGTCAATTTTGGATTTGTTGCCTTATTTTTAAAGCTTCGAGCATTTTTAAATAATTAGAGCGGTAGTAGGTATTCTAACATTTAAATTTAAAAGATAATATAAATAAGGGTCTGTAACTATGACCTCATGACTGTCGAAAGGGCCATACTATAGTATATATTATATTAAATTTTACAAACATAAAAGATTTTTTTATGGTTTACTGATGGAAATGCTTTAACACATTTTCAAATTTTTAGGATTGGGAACTAACCAGAAAATAATGTTAGTTGTTAATTATTTTTATTCCTAACAAGAATAGGATGTACAGGTGATAAGGACATGATTAAAAGGACGACCTAAATAAATCAGTAGCAGTTATTTATCTGTTTTCTGATTTCATTTGGAAGAACTAACTGTAGAGGGACATTTTTTAAGTGTCTCACCTCATTCACTTTTTTCCTGTCGAACATATCAAAAAAAATTTTTTCAGTACTAAACTTAGTTTTTCATGAAGAATCTAAGTATAATAATATACAATTTTTCACTTATCAAATTTGACAATTTACAAGGCCAACTGAGATTTTTTTAAATGGCACCCTCTACATATGAGCACACCAACCAATATCATTTTTCAGTCCATTTACAAAAACTCTAAACCATTTATTTTCAGTCTTTACCGATATACAGGGCATTCAAGATATTGAATAGGATTTTCACCTTTAAGTGGCTCAGTCGATTTACAATCTTCCTATTTGGCATGTCAAAAAAATTATTTTATTAATAAATTTGACAGGTGACAAATCTTTCGTTATCATATTTGACTTCCTCACAAAAACTTAAGTTTACTAGTAAAAGAATTTTTTTGATATGCCAAATAAGAGGATAAAAAATGTTGAGAGCTACATAAAATTTAATATTCGATTTAACAACTTGAATGTCCTGTATATCGGTAATGACAGAAAATAAATATCGATAGTTTATATTTTTTTAAACGGACTGAAAAATGTTATTTAACGGTGTGCTTATAGTAGAAGGTGACATTTAAAAAAAAAATACCTAGTTGGCTTTGTAACCTGTCAAATTTAAAGTGACAAATTGTATGTATTTAGTTTCTTCATAAAATAAATAACAGGCTAAGTGCATGTCGGACTTGCGCAATTAGTGTTCCGTACGTGGAATGCTTTTAAAATAAATTTTTTGTTACGGAGGTATAAAATGATCAATGACTTCACAAAACACACCCCAAATGAGTTTTCAACAACGTTTGTTTCCAATTTTTGTTGAAAACTGATGACCTTGAAATTTTTGTTTTTTATATGCCAGATAAATTATTAAAGGTAATACACTCATGATAATTTTCATTCAATCTATACCCTGTGGAGAATGTTCCAGAATTTTTTCAAATTTTTTTTGATCGGTACTTTTCGAGATAAGGGGAGGATAGCGATTTTTGGCATTTTCTTAAAAAAATAATACAAAGAAAAGTGTGCGCAAGTATTACATTATATATATTTTTGTATATTTCATTTTTTTACAAGCTTCCATTTGTCAAAATGTGACTTTTAAAACTACCCAACTTTGATGAGGCTATCAATTCCTATATTAGTGCCAAATTTCAACTTTCTATGTCATAGAGTTTCAGAGAAAATCGGATATGACAGACGGCTAGATAGACGGATAGGCAGACGGACAAATACCGAAGTGATCTTATAAGTGTTTTCGTACGGAACACTAAAAATAAGTTTAGTACTGAAAACATTTCTTTGGTATGCTCAATAGGAAAATGGTGAATAAGCTGAGACTTAAAAAAATGATATTGTACAGGCTGGTCGAAATTAGACACTTCTAAAGGAGGTAGACGAAAACTGATGTTGTCTGAGGCTCAATTTTTATGACAAACTCAATTGTGAAAACTGCATATCGATATCTAGTACCGTTTCAGATATACAGGGTGTTTTTCCAAAATCTGCATTTTGGAAAAATGTTTGTAATTCTTTCCTATTAAAAATTTTTGATTTCTGTAAAAAACATTCTCAAGGCACTTTTTCACGTTGATTTCAGTGTAAGTTACATTTTTTACAACTAATATTTTAATAGTTATTATCGCAGAAATATATTTTTTAAATGGGATACCCTGTATATTTTTCCTTATACCAATAGAACTTTAAATTACCATTCTAAAAATATAGCACACTTTATATTTTGCTTAAATCTACTTCAAAATATAAAGGTTTTCAGTTTTTACGCGAGTTTTAAATGCACATTTTGTGAAGTAGGCTTTGGACGGAGCGGACGTATGGTTTAATTCAATTGTTTACTCGTAGTTGTCAAATTTTACTTCTGGATCAGTTATTGAATTGTCAAATAAATCGCAATGAAGTTTGAAAATTACGAAAAATGGCATATGATACTGTGTTTTATACAAACCGGAGAAAATTTGGAAGCGGCAAGTAATTTGTACCACGAAAGGTATCCAGAGAGGCGTGAACCCTTCAAGGATATATTCGCTCGATTGCGAGATAACCTAGTTAATAGTGGTCAGTTTAAAAAAAACGACCCAAAAATTATGCATCAAACAGGGATAAGGAGTTAGAAGAAATAGTAGTTTTAGGAACTATCGGAAATAATCCCAATACTTCAACCCGACAGTTAAAAAATCCACTGGACTACCAAGAACAAATGTAAGTGGTACTTTGAAGAAGCACAAATTCAGGCCATATAGGACAAGAAAAGTTCATCACCTTAGAGACGGAGATTTTCAACGGCGTATCGATTTTTGTCAATGGTTTCTGGAGAATTGTAACCATGTTCCGAATTTTTCATTAAATTGCATTTGAACAGACGAAGCTTATGTAAGCAATGCAGGTATTTTTAACCGTTACAATTCTTATATGTGGGCACAAGAAAATCTTCATTTAGTTGTGGAGCAAAGAAATCAAGGCAGATTTGGACTTAATGTGTGAGCAGGAATTTTTAGAGGCAGGGTTATAGGTCCATTTATTTACGAAGGAACACTCACCTCTCAGAGATATTTAGAAATTTTAAGACACCAAATAGAACTTCTTGTTGATGAACTGCCTTTAATGGACCTTAGAAATATATTTTTTTCAACACCTCGGGGCATCCCCTCATAACGCTGCAGTTATCAGCAATTTTTTTATCAGTCAATTTCGGCAATAACTGGATAGCCAACCAAGGTCCGAACCGTTGGCCGACAAAGTTACCAGATTTAACACCCATGGTCTTCTATCTTTGGGGAAGATTGAAAGACCTAATTTTTAAATTGCCGTCAAACACTAGGCAAGAGTTAGAAGTCGCCGTGATACAAACTTTTGCAGCTCTCACTCCTCTTGAACTAATCAACTCGATAAGAAGTGTCCCAAAAAGGTGCCGCCTATGTGTAAATGAAACTGGTCAACATTTCGAACATCTCTTATAGAAAATTGTTTTGTTTTAGTGTTCTCTACTTGGAATAAATTGTTTTATTGTTGTTTTGTTTTATTTTCTACATAGTTTAAATTACTATAGCATTTAGTAAATTTCATTGTAGTTATAACTCTTAGGGTTACTTCTGGGAATTTTTTTTTACGATTTGACTGCTATCGGTAAACAATTGATATTGCCGCTCCGTTCAAAGCCTACTTCACAAAATGTGCATTTAAAACTCGTATAAAAACTAAAAACCTTTATATTTTGAAGTTGAGTTAAGTAAAATATAAAGTGTGCTGTATTTTTAGAATGGTAGTTTAAAGCTCTATTTGGATAAGGAAAAATATACAGGGTATCCCATTTAAATATATATATATATATATATATATATATATATATATATATATACATATATATATATATATATATATATATATATATATATATATATATATATATATATATATATATATACATATATATATATATATATATATATATATATATATATATATATATATATATATATATATATATTATATATATTTTTGCGTTAATAACTATTAAAATATTAGTTGTAAAAAAATGTAACTTACACTGTTGAAATCCACGTGAAAAAGTGCTTTGAAAATGTTTTTACAGAAATCAAAAATAGGAAAAGAATTACAAACGTTTTTTCCAAAATGCAAATTTTTGAAAAACACCCTGTATATCTGAAACGGTACTAGATATCGATATGCGGTTTTCACCATTGAGTTTATCATAAAAATTGAACCTCAGACACCGACATTAGTTTTCGTCCCTTTAGATAAAGAGGTTTACCTTTAAAAGGACCACCCTGTACATGTAATTATTTAAAATAACACACATAGGCATTTTCTACGTGTATTTTGAATTTAAAATATTTTTTCTTTACGAAAAAGCATGTTTTAAATATGCAAAAATTTAATTAAATTACATATAACAAATGTTTTACATATAATAACAAATGTAGATAAATACAAACAGAAACCAGGTTTGTGTTGTGTGTGTGTCTATTTTTAAAACGTGTTAATTAAAAACATTTGTTAAAATCAAGGATGATAAAAAAATACTCATTCAGAAAAAAAAAATTAAAAATAATTTTTATTCCATTTTAATTTTTTTTCAAATACTGTTATTTTCAGGATTTTATGTTACTATTTACAAAATAAACTGGAAAATAAAATAATTTGCCTAGTCCCGCAAATATGCAATAAATAATGATTCTAATTTTCTTCCCACTATAAAATCACTTAAAGCAAGCTTGACAACTCTAAATTTTGGACATCTCTACCATTGATTCATGATCGTGGTTGTATTATAAGAGTTACAAAAAAAAAGTTAGTTAGAGGACACTGGAAATAAAAAAAAAATAAAATTGTTAGATTCTTGACATAAGCGACCTCTCTTGCCAACGAGAAGAGGCTCTGGAGTCCCCAAACTTTGATGTGGTTAAAAATAACGACTCAACAAACCACAAGGTTCATCTGTATCCTGTATCGACCACCAAGCGATACTAACTTTAAAGCACTTTTCGCTTCTCTTGCAGTCACCATCGATCATTTACAAATTAACTATCCAAATGCCGAAATTGCCATCCTGGGCGACTTTAATGTCCACAACATCAACTGGCTTAAATATTCAAATACTACCGATGAACAAGGTCGTGAAGCCGAATCATTTTCAATCAGTTGTGGCTTAACTCAGTTTATTGACGAACCAACACGGCTCCCTGATCGAGACGGGGAGTTCGCCAGTCTTCTTGATCTGTTTTTAACCACCAATCCGGAGATTTACACGGTCAGCGTAAATCCGCCATTAGGTTCTTCCGACCATAAACTATTATCGACATCGAGTATCCTACCAATCAGTGACAGAGAGGCGCCTAAACCGCGCAAGATTTGGCACTACAAATCTTCTAAATGGGAAGATCTCATGGAATATTTTCGAACTTTCCCTTGGTTAGACGTTTGTTTTCGATCCGATAACCCATCTGACTGCGCCAAGGAGGTATCCGATGTTATTTTGGCCGGTATGGAGGCTAACATCCCTTTTTCGAAGAAATGCCCTTCCAACGGCAAGCCTTGGTTTAACCGAAAATGCAAAGCTGTTGCTTCTAAAAATCTTGCTTACCGACATTGGCGTGAAAATCCTAACACCATAAATCGTAACACCTTTGTTCGTGCCAGGAACAGATGCAAACAAATTATCAACGAAACCAAGGAGGCACACAATCAACAGATTAGAAACAAAACTTCTCGCTTGTCCCGGCAATTCCAGGTCCAGCGTATCATAAAACGTATTCTGATGAAGCTAGACACCAAAAAGGCTTCTGGCGCTGACGGAATATCTGCCATAGTTCTCAAAAACTGTGCGAGGGAACTAACACCAGTTTTCTGTAGACTTTTCAACCTATCTTACAGAAAGGGAATATTTCCTTCCTGCTGGAAAAGTGCCACAGTTCAGCCAATACCTAAAAAAGGCAAGAAGACCTTGCCAAATAACTACCGACCAATCGCACTGCTTTTAATAATATCGAAAGTCATGGAAAAGGCTATCAATCAGCATCTTCTAAAATATCTTGAAGGATTCAACATTATTAGCGATCACCAATATGGCTTTTGTAAAAATAGATCAACAGGAGATCTCCTGACTTATGTAACACATGTTTGGAACAACGCAATTGAACACTTTGGAGAATCTCGAGCGGTTGCTCTTGACATATCCAAGGCATTCGACCGTGTTTGGCACGATGGGCTGTTGGCTAAGCTGCGTTCTTATGTATGTCTGAAAAGTTCTGTTTGTGGCTCTCATGTTTCCTCAGAGAGCGTTCTTTGCGAGTGGCAATCGACGAATTTCTTTCTAACACACTATCAACGCCGGTGTACCCCAAGGCTGGAAAAGACCGAGAATCCAATCTACAGCTTTGCAGATGACAGTACACTTATCTCTTCATTCACTTTGAACGCTCGGACATCGGCTACTCAGATGAATATCCGCAGACAGCAGGAAGTCATTCAACTTAACAAAGACCTGGAAGAAATTCTATCTTGGGGTGACAGTAACCAAGTGGAATTTAACGCTACAAAAACCCAGGCGGCAGTTTTTTTCTAAAAAAGTTAACGTTGCTGAACCCGGCATAGTTATGTCGGGGCACTCCATTCCTCTAACATCCTCAATCTGTTGGGCGTTAATCTGGGAGCAAATATGTCCCGGCATGAACATGTTGCAGGCATAGCAAGGAGAGCTTCTCAGAAGTTGGGAATATTATTTCAAACCAGAAAGCTTTACACTTCACAACAACTGTTAATTCTTTACAAAGCTCCAATTCGACCAACTATGGAATACTGCTCCCATGTTTGAGGCTCCACTCCCAAACATACACTGCATTTGTTGGATTCTATTCAGAGAAGAGCTGTTCGTCTGATTGAAGGCCCGGAACTGACAGGTAGCCTTGATTCGCTGGAACATCGAAGAACGGTTGGCGACTTGAGCCTATTCTACAAGTATTTTCATGGAAAGTGTTCGAAGGATGTAGCCCGTTTAATTCCTCCCAGAGCGGTGCATGTTAGAAGTACACGTCACGCTAATACTTCACATCCGTATGAGGGTCAGCTTGTTACTCCTCGTACAACGCTTTTCAAGCAGTCATTTATATGGAGAACATCATCCCTTTGGAATAATTTACCCAGGACTGTGTTTCCCACCGAGTACAATTTACAGCGATTTAAGAACAACGTGAATCGCTTTCTCCGCACAGATGTCGCTCCTGTAGCGCTTTAGGGACTTCCCTGTAGCACGTGTGCTAGACCTATAAAAAAAAATAATAATACATTTTTTATATATTTTTTTATAGGTATAGCACACATGCTGAAGGAAAATCCTTAAAGCGCGACAGGAGCGACGCATGTGCGGCAAAAACGATTCACAATGGTCTTGAATCGCTGTAGATTGTACTCGGTAGGAAACACAGTCATGGGCAAATCATTCCAAAGGGATGAGGTTTTTCATATTAAAGACTACTTGAAAAGGCTTGTACCATGAGTGATAAGCTGAACATCATACAGGTGTGAAACTAAGAGGAATTGAGCAGACCATATCCATAGAAAACTTTCCATGAAAATACTTGTAGAATAGTCGCTAACCGTTGTTCGATGTTCCAAGGAATCAACGTTACTTGTAAGCTCTGGGTCTACAGTCAGGTGAACAGCTCTTTCCTGAATAGAATCCAAAAAATGCAGTGTATGTTTGGGAATAAACCCTCAAACATGGGAGCAGTATTCTATCGTTGATAAAATTTGAGCTTTGTGCAAAATTAACAGTTTTTGGGGCCTATAGGGCTTTTCAGCTTGAAGTAATAATCTCGGATTTTAGAGAGCTATCTTTGCTATGCATGCAACGTGTTCATGCTAAGATGTATTTGCTCCCAAATTAACTCCTAGCAAATTGAGTGATGAAGCTAGAGAAATGGAGTGTCCCGACATAACTATATCGAGTTCAGCAACGTTAACTTTTTAGAAAAACTACCGCCCGAATTTTTGTAGAGTTAAATTCTACTTGGTTACTGTTAGAATTTCCTCCAGGTCTTTGTTAAGTTGAACGACCTCCTGCCATCTGCGGATATTTACATAAGTAGCCAAGATGTTGATTGATAGGCTTTTCTCTAACTTTCTATATTATCGAAAACAGTCCGACTGGTCTGTCGTTTAGTAAGGTCATCTTGCCTTTCTTAAGTATATACGATGAAAGAACACCCCACTTATCCAATACCTCACTCTTTTAGCTAGATATATATTCAACAACTTATTATTATGCTTAAAATTTGTACATTTTTTCAAACAAAAACTTGTAAAAATTCTTAATTTACTGGTTATAAGTAAAATTTTTAAATATTACAGAGTACAATTTTTAACTCACTCTCAGTTGAATTTAATATATCCCTCTTATATTATCGGTCAAAAGTCAAGGACTGTTCAAATACCAGAAGTAAAAAGAGGAAAAAAAAACAAAATAAATCTCCTTTTATGCCCGACAACTTAAGCCAAACAAATACTCCACTTAGGAATTCTAAATTATGATCTGAGGTAGGCGTCCTTTCGGTATACTCTTTTATAAGGCTTGTCTAAATGAACACATCATTATTTAGTCAAGTAAGAAAAAAATTCAGAAGTGGGGTCAAAAGAAAATTGTCGAACTTGTTTAAAAGAATATTTTATATATATATATATATAATATATATATATATATATATATATATACCAGGTGTACGAGTATGAAAAGCGGATTTTTTTTTCTAAAAAAAACATGTTAAATTCGGAAGAATAATAAAAGTGCATTATTCCTAGTATGCTCCATCGCTGGTTATACATTTTTCCCATCTTTCGGGAAATTTGTGAATACCACGCCAGTAAAAATCTTCCCCTTTTGCTGCGAACCATTCATCGAGCCATTTTTTTTTTTCACATCTTCGTACGAACCAAAGCGCTGCTCAGTAACTGCGTGACCCATCGATGCAAACAAGTGGTAATCGGAAGGAACCAAGTCTGGTGAGTAAGCCGCATGGGGTAGAACTTCCCAGCTGAGTGCTTCCAACGTGTCGCGAACTGGTTTTGCCGTATGCGATGGAGCATTGTCATGAAAAATGACATTGTGTTGCCTCTTTCGGTATTCTGGCCTTTTTTCAAGCAGCGTTTTTCCAGGTTTTAACAGCTCATAATAGACCACGCCCCTCTGTTTCCACCAAACACAGAGCATCGTCTTTCTGCCAAAGAGATTCGGTATTGCGATCGATGTGGATGGGCGCGCAGAAACGACTTCCTTTGTACCGAGCTAGCAAAATGTCACACGTGTTTTTGCGCTTTTCCATTTACCTGTCGTTCAACTCATGTGGTACCGGTCTTCTAAATCTTTCCCATCTCACGTAGCCAATTGGAAACAGCTTGTTAACTAACGCCCAATTGCTCGGCGAGTTGTTTTTGTGTTTGCGAATCATCTTCGTCCGACAATGCTTGCAATTCCACATCTTCGTATTTTTTTGTCGGTTTTCCACGTTCCTTGTCTGCAACATCGAAGTCACCACTTTTGAAACGCCGAAACCATCGTTCACACGTATCTTGCAATGGAGCATGTTCACCATAAGCTTCTCGTAGTAATCGGTATGATTCAACAGCAGTTTTCTTCAAATGAAAACAAAAAATTAATGCTGTCCGCGAATGCTCTTTGTTCGGTATAAATTTCGACATATTGAACACAACAACACAACACTATGCACATACTTTTCTAATTTATCACTCGTGCGCATCTGATACCTGTTGATGACACAACAATATGGCGCTGTGTCAAATCTTTACAGCACAAACTGCATTGGTGTCCGAAATCTGCATTTCACACTTGTACACCTGGTATATGTAAGGTATTGCACTGTATAATACCTAATTGTAGTACAAAGGGCGATCAAAACTTACGAAACAACCGAGCTGAGAGCGACAAACAGGAGAACCAAAACTCAAAGCACTTATTGCCGTACTGGCGTAACATCACAATAAGATACAACAAATCATGTCTCTGATTAGTTAAAAGCATATTAAATACACAATTTTTATGCTATTAACAATCGCGCTACCTAGCGGCAATTGTTGGCAATTTGCTGGACAATTCCTGGCTCGAAGGGCGAGTATATTTTTAAATTTTAGGATTTCACCAGCCAGCAATTTGTTGTATTTTATTGCTTTATTTATGAGAATGGATTAAAAATCTGGTTAAAAATAAAATTTTTTCTTTTCAAAAACAAAAATTTATCCTCAACGTAATCGCCATTTTACTCAAAACATCTGGTTCAGCAAGATTCCAATTTTGCAAAATATTTGTTTACAGCACAGATAATCTCCTCATTTGAGGAAAATTTTTTCCTCCAAGCCAATATTTTACAGGTTAGGAAACAAAAAAAACACATCGAGCTAAATCTGAAAAATAGTTGGAGAATTAATTCGAAGCTCAACCCGTGCATTTTTGTCATAGCAACGTCCAATGTGTGAGTAGGCGAATTCTCCTAGTGGAGAAGCACTTTTTTGGGCGCTAATTCTGGTCGCTTCTGTTTCGAGCCACTACGCAAATGGCCCAATAACTTTGCGTAATAAGGGCCAGTCACAGTTTTACCCTTGTCCATCTAGTCAATCATAATAATACTCTGTGAGTCCCAAAAAACGTTTCCTTTAATTTTCTTGCCCATAAAACTGTTCTCGCTTTTTTTCGGTACATTTTGACCACCCCACTATTTTGATTACCGTTTTGTCTCCAGGGTGTAATGGTGGAATGACGTTTCGTCTACAGATCCAAACACAATTTTGCAATGCCCTTTTTTGAGCCTTTTTGGTATCAAATCAACAAAGGCGGTACCCATGGCGCACTCAGCCTTTTCATTTTTAGTACCTCATGCAGGATATTATGTACCCGTTTATATGAGATGCCTACCATCTCAGCAATCTCACGAAGCTTAATGCGACTATCCTCCATCATGATACCATGAATTTTATCTAACATTTCTTCAGAAGGAACCAGAACCGGGCGTCCTGAAGGTGCAGTATCTCGAATGCTCGTACGACCACGTTTAAATTCATTTATCGAGTAATAAATGATTTTATGTGCTAGTGCAGAGTCTCCATGAACTTTCTTCAGTTCAGCGCTAATCTGCTGCCGTCCACTTTTTTAAATAAAAATGCTTTATTACTGCACAATAGTCGGCTTTAATCCATTTCTACGAAATGTGTAACACTAATCACTTACGATAGCTACCAAAAAACAACTTGACATTGCCTCTGTTTGAAACTTTGAACACAATCGTTACAAGAATCACGCTTACCTACAGCAGCTTAACAAAATTTCCAGTCATTTCGTAGAATTTACCAAACTTACCAATCTGTACTCGTACATATATCCCGAGGGTATGTTAAATAGGAATGACAAAAAATCAACCCAAATGAATTTTCCTCCACTAAAATAACCCCAGCAAAGTTAAAATTAACAAAAACACAACATGTGTTTGTAAATTCATTTTCTCACAGAATAAAAAAAAATGTTTATTCATCACTGTTTGTTTATCCGTATTCCATTAAAAATCAGACGAAAGCTATAAAAGTTAAAAGCACGGTTTTTACTTTGACATAAACTAATTTAAAAAGCAAATTTCGTACAAAAAGATTTAAATCTTTCTATTGTTAAGGCATTTTTTGCAATACGATAAGAAAAAGCAGACGAAAAGATCGTTTGTATTGTCGTACATTTTAGAAAGGCAATTAAAACAAGATCAGTGTCGTAGTTGATTTAAATAAATGTATATTAACTTGCCTCTCTTTTTATATCTGGCAGTCGTGTTTCAAATTTTATTGCCTAATTTGTAGTAATTTATTTCTTGTAATTTGTATCTCATCTCATTTGTTTCTTAAATTTTTAGTGCCAGTTTTAATATACATTCGTACTTAACTACATTTCCTTTTTTGCAAATTAGTTCAGATTATCAGAAAATTATTAGGTTTTTCTACATATACACCAGCGCCTATTCTACTCGAAGTTTTTTGATTTATCTGTATAATGGACCAGACCCGTTTTCCTTCGTCGAAGTCTCCGCTTCTATCCATAAATTTGTATCGGACCCATTTCTATATGATTTTTCGAAATTATACAAACTTGTCATATAATTAGATTGCATATTCAAGAATTTGTCACTCTTGTGTGCCCAAATTGTTCAGGTTGTTGTTTCGATGTGTTCTAATTCAATAGGCGCTTTTAAAAGGCTCACTTTTTATGTATATATCTAGAAATATTGGGTGTTACTTATAACCCTGATGGAACATAAGCAGGCTATCCTCTGCAACCAATTTAGCTCCATGATTGTCGTTCTCTGCTCTGTTTTCTTCCATCATACTGCAGCTGCGTATGTAACCATAGGTTTAATGTCCACTATAAGTATTAGTAAGAAGCCAATCACAAAAATGACAGTTATGTTTTCATCATAGGACGTTAATCATAAAAACAATAGTTATGTTTCACTAATAAGATGCCAATCTTAAAACGTAACAGTTATTCGGTAAACATATTTGATGGTAGAGCGTCTTATACCTACATTACGAAGTTGATTTGACATCCAACGACATATTGCAGCAAAACGCACCCCAAACCTTAACTTAAGCAAGCTCTGATTTAGGACACGTCAAATAAGGAGTACTACACGTGTCCATCGTAGAACTGATGTTATTTAATGTGGAAATGTCTATGTTAAACCATAAAATGGCGTTGTTTACAGATGACATGTCTTCTATCAGCCTCAGTTAATGAAAATGTCAGCGTTCTTTGCAAAAGAGCTGAAGACTAGTTTTATTTGCAGGTTAATAGTAAAATCCAGACGCTAGTCATATGCAGTAATCGAACTCTAAATAACACTCAAAAGAGTTGTAGATTATTAGGCATCTTATCATACCGTTCCTTACTTTAGACTGCCCACATTACCAAACGAACCACTGGTGCAGAGATTATTTACTGAATTATAGAACTCTGTTAATGCAGTAGTAATTGGAGTGATGAAACTACCATCGGGTAAAATAGTCAGCAGTAATACAAGACAATGGATCATCCATTATGCAAAATATTTATTTTTTACATAAATAAGTATTTTGGACCCTATAAAGAAGCCAATCTACATAGCAATTCACTTCTCTCTTTATATTTTACTTTATATAAGTGGGGTGTTTGTTAGACGTATTTCTTCATGCAGAAAATTTTTTTTTTTTGGGTTTTTTTACGCTTTTTTAACTTTGAATCGCATTTGGTTACTGACTATTTGACCGTTGTTTATTCCGCTGCAGTCTCTTTTTTTTTCTCTGCGCTATCCTCGAATTTGAGTATCTTTCTTTGCTGTTGCGATGTCATGCCATGTTAGCATCATCAGGAGCAATGATTGACTTGATATATATATATATATATATATATATATATATATATATATATATATATATATATATATATATATATATATATATGTATATACACTCCTGGACAAAATTAACGCAACAATATATTAAATCATACAAATCTCTGCAGTGAATTAATTTTAATAATTTTTTATGAACATTGGTTACACTAAAAGTTAGAAAAAACTTATTCGGATACTTTAAAAGTGAATTAGCTACCAAATTTCTCTATAAGATTCGAATTAAAATTATTCTTAAGACCTAATAACAAAATCGTTGAAATTATGTAATAATGAAAAAAAATAAACTGGGACACTAGTAGCAAAATTAATGGTGTAACTGGGACACAAGTAGCGTGTGTTGCCTCCTCTACTTTGGATGACAGCGTTTATGCGCCTAGGCATGCTTCTAATTAAATTTTGAATAAAATCTTGAGGAATTTGCTCCCATTCTGTGATAAATGCATTTTCAAGTTCCCTCAGGTTACTAGGTGCAGGTATATGACGTTTCACATTTTTCTTAAGGTGATCCCATACATGTTCTATCGGATTCAGATCCGGGCTTTTTGGTGTCCATTGTATAATCGGTATATCAACTTGATTAAGATAATCGAGTACCTCCTTAGCCACGTAAGGTCGAGCGTTGTCTTGCATAAACAGGAAATTATTCCCCACAAAATGACCGAAAGGCATCACATGTTCTATTACAATATTCTCAAAATAGTAGTCAGCATTCATGGATCTCGTACGGACAGGAACTAACTCTGTGCGAGCATTAAAGCAGATGCCACCCCAGAACATAACAGAGCCACCGCCGAATGGAATCTTTGCAGAGATATTGCAAGGAGCACACCTCTCTCCTGGTCTTAGCCATACTCGCTCACGACCATCTGGATGTTTTAGACAAACCCTAGTTTCATCTGTGAAGAAAACTTGTTTCCAGTCATCCACAGACCAGTTTTTCGTGATTTCGAGCAAAACGTAACCTGGCAACTCTGTTCTCTCTAGTAAGCAAGGGCGCAGTGGCTGGTCTCCTACTGTTTAATCCAGCTATATTTAACCGTCTTCTAACTGTTTTAGAAGCAATTGTGACATTGCGAACAGCTTCGAGTTCGTTTCTTATTATAAAACTAGTGACAGTCCTGTTTCTTAAAGCATATTGTCTTATAAACCGTTCATCTAGGTTGCTAGTGCATCATTTTCGCCCTTGCTCTTGCCCTTGCCTTCTATAATAAGTTCCTACTTCATTTAAGCGTCTTACCATACGCCTTATTGTGGAACGATGTTTGCCTAACAAATTGACAACATAACTCTGACAATATCCCTCGTCCAATAAAACTGAGGCTCGCACTACCTCGCGTTCAGTTAAATTCCTTGTTCGATTCCTTTTTCTAATTCTTCGGGGTCAAAAATAAAACAGTCTACCACAAAAACGTATTACTTTGAAAAAGGGAACAATTTATAAGCTTACTTTTAAAGAAAATCTATCGTATTATTACAGAAAATTGTTTTATCTTCTAAAAAATTCTTTAAACCTGTAAATCTAAACGAATCGTTTTGATTTCTTTCATGAACAACGAAACAAAATATGCATAGCCTACTATTCATATACTCGATAAACTTTAAAACTGACATAAGAAAAAGATAAATTAATATATATATATATATATATATATATATATATATATATATATATATATATATATATATATATAATTTGTAGAGCTAGTGGAGTTGCAGTCTATAATGAGGGCCTATTGCAACTCTTTGTTTATTATCGACGCTTTCGAAATCATCATGTTTCTTTTTCAAAGATATCTGACAGTTAAAGGCAATGTCAGGCGATTTTCTGTTATAAAATAAGAAAATTGTGACTTACAAACTTGAGTATCAATACTTAAAGCATCACTCCTGAGTACTCAATATCTATGGTTTACATCAAAACTAAACAGTTATAAATGAAAATATTCTATCCTGAACAATCTTTGTGGAAAACCGACTTTTCTATAGTACATGTCTTTTAAAAAACAGTTTCCGCTTAGGTGGGGCGGCTTCATTAATTGTCAGTGCCATGCGCTTACATTTTTCCCTGAGAACGAGTTGTATGGCTGTCTTATATATATATATATATATATATATATATATATATATATATATATATATATATATATATATATATATATGTGTATTTTTATATATATATGTGTATTTTTAACTACTGGAAAACGCCCTTACAAGGAGAAGAGATGAGCAATCAAAGATCTAAAGGCTCTAGTATCTGCTTTTTATTTTTGTTATCGAGCTTTCGCTGTCTATTGGTAGATTCTTCTGAATTCTAAAAATGCAAACCAGGTACCGAAAATAAACTTAAAACGTTCGTTTTTAAAATGAGTGAAAGATAGAGCTCTATGTATACCTATTTACTAACACAAAATCATACCAAACTAACGAAAAAGAACGATTTTTATGAAAAAATTAGTTTCCAGTAAAGTTGACGCTTCTTTTCTCTTCCTGTTATTCCTGCTTTTTACTTTTTCGGTGTCTTCTTGTTATAAAATTAAAAAAATTAAAAATTAAATATGATAAATAATAAATATCATCCAATATCAATATTCTCTTTCAAATACTTTAAATTAGTCTATGAGTCCCTCTGTTATAAAATTAAAGAATTAATATAATTAATAACTTGTCTAATAGTAACATTCATCAAATTTAAGTCCCTTTGCTATAAAATTAAAAAATTAAAAAATAAATATCATTAATAGTAAATAATTTGTCTAATAGTAGCATCCACCAAAAAATTTACCATATCCCTAATTTTAACGCTTTTGCAGTTTTTTATCGACCTGATGACGATATAGACTACTAACAATATCCGGTTCAGACTCAAATATCACTAAATAAGTTACTAAACTCGATGTCAAAAAATTTTTAAAATGGAGTACCATTTAAACATTATGGTCTTTCTTACAATTGTGTTCTGTCTTAAAAAGTGTTTTTGATTAATGTTTATTGACAACGTTTTATTTTTAATACTTGTGTAACTCTCTAAGTGTCCTTTTATCATGTTTTTTGTAATCATACCTACTACCTGGCCAACAAAAATGCAAATTTTATTGTTTTCACCAGAGATGAATTAACTGCTAAATTTTTGTAAGTAATTTCTCATACAGCCATATAATTTATTGAATCACATTTTAACAACGAACGTCTTAAGTTTATTTTTCTGTACCTGGTTTGCATTTTTAGAATCCAGAAGAAGCTACCAATAGGCAGCGAAAGCTCGATAACAAAAATAAAAAGCAGATACTAGAGCCTTTAGATCTTTGATTGCTCATCTCTTCTCCTTATAAGAGCGTTTCCCAGTAGTTAAACTTACGACTGTTATATATATATATATATATATATATATATATATATATATATATATATATATATATGGACAGAGAGGGGGGATAAAGAGACAGAGATAGGTATTCAATATTTGTTTTTAGTTAATTATCTAATACTTCTAATATCCGAAGCGAATAAAAGCTCCAAGGGTAATAAATTAATGTTTTAATAATGGCTACGCTCCTGAGTAGGTTTATGTGCCTTTTGTCACCAAATATTATTTACAAATTTCAAAAATGATTCTACGGATAAAGAAAATTTATATGGAGGCCTACGGCGGAGTAATAAACAACAATAGAGGGGCATTAAAAAAGCTTATTACAAAGTTCTCGGTGGATTTTATCTCATGAATAGGCTTGTGTCGCTTTTGTGGGTTTAGCGAGACAAAGCGGGCCACTTTCAATTTTGGGGATCAGCCTTTAAAATGTTGTGGAGTTTACCTTGATCTTGCACACTGATTCTGGATTCGGGTCTATGAAGCGTCTGGGACTATTTAAAATTTATACCCTTCATTACTTATTTCAGGAAATATTGTTTGGCACGGGTCATTTCATAAAGTGGAAAGTATAATTACCAATGAATTCGATAAGAATATATACTTTTCAATGAGTTTTCTTTTTAAATTTATACAGGATCGTATAAAAAAACCGTTTATTGCATTTAAATTTCGAATCATTGAGCCAAGTAAAATTATATTCACTATTTCTTTTCTTAATTTACACATTTCAAAATTGTGCTGAAATTTCGTTTACCGGCCATGGTGAAACGCTTGTGGACACTGTTGTCAACTATTCATCTTTAGTAATATGGTATTTGGTTCAAAAAATGTTTTCTCAAACCCATGGTATTTTCAAATAAAAAACACAAGAACTGTTGTTAAATATTGTTAAAATATTTTTTATGTAAAAAATGTTCAATTTAGATGGATCGAAATCAAAATGTTTACACCCTTAAATAAAAAAAAAAACATACCTGGTTCAACAATTAAATTATATCCCATCAAAAACATAAAATATAAAAAATGTCAAGTCTCGCAAAGCAGTCTTTCCACCACAAATAGTTGTGAGATCTTATATAAAACCAAGTCAGTTATTTTAGTTAGTATCTATGGAAGCTCCTATTCAACAACTTTGTCATAAATTGTTATTTATTTAGTTACCTAGTAACATTTATGGTGACCGTATCAATATTAGACATCTTTATTTCTATAATAAATATAATGACTTGGCAATCGCACGGCACCATAATCACATAAGAATAATCTACTATTTCGATTGCTAAGTAAGTCTAAACAGTGCACTTAAGAATAAAGTATTTTAAATGTGCTTCTAAGTTGATTATATTGAACGATTGTGGACTCCTGAGCTGTGATACTACCGAAGTCGACATTAATTAGATGTAATCCGCCCAGACTTGTCACTCTCGAAAGTGCCACGTATGCTTGACCGCATGTGAACACTGAAGAACCGATGGCCATCAGTGCACTGTTTAGACTAACCCTGACTTTTGTGTATGGTAATAGCATAGGCTATACATATCGGAAACTGTTCGCGATGAACATAAATTCTATTAATAATTTCAAATTTAGTTTTGACTGGACCAAGCTCGTAAAGATGTTCATTATTAAATGTAATATTTATTTTTTTATTTTATTTGTATTTTCAGGATCAACCTTTACTCCTTGTACTATACCGATAGAACCGTTGACTAAGCCAAGACTCACATCAATATTTCGTCTTAACATGACTTTTGCTCCAATTTTATTAACTATATTCTCTTCTAGCCCTGCTGTCATGGAAGCATCATCCCCATACTTTTTTATAATTTTTTATTTTTTTTATTTTTTATTATTTTTTTTTTATTTTATTTTTTTTTTTAGATGTGTTTTATGGCTTTTGGCGTATAACCAATTAGCCAGCATCTCTCTTTGTTAGATACACAAATTTACACATTCACACAAGGGACAAATCACAAACACCCAGCCCAGACACGGAATCGAACCGCGGACCTCTCGGACAACAGCGGGCAAGGCGAACGCCTTAACCCACTGCGCCAATCGGTCGGGTTTTTTTTTATAATTAAAATATGCTTAAAGTATTTCACTTAACAATTTTTTAATTACACGAAGTAGGTAAGTATTATTAAACGAATATATTTGATAAATGAAAAATATTATTAAATATAATATATTAATTAATAAATAATACAAATTATTCATGATTATGGATTTTTTTAGTGATTAATTAACTTTTTTTGACGTATTATTTACCGGGACTCACGGTTGACCTTGCATTATGCTATGTATGGCTGAGCGCTTTATCCACAACGAAGTTAAGGGGGGTCGAAAGTGGCGTGAATGGCTTCGAGAAAAGGATGGTACGGCTGTGCTTTCTGCTCGATTTGGCGGGGGCACTGCCGTGCCCCCAGATGCTGTTAGAAATAACTATATGTGGGTTCCTTCGTCTTAAAAACAAGCACCAGGAACATCTTGAGTTAAAAAGGCAACGTCGCCTTTTAGAATACTTAAATGAATTAATGAAAATTATTTATTTATCGAAATTTGCACAACAAATACGAAATATTGATAAAACACCTCGTTGTCTTGGTAACGCTTTAAGCATGGCATGTTAAAATTGAAGCAAAAAATGTTTTTTTTTTCTGTTCTAGCGCGATAAATAAAATTTACGATTTAAAAAAATTATACAAAAACGATAATTCTGCGAACGAAAACAAAAAATAAATTTTTAGTTTATTACAAGAAAAAATAACGTGAAGCTCTAATATATTCGACGACATCAAAAGTTCCCCTATTCAAAAACCCATGAAAAATATCCATACCGAATTAAACATGGCAAAGTGGAAGCCATCACTTTTCTACCGAGCAAGATTTATTTGCGAGCAAAGGAGATTTCCTAGAGATTTATAAGTTTGCAGAGTCAAAATGCGTCTCTGCTAAGACAAGACATATTTATATTTTTATCTTTTCGTATAACAAACGGCCTGAAAATAAGCAAAATGAAGATATCTGTCGAAAATTGAGACTGTTAGTTAAATCATCATTTTTCACTATCTTATGTGTATATTTTTGGTATTTCATTGAAGCGACGTAAACTAGGTTATAGGTTATATTTTTTCGTTTTCAGTGTTCCATAGGGACACTTATGAGATCACTTCGGTGTCTGTCAGTATAACTGTCCATCTGTCTGTCTGTCCGTCTGTCACACTCGATTTTCTCCGAAACTATTATTTTTTTTAGATCTAGTACACGTGCTACAGGGATTCACGCTGTTCTTCAATCGCTGTAACTTGTACTCGGTGAGAAACACAGTCCTGGGCAAATTATTCCAAAGGGATAATGTCCTCAATACAAAAGACTGCTTGAAAAGCGTTGTACGAGGAGTAACAAGCTGAACCTTATACGAGTGTGAAGTATTAGCGCGACGTGTATTTCTAACATGCACGCTCTGGGAGGAATTAAGTGGGCTACATCCTTCGAACACTTTCCATGAAAATACTTGTAGAATAGGCTCAAGTCGCCAACCGTTCTTCGATGTTCCAGCGAATCAAGGCCGCCGGTCAGTTCCGGGTCTCCAACCAGATGAACAGCTCTTTTCTGAATAGAATCCAACAAATGCAGTGTATGTTTGGGAGCGGAGCCCAGGTTTCTGGTTCAAAATAATATTCCTAAATTTTGAGAAGCTCTCCTTGCTATGCCTGCAACATGTTCATTCTAGGACATGTTTGCTCCCAAATTAACGCCCAACAAATTGAGCGACGTTAGTTAGAGGAATGGAGTGCCCAGACATAACTATGTCGGGTTCAGCAACGTTAACTTGCCTGGGTTTTTGTAGCGTGAAATTCCACTTGGCTACTGTTATCTCAAGATAGAATTTTTTCCAGGTTTTTATTGAGTTAAATGACTTCCTGCTATCTGCGAATATTCGGGCAAACCGGAATTGATAGTGAAGGTGTTAGAAAGAAATCCATCTACTGCCACTCGTAAAGAACGTTCTCTGAGGAAACATGAGAGCTACAAGCAGAATTTATCAGACATACCAGAAGAGCGTAGCTTAGCCAACAATCCATCGTGACAAACATGGTGGAATGCCTTGGATATATCAAGAGCAACCGCTCGAGATTCTCCAAAGTGTTCAATTGCACTGTTTCAAACATGTGTTACATAAATTAGAAGATCTCCTGTTGATCTATGTTTACAGAAGCCATATTGGTATTTATATTATAGGTATTTATATATTTGCCACAGAAAGTTGAAATTTGGCACTAATATAGGAATTGATGGTATCCTCATCAGAGCCGTGTAGTTTTGAAAGTTAAATTTTGACTTAAGGTGTTAGTTCAGGTTAGGACGTAAGCTAGGTTAGTTATATTTTTTTCTTTTTAGTGTTCCGTAGGGAACACTTGTGAGATCACTTCGGTGTCGGTCCGTCTAACTGTCCATCTATCTGTCTATCCGTCTGTCACGCCCGATTTTCTCCGAAACTATTTTTTTTTTCTGGATCTAGCATACGTGCTGCAGGGAAGTCCCTAAAGCGCTACAGGAGAGACATGTCTGCGGAAAAAGCGATTCACGTTGTTCTTGAATCGCTGTAAATTGTACTCGGTGGAAACACAGTCCTGGGCAAATTATTCCAAAGGAATGATGTTCTCCATATAAAAGACTGCTTGAAAAGCAGTGTAAAATGTAGATCTGAAGAAGCTGCATCGACAGCGAAACGCGTCATCGCAATTTAAATAAACCGGTGGAAATTGACTAAAAACAGTCTTTTATTATATATTTATAATGAATTTCCATCAAGTAGTACTCGATCAAGTCGCCAACCGTTCTTCAATGTTTCAGCGAATCAAGGCCGCCGATCATTTCCGGGTCTCCAATCAGACGAACAGCTCTTCTCTGGATAGAATCCAACAAATGCAGTGTATGTTTGGGAGCGGAGCCCCAAACATGGGAGCAGTATTCCATAGTTGGTCGAATTTGAGCTTTGTAAAGAAGTAACAGTTGTTGTGGAGTGTAAAGCTTTCTGGTTCGAAATAATATTCCCAACTTTTGAGAAGCTCTTCTTGCTATGCCTGCAACATCTTCACGCGAGGACATATTTGTTCCCAAATTAACGGCCAACAAATTGAGTGACGATGTTAGAGGAATGGAGTGCCCTGACATAACCATGTCGGGTTCAGCAATGTTAACTTTTTTAGAAAAAACTGCCGCATGGGTTTTTGTAGCGTTAAATTCCACTTGGTTACTGTTATCCCAAGATAGAATTTTTTCCAGGTCTTTGTTAAGTTAAACGACGTCCTGCTGTATGCGAATATTCATTTGAGTAGCCGATGTCCGAGCGTTCAAAGTGTAGATTGGATTCTCGGACTTTTTCAGCAGATCGGTAATGTACATTAGAAAGAGAGTAGGAGACAATATGGAGCCTTGGGGCACACCGGCGTTGATAGTGAAAATGTTAGAAAGAAATCCGTCGCTGCCACTCGTAAAGAACGCTCTCTGAGGAAACATGAGAGCCACAAACAGAACTTTTCAGACATACCATAAAAGCGTAGCTTAGTCAACAGTCCATCGTGCCAAACACGGTCGAATGCCCTGGATATGTCAAGCACAACCGCTCGAGGTTCTCCAAAGTGTTCAATTGCGTTGTTCCAAACATGTATTACATATGTCAAAAGATCTCCTGTTGATCTATGTTTACGAAAGCCATATTGGTATTTATATATTATTGGTATTTATATATATATATATATATATATATATATATATATATATATATATATATATATACATATACATATATATTTGCCATAGAAAGTTTAAATTTGGCACTAATATAGGAATTGATGGCCTCATCAGAACCGTGTAGTTCTGAAAGTTAAATTTTGACTTACGGGGTTAATTTAGGTGGTGAAATCGGAAGTGAAAAAAAAATTACCAGTCGAGTGGGGTGTCAAATTAAAACTTGTAAAAACACGAGTTCAAAAATATGTAATACTTGCGCACATTTTTCTCTGTATTATTTTTAAAAAATTGCGAGAAATCACAGTTTTTTAAAATCGAAAAGTACAGATCAAAACTTTTGAAAAAATTCTGAAATATTTTCCACAGGATGTAGATTGAATGAAAATTATCATAAATCCATTACCTTTAATAATTTAGTTGGTATATAAAAAAAACATATAATAAAAGACTTTTTAGTCAATTTCCACTGATTTATTTAAATTGTGATGACGCGTTTATGATCATTTACCAAAGCAGATAAAGGTAACACAGTAATAGCAATAGACAAAATCGACTATATTAATAAAACGTTAGATTTTTTCAAAACAGGAAAGTACGAAATTTTAAAGAAAGATCCAACAAATATTTTTCAAAAAGAAATAAAACAACAAATTGAACAGGCTAAAAGTATCATTCACGATAAAGATAAATTTAAATTGATAAATATGAATCCCCAAATCCCAAAACTTTATTCACTCATAAAACTACACAAACTTGATCACCCAATCAGACCAGCTGTTTCCTTTATGTCTGCTCCAGTATATAAGACGTCATCCTTTTTAATTTATTTAATCAAATATCATATCAAATTTGAACCTAAATATAGTATCAAAAACTCGTACGAACTCGTGAATAAAGTTAAGAATATAACAATACCAGATAATTCTAAATTAGTCTCTTTCGATGTCAAAAACTTATTTCCAAGTGTTCCCCCAGACGAAACAATAATTTTAATAGAGAACCTATTAACAAAAAAACAAAAGTAAATGAAGTTATAAAAATGGACATAATTAATTTATTAAGAACTTGCCTAAGACGAAATTATTTTTCATTTAACAATACATTCTACAATAGTAAGGAAGGGTTAATTATGGGGCGTCCATTAAGTCCATGGCGAAATTTTCATGGACAGTATTGAAACGATGATATTTAACAACCATAATAACAATAGTAATAATTGTCTATACTGGTATAGATACGTAGACGATATAATTGTATGCTTTACAGGTGCGGACAGACAATTATCTCATATTTTACAATATATTAATTCTTTACATAGAAATATCAGTTTTACAATGGAAGAAGAAGTCGAAGGGAAAATCAACTTCCTAGACTTAACAATCAGTAAAACCATGAAAAAACATGAATTTGCAATATATCACGAACCTTGTCATACAGATACCACAATTCACAATAGTTCTCACTAGCCTAACCATCATAAACTCGCAGCTTATCATAGCTTTATACATAGACTAACTAATATCCCCTTATCAGAGGACAATTTTACTAAAGAATTAAACTACATAAAACAAGTAGCCGTTAACAACGGTTATTCGGTTACTTTAATCAATAATATCGTTAGGAAAAAAAATTTAGAAACAAGGCAGTCTCAGAAATATGCCCACGTTTCAAGGACAGAAATACCACATTTAAATGCTTAACCTATTTCGGGAAACCAACGGAAAAATCTTTGATTTGACTTTTTACTTTCTTTGTTCTTAAAGTAGTATATTGACAAAAAAATTACCCTCTGAGATTTTTGCATTTCTTTACATTTTAGAGTCCCTAGATCATTTCCGTTTTTTCTCTCTCTATTGGTACGATAACTCTCGAATAAAATGAGATATTAATTGAGATATATAATATATATAGTGCCACCGCTTCCAAAAAAAATCATTAAAAGTAAAAAAAAGGTGGAAAGGCATTTTGTTTTATAACCTTACTATACTGTTATCTTTGTTTTCGAAAAACAAAAAAAAATTACCCCCCGTGGATTTTTGAAAAAATCTAAAGAAATTCATACATATTCCTCAGAGCAAAACAGAATTTTTTTATTCTATGAACCTGGACTCTAAAGTGCGTTGCTTTTGAAAAAAAAATTCTGAATGCATTTTTTTCATTTTTTTTCGAAAGCAGCGTACTCCAGGACCCAGGTTTATAGGAAAAAAGGAATTTGTTATTCAATAAGGAGTTTATTTGAATTTTTTTAGAATCAAAAAAATATCAACATAGCTTACACGACTGACAATACTATAGGGAAATATCTTAAAAACTACAAACCACAAATCAATAAAGACAATAAATCAGGGGTTTATCAGTTAACATGTGGTTCATGTCCTAAAACATACATAGGACAAACTGGACGTACATTTATACAAAGAATTACAGAACACGACAAAAAATATCATCCATAGAAAATCCAATTCAACATATGCTAATTATCTTCTAACAGAAAATCACACATTTAACAAGAATTTCAAAATTTTACACACCCAACAAAAAGGTTTAAAACTAAATCTTTTAGAGACAAAGCAAATAAATCGATCAAGGACTACAGGTACTTTACTCAACGACGGTAGATTTAAGCAATTCACCATTATTGAATTTATTCTCCTAATTCCAAATCTGTGTTGGTTTTCCAATACTATCAATGTAATTTAAATTAGGTGTAATATTATAATTAAGAAATTATATAAAATTGTGAACATTAAACCTAACTTGACAGTGTAAAATGTAGATCTGAAGAAGCTGCATGGACAGCGAAACGCGTCATCGCAATTTAAATAAACCAGTGGACATTGACTAAAAACAGTCTTTTATTATATATTTATAATGAATTTCCATCAAGTAGAAGCTACCATCCAAAATATAAAAAAAAAAACAAAAACTTTAAAGTCATCAGTAAAGATCGGAAAAAAAACACTTTATTGAAAACTCATTTGCAGTGGGTTTTGTGGAGTCAATGATCATTTTATACCTCCGTAACAAAATTTTTTATCTTAAAAGCAACCAACATACGGAACACTAATTGCGCAAGTCCGACATGCACTTGGCCGGCCTTTTATTAATATATAGGTTAACACATTTGTTTTTAAATGCTCTGCAGTTATTTTTAAGACGCAAAATATATTATTAATCAGGAAATAGTTTTGCGAAAAATATAATCTGATAAAAATAAATTGATTATTGCCAACAGTTTGGAGTATTGGGGTGTAATGGTTTTTTTTTGGTGTCTTTACGAGTAACAATATCTTACTTGCTGCGTTAATTAAACATTTTATTGAAGCTGTCAGATTTTTCTTCAAGAGCAGACGTCGCAGAATTTCCGCAATGGAATTAACAATATTTCGAATACTAAAACGCGACGTACTGCAGGAGGCAAAAAATTCGGAAGTTTTCGTCCAGCATTAGATGGAATTTAATTATCTTCACGTCGTCCTGTATATTACTTATATATTTTAGTACGTTAGATTATCGACGATTGTCTTTCACTGCAGGATTCTAAGAAATTTTAAAAGTAGCATTTTAAAACTAAGTTGGGAATGTGGAATCTTTAGCACAATGACACTACTCAGTATATATCACCACTACACCAAACACTTTATTTTTGCATTTTACGCGCGTTTCGCTAACCATGTTAGCTTCATCAGGAGCGATGATTGACTAAAGCTAAACTACAAATCTACCTTATTTACCCCCCTATACCATACCCCTTAAGGGTATGGTATACGTATGTGGATGATATTTTCGCAATTTTTGATACAAGGAAAGCAAATATTGAAGACTTTGTTTCCAAAGTAAATAGCCGGTATGATTCCATTAAATTCACTTACGAAGTTAAGAACAAAGGACAATTGCCTTTTCTGGATATTTTAATTATTAAAAATAATAATAGATTAGAATTTGATATCTGCAGGAAAGACACAGTAACAGATAGATATATTCCTAATGATTAATTTCATTGCAAACAACATAAATTAGCCTCATTACATTTTTTAGTTCATCGTTTGGTCACTTTTCCTCTGAATAGAGTAAACTTTAATAAGAAAGGAATCGTATTAGAAATATAACTAGAGTTAATGGTTATGACGATGACTTAGTAAACAAGCTAATAAATAGTGAAAAAGGTTAAATATTCAGAATTTCATCTTTTTCACACGCGAAGAAAATAACACCAAGTATGTCTCCATACCATATAATCCGAAATATAGCAAGGGACTCAATAAGGTATTTAATAAGGTAGGCCTCACCTTAGTCTATAAGTCATCTGACAATCTGAATATCTTAGAAAATCCCAAAGATAAGATTCCTAATTGTGAGAAAATTGGAATTTATGAAATTAGTTGCAATGATTCTGACAAAAAGTATGTTGGGCAAACTAAAAGGACAATTAAAACACGATTTAAACAACATTTAGCACACTTAAAATACAGTAGAACAGAGAAGTCTAGCATTGCCGAACATGCCCTTGTAACATTAAACAAGATTAATTAAAAATGCATCTGATAGGAGATTGTTGAACGTATACGAAAGTATGGACATTATAAAATGTAAAAGTAGTTTAAATAAAGACAGAGGGCCTATTTGTTATAGCCCCTCTACTGGTTACTTGACCGGAACTGATGGCCTTGCCTATGCCATTAGTTCTGCCTGAGTAATTCAAGGGTTAGGCTAAGTATAAATAGGGTAGATTTGTAGTTTAGCTTCAGTCAATCATCGCTCCTGATGAAGCTAACATGGTTAGCGAAACGCGCGTCGAATGCAAAAATAAAGCGTTTGGTGTAGTCGTGATATATACTGAGCAGAACATTTTAAAAATTATAATTTTTAGGAATATTTTCTTTCGTGCCTTCGTTTACTGTAGATGTATGTTAGTAGTAATAATAAAAACTAAAATTCAGTCTTGCTTGCCAAAAATGCTAGATCACGAATTTTTTATTTAAACAGAAATTAGTATTTAGAATGAATATGTAAAAGCCTATAAATAAATTAATTTAAAAATTTCTAATTAATTCCGTAATACAAGGTATATGAACCTATCCCTTCGCATTCCGAAAACAAAATATTTTAATTGAGCCATTACACAACACAGAAATATAACAAACAAACATAAATCTAGCGTAAACCGTGCGTAATAATACGCTATGTGACACGCGTCTGCCATAACTTTACGCGGGATGTTTTGGCATGAAGGTTATAAATTATGTGTTTCATGAATATTGCATTCTATGTAGGGCCTATTATACCCTATACAGCGTGTAACACTTTAAAATTACTACACATTTCAGTCATTGTTGGGTAGTCGGACAATAAATCATAAGTTAACTAAGTATTTTCCATAATGTACCGCCGGTTTCTCTTTGCATTTTTAAAGGTCTGCTATGAAACTTGGTTAAGGGATGGCGACATATCTCTATTTAGTAGTTTAATTATTTGATTGAAATATATATATATATATATATATATATATATATATATATATATATATATATATATATATATATATATGGGTCATTCTTCGACAACTGGATCCCCCTATTAGTCCATAAATTGACGTAATTTATGAGGACATAATCTTGAGCGGCAAATTAAGAAATTGTGCTGATTTGAGCTCATTACTGACCCAAGTCTGAAAATGGATTTCAAAAAATTTCAAAAAAAACTAAAGTAAAGATTTAATTTCCTAATCTAACCAAAAGTGTCCTCTGATAGTCTTAATCTACCCCAAAAAATTTACAATTTTTATAGGAAAAGTTTTTTTTATGACCTCAATTTTCGGAGATATTTATCACAGCGTACATATTTACTATATATTTTTGATATTCAATAATTTTTTACTCAAAAACTAAAACTTTTAGAGAAACTATGTAAGAGATAAAAAATACTTGATTTTATTCATAGAATTATCGTAATTTTTTTCAAAATTTTTGAACTAGTTTTTAACAATTCGTTATTTTTTTTCGCGGGTAATCATAAAACAAAAAAAAAAAAAACCGGTCAAGTGCAAGTTGTTCAACTTGCACTTGACCGGTTTTTTTTTTTGTTGCACAATTAGTGTTCCGTACGTTGATTGTTTTTAAAATAAAAAAATTTTGTTAGGGTGGTATAAAATGATCAGTGACTTCACAAAACACACCCCAAATGAGTTTTCAACAAAGTTTGTTTCCAATCTTTACTGAAAACTGGTGACCTTGAAATTTTGGTTTTTTTTTTCTATACCAAATAAATTATTAAAGGTAATGATAATTTTCGTTCAATCTATACCCCGTGGAGAATATTCCAGGATTTTTTCAAAATTTTTTGATCAGTACTTTTCGAGATAAGGTAGGGGACAGCGATTTTTTACGATTTTTTAAAAGTAATACCAAGGAAAGTGTGCGCAAGTATTACATTATATATATATATATATATTTTATTCGTGTTTTCACAAGCTTTCATTTGACACCACACTCGATGACCTACTAAAAAAATTTTTTTTTCACTTCCGATTTCACCCCTCAAAACGAATCCCTTAAGTCAAAATTTATGATACGGTGATATAAAATGATCAATGACTTCACAAAACACATCCCAAATCAGTTTTCAACAAAGTTTATTTCCAATCTTTACTGAAAATTGATTACCTTGAAATTTCTGTTTTTTTTTATATACCAGATAAATTATTACAGGTAATGCACTCGTGATAATTTTCGTTCAATCTACACCCCGTGGAGAATATTCCAGAATTTTTTCAAAATTTTTTAATAGGTACTTTCCGAGATAAGGCGGGTGGACAGCGATTTTCGCAATTTTTTAAAAAAATAATACAAAGAAAAGTGCGCGCAAGTATTACATTATATATATATTTTTTACTCGTGTTTTCACAAGCTTTCATTGGACACCACACTCGATTACCTAGTAAAAAATTTTTTTTTTCACTTCCGATTTCATCCCCCAAAACTAACCCCTTAAGTCAAAATTTAACTTTCAAAACTACATGGCTCAGATGAGGCCATCAATTCCTATAATACTACCAAATTTCAACTTTCTATAACAAATAGTTTCGGAGAAAATCGGGTGTGACAGACGGACAGACAGACGGACAGACAGACGGACAGACAGACGGACAGACAGACGGACAGACAGACGGACAGACAGACGGACAGACACCGAAGTGATCTTATTAGTGTTCCGTACGGAACACTAAAAATGTACTTATTTATCGTAAAAATATAACGATTTGTTAAAAAATGTTTTAAAAATTCATGGTGATTTTATGAATAAAAACAAGTATTTTTTGTCTCACACATAATTTTTCCAAAAGTTTTAGTTTTAAGTAAAAAATTGTTGAATGTTCAAAATATGGCAAATACGTAGTGATAAATATCTCCGAAAATTAAGGCCATAAAAAAAAAAAACTATTCCTACAAAAGTTGTAGGTTTTTTTTGGGGTAGAATAACATTCTTCGAGAAAACTTTTGGTTATATTCAGAAATTACATTTTTACTTTAGTTTTTCTGAAATTTTTTTGAAATTCATTTTCAGATTTGGGCTAGTATTGAGCCCAAATCCTCACAATTTCTTAATATGTCACTCAAAATTCTAAACAGGGAGGGGATCAGGTTGACAAAGAATGACCCATAAATATATATATATATATATATATCTATATATATATATATATATATATATATATATATATATATATATATATATATATATATATATGACGTTCCACGTCAACCGTGCCACCCATGAGACCAAAATTTGACGCAAGGTAGGTAAATGAGCGGGAACTTAAAAAATTCGTATTGATGTGTAATTTTGAAATCCGATGGGTCTTTTGAGAAATTCAATATGGCGGATGCAAAATGGCGTCGGTAACGTGTAAAAAATTCCAGTTGTTCAAATTATATGGAGTATAATAATGAAAAAAAGGTTCTTAATTATGAGTATTTACCAACAAATATGTTTTTTGGTTCGCTGATTATGAATTCAAAGTCCAACTAGGCAAATTATACCCGCGAAATCCAATATGGCGCACGCATCATAACTTGATAACAAAACGCAATTACACAGATTGAGAAATACTAGGTAATTTAATACGTTTATTTTATTATTACTACACATTACACTACCAGAGGTTTTCTTTACAAGTTGACGCCATTTTTGATCCGCCATATTGGAGAAAATAATGACGACCATACACTTATGATCGGTTATTCGAAGGGTAAGATGCAATATATATGGACAAAAAAGGTGCTCTTTCAAATTTTCCGAGCAATATTAGTAAAAAATCCCTAATTTTGCTCACTCAAGACGCCATATTGGATTTTGCAGGTGGAATTGGGCTAGTTGGACTTGAATTCATGATCAGCGACCCCGAAGATACACTCACTGACAAATACTGGGTTATTTAGTACGTTTATTTTAATATTACACTTGTTATCATTCGATTACCAGAGGTTTTTTTACAAGCTGACGCCATTTTGATCCGTTATATTGGAAAAAATAATGAAGACAAAACACTTATAATCGATTATGCCCAGGGTGAGATGCAATACTGATGGACAAGAAAAAAGGTGCTTTTTAAATTTTACTAAAAATATTACTAAAAATTACTTAATTTTGCTCACTCAAGACGCCGTATTGGATTTCGCGGTTACAATTTGCCTAGTTGGACTTCGAATTCATAATCAGCGAACCAAAAAAACATATTCGTTGGTAAATTTCACATAATTAGGAACCCTTTTTTCATTATTATACTCCATATAATTTGATCAACTGGAATTTTTACACGTTACCGACGCCATTTTGCATCCGCGATATTGAATTTCTCAAAAGGCCCACCGGATTTCAAAAGTACACATCAATACGAGTTTTCTAAGCCCCCGCTCATTTACCTACCTTGGGTCAAATTTTGGTCTCATGGGTGGCACGGTTGACGTGGAACGTCACATATATATATATATATATATATATATATATATATATATATATATATATATATATATATATATATATATATATACTAGCCGGGCCCGCGGCTCCGCTCGCGTGGACTTGATTCACTACTATCGTCACTGCTTATTCCTTATGTTACCCAACGTAATAAAATATCTCCCATTATTTCTCCTTATCTCCCAATATTTCTCCTTATTTCCCATTATCTCTACATAATTTCCATTACCTAGGTTTATCTCTGCTCATCTCCCGTTATTTCTCCTTATCTTCCATTATTTCTCCTTATCTCCCATTATCTCACCTTATTTCCCATTATCTAGGCTTATCTCGATTTATCTCCCATTATTTCTCCTTATCTCCCATTATTTCTCCTTATCTCCCATTATCTCACCATAACTCCCATTATCTAGACTTATCTCTGCTTATCTCCCATTATCTCTCCTTATCTACCATTATTTATACTTATCTCCCATTAACTCACCTTATCTCCCATTATCGAGGCTTATCTCGACTTATCTCCCATTATTTCTCCTTATCTCCCATTATCTCACCTTATCTCCCATTATCTAGGCTTTTATCGAATTATATAGAACATATATATCAATTTATAAAAACACGTAAATCGGATAAGTGGTTCTCGAGTGGTAAGCGCACTAACGGACAGACAGACAGACAGAGAGATGTTGCATTTTATATATATTGTATTCTTGGCTACATGATATTGTTCCATATTTAATGGTTTAGGGAGTGTATTGCAAGAGAGCGCGCTAGCGGCAAACTTTTCTCCGACTTAATTCACTATTATTGTCACTGCTTATTCCTTATGTCACCTAATAAAATATATCCTATAACCTGGCCAGAGAACGTACGTATGTTTAAAAAAAAAGCACGTAACTCGGATAAGTAGTTCTCCATTAATAAGCACACTAACGGACGGTCAGACAGATAGACAGACAAACGGACAGAGAGACATTGCATTTTATATATATTATAGATATTCTCTGTTACATAATATTGTTCCATATTTAATGGTTTGAACTGTGTATTGCAAGAGAACGCGCTAGCGGCAAACTTTGTCCGACTTCATTTACTATTATTGTCACTGCTCATTCCTTATGCTACCTATCGTAATAACATATAGCCTATAACCTGGCCGGAGAACATATGTATGTTTTAAAAAAAAAAGTACGAAAATCGGATAAGTGGTTTCTCCAGTGATAAGCGCACTAACGGACAGACATACAGACAGAATACGTTGCATTTTATATGTATTATAGATGTAATAAAATATATACCTATAACCTGGTCAGAGAACATATGTATGAATTTAAAAAATCACGTAAATCGGATAAGTGGTTCTCGAGGGATAGGCGCATTAACGGACAGACAGACAGACAGACAAACATTGCATTTCATATATATTATAGATATAGATTATTATTATTATTATTATTATTATATGACCTGGCCAAAGAATATATGCATGAATTTAAAAAAAGACAGGTAAATCGGATAAGTGGTTCCCGCGTGATAAACGCACTAATGGACAGACAGACAGACAGAGAGACATTGCATTTTACATATATTATAGATTATACATTACAGATATTCTTTGCTACATAATATTGTTCCATATTTAATGGTTTAGGCTGTGTATTGCAAAGGCACGCACTAGCGGCAAACTTATTTCCGATATCATTCACTATTTTACGTCACTGCTCATTCCTTATGCTACCTATCGTAATAAAATATAGCCTATAACCTGGCCAGAGAACATATGTATGTTTTAAAAAAAAAAGTACGTAAATCGGATGAGTGGTTTTTCAGTGATAGGCGCACTAACGGGCAGACAGACAGACAGACAGACAGACAGACAGAGAGACGTTGCATTTTTATATATATATATATATATATATATATATATATATATATATATATATATATATATATATATATATATAATGTATGTATTTGATTTAGCACCTTGTAACTTTTTATTACATCTAGAAATTAAAATAAAGTTAAAAGAACGCATTTTCGCTATTAAAACCAGGTAAAAAAGTGCATTGAGGAAAATATACTGTACAAAAAGCAGAAGAAACAGTATTGCATAGAAAGCTTTCACTTTTATAATAAATAAATATGTTACCAAGTTTGTATTATGCTTGGTAGATATAAGGCAGCTATATCATATCCTCTGTAATGTATACGTATCATTACTCTTTCTTCAACTAAGGTGATGTTACATTTCATATTTAATGGTCTAAGTAAACAGCACTGTCAGCATATCGAGCAAATTTGTCATATCGGGAATATATTATTCAGCAATTAATAGACTACATGAATATTATGATGGATTGAACTTGCCAGGCGGTCTATACTGTGTGTCTGAGGCATGACGCAACATTGGGCTGATTAATATTTGATATGGCGACTTCAGTGAGTCAGTGGCGTATGTTGTACGTTGAAACATTTAAAAACTTTCCATTTTTTTTATTTTTGCAGCAATTATCGAGGTACTCAAAACATCATTCGAATATCATCATAGTCACTTTAATGGCCTAACCTAAAAGACATGCCCCGCTCCGGGAAAATACTTCATAGTACGTAAATTTCATAAAATTGAGTTAATTTTGACTTATTAATGAGACGCCCTAAATATCATTTCTCCACGCCATGCCCGACGTCGCCTCCCAAGGTCCTTGGACCCCCTTCCGCCGGATTAGCTTAAGTTAGCCTTAATTAATTTTGAGTTTAACCTTAAGTCTGTGCTCATGAAATATCTTAAGTTCAAATATCTTAAGTTCTCTCAAACATTTATATAAACTCCTTACCTACCCTTAGTTAGTTAGGTCCCTAACATGTATATATCTTAAGATCCAATGTGTACAGTATGTTTCTGTAACTAATTGATTGCATAATAGTAATGGCGTAAAGCTAGCTACTTAGCCAATAAAATTAACCGAAATATCATTTGCAATGTAGCCAAAACAATTATTGCAAAATTAAAAATATATTTCCAATAAACCCTTCATTCTTGCGTACATTTTTTTCAAATTAGTTTATTTTTATGAACATTGGGAAGAACAATTCATTCACAAATTCTGAAAAAAAAAAATTTAATAATACATCTCGAAATTTTCGAAAAGGAAAAATAAAACTGCATTTTTGAACCACCATTATTTTAAAAATCTAACCTATATATATATATATATATATATATATATATATATATATATATATATATATATATATATAAATATATATATATATATATATATATATATATATATATATATATATATATGTAGTAATGGTTTTTCGGGTATCCCGTGTTAGCTTGAAGTCCCTTGATGAACGGTTTCGCTGACGTTTCGATGGAATCTCATCCATCTTTTTCAAAGCGTTGATCACTGGTCGGTGTCTTGGCGTTGAATGACACCGACCAGTGATCAACGCTTTGAAAAAGATGGATGAGATTCCATCGAAACGTCAGCGAAACCGTTCATCAAGGGACTTCAAGCTAACACGGGATACCCGAAAAACCATTACTACATTTCACACCCGTGAGAACATTCGTCAAAACATATATATATATATATATATATATATATATATATATATATATATATATATATATATATATATATATATATATATATATATATATATATATATCTATATACATATATATATATATATATATATATATATATATATATATATATATATATATATGTATCTATATATATATATATATATATATATATATATATATATATATATATATATATATATATATATCATTGAGCGTTGTTCAAGTGCCAGAACATACATTTGTATTTCACGATACCTTTTAGACAACGTGGTGCTACGGACGTTATTGTATTTCTCCAACAAGTACTTCCTGTATTTTTCAAATTTAGTTCAGTTAAAATTGAATTAACCCGAGCTAACCTGAAACTTTTTTTTTTAAATCCTAGTCACATAATAAAAACAGGCAAAAAATTCAATTTTTCTATAACCTTTATTTCCGAAAATCTGGGCTCTTGAAAATGTTGTTTCTAAAAATTATTCTGGAACCTTCTTTAACCCTATATATTTTTAATTGCAGTTTAATAGTAACTTTAATAACTAAATAAAAAAAAAACAATTCTCCGCCACTGCAATAACGCCCATATGAAGGTGTATTGAAAAGTTTTGTAAAAAAACAAGGTAAATAACATTTTTTACAAAAACAAAAATTTATTTCGCAACATAAACGCCATTGAGCTCAATACATTTGGTCCAGCCAGATTCCAATTCTTTTATTCCCTCAGAAACAAAAATTATATAGAACTGTGCATCATACTCGTATAAATCATTGATAGTTTCTTTATTGGAGCCAATTCCTTCCTCTTAAGCCGATTTTTTAGATTAGAAAACAAAAAGAGTCACTCGGGGCCAAATCTGGGGAATAGGGTGGGTAGGTAATGATTTCGAAGCTCAGCTCGCCACCGCAACGACCCATGTGTGAGAAGGCGTATTGTCCTGGTATGGGCGCTAATCTTGGTCGTTTCTGCTTCAACTTACTTTGCAAACGGTCCAACAATATTACGTAATAAGAGCTAGTTTCTGTATTACCCTTTTCCCACCATAATGATACTCTGTCAGTTCCAAGAAACAGTTGTTATCACTTTTCCCGCCGATAAAACTGTTTTCGCTCTTTTCGGTGCACTTTCACCCTTGTTAACCCACTGTTTTGCCTCCGGTGTGTAATAGTGGATTCACGTTTCGTCTACAGTCACGACACGACGACAAAGAGCCCTGGAATTATGCAATTTTTCTAAATACCATTTTGAAATGTCGATGCTCATCTGTTTTTGATCCGCAGTCAACACATGCGGCACCCATCGCGCACTAGCTTTATGCAGAATTTTATGTACCTGAACACATGAGATGCTTACCAACTGAGCAATCTCACGAAGCCTAGTGCAACGATCTTCCATCACCATACAATGAATTTTATAGACCACTTCTTCAGAAGAAACTCCAATCCCTTGTCTTAAACGTGCAGCATCTGGAGTGCCTGCCCCGTCACGTTTAAATTCATTTAACCAGTAATAAATGGTCTTAAATGCTGATGCAGAGTGTTCATTAACTTCCTTCAGCTCAGTTTCTATCTGGACCACAGTCCACTTTTTTAAATAAAAAATTGTTATCGCTGCACGATATTCGGCGTTATCTATTTCTACGAAACATGTAACACCGATCACTTATGGTAGGTGCCAAAAACAATGACGCGTTGCATTTAACATGTAAGGAGCAAAGTGTTTGGTCTGACACATAGATGTCTCACCAACCTTCAAACGATACGTGTCAAAATTTTATGATATTTCGACGATTAGTTTACAAGTTACAGTGGTTTTAGTGACGCTACTTTTGATATTTTCAAACCAATAAAAAAAAAAACGAATTTTGTGTGTTAATTAACTGTTTATTGATGGGAAAAAAAATACCGTTCAAGCAAAGCAATGGCTTGACGAGTGTTACGGGGGCTATGCCCCTGGAAAATCACTCATCATTTACTGGTACGCTGAATTAAATTCACGCGGTCGTACAGACACAAATGTTGCTGAACGCTCTGGATGCCCAAATGAGGTGGTTACACCGGAAAACATAAAGAAAATCCACAAAATTGTTTTGGATGACCGTAAAGTTAAATTGCGTGAGATAGCGGACACCCTAAAGATATCAAAAGACCGTGTTGGTCATATTTTTTATGAACATTTAGTCATGAGAAAGCGCTGTTCGAAATGCGTACCGCGTTTGCTCACAGTGGACCAAAAACAACTTGTTGATCATTCTGAGCGCTGTTTGGACCTCTTTAAGCGCAATAAAAAGGATTTTTTCATGCGATATGTGACAATGGATGAAACATGAATCCACCACTACACACCGGAATCAAATCGGCAGTCAGCTGAGTGGACAGCAGCCAGTGAAAACTGCCCGAAGCGGCCAAAGACACAACAGTCGGCTGGGAAGATTTTGGCCGCTGTATTTTGAGGTGCGCATAGAATAATTTTCATCGACTATGCTGAGAAACGAAAAATCATCAATATCAATATGAAGTTATTGGTGCGTTTGAAGGCAGAAATCGCAAAGAAGCGAACCCAAATGAATAAGAAAAAAGTGCTCTCTTATCAAGACAATGCACCGTGTCACAAGTCAATGATTACGATAGCAAAATTGCATGAATTGAAGGTCGAATTGTTTCTCATCCACCGTGTTCACCAGATTGGCCTTCAGTATTTATTTACAGACGTCAAAAAAAATGCTCGCGGAAAAAGGATTTGGCTCCAATGAAGAAGTTGTCGCCAAAACTGAGGCCTATTTTGAAGGCAAAGATAAACCTTCTAAAAGAAAGTTATAGAAATGTTAGGAAAGTGTTGAACTGATTGTATCGCTCTTGAAGGAGACTATATTGATGAATAAAGTCGATTTTGCAAAAAAAAAAATGTGTCTTAAGTAGCTAGACCAAAAACTTTTCAGCCTACTTGTTATTTGAAACTTTGAACACAACCGTTACAGGAATCAAGCTTAGCTATAATCATGCAGGTTAACAAAATCCCCCTCCGTTTCGTAGAAATTTATCCGACTTATGGGTTCATCAAAATAAAAACTAGAAAAGAACCTTCTTTAACTTTATATATTTTTCACTTTACGCCCTTCAAACCTAAATAATTAATACTTAAATGTATAAAAACCAAAAAAAAACACTGATCCGCCAATGCACTAACGCCTATAGTTCCCAACTGAATATTATATCTTAACTATGACAAACTTTGAAACCTTGTTAGCTATGTTATGATTTTGTGATGTTGTGTAAACTATGTTATGAGTCAAACACCTAGTTCTCTCTTGTTTACCGACACAATGTAACGTACGCGGAGACAATAACAAAATTTATATAATGCGGTAAGAAGTTTGTATGGAAATTTAATTTAAGTGTAGGTGAAATACTTAAACTTAAAATAATACTGGTCTACAAAAGGAAAGTTCTATTTCTGTGCTACAGTATTACGGATTTTAATTTGCTTAAAACCAGGTATGGGCTGCTTCACTTTCTTCCTTTTGTATAGTTGTATTTTTTAAAGCAATTTGTTATTCTTCTCGTCTTCTTTTTGATGCTCCTTTCAGGATAAATATTTCAAAATTAATCAATGTTATAATTTATAGTTATTTACCTAAGTAGTGCAGTAAAAAAAGCATTTGAAATTGCACAGTCTATATACAGCAATATTATGATTTTATCCTCTCTGGGGTATCACCAGGAGTATTATCCTGATTTTGGACCTCCAAAAATTTGTGCTTTTTTGTTTCTAAACAGTTTAAATTTTCAAAACGCGTTTTTTGAGCTTGGGGTTACGCCACCTTGAAATTTTCAAAAAATCGATTTTTTTTGTGAAATTTATTATTTATACTTTACACGATGGAATCGCAGATTGAAAGTAATAAAAAAAATGACAGACTTAAGACGCGAGCGCGGTACTTTTTTTCTTTTGCGTTTTTCTCGAAACTACTTTTTCAGACTTTTGACAAAATATCTTGAGATCTACTGAACTGATTTTGATAAAATTTATACTACATATTCTTTATAATATTATCTTGAAGTTGACATATGGTTTTTTTTCGATTGGAACGGCTGTGATTTCTACAAAAAAAATTTATTTCATATGTGACGACTTAGCTATGACCTTTCTTAAGAAGAAAAAATGATTTCTTTAGTTTTTAGACAAGTGCTGACTTAGAAAAAAATTCCACCGCTGGCAAGGATTTTCAATAAAGGTTCCTACAAGATGGTTTATATCTCTGCCATTTTTTAATTTTTGAATATATTTTGTTTTATTATTTTGCTAAAATTATAATGTATTTGTGGAAAATAAAAATTATATTATATATACAACAGTTGCTTCAAAAAAAAATAACCGGTCAAGTGCAAGTTAAACTTACGCAATTAGTGTTCCATACGTTGATTGCTTTTAAAATAAAATTTTTTGTTACGGAGGTATAAAATGATCAGTGACTTCACGAAACACATCCCGAATCAATTTTCAACAAAGTTTGTTCCCGATATTTTTTAAAAATAATACAAAGAAAAGTGTGTGCTAGTATTACATTATGTATATTATATATTTTTAAACTCGTTACAAGCTTTCATTTGACACCCCACTCGATGACCTAGTGAAATAATTTTTTTTTCACTTCCGATTTCGCCTCCCAAAACTAACCCGTTAAGTCAAAATTTAACTTTCAAAACTACATGGCTCTGACAAATTGTACATAGGACAAACAAACAGAAAAATCTCCACCCGGATCCAAGAACATAAAATAAGTATCAAAAACAAACAAACAACATCAGCTCTTTTTCAGCACCACCAATATATTGGTCACATCAATTTTGGGGGCTTTAAACAAATAGCCTCGATTTCACATTATAAAACACGCATAGTGAGAGAAGCCTTGGAAATCGAAAAGAATAGACAGCTAAATAAGCGAGATGATGTGCTGAATATCTCCACTACATGGAAGGTTTTACTAGCTAAACCAAAGAATAATCAAAACCTTGAGAAGGCAACAGTCAGCAAAGCGCCGTAATTACCACCTAGCCGGCAAACACCGATGCTCAGACGAACACTTCCGACCTATAAAAGTCGGCAACTGCACGACTGCACAATGAGAAAAAAACTTGGTAGTTTTTACTACAACATTTTGCAGAGATCTCAAATTATATATGGGATTAGGTGTGAATATGACTTGATCTACATAGGTCGGACGTCTCAAAAGCTGTCAAAAAGACTTGCTATACATAAAAGCAATTCCAAGCATACACCAAATGCTACCAGCCTGAGTTTACATGTCAACAGAAATGACCATAAAGTCCGGTATAATGACTGTTTTGTCTTAGATACTGAACGTAATTGGTTTAAACGTAGTTTTTTGGAGATGTGTTATATAAAAAACTGTACAAACTGTCTCAACCACAAAAAAGATCTTGAAGGATTGAGTTCCATGTACACTTACTTACTCTCGCAAAGTTACACAAAAATAAAAACAAAAAAAAAACTTGGAGTAATGCAAAGAGAAAATGGGGAATAAATATCAGTAATAAATAACTTGAATTTTTGATAATCTGAATTCAACCACTGCCAAGACATAAATTGGCAACCCTGTCTTCTAACAACAAAAATAAAAATATCCCCAGAAACATCATTAGACAAATGTTAACCTATTAATAAGGACTGGCGTGAATTAAAAAAATATTCTATGTCATGTTTTCCGGCGTTCTTTGTGGTGTCTTTTCATTTGAATTATATTGGATTTTATTAATTTTATAGTATTTTTAACGTTTAACTATTTTAATTGTGGCACCTCAATCTGAGGCTTAATAATTTGATGAATTTTTTACTTTTTAATCTGTTTCAAATGTCATGTCTTACTGCTTGTTTTGGAGAAAAGAAATGTGTAAGAATCTTACTCCTGGAAGAGTATTGCTGTAAATATTCTATAAGTACGTTTATTTTCTTATAATTACATCGTCATTTACTCTGGAATATTTACACATTTCAGGTTTCCTGAAGAAGTCCATATACAAGGACGATAGCTAGAAATTTCGAATAAAAATACAGTTCCTTAGAGCTACTTAGACATTTTATTGCTCTCTCTTCAATACATTAGGAGCTATCCTAGCCTTTAAATTATCACTTTTTATGTTTGTGAATATATTTATTATTATTATTCTTATATTTATATGTGCAAAAGTTTCCGGCCACTTTGTACTACGAGAAAAAAATCATTAGTCCATATGCCCTATAATAGACTTAAATTATATTTTTTATGTTAATATTTTGTAGCCACACCCTTTGTAGCGATAACGGCCGCACAACGATGTGGCATTGACTCAATTATTCGATTAATACACGCAGGTGAAATTTTATCCCGTTCTTTCTTCAATGATTTGAATATGTGTGCTTGACGATCTAGCGTTTCTCATAAGTGTTCTATTGGGTTCAAGTCCGGTGATTGAGATGGTCAGCTTAAAACTCTCACATTTGAAGCAGAAAACCACTGTTTTAACAACTTGGATGTATGTTTGGGGTCATTATCCTGCTAAAATATTCAATTCTGCGGCAATGTTTCTTCAGCATATGATAACAAATTGTTTTCTAAAATGTTCTTGTAAATATCAGCCTTCGAATTTCCGTTGATCTCGATCAATGGCCATCACACTTCCTCCACCATGTTTTACAGTAGGAATTTGGTACCGAACATCATTTCTCGTACCAATAGGACGTCGTACATGTTGTCTACCACCACTTCCAAAAAGATTAAATTTAGAATCGTCTGAGAAAGCTACTTTTTTCTAATCTTTGATTGTCCAATTTAGGTGATCTTTGGCAAATTGTAATCGGGCCTTCTTATTCTTTTTACTGATTAATGGTTTTTTTAATACCTATACGGCCAAAAAGTCCCACATCATGTAGTCTTCGTGTCACAGTACTACACTAACATTAGTTAGGTTTTCATCCTTTAGCTCTAGCGTGCAATTTCGGCAGCAGTTTTTTTGACATCCGCAGTTGATTTGCGTTTAATGATACGATCTACTTTTTTAGACGTTTTTCTTGGTCTTCCACTACGCGGACGATCTTTTAAACCATATCCACAATGATATTTTACAATAATATCGTTCACGGTTGATTTACCTATCGATAATAATGAAGCAATCTCACCAGAAGACTTTCCTTCTTTTGAAAATTTTATTACTCTCTCACGAATTTGGATTTACATATGCCGAGCCATGTTTATGCTCCTACGACCTCTTATGAACTAAATGTGAACATCCAACGCGCTATTATTCATAAATACGTCTTTGAACCTCTTACTGCGTCAATGTATATTATGTGGCCGGAAACTTTTGCACATGTAAATATAAGAATAATGATAAATATATTCACAAACATAAATAATATTCTTTTACTATATTATTTTGTTTCCTATATCTCATACTCACATCTCATAATGATTAAAAATCATTAGTCTTTTTTTTTTTAATAAATTAGAGTATGAAACGTCACTGGCCGGAAACTTTTGTACGCCACTGTATATAGATATACATGTAACCTGAAAAGTATACAACAGATAAAACTGAAACTAAGTTTTAACGAGGTAATATATATATATATATATATATATATATATATATATATATATATATATATATATATATATATATATATATATATATATATATATATATATATATATATATATATATAAGTGATAATTTAAAGGCTAGGATAGCTCCTAATGTATTGAAGAGAGAGCAATAAAATGTCTAAGTAGCTCTAAGGAACTTTTTCTTAATAAATTAGAGTACGAAATGTCACTGGTCGGAAACTTTTGCACGCCATTGTATATAAATATATATATATATATATATATATATATATATATATATATATATATATATATATATATATATATATATATATATATATATATATGCTTGCAATAGACAGCTTAAAGAAGTTTTAGCTTTTACCTGAAAAGTTCCTTAATAAGCTTATTTTGCTTATTTTAAACATCTTTTACACAAAACTTTAAATCAGACTGTTTAAAAAACTTAATGCTACTTCCAGTTACATTGCCATTAAAATTTTAAATTTAATGGGCGATCTGGGAATTTTGCAACTGCACCATTAGCACTTCAGCGTACACAACATGAAAATTTAAAATAAATAAACACTGCAGAAAAATTTTCAATAAATCATTTAGCTTGCAAATTACAATCATTGGGAAAATCTTTTGTGGACAGATATTTACCATAATAATGCACCAAATATTATGTAATTTTTACAATATTACATTAAGATGTTGAGTAATAGCTCATTACTCAAAAATGTCTTATCAATTATTGAATAAAATTCGCACAATTCAACAAAGAAAAATCACTTCATCCAAAAACTAGTTCTGCTGAGTTAAATTATTCATCTTTTGGTCCCCCTCCACTTCCTTCGGTTAATCGGTCAATTTATCATAGAGAAATTAAATTTAAGCTGATTTCATTTAAATATGTATATAGGATAACTAAAAAAAACTTTAGTTAGCTGCCCAGTAGAACTTTGTAATTTTGAATTTTAAACCTACCTTTTACAATGCAGACAGAATAACAAAACTAATATAGTGAGAAGATGCAAATCATAAACTATATATATATATATATATATATATATATATATATATATATAAGTAGTATATATGGCGGGGTCCGATGACTGCGGATGGCATGTGTCCATCCTGAGCCTACCATTACCCGAAGAATGACCTTGAAAGAGCCGAAGAATGACCTTGAAAGAGCTGAAGAATGACCTTGAAAGAGCTGAAGAATGACCTTGAAGACCTGAAGAATGACCTTGAAAGATCTGAAGAATGCCCTTGAAAGAGCTGAAGAATGACCTTGAAAGAGCTGAAGAATGACCTTGAAAGAGCTGAAGAAGTGTTCAATGACGTCACATTCCAGTGGCTGTTGATCAGTGCCCTTTTGTCATCATTGGATGTCTTGAAGCTTAAGAGAGATAGAGAGAGAGATTAGGTGAGCCTCGATGTGTTGGATAATCTTCTGCAAGAAGAAGAAGAAGAAGAAGAGTTCTTCACTGCTGACGTCACACCCATACATACGTCACATATCCACACACGTTAGGTTGTGGACTTGTATGAATTTAAATATAAATAAAAAAAGCAAATGTCTATAGCAGGATTCGAACCTTTATTTCCCATACTGCAAAACCAGCGCCTTAACCCACTGAGCCATAGAGGATTGTTACTAGATAGTGTTAGTAAAGGTATCATATTAAAAAAGATCTTACTCCTAGTAGTAGTCTTTGGATGCTGGTATAATTACATGACGTAAACAAATGAGATATTGATGTTTTAAGAAGGTAAAAAAAAAAAAAAGTGTGTTTATTTTTTGATGGCACCTCGATGGCATGTGTCCATCCGAAGCGGGGTACCAAGAGCCGAAGAAGACGAAGAAGAATGATGACCTTGGAAGAGCTGAAGAATGACCTTGAAAGAGGTGATGAAAAGTGCAAGAGTGAAAGAACTTGGGTGTGTTGTTAAGAAGAAGATGAGGGTGTATATTAGGCCAAAAAGTCCTTATTTGTAAAAAAGGGTTGGTATTTAGGGGGTAGTTTTTTAGGGGTAGTTTTGGTATGTTGTGTAAAAAAGGCAAAAATAAAATTTTTCTGTACTCGGGTAATTTTCCCAATTTTTTTTGGGAATTATTTAAATGAAAAAAAGTCTGAAGTGATCTAGCTAGAATACGAACCGTCGACCCATGTGATGGAGTTCTGTTGTATTAGCATTTCGGCTATTGAAGCTTCGTGAAATAAGGAGTAACTAAAAGGTATATATAAAAAAAGAATTGTTTGTTGGATAAGTAGAAAATGACTTGTAGAAGTTGGGAAAAATGTTGTAAATTGAAAAGTTTAGAAATAAAATAAATTTTATTTACTAGTAGAACTTATATATATATTTTTTTTAATTTCCTTTTTATTCTAAGAGATTAGCCGATTGTCGTTTTTGCCTAAGTTAATTTAATAATAATAATAATATTTGTTCTGACTTGTCCTAACTTGTCCTAACCTGTCTGTGGTGAGAGGAAGTGATATGACTTTATTCTAACAAACAAAAAAAAAATGAAATGAGCCTAGGCTCACCTCACCTCATCATCTGTATAAAGCAAAAATAAAATACCCGATTCAATTTTTTTTATATTTATTTTGTCCTTATATAAAAAAAAAAATGAAACGAGCCTAGCCTAGCCTCGCCTCACCTCATCTGTATAAAGGAAAAATAAAATTGGTTTCTTCCCAATCGGTGTACCAAGGCGAATAAGAGTAGTATACTAATAAGTTTCGCCATTGCATATTCTACATTTGTTTTGAACATCCTGAAAAAAAAATTGTTTGGCTTGTTAAGAGGGTAATTTCCCCTATTTTTTGGTAAATTATTTAAATGAAAAAAAAAGTGCTTGTGATGGCGTTCTGTTGTATTAGCATTTACGCTATTGAAGCTTCGTGAAATAAAGTGTAAATGAAAGGTATATATATATAAATCGAATTGTTTGTTGAATAAGTAAAAAAAATGACTTGTAGAAGTTGGGAAAAATGTTGTAAATTATAAAGTTTAGAAATAAAATAAAATTTTTACTAGTAGAACTTATATTTTTTTTATTTCCTTTACTAATAAAATATAGATTAACCTATTCTAGCCCAAAAAAAAAATTCTTTCTTATATTAATTTGCTTCTAAAAGTACAGTGTGTGTGTGTTTTGTCTGAAAGATTTGTTTGAATAACTACTACTACTTGACATTTGTCCTAACTTGTCCTAACCTGTTTGAGGAATAAAAAAAACCAAAAAAAAAAATTGAAATATTTACTAGTAGAGTAAGCTGAATCTTTTTTTTCTTAATATTAATTTAGTTTTGCTTTGTTTTTTTTTAAAATATAAATTAGCCTAACCTGTATATATTTGTTGTTTGTTTTTTTTGGGGTAAATAAAATACACAAGTATGAGCAGATTTAAGAATATTTATTTTGTTAAAAAAAAATTATCTGTTTCTATTTCGTTCGTTGGCTTTCGATTCCTCTTCTTTCTTTACTGGAAGCATACGAAGTGTAACTCGTTAGTTGGTAGTTCTATATTATGTAGTTTTAATTTGGTTTCTTAAAGCCTATAGGAAAAAAAAATGAGCAAGATAAGCGAAAAGAGTAAACAATTGGTTCCATGTAGTTTATATATAAAGCAAAAATCTCCTTTATAAGAAATAAAGGTCAAAATTTGTTGAGTAAAAAAAAAATGCATTGTAGAGTATGGTATATTTCTATGCGAGAGAGTTTGAACTCGTTGAATTTGCCTTATTTGAGTGAAATCGCGTTGTTGTTAAAATGGGTTTCGCTCGTTTCTCCTATATCGTGATAAAATGTAGGAATTTTCCATACGACGCTTGTCTTAACCTGTCTGAAGAAGTCACGTGACCAAATTGCCAATGACATCATCACCGAAAATAGTCTGTTTTCCAAGAAAATAATAATAATAATAATATAGCCTAGCTTGTGTAAACAAAAAAAATAGGATGTTTTACTTTATATTTGAAATTTTTACTAGTAGAACTTTATTTTTTTTCCTTTACTAATAATAGATTTGTTGTTGTTTTTTTGGGTAAATAAAACACACAAATATGAACAGATTTAAGAAAATACATATATTAAGAGTAAAGAATAATTTTACATAATAAAAAAAAAAGTTATAAAGTGTTAATATAAATAATTTTATTTTTTGAAAAAAAAAAATTATCTGTTTCTATTTCGTTCCTTGGCTTCTCTTTCGATTCCTCTTCTTTCTTTACGCAGAAGGTAAATGTTTTGCACCATCTTTTGTTTTAAAGAAATCCTTAACTTCACATGTCAAACATTTTTTTTGATTATACAGGTCTGTTTCACCTTTACATTTGGGACATTTTACTCTTTCAATAACTGGCATTTTTTTTTTGTTTTTTGTTTTTAATGTTCTTTCTGACTCTTGTTTTTTAAAATTAAGTTTATATATTGATACATCTCACCCTTATATATAAAATCTTTTCCTACTGCTATTATTACTTACTATTCATTATTCTTATCGATCCAACTATTGTGTTTATTTTGACAACGAAAAAAAAATAATAACAAGGTGTTACTAAAAAATAATTTCTAGAGTTCTTGTTTTATAAAATACAAGTAAAAAAAAAACTGAAATATACCTTGAAAAAAAGTACAATTTACTCCTAATAAATAGCTGTAAATATTAAAAGAAAAAAAAAACTAAAATTTGCCTTTAGCAAGTGAAAATTGGTATATTTTCAGTAAAGTATATATTTTGATATTTACTGCGTAATAGTTTAAAAATAGAAATGACGACATGATATAAAGATGTTGAGTGAATACATTGACAAGTAGTCCATTTCTTATTTTTTTTTAATGGAATGCAATTAAAAAATTGTTTGCTTATAAAATATTGTGATTGTTTTAAGTATTAAGTGGTAACTGTAAAACAAAATGTTATTTTTCCCTTTGTTTTTCTATAACTAATAAAAAAAATATTTATAAGAGGAAATATAAAAACAAAAAACACAAAGTTAAAGGTCTTTTTTCATTTTTTTATTATAAAGTATAGGGGTTCTTGAACAGATACATTTCCACTTGTTTATAATTATTTAGAGCTTGTTTAAAAGTCTTTTCCTCCTCTTCATCTGTTGCTTCGACTTGAATGTATCGGGCTGGTAGCATCCATGTGATATCTGATAGTTTTATGGGAGGAATTTCTTCTTCAATGTGAACATGGACCTGTTCCTTTTGTATGTATATTTTTTGAACACCACGTCTGAAAAAATTACAATACATGTTGTAAGGAAATCAGAATAAAGAAGGAATTTTAGTATGTCCTTTTTAAAGAAAAAAAAAAAAAACGTCTATATTTCTTAGGAGATGTATAGTGAAGAGAATAATGTTAAGAAAATTCTGAATTATTTTTTTTTGTAAAATTCACTAGAACACCATAATATAGTAAAAACCAAAAATACTCACTTCAATAAATTTTTGAGTAATACATATAGCATATTGCTGGGAAGCACATTATTTAAGAAAAAAAAAAAAAAACGTCTATATTTCTTAGGAGATGTATAGTGAAGAGAATAATGTTAAGAAAATTCAGAATTATTTTTTGTAAAATTCACTAGAACACCATAATATAGTAAAAACCAAAAATACTCACTTCAATAAATTTTTGAGTAATACATATAGCATATTGGTGGGAAGCACATTTAAATCTTCGGATTCAAAGATATATAAAACCATTTTGTTTACTAAAAAAGTAAAAAAAAACAGTTAAAAAAATAACTATGAATATTTACGACTCTAAGGAAGAATAAACTGTCGACTGTAGTGCGAGTGTGTTACATAAATAGCTGTATCTTTTAAATCGCTATATAATTAAAGGTTACAAATTCATAATAACAATGTTGCAAAACATTATTTTTTTACGTATCATTACTTATCATTTTATTTTTTTAATAGAGTACTAATACTACACAAAAAATACTCACTTGAATAATTTTTTTTTATAATACCAATATATCCTCTACTGTTAATTTAAACACATTAACCTGTTTTAATAATAATATTACTAATAATGATGATGATGACTGAAGAAGAATATATTGAAGATTTGAATAGAAGACATGATGAGTTATTAAAATTATTCGAAGATAGAGAAAAAGAAATGGAACAGGAAAGCTTCGAATATTTACCTTTAAATATCTGGAGAGAACGATTGTTAAAAGAACAACAAGAAGAAGAAGAAGAAGAAGAAGAAGAAGAAGAAGAAGAAGAAGAAGAAAATGTACCTCTTGCAATATTGCTAGAGAGATGGTTCTTAGAGCAACGAGAACAAGAACAAGAACAACAGCAACAAAAAGATGAGAATGATAAGATAGAAACTGATTCAGAGGGTGCAGACTTCTATGATGCTAATGATGATGATTATGATGATGATGATGATGAGGATGAATACATGAGTTTGGAAGATGTAGTTAGGTTATATAACATTATAGTATATATATATTATTTTAATAAAAGTCTAATAAATAGATTTATTTCTCTAATTGTCCATTTGCGTACTATTTTACAATAAAGTCTAGGTATCCTATTTTTTTTTAAATTTAACTCAATACTACTAAAAAAAAAAAACAAAAAGAAAGTTCAAACAAATATGTTAATTGTTTAGCGACATGTAGAAAAAATAATAAAAAATTAAAAGGAAAAAATTCTAACCTAAGTAGTAATAGTAATAGTAGTAGTAGTAATTAGTGTTATTTAGTACTATTTTATATTCATATTTATATAAGAAAGTTAGTAAAATTCTTTAAGTTGTTGTCTATTTACACCTATAAATCTTAGTAAACAATTTTTGGAAAAAATAGTTTAAAATGTTATTAAAATTCTTTAAGTTGTTGTTGTTGTCTATTACACCTATATATCTTAGTAAACAATTTTTGGAATAGAAATAGTTTCTTTTTTAAATACAGTAGAAACTAATCAAAATATTTGTGTATTGTTTTTTAAATTTATTTTCAGAGTCTCAGTGTCTTGAACGGTATATAAAATAAAATAAAAGAAAAAAATATATAAAATAAGAAAAAAAACTTACCGGGAAAAAGTTGGTCTGATACCACTTTATTGGGAATTTTATTGGAAATTTTATTTTTTATCTTCAGTAAATATCACCAACGTGCATGGAGTATCAGACTTTCTTTTTTTAACTAGATTGAAACTGAACTGAAAACGAACTGTGGTGAATAAAAAAAAACACCACCTTATTGCATACTTTTAAAAAGTTGTTATTTTTTAAATTGCTATATATTTTACATTAATTTGGTATATAAAGGTAATTATAATCTTAACAACAATGTTGCAAAACATTATTTTTTATGCGTCATTACTTATCATTATTTACAAACTTGCAAAAGTCATTATTATTTTAATGGAGTACACCATAAAAAAGGTAATTATAGTCATAACAACAATGTTGCAAAACATTATTTATTAAGTAGTAGCACTTAAAGATAATGAGTTTTATAACAACCCATTAATTACAAGCCTGTCTACTAAATAGTACTAATTATCATAAGTGCATATATAAACAGGACATATAAATAGGACCATTTATCAAGTCAAATTATCCTATCAGTACAGAATTTTCTAAAAAAACATAATTTCAAATAAAATAGTATACAGTAGTGAATAACAAGTGTTAGACAAAGTTTCCTCCGAAGCCGTCCACAAGACTGAATTGGTAAGTAGATTACTTAATATTATTATTTATATTTGAAAGCAGCAAGACAACTGTGTGTGTGTGCTATCTACAACGAACTTACTATTTAACTAACTAACTGTTAATCTGGAGGCTGGGTACGATGCATTGATCATAATTGTTTATCGTTGCATTATCCAAAAAATATAAATTTAATTGCTATGTATAATTTTCTTTACTAATAACTTTATAAATTCGAGAGCGAGTGAGAGAGTTCAGTAAAAACAGATAAGAAAATTCAATATTTACCAGATAAAGAGTTGATTTAAATGCATTGCGAATGTAATAATTTAAACACAATTTATCGTATATCGTTGTCGTAACGTTAAATGTTTTTTTCTTAAGTTACTATAGTATTATTATGAAACGAATGATATAATCATTGTTTCCAAAAGAATTAAGATTTGAATAAATAAATAAACTAAAATAGCCTGTAAATGAAGAAAAAAAAACTATAAAAATATGACTAAATCATAGAGTTCTTTATTTCCAACAATTTCGATAATTATATAGTAGTTTTACATTGGATAATGCACAATGCCATGGATTAATATTTTTATGAAAATAACACTCTGGAATCATTTTAAATTGACTTAATTTAGGTTCTTGTTGAATGGGAATGTGGTGTATGTAGTCCTCATTTAAGAATTTCTTTAAAATATTCACTTTTGTATTTCCTTTGACATAAATTCGATATGGAGTTTGATAAATTTTCAATACATCTTGTAAAATCTTCTCGATATCATTTATTTCAACAAATCCACTTGACCAACATAAACCATGATATTGTTCTGACCAATCAACCAATTTTTGATCTTCAACAGATAACATAGTTCTTGAGAATGGTGGTTTAAATAAATAATTTCCACAACGAATACCATCATAAATTGCCAATTCTTTGGACACATATCCAAATGAACAATTATATCCCTGAATGTCAATAAACACATCTGATTCAATCATATTGAATGACTGAATAAAACTGAATACACATAGGTATATATATATATATATATATATATATATATATATATATATATATATATATATATATATATATATATATTCATTTTTGATGTATTTCTCATACTTCCCAAGTGTAAAAATCATTTTAAGCCCTAGAGATTTTTCACCGAGGATGTTTTTTTTGTATAATTGCAATATATTTGTTGATTTGACTGATCTATTCTTAACACATAAAATATATGAGTTTAATAGAGTAGTATATTAGATAAATGGTAATTTTCCAATTTAAACCATTTATACTGATAAAAATGTGTAATTAGCATAAATGTATTCATAAAAAAAAAATCAACGCGGTGCAGATGATTAATAGAGATTATTTACTGTATTTAATATATAAACAAGTCTTATGCCGAGTCAATTACAATTTTTGTTTATAGATTCGCTCGCTAGTTTGATCAAAACAAAAATGATTTTTTTCATAGTTGAATTAACAGATGATAATTTATCTCTAGACATATTGCATGTGTTACTCAAAGCGTTCTTCTTCAAGTGAGTATATTTTTTTTTACTATTCACATCTCTATTATTTTCGGAAAAATTTCACTTGTTTCTCGTCTAACATATTATTATTATTATTATTTCAGAGATAGTCTGCAAATAAATATAGTAAAGGAAATGATTCATATATACTTAGAGAAGGAACCGACACAAAAAGAATGGGAGCAATTTGATAAGTTTCCGGTGAAAATAGTTTTTATGAAAAAATATGTATTTAGTCTCTTAAATAAATCCAAAAAATCTTATAAACAATTTATTTTATATCTTAACTACCAATTTACTAGGTTAAACTATCTACTAATCTGGTGTTTGTACTACTTATCAAATTTTAAACCATTTATTGTACATTCAATAGATTTTCATCAACATCTTATCTGGCAAATTTTGAACTTTCTTATCGAATAGGACCTCTCGTTCATACATGTAATAATGTTTTGCAACATTGTTGTTAAGACTATAATTACCTTTTTTATGGTGTACTCCATTAAAATAATAATGACTTTTGCAAGTTTGTAAATAATGATAAGTAATGACGCATAAAAAATAATGTTTTGCAACATTGTTGTTAAGATTATAATTACCTTTATATACCAAATTAATGTAAAATATATAGCAATTTAAAAAATAACAACTTTTTAAAAGTATGCAATAAGGTGGTGTTTTTTTTTATTCACCACAGTTCGTTTTCAGTTCAGTTTCAATCTAGTTAAAAAAAGAAAGTCTGATACTCCATGCACGTTGGTGATATTTACTGAAGATAAAAAATAAAATTTCCAATAAAATTCCCAATAAAGTGGTATCAGACCAACTTTTTCCGGTAAGTTTTTTTTCTTATTTTATATATTTTTTTCTTTTATTTTATTTTATATACCGTTCAAGACACTGAGACTCTGAAAATAAATTTAAAAAACAATACACAAATATTTTGATTAGTTTCTACTGTATTTAAAAAAGAAACTATTTCTATTCCAAAAATTGTTTACTAAGATATATAGGTGTAATAGACAACAACAACAACTTAAAGAATTTTAATAACATTTTAAACTATTTTTTCCAAAAATTGTTTACTAAGATTTATAGGTGTAAATAGACAACAACTTAAAGAATTTTACTAACTTTCTTATATAAATATGAATATAAAATAGTACTAAATAACACTAATTACTACTACTACTATTACTATTACTACTTAGGTTAGAATTTTTTCCTTTTAATTTTTTATTATTTTTTCTACATGTCGCTAAACAATTAACATATTTGTTTGAACTTTCTTTTTGTTTTTTTTTTTAGTAGTATTGAGTTAAATTTAAAAAAAATAGGATACCTAGACTTTATTGTAAAATAGTACGCAAATGGACAATTAGAGAAATAAATCTATTTATTAGACTTTTATTAAAATAATATATATATACTATAATGTTATATAACCTAACTACATCTTCCAAACTCATGTATTCATCCTCATCATCATCATCATCATAATCATCATCATTAGCATCATAGAAGTCTGCACCCTCTGAATCAGTTTCTATCTTATCATTCTCATCTTTTTGTTGCTGTTGTTCTTGTTCTTGTTCTCGTTGCTCTAAGAACCATCTCTCTAGCAATATTGCAAGAGGTACATTTTTTCTTCTTCTTCTTCTTCTTCTTCTTCTTCTTCTTCTTCTTCTTCTTGTTGTTCTTTTAACAATCGTTCTCTCCAGATATTTAAAGGTAAATATTCGAAGCTTTCCTGTTCCATTTCTTTTTCTCTATCTTCGAATAATTTTAATAACTCATCATGTCTTCTATTCAAATCTTCAATATATTCTTCTTCAGTCATCATCATCATTATTAGTAATATTATTATTAAAACAGGTTAATGTGTTTAAATTAACAGTAGAGGATATATTGGTATTATAAAAAAAAATTATTCAAGTGAGTATTTTTTGTGTAGTATTAGTACTCTATTAAAAAAATAAAATGATAAGTAATGATACGTAAAAAAATAATGTTTTGCAACATTGTTATTATGAATTTGTAACCTTTAATTATATAGCGATTTAAAAGATACAGCTATTTATGTAACACACTCGCACTACAGTCGACAGTTTATTCTTCCTTAGAGTCGTAAATATTCATAGTTATTTTTTTAACTGTTTTTTACTTTTTTAGTAAACAAAATGGTTTTATATATCTTTGAATCCGAAGATTTAAATGTGCTTCCCACCAATATGCTATATGTATTACTCAAAAATTTATTGAAGTGAGTATTTTTGGTTTTTACTATATTATGGTGTTCTAGTGAATTTTACAAAAAATAATTCTGAATTTTCTTAACATTATTCTCTTCACTATACATCTCCTAAGAAATATAGACGTTTTTTTTTTTTCTTAAATAATGTGCTTCCCAGCAATATGCTATATGTATTACTCAAAAATTTATTGAAGTGAGTATTTTTGGTTTTTTACTATATTATGGTGTTCTAGTGAATTTTACAAAAAAAAATAATTCAGAATTTTCTTAACATTATTCTCTTCACTATACATCTCCTAAGAAATATAGACGTTTTTTTTTTTTTTTCTTTAAAAAGGACATACTAAAATTCCTTCTTTATTCTGATTTCCTTACAACATGTATTGTAATTTTTTCAGACGTGGTGTTCAAAAAATATACATACAAAAGGAACAGGTCCATGTTCACATTGAAGAAGAAATTCCTCCCATAAAAACTATCAGATATCACATGGATGCTACCAGCCCGATACATTCAAGTCGAAGCAACAGATGAAGAGGAGGAAAAGACTTTTAAACAAGCTCTAAATAATTATAAACAAGTGGAAATGTATCTGTTCAAGAACCCCTATACTTTATAATAAAAAAATGAAAAAAGACCTTTAACTTTGTGTTTTTTGTTTTTATATTTCCTCTTATAAATATTTTTTTTATTAGTTATAGAAAAACAAAGGGAAAAATAACATTTTGTTTTACAGTTACCACTTAATACTTAAAACAATCACAATATTTTATAAGCAAACAATTTTTTAATTGCATTCCATTAAAAAAAAATAAGAAATGGACTACTTGTCAATGTATTCACTCAACATCTTTATATCATGTCGTCATTTCTATTTTTAAACTATTACGCAGTAAATATCAAAATATATACTTTACTGAAAATATACCAATTTTCACTTGCTAAAGGCAAATTTTAGTTTTTTTTTTCTTTTAATATTTACAGCTATTTTATTAGGAGTAAATTGTACTTTTTTTTCAAGGTATATTTCAGTTTTTTTTACTTGTATTTTATAAAACAAGAACTCTAGAAATTATTTTTTAGTAACACCTTGTTATTATTTTTTTTTTTTCGTTGTCAAAATAAACACAATAGTTGGATCGATAAGAATAATGAATAGTAAGTAATAATAGCAGTAGGAAAAGATTTTATATATAAGGGTGAGATGTATCAATATATAAACTTAATTTTAAAAAACAAGAGTCAGAAAGAACATTAAAAAACAAAAAACAAAAAAAAAAAATGCCAGTTATTGAAAGAGTAAAATGTCCCAAATGTAAAGGTGAAACAGACCTGTATAATCAAAAAAATGTTTGACATGTGAAGTTAAGGATTTCTTTAAAACAAAAGATGGTGCAAAACATTTACCTTCTGCGTAAAGAAAGAAGAGGAATCGAAAGAGAAGCCAAGGAACGAAATAGAAACAGATAATTTTTTTTTTTCAAAAAATAAAAATTATTTATATTAACACTTTATAACTTTTTTTTTTATTATGTAAAATTATTCTTTACTCTTAATATATGTATTTTCTTAAATCTGTTCATATTTGTGTGTTTTATTTACCCAAAAAACAACAACAAATCTATTATTAGTAAAGGAAAAAAAAATAAAGTTCTACTAGTAAAAATTTCAAATATAAAGTAAAACATCCTATTTTTTTTGTTTACACAAGCTAGGCTATATTATTATTATTATTATTTTCTTGGAAAACAGACTATTTTCGGTGATGATGTCATTGGCAATTTGGTCACGTGACTTCTTCAGACAGGTTAAGACAAGCGTCGTATGGAAAATTCCTACATTTTATCACGATATAGGAGAAACGAGCGAAACCCATTTTAACAACAACGCGATTTCACTCAAATAAGGCAAATTCAACGAGTTCAAACTCTCTCGCATAGAAATATACCATACTCTACAATGCATTTTTTTTTTACTCAACAAATTTTGACCTTTATTTCTTATAAAGGAGATTTTTGCTTTATATATAAACTACATGGAACCAATTGTTTACTCTTTTCGCTTATCTTGCTCATTTTTTTTTTTCCTATAGGCTTTAAGAAACCAAATTAAAACTACATAATATAGAACTACCAACTAACGAGTTACACTTCGTATGCTTCCAGTAAAGAAAGAAGAGGAATCGAAAGCCAACGAACGAAATAGAAACAGATAATTTTTTTTTAACAAAATAAATATTCTTAAATCTGCTCATACTTGTGTATTTTATTTACCCCAAAAAAAACAAACAACAAATATATACAGGTTAGGCTAATTTATATTTTAAAAAAAACAAAGCAAAACTAAATTAATATTAAGAAAAAAAAGATTCAGCTTACTCTACTAGTAAATATTTCAATTTTTTTTTTTGGTTTTTTTTATTCCTCAAACAGGTTAGGACAAGTTAGGACAAATGTCAAGTAGTAGTAGTTATTCAAACAAATCTTTCAGACAAAACACACACACACTGTACTTTTAGAAGCAAATTAATATAAGAAAGAATTTTTTTTTTTGGGCTAGAATAGGTTAATCTATATTTTATTAGTAAAGGAAATAAAAAAAATATAAGTTCTACTAGTAAAAATTTTATTTTATTTCTAAACTTTATAATTTACAACATTTTTCCCAACTTCTACAAGTCATTTTTTTTACTTATTCAACAAACAATTCGATTTATATATATATACCTTTCATTTACACTTTATTTCACGAAGCTTCAATAGCGTAAATGCTAATACAACAGAACGCCATCACAAGCACTTTTTTTTTCATTTAAATAATTTACCAAAAAATAGGGGAAATTACCCTCTTAACAAGCCAAACAATTTTTTTTTTCAGGATGTTCAAAACAAATGTAGAATATGCAATGGCGAAACTTATTAGTATACTACTCTTATTCGCCTTGGTACACCGATTGGGAAGAAACCAATTTTATTTTTCCTTTATACAGATGAGGTGAGGCGAGGCTAGGCTAGGCTCGTTTCATTTTTTTTTTTTATATAAGGACAAAATAAATATAAAAAAAATTGAATCGGGTATTTTATTTTTGCTTTATACAGATGATGAGGTGAGGTGAGCCTAGGCTCATTTCATTTTTTTTTTTGTTTGTTAGAATAAAGTCATATCACTTCCTCTCACCACAGACAGGTTAGGACAAGTTAGGACAAGTCAGAACAAATATTATTATTATTATTAAATTAACTTAGGCAAAAAAACGACAATCGGCTAATCTCTTAGAATAAAAAGGAAATTAAAAAAAATATATATATAAGTTCTACTAGTAAATAAAATTTATTTTATTTCTAAACTTTTCAATTTACAACATTTTTCCCAACTTCTACAAGTCATTTTCTACTTATCCAACAAACAATTCTTTTTTTATATATACCTTTTAGTTACTCCTTATTTCACGAAGCTTCAATAGCCGAAATGCTAATACAACAGAACTCCATCACATGGGTCGACGGTTCGTATTCTAGCTAGATCACTTCAGACTTTTTTTCATTTAAATAATTCCCAAAAAAAATTGGGGAAAATTACCCGAGTACAGAAAAATTTTATTTTTGCCTTTTTTACAACATACCAAAACTACCCCTAAAAAACTACCCCCTAAATACCAACCCTTTTTTACAAATAAGGACTTTTTGGCCTAATATACACCCTCATCTTCTTCTTAACAACACACCCAAGTTCTTTCACTCTTGCACTTTTCATCACCTCTTTCAAGGTCATTCTTCAGCTCTTCCAAGGTCATCATTCTTCTTCGTCTTCTTCGGCTCTTGGTACACCGCTTCGGATGGACACATGCCATCGAGGTGCCATCAAAAAATAAACACACTTTTTTTTTTTTTTTACCTTCTTAAAACATCAATATCTCATTTGTTTACGTCATGTAATTATACCAGCATCCAAAGACTACTACTAGGAGTAAGATCTTTTTTAATATGATACCTTTACTAACACTATCTAGTAACAATCCTCTATGGCTCAGTGGGTTAAGGCGCTGGTTTTGCAGTATGGGAAATAAAGGTTCGAATCCTGCTATAGACATTTGCTTTTTTTATTTATATTTAAATTCATACAAGTCCACAACCTAACGTGTGTGGATATGTGACGTATGTATGGGTGTGACGTCAGCAGTGAAGAACTCTTCTTCTTCTTCTTCTTCTTGCAGAAGATTATCCAACACATCGAGGCTCACCTAATCTCTCTCTCTATCTCTCTTAAGCTTCAAGACATCCAATGATGACAAAAGGGCACTGATCAACAGCCACTGGAATGTGACGTCATTGAACACTTCTTCAGCTCTTTCAAGGTCATTCTTCAGCTCTTTCAAGGTCATTCTTCAGCTCTTTCAAGGGCATTCTTCAGATCTTTCAAGGTCATTCTTCAGGTCTTCAAGGTCATTCTTCAGCTCTTTCAAGGTCATTCTTCAGCTCTTTCAAGGTCATTCTTCGGCTCTTTCAAGGTCATTCTTCGGGTAATGGTAGGCTCAGGATGGACACATGCCATCCGCAGTCATCGGACCCCGCCATATATACTACTTATATATATATATATATATATATATATATATATATATATATATATATATATATATATATATATATATATATATATATATATATATATATATATATATATATATATATATATATATATACATATATTCTTAACGATATTTATGTATTTAAAGACGAACACTTAGTGTACACCTACAATAAAACGTTGACACTACATCCTAAAGTGTTCCTTCACCAGGACAATGCACTTGCTCACTCATCGGCCGTTGCAATGGTGAAAATACATGAACTGGACTTCGAAATAGTTCCACACTCACCCTGTTCCTCAGATTTGGGCTCAAGTGACTTTTTTTGTTTCCAAACCTCAAAAATTAGCTTGGAGTGAAAACATTATTCTTGAAGAGGTTATCTATGCTATAAACGAATATTATGCTTAGTGTGAAACAGGGAATAAAAAAATTGGAATTTTCAGGTCTTTGTTATGTTGAATGACTTACTGCTATTTGCAAGCATATTTGCATGGGTAACTGATGTTCCACCTATCAAGATAAATTATCATCTACAAAACTGTAGATTAGATTCTCAGTTCTTTACAGCAGCGCGTTAATGTAAACGAGAAAGAAAGTAAGATAGAGTGTGGTTGCCCACATTATCAATAGATGTTTTAGTAACGAGTCATGATAGACTGATATAGAGGTGTTTCTATTAAAAAATTATTAGAAAGGAAGAGATATCATATTTATTTTTGATAACAGCTATAGTTCCTTTTATCTTTAGGTTGTTTTCTGTCTAAATTTGAAGAACATCAGAAAAATTAAATTAAAGTTTTAGGTGAGTTAGTTTAGTCATATAAATTACTCGCGGTTTGTAATTTTTTAAAAAGCCTCCTGGAAATATGAAATACCTTTTAAAGCTTCTTTTTATTTTGACCATCTCACCGATGCACCTGAACTAATGCAGTGAGAAGATTTAAATCATACACAATATATATATATATATATATATATATATATATATATACATATATATATATATATATATATATATATATATATATATATATATATATATATATATATATATATATATATATACCTACCGTCAGAAAGTTTTTGCCTACCCAGTTCCAAGACAACTAAAATCCAGATAATATTTTTTTTTGTAATTTTAATGAATTTTTATTTATTTTCACATTATTTACAGTCCAGAAAATCAGAAAAATATTCAGGATTTTTCTCATCTATGTGACCTCCTTTGTTTTATTTACTGCTTTACATAATTTCGGCATTCTGTCCAGTAGTTTCTTCAGAGTTTCTTCGTTTCTTTTAACACATTCTCCTGGTAAAAGTTCCCACAAGTGATTTTCTGTTGTTGGATTGATTTTTCGAACACAACTGTCCAAATGGTCCCACAGCAATTCGATGGGGTTCAAGTCGGGTGATTGTGGAGGCCAAGTCATCACTTCCAGGATGTCATCAGATTTCCATCGGTCCAAAAGTTCTCTAATTTGTTTAGCAGAATGTCTAGGGTCGTTGTCATGCTGAAAAATAAATTTTTCCTGAAAAATATCTCTTCCAGAAGGAAGCATTTGAGTTAGCAAAATTTTTTGATACTGTTCTTTTCACATGATTCCTTCTATCTTAAAGATTTTTTCAACTTTACCATTACTGAACCTCTACCAACATCCTCTCTCCAGCTGGCCGCCACACGTAAACTCGTCGATTTGAATCGAAAATTTCGAATTTAGATTCGTCGTTCCCAAGGACGGAATTCCATTGTTTTGATTTCCAATTTTCATGTCTCGGGCCCATTCTAATCGTTTACGTTTATTGACTTGCATAAGAAGTGGTTTCCTCACTGCAACTCTCCCGTGTAGTCCACCTTCTGCTAACCTGTTCTTCACGGTTGTCACGCTGATGGGGATGGGCCGCTCCAGGTTTATTTGAGCCGTGATTTCTGGTGCGGTTAGGCGGCAATTACGTCTGCTGGACATTATTATAGCTCTGTCTTCAGCGAGAGTCGTTTTTCGAGGCCTTCCTGAACGTTTTTGGCTGAGAATTCTATGATGTAACCATTTTGATGTCTCGCAATTATCAGAGCCCGATTTTCAACGGAAACTTCTTTCGTTTTTGGCATTTTTACAAAACAATTGAGCCTCTATCAATGACAAAGTACTGTTTGCGAATAGTTAATTTCCAAAATGGCAATGGTATTTATAGCATAGTTTTTATCATAAAATGTCAATAGGAATTTCCATAATCCCTAGAAACTTGAAATGAGTTCTTACTTCAACCGGAATTCTCAGAAATAGCCTCAAAACGATTATCATGCAAAACTTGGAAATTTGCTCTAATTGGTTTTTAATTTGCGATTTCACCAAAAAGGTTTATCTAAACAATTTTAGAACGTACACTTGTTAAGAACAATTAACTTTACCTAATATAATAAAGGGGTTAATTACGTATTAAAATTTGGCAGTTACATTGAAATTTCTAGATGAGCAAATACTTTCTGACGGTAGTATATATATATATATATATATATATATATATATATATATATATATATATATATATATATATATATATATACATATATATATATATATATATATATATATATATATATATATATATATATATATATATATATATATATATATTGTAACATTCATTTTTTCCTAGATTTTAAGACCATGTAATGTTACTGATTTTTCACTTCAAATTGTACTTATTTTCATTTTTGTATCGAACGGTATATTAAACAGAGATTCCAAGACGTTCGGTATAGTGTGTTGTGCGGGTTCCTGACCGAACCTACCGCCACGCCGCGATTGGTGAAAAGTGTGTATCCGCTGTTTTAGTTCCGGCGTCGCCATATTACCGGAGAGTTTGGATGGTTTATTTAAGGGCCTGAAGACCGACTGTCTAGGCTGTTTTCCATCTAGCCGCAGCCGGGCTATTTTCCATCTAGCCGCCGAGTAGGCTTAGTACCATCTAGCCGACAGGCTAATTTTCATCAGAGCCGCCAAGTAGGCTTCCTTCGACTGAGCTACAAAAGAAAAGCTCAGAACAACCATCATGCGAGCTAAGTAAAAGTACCAGTTTCTTAACTAAAAGCCTTAGTGGGTTTTCAAAGTGTTAGCTAGAAAAGTGTGAAATCGGTCGAATGCCATCAAAGCAGGAATAAGAACAGTAAGTTACCAAAACTTCCTTCAATAGACTTATTCCAGAGTAGTGCCTTAACAGCAATTTAAAACAGACTAAAAAGTGAAGTGTAAAGCACTATTTTTCGTCTTCGGGGGTTACCATAGTTCAGGATTTAAATGTAATAACTACTAGTTAGGCTAGAATTTTTTTGTAGAACTGCAAAGGTTGGAACTTTTTATTTTAAAAAAACATGAATAAATTCTCTTTTTTTTTTGTTGATTAAAGCTAGTGTCTCACTGAATACCTACCCTACTTTTCAGGACAAGAACGGCTGTACCAAACTGATTTTTTATTTACCAACAATACATTCTTTCAGTATTTTTCCATTTTTTTAGCTGAAGTTAGATCCTTTCTATTTTAAAATGGATGGTGCCAAAAATTTGTACAGCTAAAGCTTTTTAAAAATAGAAAATAATTCCAAAAAGACGTAAGACAATTATCTCTTACCCATATCTCTCTACCAAGGAAAACTGAGCTAGTGTTTCTTTAATTTCTTTAGTTCTTTTAAAATCAGGTTTCACTCAATTTATTATCAGAAAATTAAAGCGGGGCTGCAAGAAAATTGTGCCCAAGCGGGGGAAAAACAACTTTTCACAACGCCTCAAAAAGCGGGTAAGTTCACACGGTACAAAATTACGCCCAAGCTTGGGGCAACAAAAAATATAAAAAACCTTACAATATATATATATATATATATATATATATATATATATATATATATCCATATATATACATATAATTTGTTTTCCTTTTTTGAACCTTATTATTTTAATTAATTACGCAATTTTCCTATTATTGGGTATTTAGATTCAGTAATGAAACGATTATTTATTTTTTCTTTTTTGGGGGCCCAATTTTTTGGGCATATTCAAAGCCCCATATTTTACATTTCTAAAAACAAACAGGATTATCTATCACATTTTAATTTTTTTTCTTATCACTATAAACGTTTCTTTCTAAAAACCTACAATTACAAACTAATATAAAATTCTCTAGATGTTACGTAGCTGTACAAAAATATTCCAAAAAACTTAATTCAAAATATCTTGGAAGGAAAGTGGGAAAAATTAAAAGACTACACAACACTCTTAAAAAGAAGTTTTCTTGAAGCAATAGAGCTCACTATAAACACCAATTATTTCCAGTATAAAGATACATTCTATAAACCAATAGATGGATGCGCAATTGGCTCAACAATATCATCCGTCATGCCACAATTAGTGATAGAACACCTATAGGAAAATGTTATACAAAATTTAAATATGAACATTCTATTTTTTAAAAGGTTCGTAGATGATTGCTTGCAGTAATCAACAAAAAAAGTGGTGAGATCTTACATAAATTTAACAGTTTTAACACAAAACTACAGTTCACATCTGAAATAGAGAAACACGGTAAAATAAATTTTCTAAATCTAACACTCATAAGAAAAAGAGAGTAGGAGATAAAATTGGGGCACACCGGCGATGATAGTAAAGGTATTAGAAAGAAACCCGTCGACCGCCACTCGTAACTCACTGAGGAAACATGATAGCCACAAATCATATTTTTTTGACTATGGCAAATGTAGTAATGTTCTATACCTAAAATTAATTAAGAACTGCTGTATACTGGAACCGTTAAACTTTTTACATGTACTCACCCTTCTAGACAATTTTCAAGCGTAAAGGATCGTCATTTCCTATTTAGACGAAAATAAAATGAAACTTTGAATTCTGGATATAACTATTGTCGTGCTTGTAAAAAATCCCCATGTAATCCCAAATTTACATATTACCCCGGGTCTGCCTGGTTATTTTAAAATACTCTGATTGGTCGAGGGCAAGAAGAGTGTAAACCTGTCTATAATCCTTTTAGGAAAGACCTTTTTTCTTTTTTATCATTTTGTAATAAATAACAACTGAATCTCTGTGAATAATTTGATACACTGAAAATTTAGTAAAAAGTGTTGTAATTAGTGTGGTAGAACTGCCCAAGCCAATATAAAATTAAAACAAAAAACAAAAAAGAAGTACCTGTGTTCCAATTCAAGTAATAATTTTCTAGGATTGTCTTAAATCTATAATATATACGAAGTACCAAAGAAATATTTTACACTTTATTTATTTCTTACTTTTAAAAACTATCATTAAGCAAGTAAATTGTGAGATATAGGAATTAAAATATCTTTTTAGTTGACGTAATGGTACAATTTAAATTTTAACCATATTAAAAATTATTCTAACAATGTCCGTGCTTTTCTCATCTCTCTCTCTTTACCTCAACCCAAGTAATTAATCTTTAGGAACGTCTTTTAAAATTAAATCATTTTCATTAAAATAATTATGATTCTATTTTCTAGACCGAGAGTGATTATGCCGCCATTGTTTCTTCTATTCTTGGTTATTAAATCTCCTAAGTTTTATATTAAGAAAAATTTTTAAGTTAAAATAATTAGACTTTTGGAATTCTTACAAAAATATTGTTTTGTTCCTTCTAAATATTCTTCTCATTTTGATGAAAGTTTCACGAGTTTGTCCGATTCTTGGCTTTATTTTTTATTTATGTTTCACAATGATTGTTAATTATAGAACGCTACGTAAATAACTCAATTGGTTCAACTAAGTCCTTATTAATAAGGGGACACATGTTTTTACAGATAAATCAAATTTCTTCTGTTCCACAAAACCATTCAATGCACAAGGTAGAAAAACTGAATTAATAAGCAGATAAACCTCTTTAAATAAGAGTTGAGCCACAGTAAACATAAAACACAGTAGCGACAGTCCGACTCGGTACCTTTGATCTCAAGAGGTTCGAGTTTGTAATGATCACATGGCCTGTCGCCATATTGCTGGTATGATGCTCGCGCGTTTTTGTAATATACAAATTCCTTCTTTTAACAAATATCCTATTCTGTAGAATAAACATGAATTTTACTGATTGAAAGGAAAAAAAAAAACGAGATTTTTTTCTATAAACATTTTTTTTATCCAGTTCTTATTAAAACAGATATACAAAAAAAAACAGGGAAAGAGGCAAAAATACAATCAAAAATAAATTTGGCTTCAGCGCTTTTTGCATGTTATTGATTTAAATATTTCATTGTTGAATTTATATTTCTCAACTATTTTGATAATATGTCTCTGCAATCATCTTCAGCTTCGCCCGTCTAATGTCAACAATCATTCTCCTTATATTTCTATTTCAGCGAATCTCAGTAATCTGGAGAGATTGAAAATAATTATAATTATCATTTTAAGATGAGATCATCTTTCTTCTAAACTTAAAAACAAAGTGAACACAGTTTTTGCTCCATTTTATCATTAGTTAAATCTAATATAATAATTTTCATAGAGCTAATAACTTGTCGTGCCTATATACTACTTATATGAAAAAAGTAAATCCATGCACTATTTTATTCAAACTCATTCGTGCTGGAGAATTACTACTTTTGCATGCCCAGATTGAGTTTTAAAAGTTTGGTTAGCGAATTTTAGCAGATAATATAACTTAACTCTAGCAAACATTCTGGCCTGAATTCAGAAAATAAAGTACAAGTGAAATAACATAAATCAATGCTTAATAATAATAAAAAATCAAATAAAATATATATTTAATATGAAAACAGAATTACCATAATCTTTATATAATCTATTGTATAAGAGAAATCAAGAAATCTATAAAAACTTACTCCTTTGGAAATACCACATATATTTTTGCAAGCACTAACCGCACAAACAAAAACTTCCTCTTGACATTTTTTTTTATAATTATTTTCAACTATTACGTCAGTCCTTTACTTACTGGAAGGTTCTCCTTGAAATTCAGATGTAAACACAACTTAACATATTTTTACTTTTCCTCATAATACCTAAGTACAATGTCAACCAGAAATTAGCTTCTTGCCGTTGAAAGTGAAATATTCGGAGCTTCTCATCAAAATGCAAGCAAATATAGAATCCTCCAATAACAGTCTTCTTTCTTCAACGATTCTCAGGGTAATCAATACAAATAATAAAAAGTGATTTTGGCTTAATTTTAAGAAACCATTCAATACCAGTAAAATAGATCTTTCCAAATGATCTGTTATTACTTAGATTTTACGAAAATTTTATTTTTAAATGGAATAGTTTTCGACTGATTGATCTAAATAAAATTTCCATCAACTTACTTTTATATAGTAGAACAGGTAACGATAAAAATAAGTTGATTTAGTTAAAGAAATATATAATAATAACGCGCAAAATTGACTTTTTGAGATATTCCCAAAAAAAATACTTTCTTCTTTGAAGTTCTCATGTATATATATATATATATATATATATATATATATATATATATATATATATATATATATATATGTATATATAAATATATATATATATATATATATATATATATATATATATATATATATATATATATATATATATATATATATGTTATATAGCAAAAATGACTTCTCCTTTTTCTCTTTCTGTCATTTTTGATATTTATTTCCAGTTACTTTTCTATGTCTTCTTGTTAAAATTAAATAATTAAAAAATTAAATATGACAAATAATAAATAATGTCCAGTATTAATTTTCTCTTTCAAATTTTTAAATTGGTCTATGAATCTCTTGATTATAAAATTAAGGAATTAATATAATTAATAATAAATAACTCGTCGAAGAGTAACATTCATCAAATTTAAGTCCCGCCCTTTTTTATAAAATTAAAACTAAAAAATAGATATCATTAATAATTAATAATTTATCTAAAATTAGCATCCACCTAAAAAATTTACATCCCTAACTTCAATGCTTTTTATGGTTTTTTGTCGACCTGATGACGACATAGACTACCAACAATATCCGGTTCGGACTTAAATATCACTAAATAGTTACTAAACTCGACGTCAAAAATTTTAAAATGGAGTACCGTTTCAACATCATGGTGTTTCTTGCCGTTATATTTCGGTCTTCAAAAAGTGTTTTTTAACTAATGTTTATTGACAAAGTTTTATTTTTAATATTTGTGTAACTCTCTAAATGTCTTTTAATCATGTTTGTGTAATCATTCATACTACCTGGCCAACAAAAATGCAAATTTCATTGTCTTCACCAGAGATGAACTAACTGCTGACATTTTTGTAAGTAATTTTCACATACAGTCGTACAATTCATTTAATCACATTTTAAAAAAGGAACGTTTTAGTTTATTTTCTGTACCTGGTTTGCATTTTTAGAATCCAAAAGAAGTTACCATTAGGCAGCGAAAGCTCGATAATAAAAATAAAAAGCAGATACTAGAGCCTTTAGATCTTTGATTGCTCATCTCTTCTCCTTATAAGGGCGTTTCCCAGTAGTTAAACTTAGGATTGTTTGTTGCCAGTGCCCTGTTACTGTCCTTCCTCTTTCTTATTATATATATATATATATATATATATATATATATATATAATCTCTACATAATTTTTAATTAGTTATTCAACAAAATTTAGTCAAAGAAACTAAAATTTCCTGATTCTGGACAAATACTTCATATTATGCGTAAGTTACAAAAGTTGTTAACAGTATCAGAAACATTTTTTTGAGTTAAAAAGTTTTTAATTTATTATTATATTTTATAAAAAGTTATTAGTAAATTATAAGAAATTGAAAATAAATGAAAAAACTGCAATTTGGTATACAATCCGCGACCACGCTGACAGCCATGTTAGTATGATAGGGGATGCATGCGTGTTAAAAAACAGGAGCTAACAATTTTCTATAAAAATTGTAAATTTAAATTTAATAATTTAATTTCACTATAACAATCGTAAATTTAAATTTAATAATTATATTTTATAAATAACAATTTCAGATTTTTAAATGGATTCTTTCTTAATAATTTGTCGTAGAAGAAATATGCGGTAACGTATATCCCTAAATTAAATTTGTTCTCCCACTCATCCACCTTAACCCAGAAACCGCAGCTTTTTAAAAAGACTTTAAATTAAAAATCGAGGCAGCATTATTACGATTCATGTCAGGTCACCTCTCTTAGCATTGCTTCTTTTTTTCCACTTCTTTTTTATTGCACGGCTATATATTTTCGTTTTGTCTCTCGATCGAGACATACATTTTGATTAAAGGAAAGGAAAACGACACAGTAAGCATTTGAATAAGCTATAATAGTCGTGTAATGGTTTTTGTTTTAAAAGAATAGGCTTTTGCTGATTGCCATACAACGATAAAAATGTGTAGTTTGGGGAACAGTACAATTTTAGAGATGAAATGAAGAAATATGTTCCTATTAAGAACACGGCTCATTATTGTTGTACAAGTAAGTAAAACAGGAAGATAAATATGTATAAATACGTGAGTGAAATGCTAAATCTGAGAGATTGTAGATGTAGAAATTTTTCTACGAAATGGCAGGAAATTTTGTTCAAACAGATGCAACGCGCAGTTGTTTGTTGGCAGCTATCATAAATGATTGGTATCGCACGTTTCGTAGAAATGGATAAAGCGGAGACTTGTGCAGTGTTAAAACATTTTTATTTAAAAAAGTGGACTGAGGCCGACATAGAAACTGAGCTGACCTCATTGGCACTCTACATCGGCACTCAAGACCATTTATTACTGGATAAATAAATTTAAAAGTGGTCGTACGAGTAGTAGAAATGTTGCATGTTCACGACGTCCGATTGAGGTTTCTTTTGAAAAAATTGTCGATAAAATTCATGGTATCATGATGGAAGATGGCATGGATGGAGATCAGCTTCAATAGACCATAGAAGTAGTATTCGTCATGACTCTTTTGAATATATTTCGGTACTGATTCACAAGTTGTAGCAGCGTTTATCGGTACATAATTATTTAAATTTACTTTTAATTGTAAAATTTCATGAAGGACGTATCCGTTGTCCTTTTCTTGGAACTCTTCCAATTTTTTTAGTAAACTGTTTTGAATATGATTAATATCAAATTCCTTTCGCATATCGATTAATTACACGATTTTTAGTTGAAACATGTTTTATATCAGTCCCACCAGTTAGAGGTTTTATAAAATTTGCTAAAAATACGAAATTAACTTTTAGTAGAGACTTCTGTAGGCTCATCAAGCTTGGTGAGATTACTAAGATGGTAAGAATCTTATATAAATGAGTACAGGTACATAATATCCTGCATAAAGTTATAAAAATGAAAAAAACCAAGTGCGTGATGGGTGCCGTTCTGTTGACTCTAGACCAGAAATGATAAACGAGGAAGAACATTTCAAAATCGTGTTTGGAAAAGTGGCAGCGTAATCCGAAAGACATCTAGAGTCGTCTTGTAACTATAGACAAAACGTAAATTTACCATTACACTCTGGAAGCAAAAAGCAGTCAAAATAGTAGGCTGACGAAGGTCAAAGTTCACCGAAAAAAGATAAACCAGTTATCTGCAGGAAAGTAAACTATTTTTTGAGACTCACGCGGTATTATCATGGTTGACTATTTGGAAAATGGTAAAACAGTGACTGGCCCTTATTACGCCACGCTATGGGTCTGTTTGCATAGTGAGTTGAAGCAGAGATAACCAAGATTAGCTCGCAAAAAAGTGTTCCTTTGCCAGGATAATGCACCTGCTCACACATTGGCAGCTGCGCTGGCAAAAGTGCACAAGCTCGGCTTCGAATTAGTTCCCTACGTATCCTATTCCTCAGGTTTGGGCCCAAGTGACTTTTTTTGTTTCCTAACCTCAAAAATTAGAATTTCGTCTTACCAAAGGTATTGAGCTAAATATTGAGCGATAAAATTTTGTTTTCGAAAAAAATATTATATACGTTTTTGTTTACAAGAGGCACCCTTACAGAACATATCGTCGGCAAGGCTGCAGATTAGATTCTTAGTTCTTTACAGCAGATCGTTAACGTAAACGAGAAAGACAGTAGGATACAGTATGGACCCGTGTGGCCCACATTATCATTAGAGATTTTATTAACGAGTCATGATGGACTGATATTGTGTGGTGTTTCTATTAAAAAATTATTAGAAGTAAAGAGACATGATATTTGTTTTTCAGATACATAGGTCGCACGAATACAACGACTGCAAAATAAAATCCTCAGATGTGTAGCCTCCGCGGGACGATAAACTAGAATAGATGACTTACATGAGATAACTAACATACAAAAAATAAAACAACACATCATTGATATATTTGATACAATGTGCAGACATAACACACTCACATCGACACTAACCCATGACCTAACAACAACGCGTGAGGCACACAATCCAAAACATAAGCCTCTATATGCACGACTACCAATTTAGAGAGAGGGGAGAGAGAGAAAGATACCATGAATTAGATAACATGATAAGGCCAGTGGCATGCACTAGACTATACCTGACCAATTCAAAAGTTTTTTGGAATAGTTTTTCCCCAAAAACAAAGTTATGTGTTAATTATGAACAAGTAAAAAACTAAATTAACAATACAACAACAAAATATCTTCAAATTAAAACAAATTTCGTTTCATCATTAAAAACATATTTGGAAATGATGCTTGTAAAACTACAAACAGTACAATGAATTACCACAGGGCAGATCATCGGCCAACCGCAAGGCTTCTGTACAGGGTGAGTCAACGATAGAGTAAAGTTCATTATCTCATTTGTTTCTTGCATGATGAAAAATGTTAAGGTGAACAGTTTAAAATTATTTTTGAGTATACAGGGACTTCATAAAAGTGTGTCCGATTCAACATATGTTTTTTTAAATGGAACATCTTATTTTCTAATTTATTTTTTAAATTCTGCGTAAAATTTTATAACTTTTTTATTGATAATGTTATATACCTAAACCTAGTAGTTCTTCTAATATTTCACTTCTTTTAAAAAAATTAATAGTTTTCAGTTTTGTAAAAAATTGCCAATAGCGCCATTGTTTCTGAAGGTGGAATACTCGTAATTGATACGAGCGTTCTATAGAGATGAAAAAAAAAGATATATGTAAAGAAATTTGAGTTAGATGCTACAGGGTGTTCAAAATAAATTTATGCATTTTGACTATTTTAAATTGAAAAATCTCAAATTTTTTTATGACACACCCTGTATATTATTATTTATCTGATAAATTTTACAAAACCGTCCAACTTTTATTAAGCATGTCATATACCTATTTCTAATACTACTCAGTATATATCACCACTACACCAAACACTTTATTTTTGCACTCGACGCGCGTTTCGCTAACCAGGTTAGCTTCATCAGGAGCGATGATTGACTAAAGCTAAACTACAAATCTACCCTATTTATACTTAGCCTAACCCTTGAATTACTCAAGTGGAACTAATGACATAGGCAAGGCCATCAGTTCCGGTCAAGTAACCAGTAGAGGGGACTATAAGAAATAGGCCCTCTGTCTTTATTTAAACTACTTTTACATTTTATGATTTCCATACTTTCGTATGCGTTCAACAATCTCCTATCAGATACATTTTTTATTAATCTTAGATTATCTAATGTTACAGTATGATCAGCTTCAAGGGCATGTTCGGAAATGCTAGACTTTTCTGTTCTATTGTATTTTAAGTGTGCTAAGTGTTCTTTAAATCTTGTTTTAATTGACCTTTTAGTTTGCCTAACATACTTTTTGTCACAATCATTACAACTAATTTCATAAATTCCACTTTTCTCACAATTAGGAATCTTATCTTTGGGATTTCCTAAGATATTCCTCAGATTGTCTGATGACTTATAGACTAAGGTGAGGCCTACCTTATTAAATACTTTATCGAGTCCCTTGCTATATTTCGGATTATATGGTATGGAGACATACTTGATGTTATTTTCTTCGCGTGTAAAAAAGGTGGAATTCTGAATATTAAACCTAAACTTATGTCATAACCATTAACTCTATCGTCATAACTATTAACTCTAGTTATATTTCTAATACGATTCCTTTCTTTATTAAAGTTTACTCTATTCAGAGGGAAAGTGACCAAACGATGAACTAAAAAATGTAATGAGGCTAATTTATGTTGTTTGCAATGAAACGAATCATTAGGAATATATCTATCTGTTACTGTGTCCTTCCTATAGATATCAAATTCTAATCTATTATTATTTTTAATAATTAAAATATCTAGAAAAGGCAATTGTCCTTTGTTCTCAACTTCGTAAGTGAATTTAATGGAATCATACCGGCTATTTAATTTAGAAACAAAATCATCAATGTTTGCTTTCTTTGTATCAAAAATCGCGAAAATATCATCCACATACCTATACCATACCCTTGGGAAATATTCGAATTCTTGACTGGCTTCGATTTCAAACTTACTCATGAATAAATTGGCTATGAAAGGTGATAAGGAATTACCCATAGCTGTTCCTTCTTTTTGAACATAAAATTGATTGTTATATTGGAAAAATTATTGATGATTTTGTTTCTAAATTAAATAGCCGGTATTACGAAGTTGAGAACAAAGGACAATTGCCTTTTCTAGATATTTTAATTATTAAAAATAATAATAGATTAGACTTTGATATCTATAGGAAGGACACAGTAACAGATAGATATATTCCTAATGATTCATTTCATTGCAAACAACATAAATTAGCCTCATTACATTTTTTAGTTCATCGTTTGGTCACTTTCCCTCTGAATAGAGTAAACTTTAATAAAGAAAGGAATCGTATTAGAAATATAACTAGAGTTAATGGTTATGACGATGACTTAGTAAATAAGCTAATAAATAGACATAAGTTTAGGTTTAATATTCAGAATTCCACCTTTTTTACACGCGAAGAAAATAACATCAAGTATGTCTCCATACCATATAATCCGAAATATAGCAAGGGACTCGATAAGGTATTTAATAAGGTAGGCCTAACCTTATCTATAAGTCATCAGACAATCTGAGGAATATCTTCGGAAATCCCAAAGATAAGATTCCTAATTGTGAGAAAAGTGGAATTTATGAAATTAGTTGTAATGATTGTGACAAAAAGTATGTTGGGCAAAGTATGGAAATCATAAAATGTAAAAGTAGTTTAAATAAAGACAGAGGGCCTATTCCTTATAGTCCCCTCTACTGGTTACTTGACTGGAACTGATGGCCTTGCCTATGTCATTAGTTCCGCTTGAGTAATTCAAGGGTTAGGCTAAGTATAAATAGGGTAGATTTGTAGTTTAGCTTTAGTCAATCATCGCTCCTGATGAAGCTAACATGGTTAGCGAAACGCGCGTCGAGTGCAAAAATAAAGTGTTTGGTGTAGTGGTGATATATACTGAGTAGTATCATTGTGCCAAAGATTCCACATTCCCAACTTAGTACTATTTCTAATAGTTTTCGATTTATTTTGAATTTTTCAATTTGTATCTTTAAGACTTGAAAGAAACTGTATCTCAATGTACATTGTACTAATTTTGCAATAATAAAGATATCTTTGACTTGACTTGATTTGATATTTATTTTTGATAACAGCCATAGTTCCTTTTATTTTTTGTATAAATTTGAAGAACATCAAAAAATCTACTAAATAAAATTAAACTTTTAACTGGGTTATTTTATGTAGCTATTTAAATTACTCGTGGCTTTTAATCTCTTTAAAAAGTCTCGTTGAAATATGAAATATATTTTAAAGCTTCTTTTTATTTTGACCATCTCACCGATGTACTTTTATAATATTAAACCTTTTAATAATAAAATTTTCTGGAAGTTATAAAATACCTTGATAAGAATGGTAACGAAATTGACTGAAAAGCTTGTTAGTAATTACTGTTTACATATTGGTTATACATTGCAGTAGATCGAAACTTTTTAATTAAATATAGAAATATATTATATATAATACTAGCCGGGCCCGCGGCTCCGCTCGCGTGGACTTGATTCACTACTATCGTCACTGCTTATTTCTTATGTTACCCAACGTAATAAAATATCTCCCATTATTTCTCCTTATCTCCCAATATTTCTCCTTATTTCCCATTATCTCTACATAATTTCCATTATCTAGGCTTATCTCTGCTCGTCTCCCATTATTTCTCCTTATCTCCCATTATTTCTCCTTATCTCCCATTATCTCACCTTATTTCCCATTATCTAGGCTTATCTCGACTTATCTCCCATTATTTCTCCTTATCTTCCATTATTTCTCCTTATCTCCCATTATCTCACCTTATTTCCCATTATCTAGGCTTATCTCGACTTATCTCCCATTATTTCTTCTTATCTCCCATTATTTCTCCTTATCTCCGATTATCTCACCATAACTCCCATTATCTAGACTTATCTCTGCTTATCTCCCATTATCTCACCTTATCTCCCATTATTTATACTTATCTCCCATTATTTCTCCTTATCTCCCATTATCTCCCATTATCTAGGCTTATATCGAATTATATAGAACATATGTATAAATTTATAAAAACACGTAAATCGGATAAGTGGTTCTCGAGTGATAAGCGCACTAACGGACAGACAGACAGATAGAGAGACGTTGCATTTTATATATATTGTATTCTTTGCTACATGATATTGTTCCATATTTAATGCTTTAGGGAGTGTATTGCAAGAGAACGCGCTAGCGGCAAACTTTTCTCCGACTTAATTCACTATTATCGTCACTGCTTATTCCTTATGTCACCTAATAAAATATATCCTATAACCTGGCCAGAGAACATACGTATGTTTAAAAAAAAAGCACGTAAATCGGATAAGTAGTTCTCCAGTGATAAGCGCACTAACGGACAGACAGACAGACAGAATACGTTGCATTTTATATATATTATAGATGTAATAAAATATATACCTATAACCTGGTCAGAGAACATATGTATGAATTTAAAAAATCACGTAAATCGGATAAGTGGTTCTCGAGGGATAAGCGCATTAACGGACAGACAGACAGACAGACAAACATTGCATTTTATATATATTATAGATATAGATTATTATTATTATTATATAACCTGGCCAAAGAATATATGCATGAATTTAAAAAAAGACTGGTAAATCGGATAAGTGATTTCCGCGTGATAAACGCACTAATGGACAGACAGACAGACAGAGAGACATTGCATTTTATATATATTATAGATTATACATTACAGATATTCTTTGCTACATAATATTGTTCCATATTTAATGGTTTAGGCTGTGTATTGCAAAGGCATGCGCTAGCGGCAAACTTATTTCCGACATCATTCACTATTTTACGTCACTGCTCATTCCTTATGCTACCTATCGTAATAAAATATAGCCTATAACCTGGCCAGAGAACATATGTATGTTTTAAAAAAAAAAGTACGTAAATCGGATAAGTGGTTTTTCAGTGATAGGCGCACTAACGGACAGACAGACAGACAGACAGAGAGACGTTGCATTTTATATATATTATAGATATCTATATTAAGTAATGTCGAAAAAGAGTTTTGCAAATTAAAAAAAGGGGTTTCATGGTAATGAACTTGTTTCGAATACGGAGAAGGCACAGTGAAGTGTATTAAAAAAATTTAGAAATAAAAAAGGTTTGCAGGCAAATTTTTAGGAATGCACATTGATACAAACTTCAAATGGAATACTCATACCAATATTTGGTGAAGCAGAAATAGATTTGCAAAGACTATAGTTTAAAGTACAAGCGGGCGATTTTTTTTTATTAATTAATGTTTTTTTTACCCTAAATTTTCTAAAATTTACTGTTTTAATGATACTAATTTTCGATTTTCAATGATTTTTCCGGTTGTATTAAGGACCTATGTTCAGCTTGACTGAGGCGACTTCTATTGTAGCCGAAAACCAAAAAGTTTGTAATATTACTTCTATTTTTTATTACCTTTTATCTTAAAAAATTCAAATAGTATTTCGATGAGCTTTAGATATTTTATTTTTAGAATCAACAGCACTTGTTCTGAAACGATTTTGTGTTTTAATTATTATTTATTAGCCTAATAGAAACGGGGGTGTCATTTTAAATTAACCACCTAGAATTGACTACATATAATAAAATTGCTTAGCTGTTAAATTTTTGTTTCTGTTCTTTGTTCTCAAGTACTTTGATGAAATTATGTACAATTTTGTAGCGTATGAACTTTTTAGGATTTTTTTTACTTCTGAAAAATCACTCGAAGTAATTTCAAAACTACAATTTTCAAGATTGTACACTAAGATTTAAGAATAAAACTCCTTACATCAGAGCAGAAAGTGAAGAGAAAAAAATAAGGGTTATTTTTCGCATATTGCCCTAGGCGACGAGACATGAAGGGATTGCTTCATATATATCACACTATATGCCCTTTTCAGGGTTCTTAGATTGTAGGAATGTGAAAATTAAGTTATTTTTTACTGCTAGTAATTTTAATAGGGGCAAGGGACAAAAAGGATGGGAAAACTTCATACAGTTTCAACAGTATTAAAAGAAATGTTCTTGAATTTTTGTAAGAAAAAAGCGGCAACTCTTAAGCATAATTATTTATACTAAAACATATAAGGTGCGAAACGGGTGGAGAAGGGATATAGAAAAGGCATTTCGTATTTGTCTTATTATAGATCTATTTCGGAGTTCTTTCAGTCGAGGAATTGGAACATTAGTTTTTTTTCATTATTTTCATTTTTAACGTGGGAAGAAATTGAAAAGTGTGGAGATCATTGTATCTCTTAAATAGTAATACACGAATTTTTCCTGATTTTCATTAGGATATTGATATTTAATATAAAAATAAATATATACGAGGTCAAAGGAATGAGGCAGGAAACTAAAAGGGTAATCGTGTGCATGTCGTAATATATTTCTATTTCAGCGTTGTTGTTTGTCCATTTTTTCAATTTTAACAGAAATACTGTATAAAAGGGATTGAGAGCTGATTACACAGTAACCCAAAAAAAAAAATAATGAATTGAACATAAGATAAGTTTTAGAAATACAAACGGTTCAGTTGGTGGAAAAGTATACATTATTGTCTTTACTTTCCCTGCTACCAGAATGTATTATATTCTTGAAAAAATACCCTTCCGAAATTATTTTTTCTTTTTTAGGTCTTAAGGAGATTTTTTTTTTAACTTTCACCTTCATAATAACTATTATTAAATATCACAAAAATAATAATCTAGCTACACATCACAAGAATAGTTTATTTGTATTAATATATCAAGAGGTTTTTTTTGGCCAACTTGACAATTTTTTATCTGTATCATACATATTTGAGTTTTGTTCCTTTTTGTATGTTTACAGAGAGCATGTAGTTTGTTTGATGTGAGAGGATTGTAGTTTCTTATTCATTAGTTTATTTTTTTATTATTATGTAAATAAGGTAAATTTCTAATTTTTAGTACAAAATACTTACGGGATCGCTTCGGTGTCCGTCTGTCTGCTCGTCTATTTGTCACACACGATTTTCTCCAGAACTATTTGACACAGAAAATTGAAATTTGGCATAAATTCAAAACTACATGGCTAAGTCAGAGCCGTGTAGTTTTGAAAGGTAATTGTAAATTTGAGGGATTAGATTTGGAGGGTGAAATCGGAAGTGAAAAAAAAAATTATCAGGTCATTGGGAGGGGTTCCAAATGATACTTTGTGAAAACACGGGTTCAAAAATATATATGATGTAATATTTACGCACATTTTTCTTTCTACTGTTTTAAAAAACTGGCGAAAAAAAAACCCCTCTTCACCTACCCTATCTCAAAAAGTACCCTCAAACGGGGTGACTTCGGACAGTTTCTAGAGTTTTCTTCATATTTCTTCCAAACTAAAATAATACCCAGACTATATTTTTTTACCAAGTGTAGTTCAATTATCTTAGAATCCAAATACTAGCACATATTTTATTTTACGCCATTGGAAATTTTAATTTTTTTATTTTAAAAGTGTCCGAAGTCACCTCGTAGGGTGGGGTGACTTTGGACACATATGTAAATCGTATAGGTTTCGATGTTTCCGCACCGCTGGGATGACTTCGGACACATATTTTTATACACATAACACATATTTTTGTATACATAACAAATGTGTTTAATAAGAACTGCAGTTATTCAATATTAATATTCATAGGTAAATTTTCAAAAGTATAACGGTCTCTGCGTTGCTCGAGTATGATTAATTTTTGAAAAATGTCTTCTGCTACAATGTCGCTTTCATCATCTATGATTGGAAATACAAAAAACACAACCTTCTCCGGTGTTCTTCTTTCTTAGAAACTTCACATGTATATGATGTCCTTGTTTACTAATAATTTTTCCTACATAATATTTTTTCTTCGTGGAGTTATTTACAGGAATAGCAATGATCCCAAATTCGTTAACTTGTAGTTCTGCAGTTTCTGTTGCCTTCGCCTTCTTTTGACTTTGTATGAGTGTTTTCAATGGCATTGACTCCGAATCCGAATCACATGAAGGATCACTCTCGAAAGCAATAGATTGGGAAGATTTTATAGTTTTTTGACAACCTGAAGTTGAAGGTCTTGCTAGAGCTGCATTTATATCCACTTTACTAATTTCGCGACCAGGTGGTACATTTATCCGCTTTCGTTTTCCTTTTTTGTTATTTTCCTGAGGGTTTCTGTTTTCTTTTAAGAAGTACCTGTTTCTTCATCACTCCTCATATGATTTGGTAAACGTTTAATGACTTCTTGCGGATTGAACGGAACTATTCCACATCCTCGAAATCTAGAAAGAATATTTGCTTCGGACTTAGCTTGAACGAACTGTAGTGTTCTTTGCAATAGCTGTCGAAAGTCTGATTTCTGAAAAAACACCTTTCCTCTGGTATTTCCATTCCGTCAATATTTTTCGCCAACCCTTCTTTAAAGGCCCAAAAAACGACACATTAAGGGGTTGACACAGATGTGTCGAGTTTGGTGGCAACAAAATGAATTTTATATCACTTTTATGACATTCCTCTATAACTTTTATGGTTAAATGGCTGGAAAGGTTATCTCCAATCAGTAGCTTGGTTCCTTCCTTGTTTCGAAAATATTGCAATAGTATTTTACTAAACCACTCATAAAACGTTGCTGCCTCGAACCAGCCCGACGTACTAATGCTATATTCACATCCAGGAGGACCATTTTCCTCCCATTCTTGATATCCATGCTTAGCCTTGTATACAACAAAAGGTGGAAAAAGTTCTATATTTGCTGAAGCAGACATCATTACACTTATGCTTGTCTTTGTTGAATCCATAATTCTGTCGCAGTGTTTTACACCGCGCTTACAAACGACCTTGGCTTTACCAATATCATCGCTAAAGTTGGTCTCGTCATAGTTAACAATATTTGCTGCATCAATATTCTCTAATGCTTTTTCTAGATCCGTAAAATATTCAGTTATAGTTTGGACAGAAACCTGCGCACGAAGCCGTTTTATATTTTGGCTTAATCTTACAGTTAATTCTTTATGACGAGACAGAAAGGATTTTGTCCAATTGCGTCCGGGCATATTGTCATGGAATTTTTCAATGTTAACACCTTTCCTATTCAAGTATTGTTTTACTATTTCTCTGATATCATACTCAGTTAGTGGAAATCCCCATTCACAGGCACTTTGTATTAACAAAACTATACGATGTTCTTCGACAACATTAAGAACACTTTGACCTCCTGCTTTTTTTTTAATGTTTTTCATTGACACCGTTGCTTATGGTCGATTTTGGAACATCATAGAATTCTGATGCTTTTCTTAAAGACTTTGTTCGGTTTTTTAACTTCTTCTATAGCTTTTTTTAGGTTATCTTATTTGCTGCGGCCGCCTAACACTTTTCTATACTTTTGTGGCATTGTCCAAAGTCACCCCCTAAAAGACAATTTTTTTGTTACGGGCCTGTATAAAAAAAAACTATTCTAGAAAAAAAGTTAATTTCGTTGTCAAATGATTTTTAAATAGTTGTAATAATAAGCAAAATAGTCGGAAATCGTGCAGATTTTAAGTAGTTCTGTGCAGAATACTTACTTTTTCACTATTTTTGTAATCACTAAATTCAGTTTTCCAGTAAGAGCGTAGCACGTGGTGAAGTTTAGCTTGCAGCGCGGCCCCCCGCCACCGTGGTTGAAAGAATACTGGCAAGTATGAGCTTGCATTAAAACAGTGACGATAAAATGCATACATTCGCTAAAATACGAATAAGAAGTAGCGAACTACCGATTGTCCAAAGTCACCTCCACTGTCCGAAGTCACCCCGTTTGACGGTACTGATCAGAAAACTTTGAAAAAATTCTGTAATAGTCTCCATAAAGATTGAGCCAAAATTATCGCTGGTGCAATACGTTTGATAATTTATCTGGTATAAAAAAAACTTTTTGGCAGACAAAATGCTGAAGGTTTCGGTCGAAAGTTGTGAATGGAATCAGGACTAATAGCTACTACGTTATGCTTTAGGTACCGAGACAAAATAATTTCATTTTATTTATTTTTAATTTAATATATATTTAGGTAGTAAATATTTGTTTTAAACTTTTACCACTAGATTCTAGATTGAGTTAGATTGATTTATATTAGATAAAAATCTTCCAATTCATAAAGAACTAAATCTTTGCTAGAGCATGATAATTGCAGGGTCCACAAGTTTCACACAGTTCACAGTTCATTAACCAGTCCTGACTTAGCTCTCTGTGGCTTCTTTTTGTTCAAACATCTGAAGAAAGCCATTAGGAATCGAAAGATTTCCTCAGATGTAGAGTTGAAGTGTAAACAAAACAATATTTTGAATGAAATCTGAATAAAGTGTATTAGTGCAGACTGTAGCTACTCGTATATAAATATATTTTTTTAAGCTCTGCGAGTTTTCGTTCATAGCTAGATAGTATCTCGTATCTTGAGAAAATAAACTAATTAAGTACATTTATAATTCAAGAAAATGGAATTGTTCAATTAGCGTTCCAGTTTTCTATTTAATCTTAAAACCATGCTATTTAAGTCAATATTTAAAACAACTAAGCAAATAAAGCCAGGTCATTTAGCAAGCTTTAATTTATTTGTTGTGTTTGTTTGATTTCTCCTTTATTCATTTTGCGTCCTATATAAATAAAATGTAATTAAGTTTTAGAGAACAAAATTAAAGTCGTATTTTGCACGATGAGTAAGGAAGTTTCAAAACGATGTTATAGACGGACTATAAAAGCTTATTAGTCTTCATATAATACTATCATTTCTCGAACATAACAGAATAAAACCTTTGTGCTTTCATATTAAAAATGATAAATATATTAATATTTACTTTGTGCCAAAAATAGATAATTCCACTTTGTTTTTCTTCTTCCCCCTGCCTATTTTCTACCGTCTTACCCTATCTTACAGCCCCTATTTTCGGGTAATGAATTTTAATTTCAATCATCATCATCATCGATAGAACAATTTATGAATGCCAATTTGATTACAGAATGATTCGCCACATGAGGTAAGAAAGGGGAAATGAAAAAGAGCTAGTTATAGTAGTTACAGATATACTCAAAATATTATAATAAGAGACAAATTCCTATAAAATTTAGAGCCTTCCTGCGCTATCAAATAAAACGCCATCTAAGCTAAGCCATAACTGATAATGAAAATCACCTACAAGGATCACTGTTATCGTAATTAGGTGAGTCACAACTCGACAGTGTATTTATTAACTTTTCTTATTTAGTGGCTAGCTAAATTCGTATTCAAATACTTAATATTCGTACTAATGCTAAATATTATTTTAGGTTTAAAACTGATTAAATATTATTTTCTAAACGAATACTAAAAATTGAACAAATCAAAATATGGTTGTCATATTTAATTTAGCTGTGATGCTTTCAAACTAACGTAGATCGTCTGAAGTGCAATTGTGAAGTAGTTTTCTAAATTTGTGTCACTGCGTGAGGATTTACGATTTGAGAAATGTGATTCCATGTAACTTCCAAAGTACAGTGTTATTTTGACTCGAAAGCTGCACACTCTAAAGACTCATTTAGCATTATCGATGCTTATTGGTCGGCAATTGACTGTAAACTGAGAGGTTGTGAAGGGTACTTAAATGCCATCGGAATCAGAGGTTGTAGAACTGATTGGTCGTTACTGAGGGCACAGGACTGACATGAATAGTTTCGGCGTTGTTCAAATTCCCATCAAGCTGAGAGATTAAGGGCATCATATCTCTTAATTAATGTTCCATTTTTTCCAATTTCGATGGCCTTTCGGATGATTCCTGTCTTGTACTATTGAAACGTGGCTATTTGTTCGCGACGGTTAAAATTAATTTTGTAGCCTATCGCTAGCTAGTGTTGAAGGAAAGTTGATGTAACTTAATACGGATGCCAAGTTGTTTGTTTTCTTTGAGCATTGCAGATATCCGTCTGTTGGTTTGCCCTATGTAGGCCTTATTGGAATTACTACGTAGGATGCTACATAAACGTTTGTAATTAATAGAGACGACAAATTCAACACTGTAAAAAAAATTAGCGCGGGAAGGTATTTATAGTTACCACATAGCAATCAGAACTTGGCAGCATTGACAGTACAGAAATCGATAAGCATTTTGTTACGAAACTTAGCTGTCTACATCAATTAGAAAGAAGGAAAGCAAAAATGATAATAATCTAACCTTACTTTGTTGTTTTCATTAGTCAAGTTAAAACAATTCTGTTTTAAGAAATATTTTCTCTGCGACTATTGTTAGATTTAAAATATAATTATTATCAGTGGTATATAAAATCAGCGTTGCTTATCAAATAGACGTATTTGGAAGCAGAAGAAAATTGTAATAGTTCATTTTTTAACAATACGCCAGCGTCTATATTCATGGCAGTGCAATAGTAGTGAAATTTTTAAGCAACCAACTGAATTCAAATTTAAACACTTCTTTCTAATAAATGTTTTCAATATTTTAACAAACATAGTGTCTTTTAAAATTTAAACTTTAGAAAGTTTAATTTCCCCGTCAAACGAGAAATGACAATCAGCACTGCAAAATCAAATTTATATATATATATATATATATATATATATATATATATATATATATATATATATATATATATATATATATATATATAGTCAGTACCATTTGTAATGGCATAGTCGGCAATAAAATGCTAGACAGAATAAAAGATATTGTGCATCTTGTTTCCACTTATATTTTAACAGATGTTATTCCGCCTTAAATATCGATCTGATCAATATAAGACAGCGGTCTTTAACGATCTCGATTATTTATTTGGGAGTAAGAGAGATAGACTCAATTGTACGTGCCATTTCATGCTTAGAGATGGATTCAGATAAATCTATATTATAAGTATTAGGAAGTATTATGATTATGAGTTTTGCACATACGAAGTTTGTCCTTTTATAATGGACTATATGAAGCGGAAAATAGGAGAGGATATTAAACATTCACTCATATTTCTAAATATTGCAAGGCTTTATTGGATATAAAGATGAAATTATAGCATATTTCTATCAAAAGATATTTATATAAATTATCACAATTCCAAAATAATACAGTCAGAATTATAAACTACTTTAGGTGAAAGTTTCAGAATGTTTATTTAATATAATATTTTTAATGTAATAAAAGAATTAAAGCTAACCTAAATGTTGCAGGTGCAAATTGGTAAAGTCCCTAAAATAACAGGTAGGTAAATATGTTGGTATGATATAATTTGCCAAGAAGTAGGTACCTGCGTTTTGGCAACATTTTATTTTGAAAAATAAATATAAAAATAAACCATATTTAGATTGTATTAGGATGAAACATCATCATCAGAGTCAAAATTGGAACTGGTACTATCAGAAAATGATCCTTCGTCTATATTAATAACAATTGGTGCTACCGTTACATCAAGTATGTTCTCTTTTGCCAGTATTCTTTGATTATATTTTCTGTATGTGTTATACAACTGATTCAGTTTTCTTTGGTAACTGTCTGGAGAGCTGCCTTTCAAACAGATATTACTGCATTATCATCGTTCCTCGCCTCACTTGATGACCCATTTCAGCAATTAGTTCGTCTGTAGCATACGACAAGTTTGTTTTGCATTTTTTGATAATCTTTAACAACTCACATTTTAGACCCTTTTCTGGGAAATTAATCTGCTTACTTCGCAGCCAATTGATGATTTCTTCTTTTCCTGTCAATTCATTTGGTATACTTTCACTAAGTCTAGAATGATATCGTGCATTATCCATAATGATTAAAGACGGCCTTTCGAGCTTCGGCAGCAGTTTTTCTCTCAGCCATTTTTCAAAGAGTTCTGCGTTCATATTATCGTGGTAGTCATAACTCTTGTTTTTTGTGGAAAAGACAAGCTCACTCCCATCTATAAATCCGTTGCTATTGCCAGCGTGAACGATGATGTATCTTTTTCCAGAGGCTGCTTTTTTGTTCCATACAGATCAAGGATTTTCATCGTGCCAAGTCCGTATGCTGCTTCCATGTTGGTGAATCCATGTTTCGTCTAAAAACACAACGTCTAGGGGAGCGTCAGAAGTCATATTGGCAACATACTCTCTCACAAACTTAACTCGTTTTGATGATATTTCTGGTTTCTCCATGATGTATCTTCTTCCATTGTCAATTTTGTATTTGAATCCTAATTGTTTCATAATTTAACCAAGTGTCGATCTGCTGCAGCTTAAAATTGTTTTGATTCTAGCTGTTTACGTATCATGTCCAAAGTAACATGTTTTCCTTCTACAATTAGGTCATGAATAACTTTTCGGATCTCACTTTTCTCGGACTCTCTCAAGTCTCTGGTCTTTGTACTCTTCTTATCCTCGTATGCTCTTTTTTAGCACCATCAATGCATTCTTGTTTTATTCTGGCTACCGTTCTCAAACTTAGTTTTAGTGCCTGGGATGCACACTTAATAACAGACAAACTTGACAATGAGTTTTCTTTTTTATTTAGGAAATAATCAAGAACATTACTACTAACTTCTTTGACTTTGACCATTCAATACTTCTCGTGGCATTTCGAATTTTTATCGACAAATAATCACAAATAACAAACAAATTCAAATGCGATCCTGTTTCATAGAGGAAACTCCTATCATTAGCGGCTAATTGGTGCTATCTCTGTCGAGTGTACGATTCTGGGGCATAATAGACAAAGGTAGAACACTGGCAGATAATTGGGTGGGACTTGCCATTCTTACCATACGAGTAAAAGCAGGTACAATAGTTAGGCACCTTCTCCTTCGGTTTTATGGCCGACTATGCCATTACAAATCGTACGTACTATACTCGTATATACATACACATATTCTTCTTTCTACTTCATTTGTCTATGAAACTGCCATGTCAAACACTGTATTGAGACCATATCTTTGATGATAAATAACTAAAATAATTCAAATTGGCCAATGTTTGAATTTCTATTGAAAGTTCGGTTTGATTTTTGACGGAACGTAGATAACGCTGAAACTAAAATTTACTTTGCTATAAATTATTAATTCAAAACGTCCCCACCAATAATGCCCAGACATTCATACTATAACAAAGATATATCTTTTGCACAATGGCTGTGGCATGTCAAATTTTCTATGAAATAATAATTTATTTTCAATATTTTCATTTGCCATAATATTCTTGATGTATTTTAGACCATTGTAAATAATGATGCGGTTTGGTTCCATTAAATATTAAAATTATTGTAGGTTGGAATAATGAAACCAATAATATCGTATTATTTCATATTTATTTATTTCGAAATAATTCATGGATTAAGTCTGAGTAAATTCTTTATCTAAATAAAATAAACATCATCTCAGAATATATGGTATGGAGACATACTTGGTGTTATTTTCTTCGCGTGTAAAAAAGGTGGAATTCTGAATATTAAACCTAAACCTATGTCTATTTATTAGCTTATTTACTAAGTCATCGTCATAACCATTAACTCTAGTTATATTTCTAATACGATTCCTTTCTTTGTTAAAGTTTACTCTATTCAGAGGGAATGTGACCAAACGATGAACTAAAAAATGTAATGAGGATAATTTATGTTGTTTGCAGTGAAATGAATCATTAGGAATATATCTATCTGTTACTGTGTCCTTCCTATAGAATCTATAGAAAGGACACAGTAACAGAGATATATTCCTAATGATTCATTTTACTGCAAACAACATAAATTAATCTCATTACATTTTTTAGTTCATCGTTTGGTCACTTTCCCTCTAAATAGAGTAAACTTTAATAAAGAAAGGAATCGTATTAGAAATATAACTAGAGTTAATGGTTATGACGATGACTTAGTAAATAAGCTAATAAATAGACATAAGTTTAGGTTTAATATTCAGAATTCCACCTTTTTTACACGCGAAGAAAATAACACCAAGTATGTCTCCATACCATATAATCCGAAATATAGCAAGGGACTCAATAAGGTATTATAAGGTAGGCCTCACCTTAGTCTATAAGTCATCAGACAATCTGAGGAATATCTTAGGAAATCCCAAAGATAAGATTCCTAATTGTGAGAAAAGTGGATTATATGAAATTAGTTATAATGATTGTGACAAAAAGTATGTTGGGCAAATTAAAAGGTCAATTAAAACACGATTTAAAGAACATTTAGCAACTTAAAATATAATAGAACAGAAAAGTCTAGCATTGCCGAACATGCCCTTAAAGCTGATCATACTGTAACATTAGATAATCTAAGATTAATAAAAAATGTATCTGACAAGAGAATGTTGAACGCATACGAAAGTATGGAAATCATAAAATGTAAAAGTAGTTTAAATAAAGACAGAGGGCCAATTCCTTATAGTCCCCTCTACTGGTTACTTGACCGGAACTGATGGCCTTGCCTATGTCATTAGTTCCGCTTGAGTAATTCAAGGGTTAGGCTAAGTATAAATAGGGTAGATTTGTAGTTAAGCTTTAGTCAATCATCGCTCCTGATGAAGCTAACATGATTAGCGAAACGCGCGTGGAGTGCAAAAAGAAAGTGTTTGGTGTAGTGGTGATATATACTGAGTAGTATTAGGTTTGATAATTAATAAGGTATAAAAATAATACTGAAAAATACTAAGAACTATGTTTCCCTACAAAATGGTGGAGGTGGCTTATTTTCCGTACATTATCATGCGTCGCTCGCCTAGAGACAAAACAATTTCATTCTATTTATTCATAATTAAATATATAGGCAGTAAATATTTATTTTATCATTTTATTACTAGAGTGTAGATTGAGTTAGATTGATTTATTGGCTATTAGGTAACTAGGATGCTATAACTACTATACATTATTGACTAAGAAAAATCGTGAAAACATATATTAGATGTTAAAATATATACATGCGAGGGACCTAATTAACTAGCCTAGGTAAGGATTTTTTGTTATTTTAAAAGCCATCACGGTACGGAACACTAATTACGCAAGTCCAACAACCGGTTTTTATTCTTGTCTAAGTAGTTTAATTGAGATAAATTTCATCTAGTGTGATCATAATTACAAATATTCTTTTGGATTTTTAGCAACTGGGGAAATAATTCAAAATATAAATTTACGCTTTAAAGCCCACTGTTGCAATCTAATTGTTATTTCCGTGTTTTACAACAAAAAAGGTCCTCAAGTATTTGACTACTTTTATTTGGACAAGAGCAATGTAGGGATCAGTATAAGGATCTGATACATGTCAGTAGAAATAATGAGACAGTACAGGTTTCCAATGTTGTCATGAACTTGGGATTATTGCTGGACGTTAAATTGAGATTCTCAGAATATATTAGCGGCTGTATCAGGAAAGCATTTGCAAATTTAAAACTTATTTTTAACCAACGACACCTTTTGAATGCCGCTCTGAAAAAATCCTTATGCGAATCATTGGTGCTGTCGCACTTTGCTTTCTGCGACAATGTGTATGGACCCTGTCTTGTGGAGCGGGATGTCAGACGTATACAGCGTATGCAGAACTGTTGTGTGCGTCTAATTGGTGGCATAAGAAAGTACGAGAGGGGACTGAGTGCTGGTATAAAAGAGATTGGGTGGCTAATTATGAGCGAAAGGAGGCATTTACATAGTTTGTTTCTATTTAATAAGATAATTTTCAAAAAAATTCCCAATTATTTGTATCAGAAAATTAAATTTAGATATGATGCTTATGCTTTAGATTTGAGGCATAAATTTACCATCACTCTTCCTTATCATAGAACAGCTTTATTTGAACGATCATCAGCTATCAGATCAATGTCTTACAATAAGTTGCCTGCAGACTTAAGACAGTTAAAACCCACCGCATTTAAACATATTGATAACATTGCCGTCCCGTGCATGATTTGCCGTCTGTTTTGATCCGGCCTCTTATGCCACCGTTGCGTCGAAATGTAGTATTAGTGTGTTTTTACCATGTCTCAAACAACATTTGTGTCACAGTTATAATTATGTATTAGTTTTTAGTTCATATATATAAATTTAGTTATTATGATTGAATCAACTGTATAGGTTAAATGAGGAAGCCTGGCTTCAATTTCGCCTTTTGTAATATTACCCTGCAAATTACAATAAAGACAGTATTATTATTATTAGGATTGTTTTTATTTTTCTTTCTCACATTTGGTCAATGTGGTTCCATGTTTGGCTGACGGGCGCAAACCAAGTCAGCACAAACGCATTACCATTGTGTATTAAGGAATGACCTGACTATGTTACATGTTTTCAAAATCACTGACTTTTGAATGTTTTTGTGTATGTTTGTGTTGAGTCCTAATTGTACTAAGTGTGGTGTGAATGTTGTTGGTGTAAGGCCTGTGGCTGATATAATGAGGGGGACAATGATGACTTTTTCTTGTTTCCATAGCCTTTTTATTTCCGTTGCAAGGTCTGTGTATTTGGAAATTTTTTCTGTGTATTTCGTTTGGATGTTTATGTCGTTGGGAACAGCTATGTCAATTAGATAGGTGACTTTTTCTTTTTTGCACTGAAAAGTAATATCGGGTCTATTGGCGGAGACTGTTTTATCTGTATGGATACTAATGTCCCAGTAGAGTTTGTAATCTTTATTTTCAAGTACGGATGTTGGTGTGTATTTATAGTAGGGATCTGTGTTTTCTATGAGCTTGTATGTTGTGGCTAGTGCTTGGTGAACTACTTTTGCTGCTGAGTCATGTCTGGCTGTGTATTCCGTTCTGGCTAATATTTTACATCCGCTTGTTATGTGTTCGATCGTTTCTTTCAGCTGGTGGCATTTTCTGCATCTGTCTTCTGTAATAGTTGGGTCTTTGATGATATGCTTTTGGTAGTTTCTGGTTAATATGACTTATCCTGGATGGCAAGTAAGAAGCCTTCTGTTTCCGGGAATGGCTGCCCATCCCGTAACCAGGTGTATTTACGTGGTCTTGTTCTATATGGTATCTGTGTTTTCCGTGGAGTGTTTTTTCTGACCACGTTTTCATCTTTTCCTGTTGTAATTGGGTGTGACTGTGTGTATCTGCTGGGTGGTCTACCCGGGATAAGTCGAGTGGGGTACAGTTTTTGTCTGCTTTGACTGTTGCTGTGTGGAGGCTGGTTTGCTTGGTGTGAAAGAATTTCCTAAGTGCTTGTATTATTATTATTATTATTATTTTAAAATTCATCCATTTGTTCATCCTCGTCAAGTTTTACTTAAATTTAAAACATATTACTTCTCAGTATATATCACCACTACACCAAACACTTTGCTCTAGACGCGATGGTTGACTCAATCATCGCTCCTGATGAAGCTAACATGGTTAGCGAAACGCGCGTCGAGTGCAAAAATACAGTGTTTGGTGTAGTGGTGATATATACTGAGTAGTATCATTGTGCCAAAGATTCCACATTCCCAACTTAGTTAAAACATATTGCTGTTGCAATGATTTTGTATAAATCAAAATACTTTTAGATGCTAAAGTCAAAACTTACCTGTTTTAACTAATATTTTAAGGCCTTGTTAGAACATTAAATTCTATCCTCTCAAAAAGTACCTATTAAGTACTAAACAATTTCGTTAATAATAATAAAAACAACATTACTTTTATTTAAAGATCCTAAAGGGGTACTAAAACTCCGTTAAGTCCAGCATTTCGCTCCATACAAATCATTGTATCAGCAACTGTAAAATTTATGTTTTAAACTTAAGTAAAACTTGACAGGGATCAGATCATATTAATTATTGCAATAGCTGGCATTCAGGCGTAAATTAAATTTTTGAATCATTTCTTCCAGTTGTCAAAAAAAACACAAGAACATTTCTAATTATGTTAGAAGCAAAAGAAATTTACCCCTATTAAACTAGTTAGACAAAATAATCGGCCAAGTGCAAGTCGGACTTGCACAATTAGTGTTCCGTACGTTGGTTGCTTTTAAAATAAAAATTTTTGTTACGGAAGTATAAAATGACTTCACAAAACACACCCCAAATGAGTTTTCAACAAAGTCTGTCTCCGATCTTTGTTGAAAACCTTGAAATTTTTTTTTATGTACCAGATAAATTATTAAAGGTGTTAGGTGGGCGCTAATTTGAGAGCAAACATGTCCTGGCATGAGCATGTTGCAGGCATAGCAAGGAGAGCTTCTCAAAAGTTGGGAATATTATTTCGAATCAGAAGGCTTTACACTCCACAATAATTCTTTACAAAGCTCAAATTCGACCAACTATGGAATACTGCTCCCATGTTTGGGGCTCCGCTCCCAAACATACAGTGCATTTGTTGGATTCTATTCAGAGAAGAGCTGTTCGTCTGACTGGAGATTCGGAACTGACCGGCGGCCTTGGTTCGCTGGAACATCGAAGAACGGTTGGCGAGCCTCTTCTACAAGTATTTCCATGGATGTGGCCCGTTTAATTCCTCCCAGAACGGTGTATATTAGAAATACACGTCGCACTGATACTTCACATCCGCATGAGGTTCAGCTTGTTGCTCCTCGTACAACACTTTTCAAGCTGTCTTTTATATGACGAACTTCATCCCTTTGGAAAAATTTTTCCAGGACTGTGTTTCCCACCTAGTACAATTTACAGCGATTCAAGAACAACGTGAATCGCTTTTTCCGCACACGTGCCGCTCCTGTAGCGCTTTAGGGACCTCCCTGCAGCACGTGTGCTAAACCCATAAAAAAAAATTAAAGGTAATAAGCTTATGATAATTGTCGTTTAATCAATCAATATTCCAGAAACTTTTTCAAAATTTTTTAACCAGTACTACTCAAAATAAGGGGGGAGACAGCGATTTTTGGCAATTTTTTAAAAATGATACAAAAAAAGTGTGTACAAGTATTTCATTATATATATTTTTTAACTCGTGTTTCAACAAGCTTTCATGTGACACCCCACTAGATAACCTAGTAAAAAAAACATGTTTTCACTTCCGATTTCACCCCCCAAAATTAACCCTTTAAGTCAAAATTTTACTTTCAAAACTACACGGCTCCGAGAGGGGCTATCAATTCCCCTATTAGTGCCATATTTCAACTTTCTATGTCAAATAGATTCGGAGAAAATCGGGTGTAACAGACGGACAGACAGATCTTATAAGTGTTTCCTATGGAACGCTTAAAATGAAAGGTTTTTTAGGTAGATAAAAAAATATTTAAAAAATAGTGATCTTAATTTTTTTATGTAGATGTTCTAAACTTTGGAAGTAGGGTTTCAATCAAATTTTAAACATTTTTTTTCTCTTTGAGTTTGTTCAATATTCTGTCAATTAAAAAGACTTTCCATTCTCTCATTCAGTTTATTCAAATTTCCCGCCATACCAGAAGTTACTAATCAAGTTTTAAGTTATCACACAGGCAGAAATTGCCTTGCGAGAAATAAATTTGAATACCCTAGTAATAAAAAAATCCCCATATATTGTGAGCTCTTTGTCCGTCACTGTATATTTAAATAGGATATAAGCAACAATTTTTCTTTCACATATTTTAGGGTTATCGATTTAGTAGCAAACTGTCGACCTAATTAAAATATTAATTTTATTTTCCATTCCGTGAGTATTCTACAAAATGTAGAAAAAAAAAATGCGAAGCAGCCAATCAAAATCCGCCGAACTTAGCGAGAATTCTTTTTAGAATTATGAGGTGGCGAGGGCATTATTCATAATACACAACAATACCTCGACAAAAGAAAATTGTTTCTTTGTAGAAACGCGGGCGGAAATTTTCACGGTAAAAACTGAGGACTTTAATAAAAGAAACAAACACACCAAATGGAGCTGTTTGAGATTACAACTCGAGACGTAGAGGCCCATTTAAAAAAAAAAAACATTCTTTTCAAGTAAATTGTGGCACATTTAAAGGTATTTCTCGTTTATCTAATTGTGAATCATTAAATTAGTACGCTATGAAACTGTACAGTATCAAAATTGATTTTGAAGATTATTCCACCAATTGAAATAAAAATGTTTTTTTTTTCAGTTTCAGATGTATTTTTCTGGAACACGTACTTTGGATTTTCGAAGGAGGTAGCTTAAAAAAATTGTAATTAATAGTAGTAGAGTTTCGCCATAGTAGGAAAGGGACACAATATGGCAAGGGCAGAAGTTGTGCAGTAGTTTATTTATGGTAGTCGCTTGGAAGATGAGCACGTCTTTCAGTGGCGAAGTGTCTTTTAAGTAAGAAAGAAGTATGCATTGCATTGAATACAACTGAACAAATGATTTGATTATCATTTTTTATAATTACTAATATTCAGGATGAATCAAAGTGGATAGCCTATTAGACGTTTCCGGAGAACCACTAAACACGCTCCATTTATCTAAAATATTTTCTTGAATATGAACCAATAAATTTTTACACAACGCTACCCCTGTGAACAATCTTCAGGTTTCTGAGTTTGAACTTTGCTAAATTTGTAGTCGTTATGCAATACTCTCATAACAGAGGTGTATCTTATGCAAGTTGCTTCAACTACACCCCTTACTGTTGATTGCGGAAATACATAAAAATAAGCCAAAATATTTATTTCATTCTCTTCATTAGAAGTTACAAGTCTAGATAATTTTCTGGGTGCTGTCAAAGGTAAACCGAAATTTCAGAGATTTTTCTGAATTCGTTTTGAAGTTTTTTACGAGTCATTGATGGTAAATAGAATACATTTCGCTAAATTTTCTCGAAATACAGCTGATATGTTTATCATACTATCCATAAATAAATTCATAAAAACTGTATTCGAATAATTATTTCGTCATCTCACGAGATATTTTATTTTACACTTTATACTTAACAGTGAGAAATACAAACCGCCAATAATGAGAACACGTCAGACTCATGTTATGGTACACCTCTTTCATGTTTTACTGTAAATATTTATGCAAAATATTTGTTTATTATCTTGGGAAATATTCATCATCATCACCGTCATTAGCTTGTTCCATCCATAGTCGGACGTAAGCCTCCCCATGTTGTCTCCAATGAGTCTTGCTGTTTGCTTTTTGCATCCAATCCTGTCCTGCTAATCTTTTTATGTCGTCCGTTCATCTTATCTGCGGTTTACCTCTGCATCTTTTGTGTTCTCTAGGCCTCCATTCAACTACATGGCATGTCCATCTGTCATCATTAATCCTTGTGACATGCCCCGCCCAATTCCACCTTAATATGCATGTTCGTTGTATTACATCTGTCATTTTTGATCTTCTTCGTACCTCGATTCTAGGAATACGAGTTTGGAGTTTTTTTATTATAGTTCTATTTAAAGCCCACGTTTCAGTACTATATATTAATGCCGGCAGTACATATTGATCGAATACTCTGGTTTTTATTGTATTTGAGATGTCTAATTTAAATGTAGACTGTAATCTTCCGAACGCAAATCAAGCTAAAGAGACTCTTCTATCCTTTTTTTGATATTTCGATTTTTTGTCCTAAATATATGAATGTTCTATTCTTTCACGTTCTATTAACAGTTCCTAGCTGTTATCTTCCCTTTTTTTGTTTAATTATTTGACCTTGGTGGAGTTTATTTTTAGACCTATTTCTCGCCACTTGTTATTCAACTCTATCAGCATTTCTTGTAATTCTTCTTTTGTCTTGGAGATCAGAGTGACATCATCTGCGAACCTTAAGTGATTTAATCGTTCACGTCCATTAGTATTCCTTTATTTTCCCACTTTATCGATTTGAACATGTCTTCTAGAGTCTCAACGTAAGCAGCTTTGGGGATATCCAGTCGTCTTGTCTAATTCCTCTTTTAATTTTGATTTTATTTGTTTTTTCTTGAAGCATTATTTGTGGTGTTGCATTTTTATATATGTATTCAAGAAAAGTTGTGTATTTTTCATCGACTCTGCTGTTACTTAAGGCCTTAAGGACTGCCCAAATCTCTACGTGGAATATTACTATATTACTATTAAAACCATCTAAAATATATTGACCTACACGTCTTTCACCCCCTTTGCCTTGAACGATATCGTTCAAGAACCATAAGCTTCATTCCCTCATTGAAAATTATACATATACCAAGTATGAAATTGATATCACAACTTGTTCGAGAGTTATAGTGGCAACAGACTGACACACCAGCAGACCTACAGACAGAACGATGGAAATAAGTAACTACATTTTTCGTGATCTAAGAATTCTAAAACATGCGGAAAAGTAAAAATCTCGAAATTTTTTAAAAATTCAATTCATTTCTTTAGCAAGGAAAGCAAAACCGCTGACTCTTAAATATTTTCTTAATTTTCTGTGCTGCAATATATTCTGGGATATATTATAATTAACATTAATTAATTTAATTTGGTGTTTGTAAGCAGAAATGTAATTTTTGAGGATATCAATTAGAAAATTGATATTAAATTTACAAATTAGGGACTAAGTAAGTAACGATATCACGGATTACAACACTAGTAATACAATAAATAAATAACCGGCCAAGTGCAAATCGGACTTGCGCAATTATTTTTCCGTACGGTGATTGCTTTCTAAAATAAAAATTTTTGTTATGGAGGTATAAAATGATCAACAACTTCACAAAACACACCCCAAATGAATTTTAAACAAGGTTTTTTCTGATCTTTATTGAAAATTTTGATTTTTAATTTTTTTTATATACCAGATAAATTACACAGGGGAACAGCTGTTTTGGTGTCGAGGTTTTTTGAGCTGATTCTGTATCAATTTGATGTCCTGAATTCAAATAACGTATTCATTTGTACCTAGGAGCTCAAATTTTTAAGATATACAATTTTAGAGAAATATAAGTTACATTATTGTAACTCAAATCCGTAAGTGTAGTAAACAAAAGTAGATACGAAATTTTTATTTTAGTTATACAAAATACAATATTATGTCGTACTTACAAACAAAAAAAAAACATTGAAGAAATGAAATAGTCACTCAACACTTGGAAAGCTTCTTTTCTGCGACATTCTTGAATGTTTTTTTAAACAGTCCCTTTTTAAACTCCAGCAGTAATCTGCCATCATGTGCATGACCCATCTTCCTTGGTAGCGGTCCTCCATAACTTTAATACCTTGGTGAAATCTTTCAACTTGTTCCTCACTCATGTCTCCTAAATTTTCTGGAAAACGGTCTAAGTGGCTGTGTAAATAGTGTATTTTAATACTCATATTGCACCCTAAGGATTTGAAACTATTAAGCATCTTGTTAACCATTTCAACATAGTTTTGAGCTTTATGTTTGCCTAGAAAATTTTCTACAACTGCAACAAATGATGTCCAAGCTTCTCGTTCAACTTGATTCATTGAATTTATGAAGGCAGGATCCTTAATTAATTGTCTTATTTGTGGGCCGTCAAATATCCCTGCTTTGAGTTTTTCTGTGCTCAACTGATGCATTTTTACCCCTATATATGCAAAACAAGACCCATTCTTATCAAGAGCCTTTACAAATTGCTTCATTAAGCCCAACTTTATATGTAACGGAGGAAGTATGATTTTTTCTCTTTCAACCAAAGCGTCGTTAATGACATTCTTTTCCCCAACGTCCATGTTTTCTCTCTGAGGCCAATCTTTTCTAACCCAGTGGGGTGTGTTTTGTCCCTACTATCCCAGAGGCACAAGAAACACGGATATTTCGTGTAACCACTTTGCTGCCCAAGAAGAAAGTTTACCATTTTTTAAGTCTACACAAATCATCCATTGGTGTTCGTAATACTTTATCTTCTGCAAGACCAAAGCTATGGTATTATATTCTTCTTTCAGTTTCGTTGAGTGAGCTAGTGGTATTGAACCATATTTATTCCCATTATGTAGAAGGACACATTTTAAACTTCGCTTTGAACTGTCAATAAATAGGCGCCAATCATCTGGAATATATTCAGAAAGTCCCATTTCTTTCATGAGTCTCCTAATTTCGTGACAAAATACAAGATTGTCTTCTTGAGAAAAGAATGGTAGCAGATCTTTTTCTCTTGTACGGTAAAAGGTAATTTTGGTTCCTTGTTCCAGTAAATTTTTGTCGTTCAATCTAGAAGCCAGTACTTCAGAAGCTTTTTTCGATAAATTGAGATCCCTGGTGAGATCATTTATCATTTTGATTGAAGCGTTGAGGAACTGATGACGTCCCCCCTCATAGTCACTGTTAGTTTCATTAGCATCAGAACTTTTATTAGCATCAGAAGAGCTATCAGAGGGAAAATATTCGTCATCAGAGATATGTGGTAGCTGATGAAATGTTGGAATCGGTATTTCATCTGAGTGCGGGATAGGGCGTATTGCCGAGTCTAAATTGGGATAAGTCCACTTACTGCGGTTATTTCGATTGATTCCATTAGTATTTACTAAACAGAAATAACAATCATTGAAGTGGTTTTTTGGTTCTCTCCAAACCATTGGTACGCCGAATTTTAGACATTTTCTTTTCCCGGTAGTCCACTGCCGTAAATGCTCTGTACAAGTTTTACATACGAGATGCGGGGCCCACGTTTTGTCCTGATCACCAAGCTTAACTCCAAAGTATCCAAGATACGCTCGCTTTACAAAGTCAGTAATAGTTTGTCTGTTTTGTTGAAACATGTATTCTCCGCATATATAGCAAAACACATCAGGTTGATTTACACAACTTCTTCTTGAACTGGAACCTGAACTCATTTTAATTCTGTTCAATAACACAAAAACACTCTTTTCTTAACATAAAATAACACGCCGAATTCGATCTACTCTCATTAGTAAGAACGCACAAACTGACGAGACTTACCCGAGTTAGGTGATTAAAAGGGTCAGTTCAGGTACCTGATAGGCAATGATTCCACTATTTATAGATTTACCTGGAATTTACTCAATTACAGACTGACAATAAAACCATTGTACCTACATTAATGAACATATAATAATTTTAGAACTCTCATAAATGAATATACTGAATAAAAACCACATTGGTAGATAAGTTGATGTATCTAAAAAAGTAGAGCTGATAGAGAAAAATGGATTGCATGTATATATTTAGCGTCCCAAATATAGTTAAAATCAGCTCTAAAATCCCAGGCACCAAAACAAAAATATTTTTTTGTTGCCCTGTGTTATTTAAGGTAATGCACTCGTGATAATGTTCGTTTAATCTACACCCTGTGGAGAATATTCCAGAATTATTTCAAAATTTTTTGATCAGTACTTTTCGAGATAAGGAGGACAGCGATTTTTTAGAAATAATACAGATAAATTTATTATTATATTTTTGAACTCGTGTTTTTACAATCTTTCATTTGACACCCCCGTCGATGACCTTTTAAAAAAATCTTGTTTTCACTTCCGATTACATCCCACAAAACTAAAGCCTTAGGTCAAAATTTAACTTTTAAAACTACACGGCTTTGATGAGGCCATCAATTTCTATATTACTGTCAAGTTTCAAATTTCTATGTCAATTAATTTCGGAGAAAATCAATTGTAACAGACGAACATACACCAAAGTGATCTTATAAGTATTTCGTATGGAAAACTAAAAAGTATAATACAGTAGAAAAAGAAATACATATCACTGAAATATTCGGCTTCTCCTCTTCATGTTAATTTGCTGATGCTAAATATTTTTTTGTGAACAAAATCAATTTCAATTACATTTTAATACCACACAAAATGTTGTTAAAAAAATATTATTTAAATAACCAAAATAAACCAAAATACTAATGCGAATTTGGTATTACATACAATTTTGAATATTTAGAGGACTATAAAATAAACCGATATTTTCAATTTAACTGCAAATAGGTTTTAACAGAATTAATTAAAATAAATTCGAAATGACTCATTTCGTGTTAATCGGGATTTTTATAGTACTACTAACTACCAACACTTCTGCTATACAAATTAAATACATGACTAAATATGAACAATCGGAGTTAACACAATAGGAGAAAGAGAAGGTAGTAGACACAACGAAATGAGTTGCCAAAAATCTCTGTATTGTTTAAAAACCAGCAACAAGCAGTTTAAGATTTAAACTCGTTCTAGTTGTATTAGAATTTAAAACTTTTAATCGGTCAAGTAATTCGATCGTATTTTGGAGGCCTCATTATACGGAGATCAAAGTTTTCAAGTAGATTTCTGTAGCTTACAAGATTTATCTTCAAACATTAATTAACTGCGTCAATATATAATCTGCAATCTATTTCAAAGTCCTTTTTCGTCGGCTAGTAGAATTAACTTTCTATATTTAGAATACGCCTTTTCTTCTCACTTTTGCAGAAACGATATCTCTTTCCAACGCAAGAGGCTCCAGAAGCTGAAGACTTTGATGTTACGTGATTGGAAATAATAACTTAATATCCTCAAGGTTCACCTGCTCGTTTATTAATAACCAAGGCAAGGACTATTAATTTTTTACAGATTAATCATCCGAATATCAAATTAACCTATTCTAGGCCACTGTAATATCCATATCAACAAAAAACAAGGCGGGTTAAGATGAATGCTTTGCCATTAATTGTACTGGTACTCGGTTTACCGATAAACCAATACTGATTCCTCATTGTGATATAAAGATTTACCAGAAGAAGTCCTGACCCTTGCGAATTTTTTCACTACAGACCTACAAAATGGAAAGAACTAATGGAAGATTTTCGAACTTTCCCTTGTCTAGGCGTCGGTATTAGCATCAACAAACCATCTTATTGTGCGTCGGCGCTAAGACTTTTAAAACGAAATATTATATAACAGCTCGCACTTCAACTTTATCCATTTTTTAGAAATGGCGAAAGCTGTTTGTTTACAGACGTGTCTGGAATTTATATATATATATATATATATATATATATATATATATATATATATATATATATATATATATATATATCTGTCTTAGGTCGCAAACTGTTAGAACGACCCTCATATAAATTGAGAAAACTAAGAAGGTAAATAATCAGAGAATTAAGAGTGAAGTAATACTACAAACAAAACAAAAACAGAAAATGTAAAATTTCTGTCAACAACTAACGCACAACCAACATTACAATCAGTTTGGTTGAATCTGCATAGAATTACTGCACTATCATTAACCAACAATGTTTATTTTGCCATTGGGAAAATTTTATTTGTAATGCATATGGATGTACCCACGGCACAAAATGTAAAGATCTTTTTATATTGTTTAGTTTTTAGAGGCGTATATTTGTGTGCATTTTTATTTATTCTATTTTTTTTACTAGAACGAGTAGCCACTAGGTAAAATAATATATGAAGTATAAGTAAGACGCAATAATTTTCATCTCCAACTGCTATAAGCTTAGTTCTGAAAGTATACCTGTTCTCCGTTGGGTTCTGTTGGGTTCTGTGGATTCAAGGACACAAGTCGATAAAGAAATGATGCAGACAGTTGCTAACAATTACCGATAGATAGTTCTTGTGTCAGATTCGTACTTCTCGTATAAAATATCAACTACGAAAATTGAACGAAGTCCATTATTTAGCTGTTATTCACTGTTCTTTCATTTGTGAAGAGTATATAGTGATATGTGTAGGACTTGATGTAGTCAATAATCATTTGTAAAATGGATGGAATGGAATTTATTTATATTTACATCATCATCATCAAGATTATAAACTTATTCCATCCTTAGTCGGATGTAAGCCTCTCGAGTTCTCTCCAATGAGCCCTGTTGTTTGTTTTTGCATCCAGTTGTGTCCCGCTAATGTTTCCCGTCGTCCGTCCATCTTGTCTGTGGTCTACCTCCGCATGTTTGATGTTCTCTAGGCTTCCATTTAACCATATAGCGTGTCCATCTCTTATCATTTATCCTGGTGATATGCTTAGCCCAATTCCACCTTAATATACATATTCGTTGTATTATATCTGTCACTTTTGATGTTCTTCGTATCTCGATGTTAGGAATATAATCGTATCCTAACATCAAGATATATTTACATAAATTATAAAAATTTAACATAATGGCAAATTATTAAAAATGGGACAAAACGAGAGGAAGATTACCGGGTTATTACAGGTAATTTTACCGATTTTTCATTTTTTTTTTGTGAAAATTTAAGCGCAATGCGTGATTTGTGAAAACGAAAATGATTCCATTTTATCCAGTTTTTGTATGCAAATTTACTTAAAAGAGCTCCTGTATCGGCGCCGATTACGAGTTTGAAGTTTGGCGGTTTTTCTTCCGACCCATTCTAGCGGCGAGACTGTACATCTACAACTTATCGCATATTTTAATAAAAATAATATTTAAAAACATAATAACCGGTCAAGTGCAAGTTGAACTTGCGCAATTAGTGTTCCGTACGTTGATTGCTTTTAAAATAAAAAATATTGTAACGGAAGTATAAAATGATCAGTGACTTCACAACACCCCAAATGAGTTTTCAACAAAGTTTATTTCCAATCTTTACTGAAAATTAATGACCTTGAAATTTCTGTTTTTTTTTTATATACCAGATAAATTATTACAGGTTCAATCTACACCCGTGGAGAATATTTCAGAATTTTTTCAAAATTTTTTGATATTCGAGATAATGCGGGTGGACAGCGATTTTTCGCGATTTTTTTAAAATAATACAAAGAAAAGTGCGCGCAAGTATTACATTATATATATATTTTTTAATCATATTTTTTACAAGCTTCCATTTGACACCACACTCGATTACCTAGTAAAAAAATTTTTTTTTCACTTCCGATTTCACCCCCAAAAACTAACCCCTTAAGTCAAAATTTAACTTTCAAAACTACATGACTCTGATGAGGCCATCAATCCCTATATTATTACCAAATTTCAATTTTCTATGACAAACAGTTTCGGAGAAAATCGGGTGTGACAGACGGACAGACAGACACACCGAAGTGATCTTATAAGTGTTCCGTACGGAATACTAAAAATGGAGTTGTTTAACACTGATACGCGAAATGAAATAGAATGCTGAATTCTTCATTGCTCTGAGTAACTTTACAGGTTTTTTTGACATTAATTTACCAGTGTTTAACAGAAATCGTGCTGGTTAGGTTACGAAAATTATCTTCTTAAAACTCCAACCACTTATAAAGATTCACTTATTCTTTTCTTTATATCAGTTGGTTTCTTGCGCTAGTCAAAGTATTTTTCACTTGTATCAAGCGGTTTCTAACAGAAAAAATATATTATTGCACCTGAAGGTTATTTATAGATAAACTAAGATATACACATATACACACATACACCAACCTACCTATTTACATTATACTATCTAGGGCTTCTCTAAGTATCTCTAGCATCAATCCAATAAAATAACTGCTGTGATCTTGTTCTTCTAGTGCCCTATCTGTTTCGGACGTTGGCTATTAACATGCCAATCCTGACTTTATGATGGCGCTTCGAAACAGCTGAACAGATGTAAGTCCGAAGCAGTGTCTTAAGTTATATAACCAAGAATGTCTTCTTCTTCGTGGACCTCGTTTGCTGTCTATCTTTCCCTGTATTACCAGCTTCAAGAGACGGTATTTATTATATGACGTGGCCAAGATATTCAAGCTTTCGCCCTTTAATTGTGAGTTCAATTTCTTTGTCACTGCCTATTTCGCGCAGAATTTCTAAGTTAGTGATTTGTTCGGTCCACGAAATCTTCAGTATCCGGCGGTACACCCACATGTCAAAGGCTTCAACTTTTTTCATTGGTGTCTCCGTCATCGTCCACGATTCTACACTGTATAACAAGACAGGAAATACGTAGCATTTGGTTAATCTAACTTTTAGTCGGAGTTACAAATCATAACATGTTAATAGTCTTCTCATACCATTAAAAGCTTTTTCAATTCTTGACTTTATTGGTCTCACTTTGCATTAATCACTATCCCCAAGAATATATAGGATTCCACAGGCTTGATTATTTGGCTATTTAACTGAAGATGTCTTGCTGCTTGTTGAGATTTGCTTATTATCATCTACTTGGTCTTAGATTTACTCACACCTCCACAACAACTTTTACACATACACTGCATTTGTTGAATTCTGTTTAGAGAGCAGCTGTTTGTCTGATTGGAGACCCGAAACTGACCGGCGGCCTTGATTCGCTGGAACATCGAAGAACGATTGGCGACTTGAGTCTATTCTACAAGTATTTTCATGGAAAATGTTCGAAGGATGTAGCCCGTTGAATTCCTCCCAGAGCGGTGCATGTTAAAAATACACGTCTCGCTAACACTTCACATCCGTATGAGGTTCAGCTTGTTACTCCTCGTACAACGCTTTTCAAGCAGTCTTTTATATGGAGAACATCATCCCTTTGGGATAACTTGCCCAGGGCTGTGTTTCCCACCAAGTACAATTTACGGCGATTCAAGAACAACGTAAATCGCTTTTTTTTCCGCACACGTGTCGCTCGTGGAGCATTTAAGGGACTTCCATGCAACACGTGTGCTAGACCCATAAAAAAAATTCAGGTGGAGACCTTTTGCACCCTTTCAACAAGATCTTGAAGTTCATCAATGTTACTGGCTATCAAGACGGTATCATCGGCGTATCTTATGTTGTTAATCATTTCGCCATTTATTTTGATGCCTTTGTTAACTGCCTCTAGTGTCAGATATTTGCTCAGAGTATAAGTTGAAGAAGAGAGGAGATTAGACACAACCTTGCCGTACGCCTTTTTTGATCTTAATGTTGTCAGAGTAGGACTTATCTATTCTTACCATATGTTAGCCGATTGTCCTCAATACAGATTTGTTATAATGCGAATATCTTTGCCATCAATATCAGCTTTTTGAAGAATTTTCATTAGCCGTTCGTGCTTGAGGTTGTCAAATGCTTTGGCGAAGTCTAAAAAACATAGGAGCGTTGGGTGAGTACTTGTAAGCTAAAAATGGCTTCTCGTGTATCAAGACCATTACGAAAGCAACACTATAACTGCGGTGAAGTTAAATGACGGTCATGGCAGTGACCTTTAAAGTAACGATGATAAAACGGTAATATATGATCGCAACAGCAATAGTAACAGTTAAATGTGGTACATGATTCAAGAAAACTACCAGGTGTACAAGTATGAAATGCGGATTTTTTTTTAAAAAAACACATGTTAAATTCGGAAGAATGATAAAAAGTGCTTTATTCAAAGTATGCTCCATCGCTTGTTATACATTTTTCCCATCTTACGGGCAATTTGTGAATACCACGCCAGTAAAAATCATCCCCTTTTGCTGCTAATCATTCATTGAGCCATTTTTTTCACATCTTCGTATGAACCAAAGCGCTGTTCAGCAAGTGCGTGACCCATCGATGCAAACAAGTGGTAATCGGAAGAAGCCAAGTCTGGTGAGTAAGCCGTATGAGGTAGAACTTCCCAGCTAAGTGCTTCCGACGTGTCGCGAACTGGTTTTGCCGTATGTGATGGAGCATTGTCATGAAGAAAAATGACTTTGTGTTGCCTCTTTCGGTATTCTGGCTTTTTTTCAAGCAGCGAACGGTTCAAATCGGTCAATTGTTGTTGGTAACGTTTAATATTAGCCGTTTTCCCCAGGTTTTAACAGCTCATAATAGACCACGCCCCTCTGGTCCCACCAAACACAGATCATCGTCTTTCTGCCAAAGCGATTCGGTCTTACCGTCGATGTGGATGGTGCGCCTGGGTCTATCCATAATTTTTTGCGGTTGGGATTCTCAAAATAAATCCACTTTTCATCCTCTGTAACTATACGATGCAAAAATGACTTCCTTTTGTACCGAGCGAGCAAAATGTCACACGTGTTTTGGCGCTTTTCCATTTGCCTGTCGTTCAACTCATGTGGTACCCATCTACCGGTCTTCTGAATCTTTCCCATCTCTCGTAGCCGATTGGAAACAGCTTGTGGACTAACGTCCAATTGCTCGGCGAGTTGTTTTTGTGTTTGTGAATCATCTTCGTCCAACAATGCTTGCAATTCCACATCTTCGTATTTTTTTGGCGCTTTTCCACGTTCCTTGTCTGCAACATCGAAGTCATCACTTTTGAAACGCCGAAACAATCGCTCACACGTATCTTGCGATGGAGCGTATTCACCATAAACTTCTCGAAGTAATCGGTATGATTCAACAGCAGTTTTCTTCAAATGAAAACAAAAAATTAATGCTTTCCGTGAATGCTCCTTTTTCGGTATAAATTTCCACATATTGAACACAATAACATAACACTATGCACACATTTTTCCAATTTATCACTGGTGCGTGTCTGACACTTGTTGATGACACAACAAAATGGCGCAGTGTCAAATCTTTATAGCACAAACTGCATTGGTGCACCATCTGTTGTCTGAAATCCGCATTTCATACTTGTACACCTGGTATTCTAAATTGGAGTGTCTTCATATAGGGCAAACTCTAAATCCACGCAAATCTCCAGGTCACAGGGCAGTGCTTTGAATTGAGGCTTAACATCATTTTTAGCCTGTATTTCTATACGGTGTACAGGGTAGTCCAAATTGGAAACTGTTAAAGGTAAACCCCTTTATCTAAAGGAGATAGAGGAAAACTGATGTCGGTGTCTGAGGCTCATTTTTTATGATAAACTCAATGGTGAAAACCGTATATCGATATCTAGTACCGTTTCAGATATACAGGGTATTTTTAAAAAATCTGCATTTTGGGAAAATGTTTGTAATTCTTTTCCTATTGAAAATTTTTAATTTCTGTAAAGACATTCTCAAAGCACTTTTTCAAGTGGATTTCAACAGTTTAAGTTACATTTTTTTACAACTAATATTTTAATAGTTATTAACGCAAAAATATATTTTTTAAATGTTTTTTTTTTATTAAAAAATATAACACACTTTATATTTTGCTTAAATCTCCTTTAAAATATAATGGTATTCAGTTTTTTACGCGAGTTTTAAATGCATATTTTTGTGAAGTAGGCTTTGGACGGAGCGGCCGTATGGTTTAATTCAATTGTTTACTCGTAGTTGTCAAATTTTACTTCAGGATCAGTTACTGAATTGTCAAAAAAATCGCAATGAAGTTTGAAAATTACGAAAAATGGGATATGATAGTGTTTCATACAAACCGGAGAAAATGCGGAAGAGGCAAGTAATTTGTGCCACGAACGGTATCCAGAGAAGCGTCAACCCTTCAAGGATATATTCGCTCGATTGCGACATAACCTAGTTAATAGTAGTCAGTTTGAAAAGAAACGACCCAAAAATTATGCATCAAACAGGGATAAGGAGTTAGACGAAATAGTAGTTTTAGGAACTATCGGAAATAATTCCAACACTTCAACCCGACAGTTAAAAGAATCCACTGGACCACCAAGAACTAACGTAAGTCGTACTTTGAAGAAGCACAAATTCAGGCCATATAGGACAAGAAAAGTTCACCACCTTAGAGACGGAGATTTTTAACGACGTATGGATTTTTGCCAATGGCTTCTGAAGAATTGTAACCATGTTCCAAATTTTTCATTAAATTGCTTTTGGACAGACGAAGCTTATCTAAGCAATGCAGGTATTTTTAACCGTTACAATTCTTATACGTGAGCACAGAAAATCCTCATATAGTTGTGGAGCAAAGAAATCAAGGCACATTTGGATTTAATGTGTGGGCAGGAATTTTTAGAGGCAGGGTTATAGCTCCATTTATTTACGAAGGAACACTCACCTCTCAGAGATATTTAGAAATTTTAAGGCAGCAAATAGAACCTCTTGTTGATGAACTACCGTTAATGGACCTTAGAAATATATTTTTTCAACACGACGGGGCACCCCCTCATATCGCTGCAGTTATCAATAATTTTTTATCGGCCAATTTCGGCAATAACTGGATAGCCAACCAAGGTCCGAACCGTTGGCTGGCAAGGTCACCGTATTTAACACCCATGAACTTCTATCTCTGGGGAAGATTGAAAGACCTAATTTTAAAATGGCTGACAAAACACCAGGCAAGAGTTAGAAGTCGCAGTGATACAAAGTTTTGCAGCTCTCACTCCTCTTGAACTAATCAACTCGGTAAGAAATGTCCAAAAAAGGTGCCGCCTATGTGTAAATGAAACTAATCAACATTTCGAACATCTCTTATAGAAAATTGTTTTGTTTCAGTTTGCTCTAACTCGGAATAAATTGTTTCATTGTTGTGTTGTTTTATTTTCTACATCGTTCAAACTACTATAGCATTTAGAAAATTTCATTGTAGCTATGACTCTTAGAGTTAATTCTGGGAATTTTTTTACGATCTGACTGCTATCGGTAAACAATTGATATATTGCCGCTCCGTTTAAAGCCTACTTCACAAAATGTGCATTTAAAACTCGCGTAAAAACTGTAAACTTTTATATTTTGAAGTAGATTTAAGCATAATACAAAGTGTGCTATATTTTTAGAATAGTAATTTAAAGCTCTATTCGGATAAGGAAAAATATACAGGGTATCACGTTTAAAAAATATATTTTTGCGTTAATAACTATTAAAATATTAGTTGTAAAAAAATGTAACTTAAACTGTTGAAATCCACGTAAAAAAGTGCTTTGAGAATGTTTTTTACAGAAATCAAAATTTTCAATAGGAAAAGAATTACAAACATTTTTCCAAAGTGCAGGGTTTTTAAAAACGCCCAGTATATCTGAAACGGTACTAGATATCGATATGCGGTTTTCACCATTGGGTTTATCATAAAAATTGAGCCTCAGACACCGACATCAGTTTTCGTCTATCTCCTTTAGATAAAGGGATTTACCTTTAAAAGTGTCCAATTTGCACCACCCTGTACACAGCACAACAACCCTCCCCCCAGATGCCATACTGCTCTTTGGTGAAGATCTCCGAATCCAAGGCAATTGTTCGAATTGGTACCTTCTTAGCTGGTGCCCTGTACTCTAATATGACGCATACTGAATCTCAACCCTTTAGCCACACTACTGGTTACTGAAGTAAACTCCTGGACAAAATTAACGCAACAATCTGAAAATTAATTTATCTTTTTCTTATGTCAGTTTTAAAGTTTATCGAGTATTTGAATAGTAGGCTATGCATATTTTGTTTCGTTGTTCATGACAGAAATCAAAACAATTCGTTTAGATTTACAGTTTTAAAGAATTTTTTAGAAGATAAACAATTTTCTGTAATAATGTGATAGATTTTCTTTAAAAGTAAGCTTATAAATTGTTCCCTTTTTCAAAGTAATACATTTTTGTGGTAGACTATTTTATTTTTGACCCCGAAGAATTAGAAAAATGAATCGAACAAGGAATTTAACTGAACACGAGGCAGTGCGAGCCTCAGTTTTATTGGACGAGGGATATTGTCAGAGTTATGTTGCCAATTTGTTAGGCAAACATCGTTCCACAATAAGTCGTATGGTAAGACGCTTGAATTAAGTAGGAACTTATTCTAGAAGGCTAGGGCCAGGGCGAAAACGATGCACTAGCGACCTAGATGAACGTTTTATAAGACAATATGCTTTAAGAAATAGGGCTGTCACTAGTTCTATAATAAGAAACGAATTCGAAGCTGTTCGCAATGTCACAACTTCTTCTAAAACAGTTAGAAGACGGTTAAATGTAACAGTAGGAGACCAGCCACTGCGCCCTTGCTTACTAGAGAGAACAGAGTTGCCAGGTTACGTTTTGCTCGAAATCACGAAAACTGGTCTGTGGATGATTGGAAACAAGTTTTCTTCACAGATGAAACTAGGGTTAGTCTAAAACATCCAGATGGTCGTGAGCGAGTATGGCGAAGACCAGGAGAGAGGTTTGCTCCTTGCAATATCTCTGCAAGGATTCCATTCGGAGGTGGCTCTGTTATGTTCTAGGATGGCATCTGCTTTGATGCTCGCACAGAGTTAGTTCCTGTCTGTACGAGATCCATGAATGCTGACTACTATCTTGAGATTATTGTAATAGAACATGTGATGCCTTTCGGTCATTTTGTGGGGCCCAATTTCCTGTTTAGAAGACAACGCTCGACCTCACGTGGCTAGGGAGGTACTTGATTATCTTAATCAAGTTGATATACCGATTATGCAATGGCCACCAAGAAGCCCGGATCTGAATCCGATAGAACATGTATGGGATCACCTTAAGAAAAATGTGAAACGTCATATACCTGCACCTAGAAAACCTGAGGGAACTTGAAAATGCAGTTATCACAGAATGGGAGCAAATTCCTCAAGATTTTATCCAAAATTTAATTAAAAGCATGCCTAGGCGCATAAACGCTGTCATCCGAAGTAGAGGAGGCAACACACGCTACTAGTGTCCCAGTTACACCATTAATTTTGCTACTAGTGTCCCAGTTTATTTTTTTCATTATTACATAATTTCAACGATTTTGTTATTAGGTCTTAAGAATAATTTTAATTCGAATCTTATAGAGAAATTTGGTAGCTAATTCCCTTTTAAAGTATCCGAATAAGTTTTTTCTAACTTTTAGTGTATAACCAATGTTCATAAAAAATTATTAAAATTAATTCATTATAGAGATTTGTATGATTTAATATATTGTTGCGTTAATTTTGTCCAGGACTGTATATTTTCCAGTCCGGTCCTTATGTGAAAATACGTAGCATAACGTAGCATACAATTTTAACAGTGTACCCTTCAATTATAACCATATTTTTTGGCAAAATTCGTTTACTGAACTCTTTTAATAGGATAATTAAATGCTGTAAGTGCTTTACGTACAAAAGCCCTTTAAAAGTGACACAGTTAATACAATTTGCCTCAAAAGATTTTTTAGTCTTATCTGAGAGACTGTAATTTAGGACAGCTTCGTTTTCGGTTTAATTTCCTTGGTAAAAAATTTAATTTTTTTCTTTTAAGAATAAGTCTCTGTGTCAATTAAAAGGAATTTTTCTTTGTCGTGGTATTTTTGATCTTAACAAGATTCTTTTGCGGTAAACTAGAGAAAAATGCACAATATACAAAAATATGCCTTGCTTTTACAATAATATACATCATCATCAATTTGATTTTTTATAGCATTTTTCGACTTCCGCTTTCCAATTTTCATCCTCTTCGAGTTTCCCAATCTTCGGGTTTTATATTTTACTCTGACTCTGCCCTCTGAACACCTCCAAAGCAAGTCGCTCTTGGTCTCCCTCTTCTCCTCTTTTCGCTTGGTACCCAATTTAGAATCTTTGATATTCGGTGTTCTTCCATTTTTTTCACATATCCATAACATATAAGTTGCCTTTGTTAAATTTCCTCAATAACCATGGTTTTATTACTTTCATTGTGTCAATTAAAAGGAATTTTTCTTTGTCGTGGCATTTTTGGTCTAGAGAAAAATGCACAATATACAAAAATATGTGTTTCTTTTACTGTCTGTATATTATTATTATCATCATCAATTTGGTTTTTTTATAGCATTCTTCGACTTCCGCTTCCCAGTTTTCATCCTCTTCGATTTCCTCAATCTTCGGGTTTTATATTTCACTCTGACGTTGCCCTCTGAACACCTCCAAACCAAGTAGCTCTTGATCTCCCTCTTCTCTTTTCCCTCGGTATCCAGTTTAGAACCATCTTCGGTATTGCGTGTTCTTCCATTTTTTTCTCGTGTCCATACCATATAAGTTGCCGTTGTTAAATTTGCTCAATAATTGTGGTTTTTATCTACATTACATCCCTTATTCTTTCATTTTTAACTCTATCTATTCTTGATACTCCAGCCGATCTTCGCCAGTATTCCATTTCCAGCACCATTAGTTTCTGTTCAAATCGTTTTGTCAATTGCCAAGTTTCACAACTGTATAACATTCATATTATTTTCTTCGACCACGCAACAAAGTTTAAGTATCTTATGACCGCCTTTCCTTTACTTATTCTACTCTCCACTTCTTTGTCCGCTCTACCGTCTTTATTTACGTTAGTTCTGAGATAAACATACTCTTCCCAAGCATCAATGACATCACAGGCCAACGATGAAAAAACTTTTTTAATAATTTTACCTCAGTCCTATGTTTTTCGGTGTGCTGAGTCCGAAAATAATAATAAAAAAGTCGTATCACCCACCGACTTTTCACATTTTAATATTCAAAATGTGAAAAGTTTGTTTTTTATCATTCGAATTAGGTTGGCAATAAAATCAGAATTTTATAAGGTTGGCAGTAAAATAGAATGTTATTAGGTTGGCAGTTCCTATAAATGTCACAGCTGTTTGTTTTCTTCTAGTTAATATAACCTCGCATTGCAGTGTTTAACCTATGTGCTTTAATTTACATTCAAAGTATGGCTAATCGTGGTTGTAAAAACTCTCCCAACACTTTTTATGATGAGTTTGTAGTTAAAAAACATCAAAGAAACATTACTGACTTTGTAAAAAAAGTATACTTTGCATATTTTGGTGTAGAAATCGGTAATCAAGAAAAATATTGGGTTCCTCACAACGTATGTTATGTTTGTGTCGAGGATCTTAGGAAATGGTATAAAAAAAGAAAAAAAAGATTTTAGATTTGCAGTACCCATGGTATGGAGAGAGCAAGAAAATCATTCAAATGATTGTTATTTTTGCAGCGTTGATGTTTCTGGTTATAACTCCAAAAATAAGAAAGTAATTGTCTATCCTAACTTTTCTTCATCTAATCGGCCGGTAGGACATGGACCGGGACTTTCTGTTCCTGAGTTACCTTAGTCTATTGATGACGTTTTACAGTCTAGTCCCAAATTTACTGAAATTGACCGGATGATGAGGAGTTTCAATGTTGAGTGAGAGATTTGGGTTTGACCAAAGAAAAAGCAGAATTGCTTGATTCTAGGCTAAAAGAAAAACATTTATTGGAATCTGGAACATCTACTTACCATAGAATACGAAATCAATAGTTTGTTCAGTTTTCCAAGCAGGAAGAGGATTTGATTTACTGCCATGATATTGGTAGTCTAACGAACGAATTTGGCGTTGAGTACAAGAAGGAAGATTGGAGGCTTTTTATAGACTCATCAAAAACTAGTTTAAAAGGTCTTCTGTTACACAACGGAAATACTTATGCTTCACTGCCTGTTACTCATTTAGTCCATGTGAAGGAAACTTACGAAAATCTTAACATAATTTTACAGAAAATTAACTATCCAGCTCATGACTGGAAGCTATGTGGAGATTCAAAAGTTGTCTCCATGATCCTTGGTCAACAAAAGGGATTTACAAAGTTTCCATGTTTTATATGTGAGTGGGACAGCAGAACAAGGGATCAACATTTGTCCAAAAAAACAATGGCCCGTAAGAAAAACACCTGGCGAGAAGAACATTTGGCATAAAACTTTAGTAGACCCAAAAAAGATTCTTCTATCACCAATACACATTAAGTTAGGCTTAATGAAACAATTTGTGAAACCCTTGCCTAAAAATGGTGAATGTTTTAAATATTTGTGAAAAAGATTTCCTCATTTATCAGAAGCCAAACTGAAAGAAGGGCTTTTCGTTGGGCCTGATGACCATGATGTTCGATTCCAACTTTGAAGCAAGGATGATTACAAAGGAAAAGGAGGTTTGGATATCATTTAAAGAAGTTGTGACTAAGTTTTTGGGCAATGCGAAAGACCCTAACTATGAATTTATCACAGCTAATATGATAGACAAGTTCAAAAATCTGGGTTGTCTGATGCGCCTTAAAGTTCACTTCTTGCACAACCATCTTGACTTTTTTCCTAAAAACTTAGGCGATGTGAGTGAAGAACAGGGGGAACGGTTCCATCAGGACATAAAGGAGATGGAGAAACGGTACCAGGGATGGTGAAATATCAACATGATGGGTGATTACTGTTGGTCACTTTATAGAGAACAACAAAATGTATCACATCGGAAAAAAAGCTATACAAGAAACTTAACACAGAAAAGGGAAAGGAAATACAAAAAAATAAGCACCTAAAATATTCGCATTGGAGTGAAATATGTTATCGTGAGTAAAAATTGTAGCCTAAAATGAAAGTACGGTTTAAGTTTTTATTTTTTATGTATCAAATTTTTCCTATTTTGAAATTTAATCGATGTCATATTGTGAGAGAAATGTGGGTGATACAAAAAACTGATACCAGATACGGTTTCAGCACCCAAAAATACTTAGCACTGTATTGTTTTAAAAAGTTCTTACAAATATTTTTTTTGTTGGCCTGTGTATTTAGAGTAATGCTTCCCTGTTTTCCTCCATAATATACAATGCACCAAATAAAAATAATAATAATAATAGTAAAAATGTTGGCTGTCTTGTGTCGTCCAGATTATTTGAAAGGAAAAACGGCACCTATAGAACAAGCCTAGAGATACTCGTACTCCCGAAAACCCAAAATAGCAACTTTCATATCTGCTCTATCTATCTATTATACGAGGCATGTTTTTTAAGTAAGTACCGTTTTGCGATTCCGCCGCCGCAGCGATACGGTCGGCGTTCCGCGCATGCGCGCTGGTAACCTACATCTCATGTCTACGCACTGACGCCATTACAGTCTGATTCTTCATTGTATACGTTGTTTACTGAGTGTTTAAAATGCCTCCGACAATCGTGAGTCCCGCCGATTGTGAAGTACGGGCTGTTATACGATTTCTTAGTGCTAAAGGCGTAAAACCGATCGATATTCATCGTGAGATCTGTGAAGTTTACGGACAAAACATTATGAGTGATGGAATGGTAAGGAAATGGGTGAGAGCATTTAAAGATGGCCGCACAAATGTGCATGATGAAGAACGGAGTGGGCGTCCTTCGGTCGTTAATGAAGATTTGGTGCAGAAAGTGGACGAAAAGGTGAGAGAAAACAGACGCTTTACAATTTCATCATTGTGCGACTGCTTTCCTCAATATTCTCGTAGTGTTTTGTATCGCATTGTGACCGAGAACTTTTTTCTCAGGCGCAGAATTTTATGAGGAGGGTATTCAAAAACTGGTGCCACGTTATGACAAGTGCCTCAATATTCACGGAAATTATGCAGAAAAGTAGATTAAGGTACAGGCTTTCATGTAAAAATAAAATTATAGCGATATCTTTGCACGTCTTTTTTTAATTCCAAAACGGTACTTACTTAAAAAACATGCCTCGTACAAGAATAACCCAAAATTCTGATCAACTCTGTTACAATACTGCCAAGTTACCACGGTGATACTGTATATTAGTACGACAACAATGCGGTTGGTCAAGCAGTGACTGCCACTAAAGCTCTTTACTATCTTCTACCCTCTTTCTCCTTTATATTAGTGATATGTTGGAAAGGACCACAAATTTCATTTACAGCTTTGCCGAAGTACGCTTAATTCTTCATTTGCCTTGAACGGATGACAGCAGGAAGTTGTTTAACTTAACAGAGAAATTAAATAGAAGTTAACGCGTCAAAAAAACCTTCTTTTTCGTCTAGTCCCTATCCGTGCCGGAAGTAGGCAATCTTCACTTTCACCACTGCTGGTCGAACAGGCCTGTTGTTGATGTGGAAAACAAGTTTTCAAATTTTTAAGCCATGAAATTCCCCTTCTGCCTACACTTTTCTTTCCAATGAATTTCCCTCGTAATACCAACTGAAACAGTTAACATCTTTCTTGGTTACGCATAATATGCCCGAGATATTCTAATTAACGTATTTTGATGTTCGACGATTTCTGTTCCTTTTTCGTCCCTTGTAATACTTGTTGATTTGTGACACGATCTACCCAAGATATTCGTAATATTTGTCTATACATCCACACTTCAAAAGCATTAATCCTTTTGCTGGCTGCTTCAGTTATTGTCCAACTTTCTACCCCGTTTAGTAAGACTGTGAACACGTAGCAACAAAGAAGTCAAATTTTTGTCTCCAATTTGAGATGGTGCCTGTGTGTGCTTTTTATATATATTTGTTTATACTTACTTACTTAATCCTTATGCCTTTCTACCCCTGAGGAGTGTAAGGCCCGTGGAGTTGAGTTATTCTATAACTGTCTTTTCCATATTTCCTTCTATATCTTTCTATCCTGTTTAAATTGCCGATTGCCTCTTTTGTTTCTTCTGTATTAGTTTCTTCTGTTGTATGAGTTCGTTATATTGTTCCGGTATTATGTCTCTATTTTGATTTTTGTATGCTTTTCCTTTCTGTTTCTGTCATTCCTACCTAGTGCATTTGTTATTCTTCTGTCAGTTCATCCTCTTTTCCATTTATATCCCTATTATTCCGTGTTTTCAATCTAAAAACTCGATAATTATTTCCCATTTCTTTCTTCCTATCTATTTCTTTGATTATCTTATTTGTATTCCTTTCATTAGTCCTCTCTTCCGTATCCTTTATCTTTGCCAGGGTCGTCGCCAATCTACCTATCTCTCTCCTTTTTTCTCAGTTTTTTGACTTGATGGTCGCAGTATTCTTTGTTTGTTCTTCCAGTTTTTCTTCCTCAATGTCCCTTTTATATTCTCTTCCTTCGATTACGATTTTTTGATATCCTATTTTCACTCTTTTTCCATTCTTTCTCTCGTTCTCTGCTATATGTTTCAATTTCTTTTGAATTCCCGTTCATTTTTTGTTAAATCGTTGTTTATAGAAACTCTCTCTCTTAGGTTTCTCAGTTTATTTTTATTTCTCATTACAGCTTCCGTATCTCCCATGTTTTCCAAGTTCTATCTTGTATATAGTCGCTCCTATTTTTATCACATCTTTAATCTGTACTTTTTTGTCCATACTCCTCTCCATAAAATGTTCTACAAACCCATTTTCAGATCTGGTTGGCTATTCGCTTCAAATTTCATTCCCGATATTACAATATTATTCCTTACGTTGTCTTTTTCCAGTCCACTCATCTTCAAATCTATACTTCTCATGTTTTCTCTAATTATCTTATTTTCCTCTTTCAATACTTCTTTCTCTTTTCTTAGTTCCTTCAACTCTTTTGGTATCTCTTCTGATCTTGTTTTATATCTTTTATATCTGACATTAGCTCTCTGATCATTTCTATCAAATTGTCTATCTTATCTACTCTTTCGTTTTTCTCTTTCTGTGGTGTTCTTATCAGCTTTTAACTCTTCTTGACTAATCCCATTAACTCTTCTCTTTCTTCGACTCTTCCTTTTTTGAGTCTCCTGAGGTATAATCATCGCTATCCATTGTTCTTTCTGTTATAAAACTTTAGGTGTGTTCCTCGTATATTCCATTTTCAAACACGGGAAAAAAAAAATTGTTTATATTTCTTATCACTGTAAACAGTAAAATGATCAAGGTCGTCGCTTAACATTTCGTTAGCTTCATACAATTTTACAAAATTATTCTCATAAATCTTCAAATTTTTTACTTATTGTCTTAATCTAACACTACACTCTGCTTTATTTCTAATCCCTCTCGTTTGCAATCGATAAACTAATTAAATAGAACGAAACACTACCATAATAATGCTCGTTGAACGAATTGACATTGCCGGGCGTTCGATTCACATGTAGACACATCACGATCCGAAACTCAACTCTATATATTTTGTTTATATAACATACTATTAATATTTCAGAAGTAAATAAAATCTATATTTTTGTTAAGGTTAAATGCTACTTAAAGCAAGAAGTTATTATTTATTTTACTAGCAGATATTTACCACCATTTTTCAACCTAAATTGTCTTTCATAAATAATATCGTAAATAGTAAATTTGCCTGTAAACTGAAAACCATAGCGTTCCTAAATGTAAATACTTGCCCATTTAGTTAATAATAACCCTTACATTTAAGCTTGAATATTCTAGTAGTTATTATTTAAAAGCAAGGCGTACATTTACTAATAACATACAGGTAACATTGAAGTCGTTCTCAATTACTGTACCCAAATTGAAGCAGTTTATATTTATAAAAATGATTTCTGTATTTAAAAAAGTACAGATTTGCGAATACATATTTTGGGGGTAGTCTATCATAAAATTTCAGAAAAAGAAAATGGTATCAGGTCTAGGATTTACTCTGGAAGAATACAATCGACAAATTTAAACACAAAAATGATAAACCATTAAATAAATCAGTAAAGAGGAAATTGAGGACAATGAGTAACAAACTGATGACTAATGGTAGGAAGTAATAGGATGACGAGTTTTGCAAATGAATTCTCCTCACCCAATCAACAATAGCCAAAAAAAATAATGAAGATACATCAATTGTATAATTGAGGTCACCATTACTTTGTGATAGTACATTTTACAATGTAGAAAACCTACGAAACTGCAATAGCCAATAAATGAAAAATAAGTAACAAATAACAAAAATAATTCGTTTCATTTCATTTAGAAATGAAGATACATTACTAAATACAAATTAAGAAAAATGAATAGCAAGATAAGAAAAAATAATAATTGGATGTGTAGAGGAAAAAAAAAGGCGAAAGCGACAAAAAAATGAAAAGGAACTGCTTCAGATGTTTAAACAAAAAGAAGTCGCAGGGCATTAAATCAGGGCTATAGGGTCAATCTACAGCTTTTGGTAATGAATTAACCGTGGAAATCTCGTAGAAGCTGCTGTGGTCATGCGGCAGCGTAGCTTTGGTTTTCCATGAATTCGAACGTTTGGGAGTTTTAGATCGTCCTTCCTTAAAGTTCTTCATTAATTATGAACCCTTTTTCCATCTATTCAATAATCAAAATTACTTAGTCGTTGCAAAAAACGACCACCAGGAACTTTCCAGAAGATAAATGAGTTTTCACCTTGTTTGAAGGTAGAATGTCCTTTTTATTTTAATATCAACCATATATATAAATAATATATCTTAAAGTGAGGCAGTATATACTTTTTCATCTTTAGGTATTAAAATTAAATCTATCAAACTATTCGTTTTATTTGTAACTCTAGTGGGTATGTTTATAATTTTTTGCAAATTAAAAGTTTCTATACAAAAAATAAAATCCTGAACACTTTACAGAAATCTAAAAAATTTAAATTAAAGTCGTCGCCACAAAAAATACTACTGCACTCCATTGAAAAGGATTACAGAGAATCTTCAAAGTTATTTAAAAATTCACAAAATTGTCCCTTAGGAGATCTATACAAAGAACCTACAGTATATGAAATATTGTTGAAATTAAATTTAACCCATAATTGTTCCAAATGGTCTATCTGAAGAGAATTTAAAAACATCATAATTAAAATTATTCCTAAAGTACATGCCCACTCCGCCACCTCTTGTTACTCTAACAGTTCTAATAAAGATGTAGTTTGGAATTTGTACCTGATCATTTGAAATATTTTCACCCAACCATGTTTCCGATATACCTACGATAAACCTGAGGATTTTTTCTAGTTAATCTCTACCTGGTCTAAACAGTTTAGTAATTTTCCTTTCTTTTCATTGTTGAAAAATTCTGAAATCTTCATTGAAAGTATAATTTTCGTCTTTTAAATGTTTAAAGTAGTGAAATATGTTATTTTTCATTCTATAACTTTGTTTAGGTTCCTCTATTCTTTTATAAAAAGATTTGCATGTTTGTCTTATATAGGTTTTATTACAAGTACCACAGCATAATTCGTAAAGTCCTGTTTTATTTCCTTTTGTTGTTTATTATTTTTAATATGTCGAGCTAATGTATTATTGGTACGCAGGGTTGCCAGGTGTTCGGTATTTTACCAAACCGTTCGGTATTTTAGCAGTGTGTTCGGTGTTCGGTATGGCAAAAATACCGAAGTATGGGCGGTTCGGTATTTTTTGTAATAAATCTTTCTCCCTAATAAACGTTGCTAATGAAAACAGTGGATTGCCAGAGTGCTACATTTACTTTGTCCACCATCTTTTAAATTTATTTATGAAGCGTTTTAAGATTCTTGAATTAGAGTACATCACTCCGCTAGAGGTTTATGATGTTATGGCTTCAATAAGAGATGATATAGAATCACGAAGGAATGATTGCTTTTTTGGAGCAATAGCAAACCAAGAAATGCAAAAACTGAATGAGGTAGATCGTAATAAATTCAGAAGCGAAGCTCTCGATGCGTTTAAAAGAACAGAAGATTATTTGAAAAAATGGTTCGACTACGAAAACTCTCCATTCAAAGCATTTAAAAACGTCAATGTAGAAAAGGTAAAACCAACATTTCAAAATTTTATAGAAGCATCAAAAAATGTAGGTGTTGAAGATGACATTGATAAAGAGATTCGCGTTCTCCCAAAAAACCTTGGAAACAATAAAAAAAACCAAGCTTCTTCATCAAATACTACATTTTCGTGGAAGACGTTTCTAAAGGCAGAAGTAAGCCCTAACTTTAAAAAAGATAATAAAAACGATAATGGCAGTGCCATGTAGTAATGCTCATGTGGAAAGAGTATTTAGCCACATGAACCATTTATGGACGGACAGCCGTAATAAATTTAGTGTGGACATGGTGAAGGCTGAATTATGCATACGATGCAATTTCGGTCTGACATGTCGCGAAATGCACGGGGCAGTTAAAGCAAATAAGAAATTGCTGGAAGTGTACATTAGTGGCAAAAAATATAATTTTTAAGATTTCTTTTTTTTTTAGTTTCTGAATCCTGGTTGTTTTTTTTTGTTGTGCAATGTTTGTTTGTATAGTAATATGTAAGTAAACAAGTAAAATGTAAGTGAGAAAAAACCGGTCAAGTGCAAGTTGAACTTGCACAATTAGTGTTTCCGTACGGTAATTGTTTTTAAAATAAAATTTTTTGTTAGGGTGGTATAAAATGATCAGTGACTTCACAAAACACATCCCAAATGAGTTTTCAACAAAGTTTGTTTCCAATCTTTACTGAAAACTGGTGACCTTGAAATTTTGTTTTTTTTTTATATACTAAATAAATTATTAAAGGTAATGCACTCGTGATAATTTTCGTTCAATCTATACCCCGTCGAGAATATTCCAGAATTTTTTAAAATTTTTTGATCAGTACTTTTCGAGATAAGGTAGGGGACAGCGATTTTTTAAAAGTAATACGAAGAAAAGTGTGCGCAAGTATTACATTATATATATATATATATATATATATATATATATATATATATATATATATATATATATTTTACTCGTGTTTTCACAAGCTTTCATTTGACACCACACTCGATGACCTAGTAAAAAAAAATTTTTTTCACTTCCGATTTCGCCCCTCAAAACGAACCCCTAAGTCAAAATTTATGTTACGGTGGTATAAAAATGATCAGTGACTTCACAAAACACACCCCAAATGAGTTTTCAACAAAGTTTGTTTCCAATCTTTACTGAAATCTGATGACCTTGAAATTTTGTTTTTTTTTATATACCATATAAATTATTAAAGGTAATGCACTCGTGATAATTTTCGTTCAATCTACACCCCGTGGAGAATCTTCCAGAATTTTTTCGAAATTTTTTGATAAGTGCTTTTCGAGATAAGGCCCGGGACAGCGATTTTTCGCGAATTGGAGTGAAATATGTTATCGTGAGTAAAAATTGTAGCCTAAAATGAAAGTACGGTTTAAGTTTTTATTTTTTATGTATCAAATTTTTCCTATTTTGAAATTTAATCGATGTCATATTGTGAGAGAAATGTGGGTGATACAAAAAACTGATACCAGATACGGTTTCAGCACCCAAAAATACTTAGCACTGTATTGGTTTAAAAAGTTCTTACAAATATTTTTTTTTGTTGGCCTGTGTATTTAGAGTAATGCTTCCCTGTTTTCCTCCATAATATACAATGCACCAAATAAAAATAATAATAATAATAGTAAAAATGTTGGCTGTCTTGTGTCGTCCAGATTATTTGAGAGGAAAAACGGCACCTATAGAACAAGCCTAGAGATACTCGTTCCCGAAAACCCAAAATAGCAACTTTCATATCTGCTCTATCTATCTATTATACGAGTACAAGAATAACCCAAAATTCTGATCAACTCTGTTACAATACTGCCAAGTTACCACGGTGATACTGTATATTAGTACGACAACAATGCGGTTGGTCAAGCAGTGACTGCCACTAAAGCTCTTTACTATCTTCTACCCTCTTTCTCCTTTATATTAGTGATATGTTGGAAAGGACCACAAATTTCATTTACAGCTTTGCCGAAGTACGCTTAATTCTTCATTTGCCTTGAACGGATGACAGCAGGAAGTTGTTTAACTTAACAGAGAAATTAAATAGAAGTTAACGCGTCAAAAAAACCTTCTTTTTCGTCTAGTCCCTATCCGTGCCGGAAGTAGGCAATCTTCACTTTCACCACTGCTGGTCGAACAGGCCTGTTGTTGATGTGGAAAACCAAGTTTTCAAATTTTTAAGCCATGAAATTCCCCTTCTGCCTACACTTTTCTTTCCAATGAATTTCCCTCGTAATACCAACTGAAACAGTTAACATCTTTCTTGGTTACGCATAATATGCCCGAGATATTCTAATTAACGTATTTTGATGTTCGACGATTTCTGTTCCTTTTTCGTCCCTTGTAATACTTGTTGATTTGTGACACGATCTACCCAAGATATTCGTAATATTTTGTCTATACATCCACACTTCAAAAGCATTAATCCTTTTGCTGGCTGCTTCAGTTATTGTCCAACTTTCTACCCCGTTTAGTAAGACTGTGAACACGTAGCAACAAAGAAGTCAAATTTTTGTCTCCAATTTGAGATGGTGCCTGTGTGTGCTTTTTATATATATTTGTTTATACTTACTTACTTAATCCTTATGCCTTTCTACCCTTGAGGAGTGTAAGGCCCGTGGAGTTGAGTTATTCTATAACTGTCTTTTCCATATTTCCTTCTATATCTTTCATCCTGTTTAAATTGCCGATTGCCTCTTTTGTTTCTTCTGTATTAGTTTCTTCTGTTGTATGAGTTCGTTATATTGTTCCGGTATTATGTCTCTATTTTGATTTTTGTATGCTTTTCCTTTCTGTTTCTGTTTCTGTCATTCCTACCTAGTGCATTTGTTATTCTTCTGTCAGTTCATCCTCTTTTCCATTTATATCCCTATTATTCCGTGTTTTCAATCTAAAAACTCGATAATTATTTCCCATTTCTTTCTTCCTATCTATTTCTTTGATTATCTTCTTATTTGTATTCCTTTCATTAGTCCTCTCTTCCGTATCCTTTATCTTGGCCGGGGTCGTCGTCAATCTACCTATCTCTCTCCTTTTTCTCAGTTTTTTTGACTTGATGGTCGCAGTATTCTTTGTTTGTTCTTCCAATTTTTCTTTCTCAATGTCCCATTTATATTCTCTTCCTTCGATTACGATTTTTTGATATCCTATTTTCACTCTTTTTCCATTCTTTCTCTCGTTCTCTGCTATATGTTTCAATTTCTTTTGAATTCCCGTTCATTTTTTTGTTAAATCGTTGTTTATAGAAACTCTCTCTCTTAGGTTTCTCAGTTTATTTTTATTTCTCATTACAGCTTCCGTATCTCCCATGTTTCCAAGTTCTATCTTGTATATAGTCGCTCCTATTTTTATCACATCTTTAATCTGTACTTTTTTGTCCATACTCCTCTCCATAAAATGTTCTACACCCATTTTCAGATCTGGTTGGCTATTCGCTTCAAATTTCATTCCCGATATTACAATATTATTCCTTACGTTGTCTTTTTCCAGTCCACTCATCTTCAAATCTATACTTCTCATGTTTTCTCTAATTATCTTATTTTCCTCTTTCAATACTTCTTTCTCTTTTCTTAGTTCCTTCAACTCTTTTGGTATCTCTTCTGATCTTGTTTTATATCTTTTATATCTGACATTAGCTCTCTGATCATTTCTATCAAATTGTCTATCTTATCTACTCTTACGTTTTTCTCTTTCTGTGGTGTTCTTATCAGCTTTTAACTCTTCTTGACTAATCCCATTAACTCTTCTTTTTCTTCGACTCTTCCTTTTTTTGAGTCTCCTGAGGTATAATCATCGCTATCCATTGTTCTTTCTGTTATAAAACTTTAGGTGTGTTCCTCGTATATTCCATTTTCAAACACGGGAAAAAAAAAATTGTTTATATTTCTTATCACTGTAAACAGTAAAATGATCAAGGTCGTCGCTTAACATTTCGTTAGCTTCATACAATTTTACAAAATTATTCTCATAAATCTTCAAATTTTTTACTTATTGTCTTAATCTAACACTACACTCTGCTTTATTTCTAATCCCTCTCGTTTGCAATCGATAAACTAATTAAATAGAACGAAACACTACCATAATAATGCTCGTTGAACGAATTGACATTGCCGGGCGTTCGATTCACATGTAGACACATCACGATCCGAAACTCAACTCTATATATTTTGTTTATATAACATACTATTAATATTTCAGAAGTAAATAAAATCTATTTTTTGTTAAGGTTAAATGCTACTTAAAGCAAGAAGTTATTATTTATTTTACTAGCAGATATTTACCACCATTTTTCAACCTAAATTGTCTTTCATAAATAATATCGTAAATAGTAAATTTGCCTGTAAACTGAAAACCATAGCGTTCCTAAATGTAAATACTTGCCCATTTAGTTAATAATAACCCTTACATTTAAGCTTGAATATTCTAGTAGTTATTATTTAAAAGCAAGGCGTACATTTACTAATAACATACAGGTAACATTGAAGTCGTTCTCAATTACTGTACCCAAATTGAAGCAGTATTATTTATAAAAATGATTTCTGTATTTAAAAAAGTACAGACTTTGCGACAAATACATATTTAAAACCATGGGTAGTCTATCATAAAATTTTCAGAAAAAGAAAATGGTTATCAGGTCTAGGATTTACTCTGGAAGAATACAATCGACAAATTTAACACAAAAATGATAAACCATTAAATAAATCAGTAAAGAGGAAATTGAGGACAATGAGTAACAAACTGATGACTAATGGTAGGAAGTAATAGGATGACGAGTTTTGCAAATGAATTCTCCTCACCCAATCAACAATAAGCCAAAAAAATAATGAAGATACATCAATTGTATAATTGAGGTCACCATTACTTTGTGATAGTACATTTACAATGTAGAAAACCTACGAAACTGCAATAGCCAATAAATGAAAAATAAGTAACAAATAACAAAATAATTCGTTTCATTTCATTTAGAAATGAAGATAAATACAAATTAAGAAAAATGGATAGCAAGATAGGAAAAAAAATAATAATTGGATGTATAGAGGAAAAAAAAAAGGCGAAAGCGACAAAAAATGAAAAGGAACTGCTTCAGATGTTTAAACAAAAAGAAGTCGCAGGGCATTAAATCAGGGCTATAGGGTCAATCTACAGCTTTTGGTAATGAATTAACCGTGGAAATCTCGTAGAAGCTGCTGTGGTCATGCGGCAGCGTAGCTTTGGTTTTCCATGAATTCGAACGTTTGGGAGTTTTAGATCGTCCTTCCTTAAAGTTCTTCATTAATTATGAACCCTTTTTCCATCTATTCAATAATCAAAATTACTTAGTCGTTGCAAAAAACGACCACCAGGAACTTTCCAGAAGATAAATGATTTTTCACCTTGTTTGAAGGTAGAATGTCCTTTTTATTTTAATATCAACCATATATATAAATAATATATCTTAAAGTGAGGCAGTATATACTTTTTCATCTTTAGGTATTAAAATTAAATCTATCAAACTATTCGTTTTATTTGTAACTCTAGTGGGTATGTTTATAATTTTTTGCAAATTAAAAGTTTCTATACAAAAAATAAAATCCTGAACACTTTACAGAAATCTAAAAAATTTAAATTAAAGTCGTCGCACAAAAAATACTACTGCACTCCATTGAAAAGGATTACAGAGAATCTTCAAAGTTATTTAAAAATTCACAAAATTGTCCCTTAGGAGATCTATACAAAGAACCTACAGTATATGAAATATTGTTGAAATTAAATTTAACCCATAATTGTTCCAAATGGTCTATCTGAAGAGAATTTAAAACATCATAATTAAAATTATTCCTAAAGTACATGCCCACTCCGCCACCTCTTGTTACTCTAACAGTTCTAATAAAGATGTAGTTTGGAATTTGTACCTGATCATTTGAAATATTTTCACCCAACCATGTTTCCGATATACCTACGATAAACCTGAGGATTTTTTCTAGTTAATCTCTACCTGGTCTAAACAGTTTAGTAATTTTCCTTTCTTTTCATTGTTGAAAAATTCTGAAATCTTCATTGAAAGTATAATTTTCGTCTTTTAAATGTTTAAAGTAGTGAAATATGTTATTTTTCATTCTATAACTTTGTTTAGGTTCCTCTATTCTTTTATAAAAAGATTTGCATGTTTGTCTTATATAGGTTTTATTACAAGTACCACAGCATAATTCGTAAAGTCCTGTTTTATTTCCTTTTGTTGTTTATTATTTTTAATATGTCGAGCTAATGTATTATTGGTACGCAGGGTTGCCAGGTGTTCGGTATTTTACCAAACAGTTCGGTATTTTAGCAGTGTGTTCGGTGTTCGGTATGGCAAAAATACCGAAGTATGGGCGGTTCGGTATTTTTTGTAATAAATCTTTCTCCCTAATAAACGTTGCTAATGAAAACAGTGGATTGCCAGAGTGCTACATTTACTTTGTCCACCATCTTTTAAATTTATTTATGAAGCGTTTTAAGATTCTTGAATTAGAGTACATCACTCCGCTAGAGGTTTATGATGTTATGGCTTCAATAAGAGATGATATAGAATCACGAAGGAATGATTGCTTTTTTTGGAGCAATAGCAAACCAAGAAATGCAAAAACTGAATGAGGTAGATCGTAATAAATTCAGAAGCGAAGCTCTCGATGCGTTTAAAAGAACAGAAGATTATTTGAAAAAATGGTTCGACTACGAAAACTCTCCATTCAAAGCATTTAAAAACGTCAATGTAGAAAAGGTAAAAACCAACATTTCAAAATTTTATAGAAGCATCAAAAAATGTAGGTGTTGAAGATGACATTGATAAAGAGATTCGCGTTCTCCAAAAAACCTTGGAAACAATAAAAAACCAAGCTTCTTCATCAAATACTACATTTTCGTGGAAGACGTTTCTAAAGGCAGAAGTAAGCCCTAACTTAAAAAGATAATAAAAACGATAATGGCAGTGCCATGTAGTAATGCTCATGTGGAAAGAGTATTTAGCCACATGAACCATTTATGGACGGACAGCCGTAATAAATTTAGTGTGGACATGGTGAAGGCTGAATTATGCATACGATGCAATTTCGGTCTGACATGTCGCGAAATGCACGGGGCAGTTAAAGCAAATAAGAAATTGCTGGAAGTGTACATTAGTGGCAAAAAATATAATTTTTAAGATTTCTTTTTTTTTTAGTTTCTGAATCCTGGTTGTTTTTTTTGTTGTGCAATGTTTGTTTGTATAGTAATATGTAAGTAAACAAGTAAAATGTAAGTGAGAAAAAACCGGTCAAGTGCAAGTTGAACTTGCACAATTAGTGTTCCGTACGGTAATTGTTTTTAAAATAAAATTTTTTGTTAGGGTGGTATAAAATGATCAGTGACTTCACAAAACACATCCCAAATGAGTTTTCAACAAAGTTTGTTTCCAATCTTTACTGAAAACTGGTGACCTTGAAATTTTGTTTTTTTTTTATATACTAAATAAATTATTAAAGGTAATGCACTCGTGATAATTTTCGTTCAATCTATACCCCGTCGAGAATATTCCAGAATTTTTTTAAAAATTTTTTGATCAGTACTTTTCGAGATAAGGTAGGGGACAGCGATTTTTTAAAAGTAATACGAAGAAAAGTGTGCGCAAGTATTACATTATATATATATATATATATATATATATATATATATATATATATTTTACTCGTGTTTTCACAAGCTTTCATTTGACACCACACTCGATGACCTAGTAAAAAAAAATTTTTTTCACTTCCGATTTCGCCCCTCAAAACGAACCCCTAAGTCAAAATTTATGTTACGGTGGTATATAAAATGATCAGTGACTTCACAAAACACACCCCAAATGAGTTTTCAACAAAGTTTGTTTCCAATCTTTACTGAAATCTGATGACCTTGAAATTTTGTTTTTTTTTATATACCATATAAATTATTAAAGGTAATGCACTCGTGATAATTTTCGTTCAATCTACACCCCGTGGAGAATCTTCCAGAATTTTTTTCGAAATTTTTTTGATAAGTGCTTTTCGAGATAAGGCCCGGGACAGCGATTTTTCGCGAATTTTTAAAAATAATACAAAGAAAAGTGCACGCAAGTATAATATTATATATATATTTTTTACTCGTGTACTCACAAGCTTTCATTTGACACCACACTCGATGACCTAGTAAAAAATTTTTTTTTTTTCACTTCCGACTTCACCCCCCAAAATTAACCCCTTAAGTCAAAATTTAATTCTCAAAACTACATGGCTCTGATGAGAGGCCATCAATTCCTATATTATTACCAAATTTCACCTTTCTATGTCAAATAGTTTCGAAAGAAAATCGGGTGTGACAGGCAGATAGACAGACAGACACCGAAGTCATCTTATGTTCCGTACGGAACACTAAAAATATAACCGTTTTATATTGTCATGTTCTCTACTTGCTAATGATTATGTTCTCTTGTGCAATGGTACTTTGTATTGTAACAATAGTAAATAAACAGTTATAACGTTTTTTTTTGCTCACTGTTTTTTTAAAAAAAAAGACCTGGCAACCCTGTTGGTATGGAAGGCAATGTTTACATGAGTTTTATGGAAAAAATAGTCCAATTTTACCTAAAATGAAAAAAAAAAAAGGGAAATTATTCAATTGGTTAACCAGAAAATATCCTCAGGTTTTATAACCCAGTGGATTGAACTTGTTTTAGGTATTAAGTTAAATATTGTTAATTAATTTAGCACTCGTAACCAGGTAACTTATATATTTTGTAACATACTTTGTAGTTAATTTACATCTTGCTGACACTCCAGAAAAAGACACTTAAATATTTGTTTAAATTTTTGTTCCTAGTGATGCCTAAATATAGGGATAACAGTGGTGCAAATTAAACACAATAAAAATGTAAAAAAAAAGACAAATATAAACTTTTCGCCCATCGGTTCGTTCTACAATTTTTGGAATCAGGAATGCCTTGTTTTTATTTTCAGAATTTCCACATTTTATTACATGACCTAAAAAAACAACAGTAAAAAACAGCATGCAACAGTAACCTGGCTAATCTGGAATTTGGCCTACATACAATTGTTTGTTTATCTAGTTGAAAACTATAGTTAGTTTAATGTCGGATATTACGCTTTGTGACATGATATACATAACTTCTGCGTAACACGAAACAGTTATTATTTTTAGAATCATACAGGTTCTTATTTTATTTTATTTTATTTTTTTTAAATACATTTAGTTAACAAACTGACATTGGGAAAAGTTATTTATGCAACTGGTGTGAAATACTTGTTAAAAACTAGAATGGAGTATACTATTCGAGTGCGGTGAAAAAAGAAAATGTCCAATTTCTGAAACTATCCATGGTTAAAGATGGTATTGAAACTTCATATGAAAATAGCTTGAATATTTCTATATACTACGAGCATTGTTAACTAGCTAGCCCAGGCCACTTCCCATTGTATATAAAAAAATGTGGTTAATATGGATAATAGTCTGATATTTAGCAAACACGTACGCAAAGTTTGGTGATCCAGATTTTAATGTGGTATTTATAGTGAATTTTTGAAGAAGATGTAATCTGCAAAAACTGTAGATTAAAGTCGAATATAGATTGGTAATAAAGTGCTTCTTTTCGAGAGGACTATCTGCTAAAGAAATTTTGCTTAATCCATTGAAAAAAGAATGTCTTTCAAATGCTACTATTAAAAATTGGGTTATAGATCTCAAAAAAGTTTGAAATGGACTTAAAATAGACAAAATTCATAAAATCTTGCCGTTTACGCGATCTCCATGGGTAAAGAACTATGTATATTTAAAAACTAATTTAAGAAACGGATCTACTCGTAAGTATGAGTTTAATAGACCCCTTAACTTTCAAAGTTCAAAATATACACGATGTAATACTTGGAAGGAAATATTCCATTTCTGTAGGACAGATTAAAATGTCTACAGAAAACTGATGTTAGTTAGCCTGCGCATTTTTATAGTATTATGGTAGCAGCGCCAGGAGCTTTTTTGGTGTCTAGTTTTAATTAAAATAAATTTTATAAAACGCTGCCTGAAGATAATATCGGACATTTTTGACAGAACTATGGCAATATTTGGTGGGGTTTTTTCTTGGAAATCGACAGTAGAATGTACAGCAATGAGTTCAGCTAACAAGTTGGCTTTCTTAACATGTGATCGCCTTAATTGATGTCGACTATTAGCTCTTTTAGGTAAATTTGCATACAGAATCGATAAAATAGTAGTATTCAGATACCCTCATGCTCAAAGGGTAACGCACTGTTATACAGATTCGGATTCCGTTTAGATCACAACGAAAAAAAAAAAAACAACAATAAGAATAATTAGTAAAATCATTGATATTATAACGGTAGTTTTCTATTTTTTTTTTTTTTTTTTGCAATTTATAGGTAGCATTTGAACCAGATGAAACCCTAAACAATTTGTACAATGGTAACCCAGCATAGTCGCGTCGTTGAGTTGAGTTGAAAGACTGTCAATTTTCTTGGTCATTTGGTCGTTCATCAACACAGTTGTCATAAAAAATATGAATGTGCCTCATCAAAAAATTAATTGACACCAAGATATTTTTCTTTTTATTTTAGATTTACTAGAATAGATGTATTATTTTATATCGCTAAAGTTAATACAGGCCCTTATGCAACCATAGGACAATTTGATTTGTTTCTAAAGTCCATTGTACTTCCTATTTGTTTAGATTATCTAAATATTGCTTCAAGCGCTAAACCGCGTTGTTTATATAAGTCCTAGCTTGAACACTTAGGAATGTGATGGTTCTGAGTAAATGCGACAATTCCCTATTTGCTATATAATTTAGTTTAGCAAATGGCGGTAAATATCTATTATTACAATAAATGTTTTGCTATCCTGAATAGGCATTCGCTGTGGTCTATCTAATTAACTATTTATCTTTCTCTAACTTTAGTCGGTTTAGTATGACTTGGAATCGCATTACATGGAAATTAGAAAATTCCGGTTAAACTCAACATTATTTGTAAATACTGTGTAAAATTAACAAGATTCAAAATGTATGGAAACTAAAAAAATTGGATAATACTTTTTTTTCATTAACATATTTACGGGCTTTGAGGATATATTATGTTATCCGCTACTGTTTTTATTTAATTTGAGTCTTAAAAACATAAATGTTTCCCCACCTGTGGAAAAGAACAAGAATATGCCCAGTTTTTAAAAAGGATAACAAAAACGATATAAAGAGCTATCGACCAATTGCAATACTCTCAACGACAGCTAAAATTTTTGAAAAGATTGTATATCATATCAAGTCGGTTCGTCACAATATATATATATATATATATATATATATATATATATATATATATATATATATATATATATATATATATATTTTTTATGGGTCTAGCACACGTGCTACAGGGAAGTCCCTAAAGCGCTACAGGAGCGACACGTGTGCGGAGAAAGCGATTCACGTTACTCTTGAATCGCTGTAGATTGTACTCGGTGGGAAACACAGTCCTGGGCAAATTATTCCAAAGGGATGATGTTCTCCATATAAAAGACTGCTTGAAAAGCGTTGTACGAGGAGTAACAAGCTGAACCTCATACGGATGTGAAGAATTAGCGCGACGTGTACTTCTAACATGCACCGCGCTGGGAGGAATTAAGCGGGCCACATCCTTCGAACACTTTCCATGAAAGTACTTGTAGAATAGGCTCAAGTCGCCAACCGTTCTTCGATGTTCCAGCGAATCAAGGCCGACGGTCAGTTCCGGGTCTCCAATCAAACGAACAGCTCTTCTCTGAATAGAATCCAACAAATGCAGTGTACGTTTGGGAGCGGAGCTCCAAACATTGGAGCAGCATTCCATAGTTGGTCGAATTTGAGCTTTGTAAAGAATTAACAGTTGTTGTGGAGTGTAAAGCTTTCTGGTTCGAAATAATATTCTCAACTTTTGAGAAGCTCTCCTTGCTATGCCTGCAACATGTTCATGCCAGGACATATTTGCTCCCAAATTAACGCCCAACAAATTGAGTGACGATGTTAGGGGAATGGAGTGCCCCGACATAACTATGTCGGGTTCAGCAACGTTAACTTTTTTAGAAAAAACTGAGTTTTTTGTAGCGTTAAATTCCACTTGGGTACTGTCACCCCAAAATAGAATTTCTTCCAGGTCTTTGTTAAGTTGAATGACTTCCTGCTATCTGCGGATATTCGTCTGAGTAGCCGATGTCCGAGCGTTCAAAGTGAATAAGGAGGAGGAGATATAAGTATCAATGCTTATTCTTTATGGAGGGTAGAACTTTTATTAGTAATTTGTTAGTGGCAACGCAGGCAACGTCAGATGTCTTAAATCGGCGCGACCAAATGGATATTGTATATACAGACTTTAAAAAGGCATTCGATAAGGACTCATTTGCGATATTGCTGAATAAGCTGGAGAAGAAGTTTGGATACCATATGAATTTAATTGAGTTTTTAAAACCTTACCTTTATAATATATATTTTAGTGATGACATCATAAATCTCATAGTGGAACTAACCAATTTTTATTCTACTCAGCAGTACGGTAAATGCATCGATACCAATCGCGAAGAAAGTGAAACCTATTTAGAGATAGAACTTATGATGGGTGCTGTACATATGCCGGCGTACACGATTCGCTCTAATTGCAGATCTTATGTCCCTTAAAAGGTATCAAGTGTTGCGACGTAATCTTCATTTCGTAAACAACGAAGAAATTGACAATGACCGTTACTTCAAAGTTAGACCTCTTCTGGAAAAAGTCAGGGAAAACTGTTTAAAAATTGAACCAGAACGTAGAAACTCAATTGATGAAATTATGGTGCCTTACCAAGGTAACAAAGCTGGCTCGAGAAGGCAGTACTTAAACAACAAACCAAAAAAGTGGGGTTTTAAAGTATTTGCAAGATGTGGAATTTCCGGTATGGTCCACGATTTTATCCCATATGGAGGTGAAGACACTTTGAGTTTTTAATGAATTTTCCTAACGAGTTGTTTGTTCTAAAAGCTATGTTGATATTATATTTGTTTAAGTGGTTTTTAATTTTCTCTGACGTGTTACCAAAATAGGTCAGAACATTATATTTTTTCCCTGTGTTTTCTTTCTCGGGGTATACTAAAGAAATAACTTTTTAATTTGGAAATTTGACAATATCAGTCTTTCCTTACATTCGTTGTGAATTTCCATCAAGTAACAATAACAATTCAAAAAAAAAAAAAAATAAAAAAGAAATAAATTGAAAAGAGGCCGCCCTAGTAATTCAGAAGCTCCACAACCGTTAAAGAGAATAAGGAATGCACTGGAACCGAGACCTCAAGGTGATAGCAGACTGGATAAGCTGGACCATTTTCCAGTATTTCGTGAGAAAGGAAGATGTAAGAACTACCCATCTGGTCATCTGGTCTTGTAGCAAATATAATGTTCGGTTATGCGTTGTGCCTACTAGAAACTATTTTGTTGATTTCCACTGTAGTAAATAAAAATTTTTGAAAAGAAAAAGTTTTTTTACCTCATTTTATGAACATGTTAGCCTTGAAGATGTATCTCTAAAGATACAACTCAAAATTTTTACTCTTATATGTTTCCAAAAGCAAATAACGATAAAAATGTCATTTTATAATCGTTTTAGACGACGAGAAATTTTTTTAAAAAAGCAAAAAAAACAATCATTTGCCAATTTTAGGGTTAAACTTTTACAGTTATTATTAAGAAAACCTAAATATGCAAGTGAAAAACTTTAAAATATGCGCATAAATATGCAAATAATTTTCTCAAAATATGCACATACATGTTGTAAATATGCAGTAAAAAAAAATCGAAATAGACTTGAAAAATGTAAATTTATTGTTTCACATTACATGATACGAGTACTATACAAATGAAGCAATAAAAAACCCTTCGATAACGGAATGTTTGATGTCATTGTTGCACGGCATACATCTCGGTTAAAGATGTCTTGTTCATTTAGCTCTTTATTTTTGTACGTTGGTTGGAAACATTGCATTAATGTGTGTTGTGGCCTATCTCCAGGTTTCGTTTTACTCAATTTGGCAATATGGCAAGCAGTTTTCACGTGTTGCAATATTTGAAATTTTTTATCGCATGGTATCTGCAATAAAAAAAAGAAAATTTAATTAAAATCCCAAGGAAAAAATTCGTTAAATAGAAAACTAGGTGCTTAGGGCAGGCAAAAATTAAAATTCTGCTTTTCTACCTTTTTTATTAGATTACCTAGAAATACATACGTTTACGTATTTATTTCTATTTCGTGGTTTCGTTAAACAGAAATTTTGTTTGTTAAATGGAACAAAAATAACTTAAATAACATTGAAAATATCATCAACGGCAAAATCCTGACAAAAATTTCGTTATGTTTAAATATTAAACGAAAACGAAATACCCTGTATATTCAAAAATTATACTTACAATTTTAACACTTGCAAAACAGTAGATTTTTTCCATATCTATTCTTAGTTCTTTGTATGGTTTAATCCAATACACTACTGGCTTTGGGCATTTCACTGTAGTAAAATACGACTCACAAGATAAAAAGCACAAATCGACGTAACCACTTTAAAAGCACAACCAAAAATGAAATCTAATAAATTGATAATACAAGTATGCTCTGATGGCCGTCTGGGGTTTACTGACTGGTTTTTACTGACAATAAAATAATAAAATTTATTTGGGGAAAACCACCGGCGCGGCGGCGGCGGCCTAAACATTGACGCTCATTCCGAAAAATGAATGAAAGCGCCTGCCAAAGACCTACATTATTATAAATTCCTTCAAATATGCACATATATGCTATTTTTAAAGCATTTATGAAAATATTTAGAAAAATGCAATGCACTTTGCATTTTTGGGTGTCTTTAGTTATTACCTTTAAAAAAAGTGCATATCAAAACCTAATATAATGCATAATTCTACGTGTCACATGTTTGTTTATTAAAATGACATTTGATAATATACATTTAACATCTGAATGTTCCAGCCTGTAAGCCAGGCGATTAATTAAATACTAATTTCGCGACCCATGGGTATTAACCCTCTGAAAATGTCTACCTATCTGAATCTACCCTTATTTAAATGCCATTATATACATATTCCTTTGTGTATTGCCGACAACCCTGTTTTTCAAGGGGTGATTTTGATAAATGCTTTGGTTTTTGGGTACCTGTATTATGTTTTGCTTTTAAAATTATATCGTATGAATTATTTGTTCATATAAAAGGTGTTTCACGATTCGTACCTTAGGTTAAAGCCGAAAATATGAATTGTAATTTAATAACTACTATGGTGAAAGGGAAAAATTTAAAATAGTTAGTACAAGCATTTATTTGGAAGAGGAAATATAGAAATATGAGTGAACCATTCAACTGTGTATACTCTGTATCCGCCGATGGTCAGATAGTAGTTGCGGACGACTACGGAATCTGGTCTATGACACGGAAGTTAATAGAAGAACATAAAAAGTGGGGCATGGAAGTTAACATTGACAAAGTAGAATGCATGCGTATCGGCGGAGAACAACAAAATGTAGTGCTGGAATAACAGCAGCAAGAAAACAATGTAAAGAAAATAAATATCTGTACATGTTTTTTTTTTATGGGGCTAGCACACGTGCTGCAGGGAAGTCCCTAAAGCGCTACAGGAGCGGCACGTGCGCAGAAAAAGCGATTCACGTTGTTCTTGAATCGCTGTAAATTTTACTCGGTGGGAAACACAGTCCGGGCAAATTATTCCAAAGTGATGATGTTCTCCATATAAAAGACTGCTTGAAAAGCGTTGTCCGAGAAATAACAAGCTGAAACTCATACGGATTGAAGTATTAGCGCGACTTGTATTTCTAACATGCACTGCTCTGGGAGGAATTAAGCGGGCCAAATCCTTCGCACACTTTCCATGAAAATACTTGTAGAATAGGCTCAAGTCGCCAACCGTTCTTCGATGTTCCAGCGAATCAAGGCCGCGGGTCAGTTCCGGGTCTCTAATCAGACGAACAGCTCTTCTATGAATAGAATCCAACAAATGCAATATATATTTGCTCTCAAATTAACGCCCAACAAATTGAGTGACGATGTTAGAAGAATAGAGTGCCCCGCCATAACTATGTCGGGTTCAGCAACGTTAATTTGTTTATAAAAAAAACTGCCGTCTGGGTTTTTGTAGCTTAAAATTCCACTTGGTTACTGTCACAGTAAGAAAGAATTTCTTCCAGGTCTTTGTTAAGTTGAACGACTTCCCGCTGTCTGCGGATATTCGTCTGAGTAGCCGATGTCCGAGCGTTCAAAGTGTTCAATTGCGTTGTTCCAAACACGTATTATATAAGTCAGAAGATCTCCTATTAATCTATGTTTGCAAAAGCCATACTGGTAATCGATAATAATGTTGAATCATTCAAGATATTACAGAGGTGAAGAAATGTTTATTACGAGTAATGGACGAATGGATGAAGGAATTAAACATAGAAACAACGAAGGAAGGATAAGACAACTTAACAAGGTATTGTGGGATAAAAATATATCAAAGGGAAATAAGCACAGAATCTACAACAGCATTGTAAATGGTATAACCTCATATAGTAGTGAGGTGTGGCCACTTAAGGAAAGAACGATAAAAACTCCTGACGCGAGAAAACGGATTTTTTGAGATGTGCTGCCGGAAAATCAAAATTGGACAGGGTTAGAAATAATAGAATTCGGGAAATTATGAAAGTCAAACGTACAATAACAATTGAGACGACATGTGCAAAGAATGGGTAGACATCGATTACGCAAGTAAATACTCAACCGGATATCGTAGGGAAAACGAAGGAAAGGAAGATCCATACTGAGTTGGAGAGAGGGAATAGACGGAAGTATTAGGCAAGGAGGAATAGAGGAAAATCTATGGGAGGATACAGAGAAATGGAAACTGGATATCGGAAGACGTCGAAGAACGTATTAACTCAATCTTTATATATATATATATATATATATATATATATATATATATATATATATATATATATATATATATATATATACATATATACAATATATATATAAAATATTTTAAAAATATGAGAACAGAACGGAAAAGAGAAATCTTCTCACCAATAACAACAAAAATGGAACCAATACTTTACAAATATGCTAACAGAAGATAGACCAGAGTTTAAAAGTACCCAACATGGAAACCCAAATATAGTTATACGAGGATCCCCAATAAGGATAACAACATCAGAAGTTAAAGAAGTATGTAAAACGCTAAAAAATGGTAGAGCCCCAGGACCAGGAAATATCCCAGGAGAGATAGTAAAATACGGAACTGAAAAGCTATTTAGCGCTTTGAGGAACTTATTCCAAAGATGCATTAACACATCAGAAGTACCTGAGGAATGGAAAACATCATACATATCAACAATTCATAAGAAAGGAGCAAAAGTAATTGCGATAACTATGGGGAAATAACGGTTACGGGATCTATTAGCAGAATATACGGAAAAATACTTAAAAATAGAATAGAAATGGAATACGCGGACGTAGAAGCTGAAGAACAGGCAGGCTTTAGAGCAGGATGATCCACAATAGACAATCTCTTCTCACTGACACAAATCCTAGAAAAGAAAACCGTATTTGATCATGTCTTGTTTGTTGATTTAAAAAAGACCTACGACAGCGTGTTCCTAGTGAGATTGTGGGAAACACTACAACAGAGTAATGTAAGCGCCGAAATAATTAAAGCCGTAAAATCCTTAAACCAAGACGCAAGAAGCAGAGTGAAAATATGGTATAACAACAGGGTTCCCGGTCACAAAGGGTCTCAAACAGGGCTGCTGTATATCCTCAACGCTATTTAAAATCTATTTGGAGAGTGCACTGAAGAACTGGAAAAGGAAATGAAGCAGTATGAGATAACCACTGGATGACGATACTACATTGTACACGCTATCATTCGCGTACGACCAGGTAGTAGTCGCTCGTGACATCGATGATATGGAATACATGACACGAAAACTTATGGAGGAATATGAAAAATGGGGCCAGAAGTCATTATTAAAAAGACCGAGTACATGTGCGTCGGAGGACAACAGCAGGACTTGAAACTGACTACAGGACAGACCATCAAACACTGTGCCAGTTATAAGTATTTGGGAACGAGAATATTTAGGGACGGAACACTGGAAGAAGCAATATTCGAGAGGAATATCCAAGGAAAAAAAGCGATTGCAATGCTTAATAGTATACTATGGGACAAAAACATAACCACTGAAAATAAGAAGAGAATTTACAACTCAATAGTGAAAAGTATAATAACTTACAGCTCCCAGGTGTAGCCATTGAAGGAAAGAACAGAAAAAATACTAAAAGCTACAGAAAATCCAGAAAAGACTGCATACCAAATGACATGATAAGACGAGCCTTAGAAATAAAGCACGATATAGTGGATGAAATCAGAACCCAACAGTTGGTATGGTCCGGATATGTACAGAGAATGTCACAAGACCGACTACCTAAAAAGATCTTAAATTGGAACCCTCATGGAAGAAGAAAGCGGGGAAGACCACGCCAAAGCTGGAGAGCCGGAATCAACAAGGAAGTACTAGAGAGAGATCTGGAGGAGGAGGGATGGAGAAACCGGGAGGAGTGGAAGTTAGGCATCGGAAGATGGAAGACGTTATAAAACCGAATGAGATATATATATATATATATATATATATATATATATATATATATATATATATATATATATATATATATATATAGTACCGGATATCGTATATCAGGTAAATTTCTTCTTGAAGTGTTTCTAGAGCTGCAGTTTCCTTTCTGCCTCGTGTTTTCATATTTCACTGAGAGAAGAGGACAACTAGACGAATTAGTACGAGAAGTAAACAATTTTGGAACGGCAATATTAACAGTCAAGATACGATTTAACTTACATTAATAAAATCTAAATATTTAAAAACTTTATAACAAAATTGCTGATAAATCTTAATAATGGTATAAACTACTGATCACGATTTATTAAGATTTTAACTGGTCGAATATCAAAAGGGGAAGATGAAAATAGTGAAACTAAACTAACCTGTTTCATATACAGGATAACTGTTAACAACTCGCTAAACAATTTCTTTATCGGTCTGTAGCCTTAAATAGCCCACGATAGAGGGCAGGTATGCTTTCAAAAATAGATTTATGGAAACTAAAGATTTAAATTGTTATGTCTATGTACTTTGCTTGTTGAGTTATCTTCTCTGACAATTCTGGCTGGGCTGGTGGGCGGTGATACTACAAAACGAGTCTCAAAGTAAATTGTCAGATGAAAGTACAGTAAATAACCCAAAATCATGTTTTTCGCTCTTTTTTTTTAATGTGACTTGCAGACGAGATACTAAAAACAGAAACTTTATCAAATAAAGAGTTAATATATGAGTTTACTGATATATAAAAGAACGTTCAAGTTCCAACTAACTAAATGTTATTTAGAAGGCAGTAACAACCAACTTACTCCATTTAGGGATGTGGGATTGACTTTGGAAAGTCGTATAGCCAAACAAATATATATATACATACTGCTCTTACGTCTTGTGTATTTAAGTTTATACAGAATTTAACTTTATGTAGAAGACGTAATTTAAAGTTGATGTTGCGAATTTGCTTAATAGGGCCTCAAAGTGTGATATGTTGTATATGTATCTATATACTAATATATATATATATATATATATATATATATATATATATATAGAGTGTTATGAAAATCGTTTAAAATATTAAAACCCATCATTGTGTCAAAAGCAACTGCACAAAAATGATTAAAATATCTCTTCTCAACAATTAAAGACGAAATGGACTATAAAGTTTTATGCTTTTTTAGCAGGTTCGTTAATGATTTTACGTCAGAAACAAGGGACTGGTATCTTGATAATAATATGTACTTGTACGGTGTTGCTGTATTTAATATATATTTTTAGTGTTCCGTATGGAACACTTATAAGATCACTTCGGTGTCTGTCCGTCTGTCTGTCTGTCCGTCTGTCACACCGATTTTCTCTGAAACTATTTGTCATAGAAAGTTCAAATTTGGTAATAATATAGGAATTGATGGCCTCATCAGAGCCATGTAGTTTTGAAAGTTAAATTTGACTTAAGGGGTTAGTTTTGGGGGGTGAAATCGAAAGTGAAAAAAAAATTTTTTTACTAGGTAATCGAGTGTGGTGTCAAATGAAAGCTTGTGAAAACACGAGTGAAATATATATATATATATAAATATATATATATATATATATATATATATATATATACATATATATATATATATATATATATATATATATATATATATATATATATATATAATATAATACTTGCGCGCACTTTTCTTTGTATTATTTTTAAAAAATCGCGAAAAAAATCGCTGTCCACCCGCCTTATCTCGAAAAGTACTTATCAAAAAATTTTGAAAAAATTCTGGAATATTCTCCACGGGGTATAGATTGAACGAAAATTATCACGAGTGCATTACCTTTAATAATTTATCTGGTATATAAAAAAAAAAATTCAAGGTCATCAGATTTCAGTAAAGATTGGAAACAAACTTTGTTGAAAACTCATTTGGGGTGTGTTTTGTGAAGTCACTGATCATCTTATACCTCTGTAGCAAATTTTTTTATTTGAAAAGCAATCAACGTAAGGAACACTAATTGCGCAAGTTCAACTGGCACGACGATTATTATTTCATATTATAATTGAAACTGAAACTGAATAAGCCCTTTATTATTTGAATTCATTATTTACAAGGTCCATATTACAGGAAAAATAGTGCACTTAAGCACTCACTTATAAAATTTGCCTTCCGGCTGGCCGGTGTATTGCCTTGTGATAACTTAAACCTTGAGGTATATTTTGCCATTCTCTATGATACTTTCATGGCATTACGGATTTATTAGTTTCTTAAAATATTTAGTTGCTCTTTAGTTTAATTTAGTGCAGTAATTCTATTTTGTTTACTAGGAAAAATTGTGCTTTAAAAAACCCAGTTCGATTTTATCTCAGGTACAGGTAGTTTAATAGTTTTGTATTAATTATACTTATTATTATCACATTCATTCTTTGTCTCCCAGATTTTGCTCTTTCATGCAATCCTGTTTCTTATCTATATACACTATTTACTTTATTTGCGTCCTTTGTTTTTTTAAAGTGTTCTTATCAGCTATGTATATACATATATTTCTAGGTTGCTACTATATTTACGTAAGTAACATTTTTTTTAATAATTTCTTGTTCACATCCGACACTGCACTACTTTACATCTCTATTTACATTGACAGATATTTAACTTATAGTCGTTACATCTCCATGTGTTCCATAGTCTTAGGCTGTCCGTGGCATGCTAATTGTTTTAGGCAGCGTTAGAGCCGTCACCAGAGGAGGTGTGCGTTTTGTTTTTGTTGTAATTGTAAATTCGTCCGATTGCCTCTGACGGAACAAAACTGGTAGCCTTTGGTATAATGATTTGAGCGTAGGTCTATCTCGTGATCTAGTTTGCGTTAATTCTTGTGTAAGGATCGAGTTGTATATTTTATGTTTGTTCATGCTGTAATAATTAAATAGAATTTTACCTGTTTGATTTTAGAGAAGCTTCTGATGCTGTAGAGACAACCTATATTTGATGTTCAGTGTTTTAACTAAATAAATTAATACACAAAAGGGCCGAAATCTGACCTACACAAATAACACAGGCCAACAAAAAAAATATCTGCAAAAACTTTTTAAACCAATACAGTGTTATGTATTTTTGGGTGCTGAAATCGTATCTGGTATCAGTTTTTTTGTATCACACACAGTTTTCTCACAATATGACATCGATTAAACTACTGAATTTGAAATGAAATGAAATAAATTAAATCCTCTTCCTGCTTGAAAAACTGTTGATCTCTTGTTCTATAATTGTAAATAGATGTTCCAGATTCTTTCAGCCTAGAACCAAGCAATTCAGCTTTTTCCTTAGTTAAACCCAAAACTCTCACTAAATCATTTAACTTAGCTTGTGTAAACAACTGTGGTTTTAAATTTTCTAGAGAACATTGAAACTCATCATGATCTGGTCGACTTTCATTAAATTCGGGACTGGACTGTAAAACGTCATCAATAGACTGAGGGGGCTCAGGGACAGGAAGTCCCGGTCCATGTCCTACCGGCTGATTATCTGAAGTAAAGTTAGGATAGACAATTACTTTCTTATTTTTGGAGTTATATCCAGAAACATCAACGCTGCAAAAATAACAATTATTTGAATGATTTTCTTGCTTTCTCCAAACCATGAGTACTTTAAATTTAAAAGCTTTCTTTTCGTTCTTATACCATTTCCTAAGATTCTCGACACAAACATAACATACTTTGTGAGGAGCCCAACATTTTTCTTGATTACCGATTTCTACACCAAAGTATACTTTTTTTACAAAGTCTGTAATGTTTCTTTGATATTTTTTAACTACAAACTCACCACATATATAACAAAAAGTGTTGGGAGAGTTTTTACAACCACGATTAGGTATACTTTGAGTGTGAATTAAAGTACATGGGTTAAACACGGCAATGCGAGGTTATATTAACTGGAAGAAAATAAACATCTGTGATATTTATCGGAACTGCCAACCTAATAACATTTGATTTTATTGCCAACCTTATAAAGTTCTGATTTTATTGCCAACCTAATAACATTCGAATGATAAAAAATAAACTTCACATTTTGACTATTAAAATGTGAAAAATTGGTGGGTGATGCGACTTTTTTACTATCGGACTCAGCACACCAATAAACATAGGAATCAGGTAAAATTATTAAAACAGTTTTTTCATCGTTGGTCTGTGTAATTTTCTGTTAAAGCCGAAATTTTTTGTAATGCCAAAAATCACTGTATTTCCGTTAAAAATATTATTTAACTTTTATTACAGTTTCATTAATGGCACGATACTATGTAAAAAATCATTTTTATAATTAACTGGTAAATCTAGTAGCATATAAAACATCATGTAACTTTCCAAAAAGGGAAAATGAAAACACTTCCTACATAAAATAAGCATCACAAATTGTGCTATTTAATTTTAAGCCTATAGTCGAAGACCTCATGACCCACTTTTCATGAAGTGTTTGATTCAGGTAGAAATTTTACACAGTGGTATCTGTAGGGTAGATTAATAGGGAATCGAATGTTTGCCTGACCTTCTTTGGTACGGGAGGTACTGTGCATAAAGGAAAAAATTTGTGTCAAAAAAGTTTTCGATTCAGAAGCCAACAAAAACTATTTGAATGTTAAGTTAATTTAAAATACAAAAATAAACAAGGCTGACACTTTTGGAAGGGTTAACATTGAACCAAATTACCCTAAAGTTGTATTTTTAAAAATAAAAAAAAAGTGTTTGATTCATGCTAAAATTTTAATAACGTTTTAATTGCATATATTTAAGAATACTTGCAAAAAGCCCCAGACACTTTTATCGGGGTTTAATAATTGGCAAACATCAAAATAAAGGTTGCGTGGACTAGAGAGAGATATGCTACGGGCAGTAATAAATACGAGTGAGAGCAACGATCACCAGTGTAGTCGGTGGTCGCTTTCTGCACTCTCATTGGTTATTGATCACGTGATCTTGTACAGCTGAACCGGCTATACCGCGCTTTTAGTCAGAGAATTTTGAGAGTAAGTGAGTATACGCAACTGTGGGCTTTGTTATTGGGTTTTTTTAATATTTTGTTCAGTTTGCTAATAATTATATAATATTATATTTCATTACTTTGGATCTATAGTACTTTTTAATAAAAATAAATCATCCGATCAAAATGGAAAATGTTTCTTGTGTGATTTGTAAAAATAAAAATGCTGGGAAGGTTTTCCGAAACAACTTCAGAAAAATGTCAAACTGTGTTAAAAATTCGAAAAGACCATGATGAAAATACAGTATTGTTGTTATACCACTAAATGTGTCTCCCACAAAAGGTTATCATCGCCAATGTTATTCGAATTTTAACAGTCTAAAGCAACAATACAAGAAGAATTTATCAACAGTTTCTACGGAATCTTCATCTTCATCAGATACTGTATAAAATTAAATTTATTATATAATGATATTTCAAATTTATTAGTAATTTAAATATTGAAAGATCTAAATCAAAATGTCCGTGCCAGTCTAAGAGTACAGATGAACCATTCTAAAAAACTCTGCTAAAATATGATGCGTCGAATTTACCACCGTGTAAATATGAACTACATCAGCATCTTTTGCGAACGCAATACATTACTAGTATTTAGCGAAATGCTCATCTGCATATTCCAACAATTTTCACACCAGGGGGAAATGGTTGGACAGTAAAAGATGACAAGTATGAGTTTAATTGGTTTGAAAGTGATTGTATGCCACAAACAGTGTTAGAGGCTATCAAAACTAGCAAAACTTCTCAAGACAATACTTCTAACAATACAGGTGTGTATTTTGGAAATATTTTTTATCACATCGTTTGTCACCATGTAATGGAATTTTTTTTTTTTCAAATAATGGAGGGATTTGTTATGAAGATGAAGAAATATTTTCGAGTGACGAATCAATAGATGACGAAGAATCAGAGAACAGTGACGATGAAGGCGAAAAATGAGAATATATTTATATTTATATATATATATATATATATATATATATATATATATATATATATATATATATATATATATATTTATATATACTATAAATATTTTTCTCTATCGTGCCAACTTTTTTTATAAGATCAATAAAATATTATAAAAATTTTGTCAAGTCATCGATGCCAACCGTATAATTTTTTATTGACTACCCTAAGCTGTCATTATTGTTAATACTTTCTGATAAACTATTAATTTCATTTTTATTTTATTGGTTTACTTAACTAAGTTGGAAATGTGGAATCTTTGGCACAATGATACTACTCAGTATATATCACCACTACACCAAACACTTTATTTTTGCACTCGACGCGCGTTTCGCTAACCATGTTAGCTTCATCAGGAGCGATGATTGACTAAAGCTAAACTATAAATCTACCCTATTTATACTTAGCCTAACCCTTGAATTACTCAAGCGGAACTAATGACATAGGCAAGGCCATCAGTTATGATTTCCATACTTTCGTATGCGTTCAACAATCTCCTCCTATCTTCAGATGTTACATTTTTTATTAATTTTAGATTATTTAAATGTTCTTTACAGTATGATCAGCTTCAAGGGCATGTTCGGCAATGCTAGACTTTTCTGTTCTCTATATTTCGGATTATATGGTATGGAGACATACTTAGAGTTATTTTCTTCGCGAGTAAAAAAGGTGGAATTCTGAATATTAAACCTAAACTTATGTCTATTTATTAGCTTATTTACTAAGTCATCGTCATAACCATTAACTCTAGTTATATTTCTAATACGATTCCTTTCTTTATTAAAGTTTACTCTATTCAGAGGGAAAGTGACCAAACGATGACCTAAAAAGTGTAATGAGGCTAATTTATGTTGTTTGCAATGAAATGAATCATTAGGAATATATCTATCTATTACTGTGTCCTTCCTATAGATATCAAATTCTAATCTATTATTATTTTTAATAATTAAAATATCTAGAAACGGAAATTGTCCTTTGTTTTCAACTTCGTAAGTGAATTTAATGGAATCATACCGGCTATTTAATTTAGAAACAAAACCATCAATATTTGCTTTCTTTGTAACAAAAATCGCGAAAATATCATCCACATACCTATACCATACCCTTGGGAAATATTCGAATTCTTGACTGGCTTCGATTTCAAACTTACTCATGAATAAATTGGCTATGAAAGGTGATAAGCAATTACCCATAGCTGTTCCTTCTGTCTGAACATAAAATTGATTGTTATATTGGAAATAATTTTGTTCCATACAAAGTTTAGATAATGTTAAGTATTCACGAATAATTTCGTCTTCAAAGTCATTCATTCTAAGTAATTCTTCGAGATATTGTAAAGTTTGTGGAATTGGCACACTTGGGAACAAAGAACTAACATCAAAAGAAATTAAGACTTCACCTTCATTAAGAACTAACCTTATTTCCTTTATCCGCTTTTAAGTAGAAGACATCTTTCTTTTTTCAATCTTTTACCTACTTTTATGTCTTTTCGTGAATTAGAATTTGTGTTGTTAACCATGTTTTTCGATATTTGACTGCGACATGCTTCCTAACAAATGATTTACTATTTTCTGGAAGTGTACTAATGGAACTTTCAATGTGAGCAACTATTTCTGATAAATTATCTCTAGGAGGGGGTACTGCAAAGTTAAGACCTTTGTTTAAGATGTGAATTTCATTTTGTGTAAAGGATTGAGATGAATGATTTTCTACAATATTTACAAGTTCCTGAGGACTATTTTTCTTTGGTAAGAGCTTTTTTAATTTTTTACTTAGAATAGAGAAGTTCTTTTTATATTGAATATCAATAACTAAAAACATTTTCCTCTGGAACTCGCTCCATACTTCATATTCAATATTGTTTAATCCTGAAGTAAGTTTTTTGAATATGCTGTATGATTCTACTTCTAACATACTACGTTTTGTGTACAAATTCTTGATTTTTAAGTCAAGCCATTTTTGTTTAGCAAAGAATGAAACGTTTCTGAAATGTTTGATTTTGGTAAATTAACCTTAATAAAATTAGGAAAAACTTTAAATTTCTTGCAAGACTTTAAAAACCAAATACCTGCACCTACTAATCTAATCTTACTACTGTACTTACGATAAAGGTTTAATTCCATTGACCGTGAAGCGCGGTATAGCCGGTTTAGCTGTACAAGATCACGTGATTAATAGCCAATGAGAGCGCAGAGAGCGACCGCCGATTACACTGGTGATCGTTGCTCTAACTCGTATTTATTACAGCCCGCAGCGTATCTCTTTCTAGTCCACGCAACATTTATTTTGATGTTTGTCAATTATTAAACCCCGATAAAAGTGTCCGGCTTTTTGCAAGTATTCTTAAATATATGCAATTAAAACGCTATTAAAATTTCAGCATGAATCAAACACTTTTTTTTTATTTTTAAAAATACAACTTTGTGGTAATTTGGTTCAATGGTAACCCTTCTAAAAGTGTCCGCCTTCTTTATTTTTGTATTCTAAATTAACTTTATTCACATTCGAATAGTTTTTGTTGGCTTCTGAATCAAAAGCTTTTTTGGCACAAATTTTTTCGCACATTTCCTTTATACGCAGTACTTTCCGTACCATAGAAGGTCAGGCCAACATTCGATTCTCTATTTATTTACCCTACAGATACCACTGTGTAAAATTTCTACCTGAATCAAACACTTCATGAAAAATGGGTCATGAGCTCTCGGACTAGTACAACATAATAAAATTGCTAGCTATATATCCTGAAGAAACTTTAAATTATTTAAAAAAACTTCACCGATGACCGACAAATCTTTTAGATTTGTCAACTGTCACGATAAAAGCCGTTGCTACAGTTGCGTTGTAAATCTTTTAAGATATCACAATATATTTAAAACCGAAAAAGCACTCGGTGCCTTTTTAAAAAAATACGCACATTGAGAATTCAAAGATTATTTAGTGAATGATATTATTTTCTTCTAAACTTCGAAGTATTTCTTGTTCGTGTTTTTTATATTGGGTATTTTTTAAAAAACGAACAATTTAATTTTAAGAGAATAACAGATCTATCTGTTCACATTGGCATTACGTTTGGCGAACTTTGGGGAATTACTAGGTCGGAACAACACAAACCAACGGATGTAATCCCGGACCCACAACGAAACAGATTTCTTCATCGGTGAATTCCTACGCAATAACACGTTTGTATATATACGAGGCTGGTTTGAAAAGTCCGTGCAAAAATAAAACCTACTTATGTGTTTGGGGTAAACCTTTTTTATTTTTCGACATAGTCTCCTTTTAGGCTTATACACTTCGTCCAACGATGTTCTAGTTTGTTGATCCCTTCCGAATAATAGGATTTGTCCAAGTCTGCAAAATATTCATTAGTGTCTGCAATCACCTCCTCGTTTGAATAAAATCTTTGTTCCGCCAGCCATTTCTTCAAATTGGGGAACAAATAGTAGTCCGAGGGAGCCAAGGCTGGAGAATATGGGGGATGTGAAACGAGTCGGAATTCTATTTCCATTAATTTTGCGACCACAACTGCTGAGGTGTGTGCTGGTGCGTTGTCGTGATGGAAAAGGACTTTCTTGTGGGCCAATCGCGGGCGTTTTTCTTGCAGCTCGGTTTTCAAACGGTCCAATAACGATGAATAATATTCACCTGTAATAGTTTTACCCTTTTCCAGATAGTCGATGAGGATTATCCCTTGCGAATCCCAAAAGACAGTCGCCATAACCTTTCCGGCCGAAGGAACGGTCTTCGCCTTTTTTGGTGCAGATTCCCCCTTGGTAACCCATTGTTTAGATTGTTGTTTGGTCTCAGGAGTATAGTAATGTATCCATGTTTCATCCACAGTGACGAAACGACGCTTAAAGTCCTTCGGATTCTTCTGGAACAGCTGCAAACCATCCTTGCAACACTTCACACGATTCCGTTTTTGTTCAAGCGTGAGCAATCGCGGCACCCATCTTGCGGATAGCTTTCTCATGTCCAAATGTTTATGCAAAATATTATGTACCCATTCAGTCGAGATGCCCACAGCACTAGCAATCTCACGCACCTTAACTCTTCTGTCATCCATCACCATATCATGGATTTGATCAATGATTTCTGGAGTCGTAACCTCCACAGGCCGTCCAGAACGTTCAGCGTCACTTGTGCCCATATGGCCAGTCCGAAAATTTTGAAACTACTTATAAACTGTTCTAATCGAAGGTGCAGAGTCACCATAATGTTTATCAAGCTTCTCTTTAGTCTCCTGAGGCGTTTTGCCTTTCATAAAGTAATGTTTAATCACCACACGAAATTCTTTTTCGTCCATTTCTTGAAAATCACTCGACTTCCTTGATTCACACGAATGCCAAACACAAAGAAATAGACCAATATGGCTGAAACTTGGTGTGCGTTTATTCAAGAGATGCTACTAACTAAACATGACCTCGATACACGCCGGTGGTGCCATCTCTCGGACTTTGCACGGACTTTTCAAACCAGCCTCGTATATATATATACCGGGTTTCCCATTTAACTTGAAGAATACGAATAATTCGAAAAATAAGCTTTGTCAAATAAATTGTTTCAAATAAAAGTTACAGGGTTACAACTATAGTAAGAACTTTAACTTTTAGTGGTGTTTGCAAGGTCAAATCATTTTTTTTAACCAGTAACTAACATATTTTTTTACAGATGCGTATTCTGCTTAAAAAATGTTGGAAAAACTTTTTTTGAAAATGTCAATTTTTGATGGTGCTCAGCAAAAAAGGAAACAATTTCTGAACTTTTTAACACAAAAACCTTCAACTTAAATTTAAGCAAAAAATCTTTAAGAATTAAAAAAATATATATGCACCTTTTTATCCTACCTTTATATTTTTATGGGAAAAAAATTGATTAAAAAATAGAAAAATTTTACAGGAATCTTTTATTATTATTTACAATTTTTATAATATCTAGTGAAAAACAAAGATTAACTTCAGTTTCTCTAAAAATATTAATTAATTAATTAAATATGTTTAGAAATTGTCAAAAAAAGTATGTTAAACAAAAGTTTCGTAACGGTTCTATTTTAATTATGTGGCGTCCGTGGGAAAATTGTAATAGTGGCTATCTCAAGAGAAAATATTTATCACTTGACGCTAAACAAATAGTGAAAAATGTAGTTTGGTAAAAAGAAATTTGAATAAAGAAAATGCTTTACAAGAAACCACTGAACTAACAAAAACCCCAATTTCTACGATTAAGAATATTGTAGGAAAACCATCACTCAGGAACAGGAAAAAAAGATTTTCAAATGCATCATGTAGACGACTGTAAAAAAGACGTTATCAGGAGAAAAATATATTCTATGTATGAAGAGCAGTTGGTGCCGACACTAGACAAAATAAAATTAAGACTGGTGCAGGACGGGACCAATATACATTGTGGCCGATCGACCCTTCACAGAATTCTCTTAAGAATAGGATTCACGTTCCGAAAAATCAACAAAAGGCAAGTAGTGATGGAGTCACAAAGATTACGAATCTTGCGACATACTTAATTACAAGAAATTAAAAAGTATCGATCAGAGAATTGGCCAATAATTTACCTTGATGAAACATGGTTCGATACCTATGACACTGTGCAAAAAGGGTAGGTTGACAGCAGTACAAAATGTCAGACTAACGCACCTTCGAATAAAGGTAAACGAATAACCATATTGCATGCTGGATTTGAAAAGGGCTGGGTTTTAAATTGTCTACCATTATCTGCAAAAAACATAAAATATTCTAGTTTGGACTATCACGAAGACACGACCGCAGAATTTTTTGAAAATTGATTTCAAAATTCCTTTTTGCCAAATGTTCCCGAACAGAGTGTTATAGTTATGGACAATGCAAGTTACCATAGTCGGCTACTAAATAAGGTTCCTAATGCAGCGAACAGAAAAAATAATAAATTGAAAAATAAATATGTTTGTTATAGTATGGCTAAGAAAATTATACGGCAAACGAGTATAGGCCCTTCCGAAAATAACCTATTTTTATTCTAGAACTTAGAAAGTGGGCATCAGTTAAACGACTGATAACCGAGGAGCATCTCACCAAAAATAAAAAGCCTTTCCCATAGTGGAACTTCCAAAAAACATCTCTTATAAGATCACGGATGGAATTTTAAAAGTTATTAAATAGCAGGTTCCAGGTACTAATAAAATAGATAATGTGCTGGCGGTAGCCAGCTGGCTTCGTTTTACGGAGACATTTTGTTCCACGTGTTTATCTTTCTATAGCGATAGACAGAGCTGAGTCCAACAGTATTTATAACGTTATTGTAATAGAATGCATACTGCCACAAGCGTTCGCTGAGAACCAACCAAGAAATATTGCATTTGTCACGGTCGGACTAAATAATTTAGGAAACCTATTGTTTTATTTTTCTTTGTAATTAAAGACAGTCGCTCTTTTGGTGAATATGACGCTTATTATATTATTAATGCGGTTGGAGGTCTCCCCCTTACCCCGTCAGCTACGGCGCTGTGAACAAAACCCCTTTTCTTAAAAAGTAATCTCGGCAACTTAAACAAAAAAGTTTAAATATTTGAATCTCAAAGGTCTGAAAGCAATTCGAAAAGAAAATTAGACTTAAAGACGTCTTTTAGACGGGTAAAAATATTTTATTAAGTAATTGCCGAGATATATAAATCACGAAAAAATCGTGTTCGGTTTTAGAAATCCGACAAAAGAGCAACGGAATTTAATCAAATTGCAAATCTTGTAGAAGTTTCCGAAAGAACGGGGCGAGACCTCGCGAGGAAAAGGATTATTTAGCGATGTCGGTAGCATATTGATTAACAGATGTTAAAGCCTCATTCCGGCAATCAGAATTACAAAAACTTTCGAACAATATACCTTTTCTTTCGAACTTTGCCAAAACAATAATAAACTTTTTAAGTTTTTGGTCACATGTAACTTTACAGATGGAAATAAAGAATAGATTTTATTTTATATATATATATATATATATATATATATATATATATATATATATATATATATATATGTATATATATATATATATATATATATATATATATATATATATATATATATATATATATATATATATATATTGAAACATTGATTTTTTCCTAGATTTGAAGAGCATGTTACAAAACCGTTTTTCTTTTTTTAATTCATTCAATAATTGTTAATTTAAGTTGAGTAGTGAATTTAAATCTTATTACAGTTTTTTATATTTGGTTAAGCAGTGTAACCCAACCAGTACTAGGCGCATGTGATCGATTTAACTTATTTCATTTGCATTGAATGTGTCTGGACTATGATTAAGACGATTCATCGGTCCTTGTCTATCAAGTCGTGAGTTTAACACTCCCGTCTCTTTTTGCGTTCCTGAAGTGAACTAGTACATTTTGAAGGCTTTACTTTGAAGGAAGGAGAACGTTGATATATAAACAGCCATTTCCAAGTTTTAAAGGCTTTTTTTCGGTCCAGCATGCAGTAGTAGTGACTTTTTCGGTCCGTCAAGTAGTGAAGGCATCCTTTTTGCCTCTATGATGTAGTGTGTTTCTTATCATCGAGCCGTTCCTGAAATATTCTACCCATCTTAAAACATTTTGGGTCAAGTGTTGATTAGTTACTCAAATGACAATAAGGAGGTAGTGTGTGAGCCAATATTTTGATGGGAAACTCACCAGGAGAGGCCAAGCAGTTGATAGAAAAGCCACGAGGAGAAGCCAAGCAGTAAGTCATTAGTACGCCAGTAATATCTTACTTCCTTTCTACAACCTGTGTTCCCAACGACAACGTAAGACGTGTGATTCCGAAGTCGATTTCACAGGAAGTGAATCTAGAACAATCTTTCTATATCGTGCCTTTTTAAAGCTAATTTTTCATTCTCAAAACTAAGTGATACGAGAAACTATACTCCCTTCATCATTCTAAGTTAAAGACTATCCGTAAATTTGTGCACTCGCATAGAGGGTTATTTATTTAGTCTACTTAATCTTAAGGGTGTAATACATGTAACAATTTTTTATTTTGTTAATATACTTTTCTTTGTATTCGCGTAGTGTTTCACTGACTACCCGTTCTATCTTACAGGACGTATAAGTTGTACCTTATTCAATTTTCTAAAAAAAACTAAACAGTGTTCAGTATTTTTTCATTTTTTGAGCTGAACTTAGATTCTTTTTATTCTAAAATGAATGGTGCCCCAAAAGGGTACAACTAGGCTTTAAATAACTGTATAGACTATTTTCAAAGGGCGTACAAAAATTACCTCGATCTCCATTTCTCTTCAAACAAAACGGGCTAGCTCATATCTCATTTTTGTTCTTTTGTTCTCTCTCAGTATTAACATCCACTCAATCAATTCTCAAAAATTAAGATATACATAAGGGGCAAATAGTGGCTCCTATTTAATAAATAAAGTATTTATTTAAAATATAAAAGAAAGAGTATATATACATATATATATATATATATATATATATATATATATATATATATATATATATATACATATATATATATATATATATATATATATATATATATATATATATATATATATATATATATATATATATATATATATATATATATATATATATATATATATATATATAAATATATATTTATATATATATATATATATATATATATATATATATATATATAAATTTTTGTGGGTGACATCAACATAAATATTTTGGAAAAAAAAAAAAACGATAATCATGTTGCAAATTACCTTGCCATGATGAACTCTATTGGTTTTCAGTCATGTATTAACTCAGTGATAAGATCACTGTCAAAAACTTGTCTAGATCATTTATTTATTAATCAGAAATTAAAATCTAATAATTTATGTTTTAACTCGTATATATATATATATATATATATATATATATATATATATATATATATATATATATATATATACTCATAGTCCAATTATGTTTTTGGTCAAACAGAAGAAGAACCTCAAGAAAGTATATTAAGAACCCAAGAAAATACAACTAAATTCAAATTGAATATCCCCAAATTTAAACTACTTTTAAAAAATTTTGATTGGTCAATTATACTGGAAAAAAATAATTCCGAAATAGCAACAAAAATCTTCTTGGAGACTTACCAACAATTATTATCAAGCGCCATGGAAACTTACACTGTTAAACACAAAAAACACAAAAAAATTAAAGAATGGATTAGCAACGGAATTATCACATCGATTAAAACTAGAGATAAAATGAAAAAAAAAAATTAAGTAAAAATTTTAGCGCCCAATTAGAAAAATAATACAAAGAATGCAGAAAGACTTTAAACAAACTTATACATAAACAAAAGAATCAATATTATAAAAATCAAATTGAAAATAATAAGAATGACATCAAAAAACTCTATAAAATAATTAAAGATGCAACGTATGAAAATAATAACAACAATACTTTCCATAATATAAAAAATATGGATGGCCAGAATTTCCGTAGTTCACTTGAGGTAGCGAATTTCTATAATGACTATTACATAAATATTGGAATGGAAATGGAAAAGACGATTCCACCACTACAGGTAGAACATCATGCAAACCCGCCTCTAATAAATTCTATTTATTTAAACTCCATAACGAAAAATGAATTAAACAATCATATTTCATCTTTAAAAAACAATAGTTCACCGGGCTACGATGGTATACAAGCTAATATTATAAAACAAACACATTTAGAAATCATTAACCCTCTTTTACACATATTAAATTTAATCATAACAACTAGGAAAATACCATCTGAATTTAAAACCTCAATAATAACACCCATTTACAAAACAGGATCTAAAACCTCCATAAATAATTACCGACCAGTGAGCCTAATCAGTAATTTTGCAAAACTTTTTGAAAAATGTGTAAAATTCAGGCTAATTAATTTTTTAAAAATTAATAGTATTTTATCAACAAACCAATTTGGATTCATCGAAGCCTTCTCTACTGTAGATGCCATGCATAGATTAATAACTGAAATTGTTAATAATTTAAATTCAAATAAAAAATGTTTAGCCGTATTTTTAGACCTTGCTAAGGCATTCGATACGGTGCCTCATAATGAGCTTCTTAAGGTACTAGAAAGGTATGGAATAAGGGGATTAGCTGGGCAACTATTCAGAGATTACTTGTCGGAGCGTATATAAATGGTCAAGCTAAATAACATTTTGAGTGACAAACAGAAAATAAAGATTGGTATTCCACAAGGAACAGTCTTAGGACCAGTTTTTTTTATAATATATATCAACTCCTTGTTAAAATTGTGTGTTGATGGCTTGACCATGTCTTAAGCAGATGATGTAGCTCTGATTGTTTCTGGAGACCACTGGGAAAGTGTAAAACATCAAACAGTTAATAGTTTAAGAAAAATTAAAAACTGGCTTCAAACTTTTAAGCTGACATTAAATTTAGCAAAACCAAATTACATAGTTTTCTCACTTACTACTGCAAACAGACCACAATACAGTACTATTGTTGTTGATAATCATTCTATAAAAGAAACTTCATCTACAAGATATCTTGGAATTGTAATTGATAGATTCCTTAAGTGGCAATCTCATATTGATTATGTATCCAACAAATTTCGTAAACTTATTCATAAATTTTATTTATTAAGAGAATTCTTAAATAAAGAAACACTTATTACAATTTATAAAACATTTGTGGAATCAATCATAAGATATGGAATATTGGTGTGGGGTGGACTTTATGAGAGCAACCTGTATAGATTGAATATAATATAAAAATATATAATCAAAATTATTTATAAAAGAAATAGATAATACCCTTCACATCTGCTTTTTAATAAAGACATTGTTAATATTAGATCAATTTATATTTTTACGGTATGTACATGCTCGGCCTGATTTAAAACCTTTTGTTGACCATACTTATGAAACAAGAACCCGGCACAGCAGGCAAATTAAACTGCCAGCAAGTACTAATAATCTTAATCTAAGATATATAAATTATTTTGGTCCTAAACTTTGCTACCAACCGAAATAAGGAATTGTACTAAGATAAAATGTTTTAAATTATTAAGTAAAAAAGTCATTTTTGAAAATTATGATCAATTTGAGAGGTATTTTAATTGATTGTATATTTTGATGGCAGATTTTGTTTTGCATGTAATTTTGTAAATTTGAGATAAACTGTTATTTTTGCTTTTCTTCTCTTCTACTTATGAATGTAACCAATCAGTGTATTAATAACTAATAAAACATTTCCAAATAATATTGCACATACAGATGTTTCACATCTAGGTGCTTAAAATAAAAGTAGCATGATACATAGGATATAGGAGAAATAATATATTTCATTTATTTATATTGTAAGAAAAATAGAAAATAAAAGAATTTCTAGAGGAAGTTTCTTCTAGAAATAAAAATAAAAATTATATATATATATATATATATATATATATATATATATATATATATATATATATACATATATTTATATATATATATATAAATTTTCTTGAACCATCAATTAATATTTATTTTGAATTCTTGGGCTTTGGGTTCGTTTTATGAATATTTGGTATTTGAAATTAAACTTAAATTGACGTTTCGCCCTTTGGTTTAGGGCATTTTTATTTTTTTTTTCTTTATTTCTACAAAATATACAAAATATAAAATTACATTTAGGTACACTAGTAGAACACAAATTATTTAACACACACAACCATAAACTATTTACATAAATTCTTAGTTCTATAGGTAAAAATTAAAATCACATGGAACCTACCTTGAATTTCACATATTTTATTTATTACTGACGAGCCATAGTGGCATTCTTATCGATGTAGATTTTATTTTGTCTTATTGATCCGTGATTTTTTTTTTTTTGAATATTAAGCAGGTAGTCTTTTTGTTAATATATTAAGGATGAGTATACACTTTAAAAATATTACCTTATTAAATTTGCATAAATATGGCTAATTCCTTTTATATCACTTTTATCATTGACTGTGAATTTCTCATTTTTTTAAATTTCGATCATTTCTTTTATTGCAAGTTTTCCAATATTAATGTCCCTGTTTAAAATCTTTGTTTCATTAAAGTTGAAATCATGTCCAAGTTCCGTTGTGTGTTTATGAAGTGCATTTTTTGTATACTTGTGTCCATTGAGTCTGTTTTTTAATAATTGGGTCGTCATACCATTATAATGCATTGGGCAATCTGCACAAGGTACTGAATAAACTATGTTTGATTGGTTCATGGTTGGTACCTGGCTTTTTAGGTTTGTAAATAGTGAGCTTAGTTTTTTTTGTGACAAACAGTTATGTTATATTTTTTTAGAGTGTTCTTTAGTTTTTCTGATAAATTGCGTGTATAAGGTAGTGGGAGAATTTTGTTCTGATTTTGCTCTTTGGTTTCATCTTCTTTGATTTTTTTTATTATAGAATTTATATGTTCTTGTTTTTATTGTTTGGTTGATGTCTTTTTCTCTAAATCCATTTTGTATTAACACTGATATCATTTGATTCAGTGCTTTCGGTCTTAAATTTGGTGAGGTCAGCGCTATTGCACGGTCTGTTGAACCGATAATAACACTTACCTTTTGTGCCTTTGTGTGATTAGAGTAGAAATTCAAATACCTGCCAGACCACGTTGGTTTAGTATACAATTTAGTGATTATTTTGTTATGTTTTCTAATTAAAGTTGTATCCAGGAAATGTATTTCACTGTTATTTTCCATTTCTGAAGTAAATTGCAACTTTTGATGGAAACTGTTGAAATCATGCAGGACTTTATCAGTGTTATCTGTTGTAACAGCCAATAAACAATCATCCACAAATCTTTTGAAAAATAGTATGTTGTACTCTAAATTAATTATAACACTTTCTTCTAAATGCTCCATAACCAATTGAGCTATTACTGAGGATATAGGAGAGCCCATGGCACACCCTTCTATTTGTTGATAGAATTTGTCTTGATATTGGAAATAATTAGTATTTAAAGTGAGGTTAACTGCTTCAATAAAGTTTTCATTTGAAATTGTTGTGTGTTCTGTCAGTAGATCCCATTTTTTGTTTATGGCAGTCTGTACAAGTTCTTTAGGTACATTTGTGTATAATGACACAATATCTAGTGAAAGAAGTTTATAGTTTTGTGGTATGTTTATCGTGTCAATGAATTTTTTAAATGTGAATGAATCTTTGATAAAATAGTTATTTTTACCTGTAATATTAGATATACATTTGGCTAGGTATTTTGGAAGGTTATAAAGAGGTGATTTTAAACATGATACGATTGGCCTTAGCGGTATGTTTTGTTTATGCAATTTGGGTAAACCATAAATTTTAGGTGACACTGCGTTGTTTATAACTAACCTTTTGGCTTCTTTATTACTTATTTCATTCTTATTTAATAGTTTTTTTATGAAGGCGTTGTTTTTCTTTTGGTAAACGTTCGTGGGATCACTATTAAGTTTCTTATATGTATTTTGGTCGTTAAGAAGTGTTTCCATCTTGGATTCATAATCTTTGGTGTTCATTATGACAGTTTTGTTAGTTTTATCTGGTTTTGTTATTACAATCTGGGGGTTGTCTTTAATAAATTGTTTCGTACGGTATAAGTTTTTTTTGATTCTTTTTTGTATTAGGTTCATTTTTTGTTTGTTGTTTTTAATTTTAGTTTTGTGATTGGTTATATTATTAGTTATATTTGCTCTAATTGTGTCTTTCTCTTCACTTGGTTTATCATTTATTACTGACTCAATGGACACAATATACTCTACAACAGGCAACTTTTTTTCTGTGGTTATGTCTAGTGCAAAATTAGGACCCAAGTACAAAACTTCTGCTATTTCATTCGGTATCAGTGTATCGGAAATATTTTCTAACCATATTGAAGTTGTGTTTTAATTTTTTGTATCGTTATTTGTTTTATTAATTAGATATTGAATTTTATTTTGTTGCTTTATTTTTATTTTTGAATGAACCTAATGCAAAAAAGAATCAAAAAAAAACTTATACCGTACGAAACAATTTACTAAAGACAACCCCCAGATTGTAATAACAAAACCAGATAAAACTAACAAAACTGTCATAATGAACACCAATGATTATGAATCCAAGATGGAAACCCTTCTTAACGACCAAAATACATATAAGAAACTTAATAGTGATCCCACGAACGTTTACCAAAAGAAAAACAATGCCTTCATAACAAAACTATTAAATAAGAATGAAATAAGTAATGAAGAAGCCAAAAGGTTAGTTATAAACAACGCAGTGTCACCTAAAATTTATGGTTTACCCAAATTGCATAAACAAAACATATCGCTAAGGCCAATCGTATCATGTTTAAAATCACCTCTTTATAACCTTTCAAAATACCTAGCCAAATGTATATCTAATATTACAGGTAAAAATAACTATTTTATCAAAGATTCATTCACATTTACAGAATTCAATGACATGATAAACATACCACAAAACTATAAACTTCTTTCACTAGATATTGTATCATTATACACAAATGTACCTAAAGAACTTGTACAGACTGCCATAAACAAAAAATGGGATCTACTGATAGAACACACAACAATTTCAAAAGAAAACTTTATTGAAGCAGTTAACCTCACTTTAAATACTAATTATTTCCAATATCAAGACAAATTCTATCAACAAATAGAAGGGTGTGCCATGGGCTCTCCTATATCCTCAGTAATAGCTCAATTGGTTATGGAGCATTTAGAAGAAAGTGTTATAAATAATTTAGAGTACAACATACTATTTTTCAAAAGATTTGTGGATGATTGTTTATTGGCTGTTACAACAGATAACACTGATGAAGTCCTGCATGATTTCAACAGTTTCCATCAAAAGTTGCAATTTACTCCAGAAATCGAAAATAACAATGAAATACATTTCCTGGATACAACTTTAATTAGAAAACATAACAAAATAATCACTAAATGGTATACTAAACCAACGTGGTGTGGCAGGTATTTGAATTTATACTCTAATCACACAAAGGTACAAAAGGTAAGTGTTATTATCGGTTTAAACAGACCGTGCAATATCGCTGACCTCACCAAATTTAAGACCGAAAGCACTGAATCAAATGATATCAGTGTTAATACAAAATGGATTTAGAGAAAAAGACATCAACCAAACAATAAAAACAAGAACATTCAAATTCTATAATAAAAAAATCAAAAAAGATGAAACCAAAGAACAAAATCAGAACTACCTTATACACGCAATTTATCAGAAAAACTAAAGAACACTCTAAAAAAATATAACATAACTGTTTGTCACAAAACAAACTAAGCTCACCATTTACAAACTTAAAAAGCCAGGTACCAACCATGAACCAATCCAACATAGTTTATTCAGTACCTTGTGCAGATTGCCCAATGCATTATATTGGTATGACGACTCAATTATTAAAAAACAGACTCAATGGACACAAGTATACAAAAACTGCAACAACGGCACTTCATAAACACACAAAGGAACTTGGACATGATTTCAACTTTAATGAAACAAAGATTTTAAACAGGGACATTAATATTGGAAAACTTGCAATAAAAGAAATGATCGAAATTAAAAAAAATGAGAAATTCACAGTCAATGATAAAAGTGATATAAAAGGAATTAACCATATTTATACAAATTTAATAAGATAATATTTTAAAGTCTACATCGATAAGAATGCCACTATGGCTCGTTAGTAATAAATAAAATATGCGAGATTCAAGTTAGGTTCCATGTGATTTTAATTTTTAAATATAGAACTAAGAATTTATGTAAATAGTTTATGGTTGTGTGTGTTAAATAATTTCTGTTGTACTAGTGTACCTAAATGTAATTTTATATTTTATATTTTGTATAAATAATGAAAAAAAAAAATGAAAATGCCCTAAACCAAAGGGCGAAACGTCAATTTTACGTTTAATTTTAAATACCAAATATTCATAAAAGGAACCCAAAGCCCAAAAATTGAAAATAAATAAATAAATATATATATATATATATATATATATATATATATATATATATATATATATATATATGTATTCTGATAAGCCAGCTCATAATTTACCAGAATATGTAAGTATGACCTTTGTGAAAAATCGTTAGATTTCGAGATATCAACACTTCTATAAATTTCGTGAAAATCTACACGTTAGATAGATTAGTTTATCGTGTACGCCAACTACAAATGTCCGTATTCTTAGCCCTGCTGTTGATCACAGTTCAAAATAAAACTTATTCTGCTAAGCCTGTAAGGAAAAACACAATTTTGCAAATATCATGGTTGGGCGAATCAGGCACAAATTGTCACAGACGGATTATTAAAGAACAAACAAACAGGATGTGCCTTTTATCATCCAAATAACAATAATTATGGTAAACGAAAACTGCCAGAAGGTTCATCCATATTCATGGCTGAACTAATACCTATCCACCAAGCAGTAATTTATTTTATCAATTACAAAGAAAACAACAATTTCATAATTTTTTTTGATAGCAGAAACGGGTTGGAGGCAATAAAAATTGTAGCAACTAATTCCAAATAAAGTTATATATTGATCAATATTATAAGATTGAGGATAACCAGTTATTTATATACTATACATATATACGAGGCTGGTTTGAAAAGTCCGTGCAAAGTCCGAGAGATGGCACCACCGGCGCGTATCGAGGTCATGTTTAGTTAGTAGCATCTCTTGAATGAACGCACACCAAGTTTCAGCCATATTGGTCTATTTCTTTGTGTTTGGCATTCGTGTGAATCAAGGAAGTCGAGTGATTTTCAAGAAATGGACTAAAAAGAATTTCGTGTGGTGATTAAACATTACTTTATGGAAGGCAAAACGCCTCAGGAGACTAAAGAGAAGCTTGATAAACATTATGGTGACTCTGCACCTTCGACTAGAATAGTTTATAAGTGGTTTCAAAATTTTCGGACTGGCCATATGGGCACAAGTGACGCTGAACGTTCTGGACGGCCTGTGGAGGTTACGACTCCAGAAATCATTGATCAAATCCATGATATGGTGATGGATGACAGAAGAGTTAAGGTGCGTGAGATTGCTAGTGCTGTGGGCATCTCGACTGAACGGGTACATAATATTTTGCATAAACATTTGGACATGAGAAAGCTATCCGCAAGATGGGTGCCGCGATTGCGCACGCTTGACCAAAAACGGAATCGTGTGAAGTGTTGCAAGGATGGTTTGCAGCTGTTCCAGAAGAATCCGGAGGACTTTAAGCGTCGTTTCGTCACTGTGGATGAAACATGGATACATTACTATACTCCTGAGACCAAACAACAATCTTAACAATGGGTTACCAAGGGAGAATCTGCACCAAAAAAGGCGAAGACCGTTCCTTCGGCCGGAAAGGTTATGGCGACTGCCTTTTGGGATTCGCAAGGGATAATCCTCATCGACTATCTGGAAAAGGATAAAACTATTACAGGTGAATATTATTCATCGTTATTGGACCGTTTGAAAACCGAGCTGCAAGAAAAACGCCCGCGATTGGCCCACAAGAAAGTCCTTTTCCATGACGACAAGGCACCAGCACACACCTCAGCAGTTGTGGCCGCAAAATTAATGGAAATAGGATTCCAACTCGTTTCACATCCCCCCTATTCTCCAGACTTGGCTCCCTCGGACTACTATTTGTTCCCCAATTTGAAGAAATGGCTGGCGGGACAAAGATTTTATTCAAACGAGGAGGTGATTGCAGACACTAATGGATATTTTGCAGACTTGGACAAATCCTATTATTCGGAAGGGATCAACAAACTAGAACATTGTTGGACGAAGTGTATAAGCCTAAAAGGAGACTATGTCGAAAAATAAAAAGGTTTACCCCAAACACATAAGTAGTTTTTATTTTTGCACGGACTTTTCAAACCAGCCTCGTACATGTCAGTTACTGGTCAATTAATTTTTTACTAAATAAATAATTAATCCAATGATAATTCATTTCTAAAGTTGCAAAATGCGATTTCTTTTGCGTGTATCTCCCTCCGATTCATTATCTAATTGAACTAATATCGCACAAATAAGTAAATTATCTGCTCGCTTAGAAGAGTATCGGAAACTTAGCGGTTGAGATTTGCATAAGTATTTCATTTCTTAATTTGTTTTCGTTTACTACAAATATTTTTAATTTAAACTTCCTAACGACTATTATTTGTTATAATTTTTTATTGTATCCCTATTCCTCGAAAACCTAATCCCAATATTTCTCTGTAATAGCAGGATTAATTTTCAATTTAAGCAACTAGAAGGTTTCTCATTTAGCGTTCTAAAATTTCGCGGACTCAGGAAAATCCAGAGGAAAATCATTTACCTTGCTGCTGATGGAAAATTATGTCCAGATTAGAAAATGCATATAAGTTTGAAATAGCTGTCTGTCGTTTAGTGACTAAAATGCTTTTTAGTTTATGAATATATCGATTCAATTTAAATTGTATTTTCACACTTGATATCCTGCAGTTTTTCATAGACAAATTAATAAAAGTTATTCATTGTGCATTTAATAGTTATAAAATAAAAAGCTATGAAACTAATTACTAGATGGATAGTTAAATATATAAATAGTTGATATGTAATTGAGTAAATTTAGAATACATACCAGGTGTACAAGTATGAAATGCGGATTTCAGACAATAGATGGTGCACCAATGCAGTTTGTGCTATAAAGATTTGACACTGCGCCATTTTTTGTGTCATCAACAAGTATCAGACGCGCACGAGTGATAAATTGGAAAAGTGTATATATAGTGTTGTGTTGTTGTGTAAATATGTCGAAATTTATACCTAACAAAAAGCATTCGCGGACAGCATTAATTTTTTGTTTTCATTTGAAGAAAACTGCTTTTGAATCATACCGACTATTTCGAGAAGCTTATGGTGAACATGCTCCATCGCAAGATACGTGTGAACGATGGTTTCGGCGTTTCAAAAATGGTGACTTCGATGTTGCAGACAAGGAACGTGGAAATCCGCCAAAAAAATACGAAGATGTGGAATTGCAAGCATTGCTGGACGAAGATGATTCGCAAACACAAAAACAACTCGCCGAGCAATTGGGCGTTAGTCAACAAGCTGTTTCCAATCGGCTACGAGAGATGGGAAAGATTCAGAAGACCGGTAGATGCGTACCACATGAGTTGAACGACAGGCAAATGGAACAGCGCAAAAACACGTGAGACATTTTGCACGCTTGGTACAAAACGAAGTCGTTTTTGCATCGTATAGTTACAGAGGATGAAAAGTGGATTTATTTTGAGAATCCCAAGCGCAAAAAATCATGGGTAGACCCAGGCGCACCATCCACATCGATCGCAAGACCGAATCGTTTTGGCAGAAAGACGATGCTCTGTGTTTGGTGGGACCAGAGGGGCGTGGTCTATTATGAGCTGTTAAAACCTGGGGAAACGGTTAATACTAAACGTTACCAACAACAATTGACCGATTTGAACCGTTCGCTGCTTGAAAAAAGGCCAGAATACCGAAAGAGGCAACAGGAAGTCATTCTTCTTCATGACAATGCTCCATCTCATACGGCAAAACCAGTACGCGACACGTTGGAAGCACTCAGCTGGGAAGTTCTACCCCATGCGGCTTACTCACCAGACTTGGCTCCTACCGATTACCACTTGTTTGCATCGATGGGTCACGCACTTGCTGAGCAGCGCTTTGGTTCGTACGAAGATGTGAAAAAATGGCTCGATGAATGGTTCGCAGCAAAAGGGAAAGATTTTTACTGGCGTGATATTCACAAATTGGCCCGAAAGATGAGAAAAATGTATAACAAGCGATGGAGCATACTTTGAATAAAGCACTTTTTATCATTCTTCCGAATTTAACATGTTTTTTTAGAAAAAAAATCCGCATTTCGTACTTGTACACCTGGTACATACATACATAACACAAACGAATAAATACATATACACCAATTAGAAATTAACTAGCCACTGAATAGCACATATCTTATAATCAAATTCGATAAGATACGAGAGTCATTCAATAAGTAAAGCTTAAACCCATTTAACGAAACCGCTCCATACGTCCAGGAGTGCAAGCTGGCAAACTTGTGATGAATTTTAATTCGATGTTTAATCATGTAATGTGAACATAACCTCAAAATATCCAGTTTACCATGGTGAGTACATTGGAAGACTGCACTTTAGAAGAGCAGCGTTCTGTCATCAGATTTTTAATAGCAGAAGCTGTTAAGCCAAGTGAAATACATTCTAGACTGTTATTACAGTATGGACAAAGTCGCATGAATCGTGAGAACGTTCTATCAGATCGGTTCAAAAGTGGCCGAACAAGAGTGTGTGGCGAGCAGCGAGTTTTTCGGTCCCTTGTTCGAATCGAGGATTGATAGACGTATTTGTGATAACAGAAGAATTGTGAATTGCTGGAAGCCAAAGTTAAGCTAGCCGTAAAGAGCAAACGGCATGGATAAGCCGTGTCCGGCCTCATTACCCAAGAAAAGCTTCAAGAACTGAGATCTTGCCTCATCCCACATACAGCCCAGACCTGGCTCCATGTGATTTTTACCTATTTTCCCTACGTCGAAAGAGGTTCACCGAAAATGAAGAAGTGAAAAGAAAAGCGCAAAAGTGGCTTCGACTTCAACCGAAAGAATTCTTTGCCACATGAATCAGAAAGATGGGATAAGTGTTGAGGGATTATATCGAAAATTAGGACAAATTTTGTAACAATCCAATAAAGCTAGAACTATTTGTCTCTTTACTTATTGAATGACCCTTGTAGATAGTAAATATAGAAAATGTTTTAAAAATTACAAAAGGTGAATAGAAAATAAAATTTTTATTAAAAAATAAAACCACGCACTATTTGTACAAATTTATAAATAACCAAAATAATCCCTAAAATGTTTACATTATAAAATATTTCATTAAGCAATATTTTTTAAAATCTCCTCTTAAAACTATCAATTTTTAATTTTCATCACAGCTCTCAATAAATCACACAGGATGGCAACACAAAATTTGACCTTATTATCATAAACATAATTTATGATATCATAAAGAGCTATCTCCGTTGATAAATTAAAGTCCAACTATTTTTTTTTCAACGATTCTCCAAGCGAGTATATACACCCTCTTTAATAATTTGTTTATTGATATGAGGTAGTAAGAAAAGACGATAATTTGTTATGTTATTATGTAAACCTTTTTTTACAAATTGGTATGACCCTAGATAAGTTTATTTGGTCTAGAAAACAGGTCGCTTATGGCAGAAGCGATTACGCGCCCGACCCGTGCCGCCACGCGTTACGAAAGTCAGATGAAAGTAAATTCGCCCAACACTATTTCTTAATTAAATTCTTTGATGAACAAATGGCAAAATCAATGCAGAGGGAAAGGACAACTAAAAGAGAAATGAGTGATTACAAATTAACAAAAAGAAAACAAATTGCTGTCACTAACACCATACCATTTAAATGAGAAGTGTGACAAGGAGATACTATCTCACTTAAATTGTTTACGATAACCCTTGAAGGCGTCTTTAAGAAGTTAAATTGGAATGAAAAGAGCATCAACAATGAACTACAGGAAATGTTAAACCAGCTGAATATGGCCTCTAAAAGGGTAGGTCTTAAAATGAATTTTAAAAAAAAACTAAATTTGTGCTCCCTGAAGATACCAGCATACAGATAGGAAATAACTCCACAGAACGCGTGGACGATTATATCTACTTAGGTCACAGTATTAAGATAGGAAAGGAGAACCAGCATGCAAAAAATTACCAGGCGAACAAGACTGGAATGGACAGCTTTTGGGAAACTAGCACTTATCTTAAAAAGTACTACAATACCCATAACCCTAAAAATTAAAGCTTACAATTCGTTTGTTCTTTCGGTTAGCACATATGGACTGGAAACGATGTGTCTCACTAAAGCATTTGTTAAAAAACTCGTAACTTCACAGAGGGCTATGAGGAGAAGCATGCTTGGCATTTGCTTTAGGGATAGAATTCACAATGAGCACATAAGAAGGCGAACCAAAGTCACTGATATAACTCTGGAGGCTGTCAAAATAAAGTAACAATGGGCAGGTCATGTGGCTAGATCATCCGGAGACAAATGGGTGTAGAGTATTGTGGAATGCAGGCCCATAGAAACAGGAATGTTTGACGTTCATAGAAACGATGGGCCGATGATATAAGGGTAGTAGCGGGCAAGCAGTGGTTAAAGGTTGCAAAAGACAAGGAAGCATGGAAGAGGTTAGAAGATACCTACGTCCAGGAGTGGACAAACTTAGGTTGAGAAGAAGAAGGAGAAAGCCTAAGAATAGGATTTTCTGTATAATTCATTCCTTGTTAATTCTATCCAGGCTACTGGTTATCTCCCTGTATCAGTTTTGACTAACAAATGATTTTAATAGGATTGTAATGAATCAAGCAAAGAAAAAGTGGAACTTTTAGAGCCATCGTTAAAAATATCACTAAATTTTAAGCATATTGATTAGTTATGGAACACTCAGTGTATAAGTCTAGCTTGCAATTGATCAGTTCCATTTTTTTTTTCTAAATTACTTACGAACCAATCATTGACATAAAGAAAGGATTCGCAAATTTGTTTCCCAAAAGCAAATTCCGAAAAGTGAATCCAAGTTATTCGAAAGTGACAACATAAACAAAACAAAAGAGAACGTACTAATTGAAATATACAAAATGAATAGCCCATTTAAATTAGCTAAACTTATTTAAAACTTTTGAAGCAAAAGGGTCTCAAAGTTCTAACTGAAAAAATTGTTTCAGAGAGAAGGCCCATTATTTCCCTCGTTCCGTCTGTAAGATAATGAAGGCCGGCAGGCCGAGAATAAGGCTCTGAAATCCCCAAAACAAATGGGGGGATCTGAAGAACGGCATTTTCGTAACTTTTTACGTCCAGAAATTTAGCTTGTCTAGTTGGAAACCCAAATTAATGACTCAAAAGTGACGGCAGGAGAAATGAATGAATGAGTTTTGGTAACTTAATCTTTTGAAATCGTGAATGACGGAAAAGTCCTCTTGTTTGTTTAGGGTTTTTGGCAGGAAATATGAAATTATAGTGCTTGAAATATCAGTTTATTAGTACTTCACGCAGCTTACTCTCTTATTAAGGGTCTTAGTCTACAATAATTGAAATATTGAAAATTAGATTTATACAAGTTTGTATTTTTTTTGTTTATGACATAAACGCAACGAGCTAGAGGAGCAAAATAAGGCATAAAGTATACTCTTGCTATAGACTGTTTTAACACGCAAATGATCAAATATTGTGAGTATGCCCAGAAATTTGTTAAATGCTGTTTGTAATAATTTATGTCGGCATCCCTGCGAGATCGAGCTGATGTCATAAATAAATCCAACTAATAGTGCTCAAAGACAACATTATTAATCAGAATTGCCGTTATTAAAGTCAGACCATTCCAAAACTAAATCCTCAATAGTGGTTATCTTCCGGTTGGTCCACGATGTCGGGTTTTACTATAATCGGCTAGCATTTCTATGAGGATTACAGAGATCCCATAACAACTGTTAATGTCAAGCAATATGATGATTATAAAGAATATTTTTTAACCTGCTTTGCAAAACTTTTATGCTTATAACCAGTTTTCTCGTTTCAGCAGGATAGGATGACATCTCACACTGAAAATACAGTCTTCCGAATGAGGTAACATAAGTTGATCTCCATATAATCCTGATTCGACTCTGATAAGAATATATCAAAACTAAACAGTTCTTGCTTTTTGGAATAGCTAAAAACAAATGTCCGTGTAGTCGAGCAGAGATAAGTAATTTCACCATTTGCTTAGAAGAGCTCCGAGAAAGCAACCGCTTAGAATTAGATGACATTGTTTTTAAGAAATAATCCAAAAGATTTTTTTGCATTTACGAATTAGTATTTTTTACTTGACGTAAAAAATACAAATTAGTAAAAGCAAAAAAAATCTTTACTTCTGGACATCTTTGTATTTTTAGATCAGTTTGATGGTAATTACAAATAATTTTCAAAAATTAGGCAAATGGTACCCTGAGGATACATTATAAAATGTTTCATTAAGCAAAGCTTTTTAAAATCTCCTAAAAAACTATCAATTTTTGATTTTCATCTCGATACGAAATTTTGCCTCATAATCATAAACACAGTTTAAAATATTATAAGAACCTCTCTCTGTTGATAAATTGAATCTAAAGCTATGTTAAGACGCACAATTCAAACTATTATTTCCAACGATTTCTCCAAGCGAATATGTACAATCTTTTCAATAATTTGTTTAATGATAAAATATAGTCGGATACGACGATAATTTGTTATGTCAATATGTAGACCTCTTTTACAAATTGGTATGACCTTCGATATTTTTATTTGGTCTGGAAAGCAGGTCTCTTATGGTATAAGCTAGTTATGCGCCCGACCCATGCCGCCACGCATTACGAAAGGCCGACAAAAGTAAATTCGCCCAACACTATTACTCAAACATCGTAAAACAGTGTATATAGAATTAACTGAATTTCGACAACAATATGTGGAAAAACGGCAAGGAAAGGTATCTAGAATGGTGCTGTTTTGCTAGACAATGGGCTAATTTGTAAAAAATAATTTCCACCGACTATTTCCTATTTTCAAAACTGAAAAAAAAAAACATTTAAAAAGACACAAAATTCATTCAAATGGAAAAATAATAAATATTATCGAAGACTGGTTTATAAGCCAGGACAAAGAATTTTTTTTAAAGGTCTAGAGTTACTTTATAAGTTTCACTAAGTGTATGAAGATGAAAGGAGCTTATGTAGCATAAACAATGGATGTTTTTGAAATTTTCTTGTTCTTTCCATGCTAGTCTATAAACCTATCAATATACCCTCGTACATTACCCAATAGACACTACCCTAATTTTTAATCTATAAATTGATCAATCAATCTTGTACTCGAACCAAAATTGAAAAAAATTGTAGATGTTTGAGGACCAACATACATGCATACATAAATACTTAAAAGTAGAAATTAAACTGATCTGGTATTTAATATTTCAATATTTTATTAAACAACAACTCGACATACGTTTTGCCTTATTAGGGTTTTTTAAAGAGTAAATGCAATACTCAACTCAATACTCTTGAAAAAGCCCTAAGATGGCGTCACATATCTCGAGTTATTCTGGCATAAAAGATTGAAACATAGATAGCAAATTAGTTCAATTTCTACTTTTAAATATTCCAATAATATTTCACAAGGAACCAACTGCTGAATTCATTCCATTTATACATAAATACATTCTGTCTGTCGATCTCTCTATCCGTCTGTCTGTCTGTCACATCCAATTTTCTCCGAAACTATTTGCCATAGAAAGTTGAAATTTGGTAATAATATAGGAATTGATGGCCTCATCCAAGCCGTGTAGTTTTGAATGTCAAATTTTGACTTAAGGGGTTAGTTTTGGGGGGTCAAATCGGAAGTGAAAAAAAATTTTTTTTAGTAGGTCATAGAGTGTGGTGTCAAATGAAAGCCTGTGAAAACACTAGTAAATATATATATATAATGTAATACTTGGGCACACTTTTTTTTTTGTAGTATTTTTAAAAAATCGCGAAAAATCGCTGTCCCCCCACCTTATCTCGAAAAGTACTGATCAAAAAATTTTGAAAAAATATTGGAATATTCTCCAGGGGGTGTAGATTAAACGAAAATTATCACGAGTGCATTACCTTTAAAAATTTATCTGGCATATAAAAAAAAAAACAAAAATTTTCAAGGTCATCAATTTTCAGTAAAGATTGGAAACAATCTTTGTTGAAAATTCATTTGGGGTATGTTTTGTGAAGCCACTGATCATTTTATACCACCGTAACAACATTTTTTGTTTTAAAAGAAATCAACGTATGGAACACTAATTGTGCAAGTTCAACTTGCACTTGACCGGTTATTGAGAATGGATTGAGTAGATATTGATGAGGGAACAAAAATTAGATATAAGCTACCTCGTTTTTTTTTACTGGTAGAGAACATGGAGATCGGATAATTTTTGTACGTCTTTTGAAAATACTCTCTATAGTTATTTAAAGCTTGGTTGAACTGTTTATTTTTTGGGCACCATTCATTTTAGAATAAAAGGAATCTAATTTCAGCTCAAAAAATAAAAAAGTACTGAAGAGTTATTTAGTTGTTAAAATAAAATTAAATATATTACAACCTGTGCGTCCTGAAAGAAAAAGCAGGTAGTTCAGTAAAAGGCTGCATTAACATAGAGAGAAGTATATTAACAAAATAAAAATTCTTGCAGTTATTACACTCTTAAAATTACATTAACTAAATAAAAACTCCTTAGGCTCTTAGAGTGTACACATTTAAACCAGAGTTAGGAAAGTTCTATGAATTACTGATTCTAAGTTTAAAAAAACAAAAGGCTTTAAAAGACACGATATAAAAGTTTGTAATATTGACTTCGCGGATTACACGTGTTGACTTACTGCTTGGCTTCTCCTCGTGGGTTTTCCATAAAAAGCTTGGCCTCTCCTGGTGAGATTCTCATCCAGATATTTTCTCACCTGCTACTCTCCTATTTTCATTTGGGTAGCTAATCATTTTTTGAACCGAAATGCCTTAGGATGAGTAGAACATTTTTATAACGGAAAAAGGCCGCTGCACTACGGCAAGATGGAAGAAAAACCACTGAGGAAAAAGCCGTTACTGCACTAGGAAAAAGCCACTACGGCATGCTGGAGGAAAAAGCCCCTACGGCAAGCTGGAGGAAAAAGCCACTACGGAATGCTGGAGGAAAAAGCCCCTAAAAATTCCATATGGCCGCATATATATCTTGTGCCCCTTCTTCAAAGTGAAGTCTTTAAAATGGTTCACTTCCGGAACGCAGAATGAGACGGGAGTGTTAAACTCGCGACGTACACTTGATAGACAAGGACCAATGATGCCCGTCTTCCATATAAATCAGACACATTCAATGCAAATAAAATAAGTTAAGTCGGCAACACGCGTTACACACGGTTGAGTTACACTGCTCAAAAATTTAAACTCACTGCTTAATTAAATATAAAAAATGTAATAAAATATAAATAATAGAAAGAAAAACGGTATTATAACATGATCTTAAAATCTAGGAAAAAATGAATGTTACTATATACTATACATATAAATAATACATGAAAACATACGTAGGTTTTGCATTGAGAATCGGCTTTTTTTCGGTTAAAAATAAATAAAGAAATGTTATTTTTTTCTTTTGTTAAGTAGAAAACGCCAAACATATACCTACACTCTTATATCTTTATTCGTTGAAACATGTCATGAAACAAATTTGTATATTGCGCTGTCAGAGAAAGTAAAATATGGTCCCTCGGGGACACTAGCATGCATCTCATCTGTCAGTCAAAGATTATGATTATTCAATATATATATAGAACATTTTTATTTTTATATTGTATCGGCAAGTTCCTATATATTTTTAGCCGTAAATAAGCTTTTGCTCAGTTTTTTAGTTAACATAAAAGTAAAAAAAAAACGTACCTGTCTATCACAGTTGATTCTGTGTTATGTGATCACAGTTAAAATTAAATCATTTTGTGTTTTTACATTCTTGGCTAAAGGAAATTATATTTGTGAAAAAATCATACTTCAAGAGTTTTGTTTTTCTTCACGTTTTAGAGTTCAGAGATCATGAAAAACATAGTCACTCATTCGGTCTGTCGATCTGTCCACACGATAACTCTCGAACGAAATGGGACATCAATTTTAAACTTAGTACAAAGATAAACCTTACTAAGAACATGACGTCTATAGATTTTGAGCGATATCGCTTCAGCCCAAGGGGGGTGAAAGGGATGGGAGTTGATATATTTGAAAATATTTTAATAGTAATATTGCTGTATTTTTTTTTGAAACAAAAAACATATTAAAAGTTAAACATATAAAGGTGAAAGGCGTGGCAAAGGAGACTACTGCAGGTTGCTTCGTGTATGTCGCGTTACCTATATGCGAGCAGGGTGGTGGTAGTTTAATACAGTATAATTTCAATAGCATTCTGGGATATTTACAGGTCTTTTGGTTGGTATACTGGACAAATTTTAAGCATATTACAAGGCATATTCGAAAAGTAAAGGCCGCTTGGTTATATTTAAATACTGGCGAGTGTAAACAAAGTTGTACATATGCAGCGCCATCTATTGATTGGTTCCGAAGCCACTGAAGTTAATGTTTTAATTTAGTAGTCGTTTACTTCTCGGTGAATGCAAACAACATTGTCCGCGAAAATCGTCGCTCCCACCAATTACGACGTGCGTGCTGTGATTCGATTTTTGTGTTCAAAAGGATCATCAGCTGCTCAAATTTATCGGGTGTTGTGCCTAATTTATGGACCTACAGTAATGGGTGAAGGAAAGGTTAGACAATGCTGTCGAGACTTCAAAAATGGCCGTACAAGTGTGCATGATGAAAAGCGGAGTGGCAGGCCCAGTATCCAGATCGAAGAAATCGTTCAACAAGTCGACCAGAAACTACCGTCTGATCGACGATTGCACTTGAAACAGTGGCTTGGTGGACAACAGTTTTAAGACGACGAGGAATTCAAGACCGCCGTTGTCAAATGGTTTAATTCCCAGGCGGAAAACTTCTATGCAGAGGGTTTAAATAAGCTGATGTAGCGTTATGAAAAATGCTTAGAAGTGAACGGCGATTATGTCGAAAAGTGAAATAGGTTTGTGAGAAACTAAAACCGTCAATAAAAACTTTTTCTAGCGCAAATATATTTTTTTATGATGAAAAGGCCCTTACTTTTCGAATATGCCTCGTATTTATAGTAAAATATGTAAAGGGTTAAAGAGTGAGACAGGGTATTAATGGGGTTACTTCCTACATTTGGTCTTATAGGTCTTTTTCGGGGTTTGGGGAGTCGAGGAATTTGAAAATTAAATTATTTCCTCTTTACTTTAAATGTTAATGAGGGAAGGGGTGAAATTGGTGGAGTTGTCAAATATTGCATAATTTCAGTAGTATTATGGAAATTTTTCCAGGTTTTTGGTTGCGACAATGGACAAGTTCTAGACGTAACTATTTATCATCTATAATATATATAAAATGCAACGTCTTTCTGTCCTTCTGTATATCCGTTAGTACGATTATCACTCGAGAACCACTTATCCGATTTGTTTTTTTTTTTAAACATACATATGTTCTCTGGCCAGGTTATAGGATATATTTTATTACGTTAGGTAACATAAGGAATAAACAGTGACGATAATAGTGAATCAAATCGGAAAAAAGTTTTCCGCTAGCGTGTTCTCTTGCAATTCACTGCATAAATCATTAAATATGCAACAATACTCGTATCATGTAACAAAGAATATAATATATACAAAATGCAACGTCTCTCTATCTGTCTGTCTGTTCTTTAGTGAGCTTATCACTCGAAAACCACTTATTCAATTTAGGTGTTTTTTTTACTCATACAAATATTCTCTTTCCAGGTTATATAATAATAATAATCTATAACTATTTATCATCTATAATATACATAAAATGCCCGTTAGTGCGCTTATCACTCGAGAACCACTTATCCTTGTTACGTGTTTTTTTTTATTCATAGAGTTTAGAGTATTCCTCCAGTGTATGGAATCCTTGCTATGGTACTCACGTTCAATGCATTGAGAGGGTGCAGTACAAATTTCTGAGATATATTGCCTTTAAGATCAATAGACCTGAGCTTACTTACCCTCAGATAGAATCTGAGTTTCACATTCAAACTTTACAAGATCGCAGAGTTGCTATCGATCTCAAAATGCTTTATAATATTCTCCATAGTAACTACCATTGTCCCTTTCTGCTGGACAAAAATTGGTCTGCATGTACCTTCCAGGGTGACCCATTCGAGGCACACTTTTCTTGTGCCATCCCACAGGACCAACTACGGATGCAATAATTTTGTATCTAGGTCATGTCGCCTTGTCAATGAGCATCCCAGTCTGGACTTTTTCGTTGTAAGATCTATGTTTTATAGACAGTTGTGTGGGGTATGATGTTTATTTTGTTACTTATTTTTACAGTCATTATTTCCTCTTCTATTTTTATTATTATTATTATAATTTTCTTTTTTCTCTTTCTAAAATTTTCTTTTTTACTTTATTGTCGTCTTAAGATATTTTATTGTATTGTTTTAAAATTGGGCATTGCCTGTTAATTAAATTAAATAAATACATATATTTTCTGGCCAGGTTATGTAATAATAATAATCTATATAATATATATAAAACGTAACGTCTCTCTGTCTGTGTGTCTATCTGTCCGTTAGTGTGCTTATCATTCAAGAACCACTTTATACGAATTTCGTGTTTTTTTTAAAATTCTTAACTTAATATTTATCAAAAAAAATCTTTAATATATATAAAACGCAACGTCTCTCTGTCTGTCTATCCGTTAGTGCGCTGAGCACTCAAAAACCACTTATCCGATTTAAGTGTTTTTTATTAAATCTCTTCTCTCTTCTTTGGCCAGGTTATAGGCTATATTTTATTACGTTAGGTAACATAAGGAATTAGCAGTGACGATAATAGTAAATCAAGTCCGCGCGAGCGGGGCCACGGGCACGGCTTGTTATATATAATTATGCAACCTATAAGAGATGAGGAAGGTGGTTAGAAGGGTGATTTCGTATTTATTGTGCTGTAGGTATTATTCAAAGTTCCTTGAGTCAAGGGAACAAGACATTACATTATTTTTTTTTTATTTGCAGTATTAAAAGAGGTAGAGGGTGAAAGAGATGGGAATCATTAAATAGTGCATAGTTTCAATATTATTATTAGAATTCTCCCTGGTTTTTGTTTGGGATATTTTTTAAAAAAATTTGCTAATCATTTATAGTAAAAGATATATAATAGACCAAGAGGGCGACCCGAAATTTTGACCTGTCGACTAATCGTCTGCCTAGTTGTTCATTCTATCGGGCAAGTTGAATAAAATCCTTTAACCTAGATTTTGCGGCCTCGTGACGTGGAATGATAAGGAACAAAATGCTACATCCTACTGAATCAAGTACCATAACTTTTGTTAACACTAAAAAAGTGTAGCGCCCCAAAGGGCAGACACCGCCCAGATCGGAACCAGCTTTAGGGCCAAAAAAACATCGAACCCTCATTTAACCATATAAAATCAATAAATTTAGTATGTCTTGTTAAAATAAAAGGGACCCTGCAAAAAGCAGACACCGGCAATAACGAAGGACGAAGCTGGACCCGCTTTTTCCAGACGAAAACAGTCGTTTTTCGAGTTTTTGAATAAATAAGACCGTAAGTCCCAAGTTTTGGGGCCTACGCGTCTGCCCAGGTTATTTTTGGAAAATTTGGGCCTTAGTTAATAAAATATCACTAGAGCAGACGCCTCGCTTGTACCCGAGCAAGCGAATGCATTTTCAAAGTTCAAAAAAAAAATAAACGGTCAAGTGCAAGTTGAGCTTGCACAATTAGTGTTCCGTACGTTGATTGCTTTTAAAATAAAAAAAATTGTTACGGTGGTATAAAATGATCAGTGACTTCACAAAACACACCCCAAATGAGTTTTCAATAAAGTTTGTATCCAGTCTTTCGTGGAAACTGATGGCCTTGAAATTTTTTTTTTTTTTTATATACCAGATAAATTATTAAAGATAACTCACTCGTGATAATTTTCGTTCAATCTACACCCCGTGGAGAATATTCCAGTACTTTTTGAGATAAGGTGGGGGGACAACGATTTTTAGCCATTTTTTAAAAATAATACAAAGAAAAGTGTGCACAAGTATTACATTACATATATATTTTTTACTCGTGTTTTCACAAGCTTTCATTTCACACCACACTCTATGACCTAGTAAAAAATTTGTTTTTCACTTCCGATTTCACCCCCCAAAACTAACCCTTTAAGTCAAAATTTAACTTTCAAAAGTACACGGCTCTGATGAGGCCATCAATTTCTAGTTTCGGAGAAAATCGGGTGTGACAGACAGACAGACACCGAAGTGATCTTATAAATGTTTCGTACGGTACACTAAAAATTAAGATATGGGGGAAAATAGCGGCTTCTATTTAATAAATAAAATATTTATTAAAAAAATAAGGCAACGAGAGGTTAATAAAATTGAGCCCCAACGTGCTGACCCACAATATATATATATATATATATATATATATATATATATATATATATATATATATATATATGTATATATATATATATACATATATATATATACAAGGGCCATTTTTTTTCAACCTCCGATCGTTCCTGTAAACAGCCAATCGAGTGCTAAAAGACGGAGATACACGGAGGGCGACTGTGCATCTCCCCCACTATATCCTCTGCCACTTTCAACGTCATTACGCCATTTTGAGCTGAGTGGTAGGCACGGAAACACGTAATTCGATTTCCGACTTAGCGTCGAGCGACTTCCACCTCTTCCCGGAACTAAAAAAGCGGCTAGGAGGGCAGAGATTTCAGATTAATGAGGAGCTTCAAAACAACGTTAAGGCCCATCTCAACTCACTGGCGGCAACATTCTGTGAAGATGGGATTGGGAAGCTGATCCACGGTGATTGTATCGAAAAGTAAACCATGTTTAAACAAAATTTTGATAATAAATTCATTTTGTTGTTTACACTTTTTTTTTTTTATGGTCCATCGGAGGTTGAACAAAACAGCCCTCGCATATACATATATATATATATATATATATATATATATATATATATATATATATATATATATACATACATATGCTTCCAAACCGATATACCAAATTTCGCGAATGTATTTATTTATAAATGGAATGGAACGGAACACTAAAGAGATCGAAATTCTGGTAGCATAGACGCTATTATAGGTTCTACATAAAATTCGTACCGGATGACTGAAATTATTATTTATTTTTTTGAACTTATACTAGAATTTACCTCTAATAATTTATCTAGTATAAAAAATTAAACATGGTGTCTCGATATTTTGAGCATGGAATACTGCTACCATGTTTGGGGCTCCGCTCCCAAACATACACCGCATTTGTTGGATTCTGTTCAGAGAAGAGCTTGATTCGCTGGAACATCGAAGAAGGGTTGGCGACTTGAGTCTGTTCTACAAGTATTTTCATGGAAAGTGTTCGAAGGATGTAGCCCTCCCAGAGCGGCGCATGTTAGAAATACACGTCGCGCTAATACTTCACATCCATATGAGATTCAAATTGTTACTCCGCGTACAACGCTTTTCAAGTAGTCTTTTATATGGAGAGCATCAATCCTTTGGAATAACTTGCCCAGGGCTGTGTTTCCCACCGAGTACAATTTACAGCGATTCAAGAACAACGTGAATCGCTTTTTCCGAACACATGCCGCTCCTGGAGCGCTTTAGGGACTTACTTGCAGCACGTGGGCTAGACGTATAAAAAAATACTAAAAAAAAATTTCAAGGTCATCAGTTTTCAATAAAAATCAGAAACAAACTCATTTCAGGTGTGTTTTGTGAAGTCATTTTATACCCCCGAAACAAAATATTTTACTCTTTGAATTGTTGTGGCTGTTACTTGATGGAAATTCATAGCGAATGTAATGAAAGACTGATTTTGTAAAATTTCCACTTTATTTAGTTTCACTGAAACTGTATGACGCGTTTCGCTATACTATAACTTCTTCTGATACAAAATGATATTTGAATAATAGTGTTGTTACATTTATATAAATACCCTAAGGTAGATAGGTAATAAAATTAATACTGTATGCTAATGAATCTTGCTGGGAAATCCATTCTGAATATTAATTCTATAAACTGAGTAAAGGTGAGTTACCATGGGCCAGACAGGTATTGTTTTGTTCGTTTAAGATGATGTCTGAATTTTTAATTCTATTTATTTCTAAATTTTCTAATAGGTTTAATTTTACGCCTTTGTTTTGTATGTGTAGAATTTTAAATTTATCGTCAAAAAGATGATTTGATTCTGTTAAATGATTAATGTACGCTGAGTCAGTTTTGTTTTTTAAATCTAATAAAACAAATTGCTGTTAACAACGGATATTCTCCTGACATCATAGACTCAATTCTAAACACAAAATAAAAAAATAAAGCTATTTCTTTAGTATACCCCAAGAAAGAAAACACAGGGAAAAAATATAATGTTGTAACCTATTTTGATAACACGTCAGAGAAAATTAAAAACCACTTAAACAAATATAATATCAACATAGCTTTTAGAACAAACAACTCGTTAGGAAAATTCATTAAAAACGGAAAGGGAAAACAAAATAGATCAAAAAAATCTGGAGTGTATCAGTTGAATTGTGGTTCTTGTCATTAAAGTTACATATGTCAGATAGGTCGCTCATTCGAAACTCGGATTTCAGAACAAAAAGAAACTATTTAAAAAACAAAACTGACTCAGCGTACAGTAATCATTTAACAGAATCAAATCATCTTTTTGAAGATTAATTTAAAATTCTACACATACAAAACAAAGGCGTAAAATTAAACCTATTAGAAAATTTAGAAATAAATAGAATTAAAAATTCAGACATCATCTTAAACGAACAAAAAGATACCTGTCTGGCCCATGGTAACTCACCTTTACTCAATTTATACAATTAATAATCAGAATGGATTTCCCAGCAATATTCATTAGCATATAGTATTAAATTTATTACCTATCTACCTTAGGGTATTTATATAAATGTAACAACACTAATATTCAAATATCATTTTGTATCAGAAAAAGCTATAGTTTAGCGAAACGCGTCATACAGTTTCAGTGAAACTAAATAAAGTGGAAATTTGACAAAATCAGTCTTTCGTTACATTCAAAAAATTTTATCTTAAAAGCAACCAACGTACGGAACACTAATTGCGCAAGTCCCACTTGCACTTGGCCGGTTATTAATTAAAATAGAAGTTTGAATCAATCGTAGAGTCTTTTGTACCGACTTTCCTTTTATTAAGAAGCTAAATCAAATGATCGTGGCGTATCTACTGGTCAAGAACAGATTGTGAGAATTGGACAACTCTCCATTATCGTCAGAAATTTGTGCTAATTCATTAATGAGCTCAGTAAGACCACATGTAAATAAATATGATGTAAATTTATATAAATATTTCAAAAAAACCATAGCAAACTCCTAGTAGCCAGAATTCTGTAAAATATATTAAACGATTTGTAAATACTCAACCTCCGAGAGAGTCCTTTTTACAATTCTTTATTGGGTACGATTTTTTCGTAATTTGAAAGTCTGCGTCAGCAATTTCTTAACTCCATAAATTCGAAGATAACTTTTTATTAGGAGTAGGCGTAAACGTAGAGCTAACACGTTTAAAGGGAGAGAACGCCCGAGGCGCCTATGTTAACTTTAAGATTGTTTTTATAACAGCCTCTTTTTTATGTGGTAGAACAAAAAACTCAAACACTGTTTGAAAACCCACCTTATTTTTCTATATAAGATAAAAATAAATATTCTTTGTCGGCTGTTAATGTAAAACACTATAAACCTAGTCATGAACCTGAAAAAAAGGGTTTTTTAGGTCCATGGAGAAACTATTAACTATATAAATCAGATTTTTATTTTATATAATAATACATAGCTTAAAACACAGTTTGTGAAATTTTAATTAAATAAAATGCGGCGCCGTACGCGTTCCCCTGCGATCCTATTTTTTAAAGAGCATTGCCGTGTGTACGATTGCAGGGAGCTGGATCATCTGAAATAAAAATTTTCAAAGAAATTAATTGCTCAGTCTTGTCATTGGCACTTGTCACATGTCTGAAAAGTTCTGTTTGTGGCTCTCATGTTTCCTCAGTAAGCGTTCTTTACGAGTGGCGGTCGAAGGATTTCTTTCTAACACCGTCATTATCAACGCCGGTGTGCCCCAAAGCTCCATACTGTCTCCTACTTTCTTTCTCATTTACATTAACGATCTGCTGGAAAAGACCGAAAATCCAATCTACAGCTTTGCAGATGAGAGTACTTTGAACGCTCGGATATCGGCTGCTCAGGCGAATATCCGCAGACAGCAGGAGGCCGTTCAACTTAACATAGACCTGGAAGAAATTCTATCTTGGGGTGACAGTAACCAAGTGGAATTTAACGGTACAAAAACAGGCGGCAGTTTTTTCTAAAAAAGTTGCTGAACCCGACATAGTTATGTCAGGGCACTCCATTCCCCTAACATCGTCGCTCAATTTTTTGGGCGTTAATTTAGAAGCAAATATGTCCTGGCATGAACATGTTGCAGGCATAGCAAGGAGAGCTTCACAAAAGTTGGGAGTACTATTTCGAACCAGAAAGCTTTACACTCCACAACAACTGTTAATTCTTTACAAAGCTTAAATTCGACCAACTATGAAATACTGCTCCCATGTTTGGGGCTCCGCTCCCAAACATACACTGCATTTGTTGGATTCTGTTTAGAGAAGAGCGTCTGATTGCATACCCGGCACTGACCGGCGGCCTTGATTCGCTGGAACATCGAAGAACAGTTGGCGACTTGGGTCTGTTCTACAAGTATTTTCATGGAAAGTGTTCGAAGGATGTAGTCCGCTTAATTCCTCCTAAAGCAGTGCATGTTAGAAATACACGTCGCGCTGGTGCTTCAGATCCGTATGAGGTTCAGCTTGTTACTCCGCGTACAACACTTTTCAAGCAGTCCTTTATATGGAGAACATCATCCCTTTGGAATAATTTGCCCAGCGCTGTGTTTCCCACCGAGTACAATTTACAGCGATTCAAGAACAACGTAAATCGCTTTTTCCGCACGCGGGCCGCTCCTGGAGTGCTTTAGGGACTTCCCTGCAGCACGTGTGCTAGACCCATAAATATCACAATAACAATCAAAAAAAATCATCAAATGGCATTGGTTTAAATGAAAAAAGCGAAAAGATGATATAACACCGTTTAATTTTGTGTTAATTAAAAATAAAGTTGATAAAATGAAAATTGTTTCGTTCAAAGACAAGCAATATGAATAGAGAGAATATGTACCAAATTTCATCAAAATCGGTTCAGCGATTCTTGAGATATCTTGCACAGCGCCAAGAGGTTTTCATTTCAAGAAAAAGTAGTTACGAGAAAAACGCGTTCGCAATTTTATGTTTGAAAAATCAGATTAAAAACAGTATTGCAAGAATAAATTTTTACCTGCAAATGAATCATCGACTCCAGAGCCATATGCTGAATCGTCATCAGCTATTTGAGCTTCTACAATACTAATTTATTCTTGTCTATGATGCATTTTAGCTTCTTTTGTACTTTGTAGCAATTGCCGCTCAGCCAGATAATTTCGTTCTCCGTCCACTTTAGCTGCGTGGTCATGTGCATTTTGGTCACAATGAACTCCCATAGATGTCCTTATATTTACCTTTAATAACTGCTACAGCTGAATTGCTACGAGGTTACTGCTACGGGTGAACTGTAGAACAGCACTGAACAAACTCCCAGTTTCGAATATAGAACCTTAGAATAGTAGATGTAAATGCCTGTCCCTTCGAAGAAGGACAATTGAAGAATCTCTTCATATTTTAAAAAAAAAGTTTAAAATACATTAAAATTGAGATAAAATCGGCAAAGGCTGGCCCAAGAGCAGCTGCTCGCTACCCGTTCAGAAAACTCTATGCAACGGCTATGCTTTTAAACTGCTATAACTTCGTCAATTTTTAATCGATTCTTATGAAACTTACAGAAAATATTCTTAAGATATCATTCTAAACGGAAATGTAATAATCCAAAAATCGATTAACTAATAATTTTAATCAGCAAAATCTTTACCTAAAATTAAAATTTCAAACGAATAGAGTACTAGTAGAAATATTTTGGTGTTCAATTAACGAGATAGAAAGGTACCTTTAAACTACAGAGGAGTAAACCTCCAAAACTGACAACTAGAACAATAATAATAAATATTAAATTGTCTCTCAAAATGTTCAGATAAACATGCGGATCCATGGTACCATTAATAAAATTTCCAATCCCTCCAGCGGACATGCATCCCCAAAGCACTATTTTCGCTTTTACCTTCGCCAAACCACTGTTTTTACTAACGTTTTATCACCGTGGTCTAATGATGGATCCACGTTTCGTCTACAGTCATAAAATGACGCCAGCAGTCCTTCGAATAACAAGGAACACCATTTCAGACCTTATCCGTGTACTAACGGAAAACCATAACAAAATAGATGCTTATACTGCACTCTGTCAGTGACTTATCTAAAGTCTTTCCGAACAAAGTGACCAGACCACAGCACCTTCTCAAGCTTCATCATCATTAGCTTATTTCATCCATAGTCGGATTTAAGCCTCCCCAAATTGTTTCCAATGGGCTTTGTTGTTTGTTTTTTGCATCCAATCGTGTACTGCTAATCTTTTTGCGTCGTCTGTCCATCTTGTCTATGGTCTACCTTTGCTTCTTTTGTGTTCTCTATGCCTCCATTCAACTATACGGCGTGCCCATCTGTTATCATTCAGCCTTGCGATATGCTCCAATTCCACCTTAATATACATATTCGTTGCATTACATCTGTCACTTTTGATCATCTTCGTATCTCGTTGTGGGAAATACGATCTTGGAGTTTAATATTTAGCATTTTTCCTCTCCATTGCTCTTTGAGTTACTGATTGAATACTCTGGCTTTTATTGTATTTGGGATGTCCAATTTCAATGTAGATTGTAACCTTCCGAACGCGGATCAAGCTAACGAGACTCTTCTTATCCAAGTCAGCCTTTAATTAATTTTTTGATATTTCCATTTTTTGTCCTAAATATATGAATGTTTGTACTTTTTCTATTCTTTCACCTTCTATTAATATTTGGTTTTGGTGGAGTTTATTTTTAGACCTATTTCTCGAGACCTGTTGTTTAATTCCATCAGTATTTCTTGTAATTCCTCTTTTGTGTTGGAGATCAGAGTGCTATCATCTGCAAACCTTAAGTGATCTAATCGTTCACCGTCTATTAGTATTCCTTTATTTTTCCACCATAACGATTTGAACATGTCTTCTAGAGTTAAAGTGAACAGCTTTGAGGATATATATATATATATAATATAATATATATATATATATATATATATATATATATATATATATATATATATATATATATATATATATATATATATACATTCAAGAAGGGTTGTGTACCTTACATCGACTCTGCTGTTACTTAAGGCGTTAAGAGCTGCCCATATCTCTACCGAATGAAATACTTTTTCGTAGTCTACCATTGCTATCCAATAGGTGATCTTTTATTCATTTGCTTTTTCCACTAGTAATCTAATTGTTTGAAGATGGTCCAAAGGACTGTATCCCCGTCTAAATTCCGCTTGTTTGCGTGGTTGACAACTGTCTGATTTGTTCTTTAATGTGTATGTTACGATTCTAGTGAGAATTTTGTATAGTACCGATAACAGGCTGATGAGTCTCTAATTCTCTAATTTAAATTTGTTCTCCTTTTTAAATATAAGCACAAACAAGGCATTTTTACTTTCTATGAGGCGCCTGTTAAATAGAGCTTGAAAGGATTTTATTATCGATGCGTCTCCATACTTTATCATTTCTATAGTTATTTCATCGTCCCCTGGTTCTTTGTTGTTTTGCATATGTTGTAGGGCGTTCATGTAGGGCGTTCATTATTTCATCCGTTGTTACATCGGAAATTTCTTCAGAACCCACATTTCTTACTATCACTCTACTTCCTTCTTCAGTTCCTGGCGGTGGCGGTATTTTTTTTGTTTGTGTGTTTCAAACTTTTTCCCTCATTCAAAGTTTCTTCTATTTTTGAGTTTCTCTACTGTCTGACGTCCTCTCTGTTCTTTTTTTTTATTTTTTTTGTTTATTTCTGCCAGTTTGCCAGTTCTAATCGGCAATTTGTAGGATATATATATATATAAAATAAAGAAGGAAAGCAAAAATTGTCGTATCTAACAAAATTCTTAAATATAAAATTTGTTGGGGAACTCGGAAAAGGGCATGATAAATGTTCACACAATGTTCATTCAGCCAAAATTTCGATCCTTGGTTAGGACCTTCTTCAGGGCAAAAACTGAAAAGGAGAATAAGTCTACTAACCGACAAAACTTGGGCAAAGATTAAAATATTCAAATTATTATTATTATTATTATTAATAATAAACTTATGTAGAAGTACAATAAATTATAAGATGTAATATAAAACAAAAAAACACTCACATAAATAGTGAGAAGTTGAGTTAACATGAATGGCCATAATAAGCTTGTAACACAGAAACGACTAACAATTCATTAAAGTAAACACTATAAACTAATACATAAAGTTAAAAAAATCAAATTTATAACGGAGATGTTTTAGAAAACCCTGGATGCTGAAAAACATTTTCAATTATTAATTAATTTACCCGAAACAACCACCTGTAGCTGGGGCCATGCGCAAAATGATTCGACATACCAATGACAAAAGACAGTTACCTGACAGAGATAAGGAACTATTTTTGAAAAATCTAAAAACCGAAATTGTAAACAATCGGAAGGAGAACTGGTCCATTGAAAAATATATAAATGGTCAAATAAAGAGAAGAAGAAAATACCTATTTTCGGTTTTTAGGTTTTTCAAAAATAGTCTCTTATCTCTGTCACGTAACTGTCTTTTGTCATTGGTGTGTCGAATCATTTTGAGCATGGCCCCGGCTACAGGTGGTTGTTTCGGGTGAATTAATTAATAATTAAAAATGTTTTTCAGCATCCACGGTTATAAATTTGATCTTTTTAACTTTATGTATTAGTGTATAGTGTTTACTTTAATGGATTGTTAGTCGTTTCTGTGTTACAAGCTAATTATGGCCATTCATGTTAACTCAACTTCTCACTATTTATGAGCGTGTTTTTTTGTTTTATATTACATCTTATATTTTATTGTACTTCTACATAAGTTTATTAATAATAATAATAATAACAATCGAAGACATTCACACAATATTATACGCAGCAGCAATCACCACTCTAACACAAAATAATCAAAAACTCCCTCAACGACAAGGAAACCCCAACAGGACAAAACCAAAATTCAAATGGCAAATAAGAATAGAAAACAAAATCAACAACATCAGGAGAGATCTAGGACATCTTACCCAGTTTATAAGCGGGAACGCGTCCAAACGTGTTAGACAGGGGGCAAACAAGATCAAATCTAAGTCTCCCAACAGAACACTGCCAGAAATCCTCGATACCTTGAAACAAAAACTATCTGTATATGCCGCAAGACTCCGTAGATACAAAGAATCAAATGAGAGGAAAGATACCAACAACCTCTTCCGAAGAAGCGAAAAACAGTTCTACCGGAAAACTATGTACAACAAACAGATAGCAGTGACTGAACCACCAAACAAACAAAAACTCACAGATTATTGGAAAAGTATCTGGTCGGAACCCAAACTACACAATAATAACACCCCCTGGATCAAAGCCGAAGAAGACAAACATAAACATGTGACAGAACAAGAAAGTACCACATTAAATACACAAGAAATTACAGAAACTATCAAACACACACACAACTGGAAATGTCCTGGAATAGACAATATACAAAACTTCTGGTACAAACATATTACCACCACACACGAAGCACTGACACACCAAATCAACAAAGCCATTCTACAACCACACACATTTCCCACTTTCCTCACACAAGGAATAACATACGTTAAACCCAAAAGCTCAGACACCACAAACCCGTCAAACTACCGACCTATCACCTGTCTTCCAACCCTATACAAGATCATCACAGCCACAATTTCGAAGAAAATAGAACAACACCTAACAGACAACAATATTCTCACAGAAGAGCAGAAGGGATGCAGGAAAAATAGTCGAGGATGCAAAGACCAGCTGAGTATAGATAGCGTGATTATGGGACAAACCAGAAAAGAACACAGAAACCTTCACATCGGTTACATAGACTATAAAAAAGCCTTCGACTCCATACCCCACAGCTCGTTAATCAGGACCCTAGAAATCTATAAAATCAACCAACACCTCAGGCAGTTTCTCGCGCAAATTATGAAAACATGGAAAACCAAAATACGCCTAGAAACACAAACCGAACGCATCCAAACAGAAGAGCTGTACATCAGACGGGGTATATTTCAGGGAGACTCGCTCAGTGCTCTATGGTTTTGCCTCTGTCTCAATCCACTCTCAAATAAACTAAACAGAACAGAGCATGGCTTCAATATCAGACACCAAAAAGTGAATCAACATAAAATAAACCACCTCCTATATATGGACGACATAAAACTCTACGCTGCCACACAAATACAGCTGAAAGAACTCCTCAAAATCACAGAAATATTCACCTTAGATGTCAATATGGAATTTGGTATAAGTAAATGCAAAGTGCTCCACATCAACAAAGGCCAATGGAAGTGCCACCATGAGACAGAAACCATCAACAATGAAACACTCGATAACATGTTCGACAAAGAAACATACAAATATCTGGGCTTCCAACAAAGCACCAAACTCAACCACACTCACATCAAAACAGAGCTCAGAACCGAATTCAAAAACAGACTGACGAAACTTTTGCAAACAAAACTCAACTCTAAGAATCTCACTAAAGCCATCAACACGTTCGCTATACCTATAGTCACATATTCATTTGGTATCACCAATGGTCACAAACAGACATAGAAAATATTCACATCCTTATATGTTACGATCTTAATTCACCAATTACAGGAAATTACACCCCAACGCATGCAAAGAAAGACTTACCATCGAGAGGAAGGCAGGAGGAAGAGGAATTATAGACATCAGATCATTACACACAAAACAAATACAAACACTTAGGAAATTCTTTCACAGCAAGCAAACCAGCCTCCAGACAGCGACAGTGAAAGCAGACAAAAACTACACACCTCTCGACTTAGCCGGGGCAGACCACTCAGCAGACACACACAGTCACACCCAATTACAACAGGAAAAGATGAAAACGTGGTCAGAGAAAACACTCCACGGAAAACACAGATACCACATAGAACAAGACCACGTAAATATCATACACCTGGTTACAGGATGGGCAGCTATTCCCTGAGACTGAAGGCTTCTTACTTGCCATCCAGGATAAAGTCATATTATCCAGAAACTACCAAAAGCATATCATCAAAGACCCGACTATTGCAGAGGACAGATGTAGGAAATGCCACCAGCAGAAAGAAACGAACGAACACATAACGAGCGGATATAAAATATTGGCCGGAACAGAGTTCACAGCCAGGCATGATTCACCTGCCAAAGTAGTTCACCAAGCACTAGCCACAACATACAAACTCATAGAAAACACAGATCCCTACTACAAATACACGCCAACATCCATATTTGAAAATGAAGATTACAAGCTCTACTGGGACATCGGTATCCATACAGATAAAACAGTGTCCGCCAATAGACCCGATATTACTTTTCAGTGCAAAAAAGGAAAAGTCACCTATCTAATTGACATAGCTGTCCCCAACGACACAAACATCCAAACGAAATACACAGAAAAAATTTCCAAATACACAGACCTTGCAACGGAAATAAAAAGGCTATGGAGACAAGAAAAAGTCATCATTGTCCCCCTCATTATATCAGCCACAGGCCTTACACCAATAACATTCACACCACATTTAGTGCAATTAGGACTCAACACGGACATACACAGAAACATTCAGAAGTCAGTGATTTTTGAAAACATGTAACATTGTCAGGTCATTCCTTAATACGGAATGGTAATAGCGTTTGTGCTGACTTGGTTTTGGCCCGTCAGCCAAACATGGAACCACACTGATCAAATGTGAGAAAGAAGAACTTTTTGTAGTAATAATAATAATAATAATAATTTGAATATTTTAATCTTTGCCCAAGTTTTCTCAGTTAGTAGACTTATTCTCCTTTTCAGTTTTTGCCCTGCAGAAGGTCCCAACCAAGGACTGAAATATTAGCTTAATAAACATTGTGTGAACATTTATAACGCCCTTTACCGAGTTCCCCAACAAATTATATATATATATATATATATATATATATATATATATATATATATATATATATATATATATATACATATAGGGCAACAAATAACAGAAATCTACGGTTAATCAGTAATGCAGAAGATTTTCCTTACCTAACAAAGCATTATCTGTAACTCAGATATGTTGAGGCTAACAAAGCATGCAACGTAGATTATTTAGATTTATTTGCATAAAACTCACCTCAATCGTAACTACGAAAATATTTAATTTATCATTGTGCCGTTTTGCCGATCGCAAACAAAAATAGCACCGTTTTCTTTAGGAAGAGCAATTTGTCACTGCCTGAATTGATAACGCATATGCTGAATGGCAGACGGGCACATTGTGCAACTTTTTACTTCTTTGAATCACAATCTTTTATTTTCTTTGACAGTGAAATAAGTCAAATTTGTATAATGTTTTTTTACGAATAAAGGATCCGTAAAATAAATAAATGTAGAAATAGATGAGTAACACGGGCAAACAGAAGCCCCAAAGCGTTTTAATTTTATTTATGTAGCGTAAACATTTTATATGGAATGTGTGCAATGTAAACCCTTTTGTCCTGCCTACATTATTAACTAAATAAAGTCACTTTGCTAAATATTACCTCCATAAAAGCATACAAGACTATTTAAAGAACTCACCAGGCTATTCAATCCTAGAGTAAATATTTAGAACTCCTGTTTCCATTTTTGAAATAATATCTCATTTGATTCAGGAGTTATTACGCTAATAGTCCGATGGAAATGAGAAACTATGTTTTACTTTGCTGGCACCAAGAGAAATCAAAAGAAGAAATTATAAAATCAATAATATAATAAAAGAAACTGGTCAAAAACATAAAAATAAAGACAAAGATTTTTTTCTTCTTATACTTTTTATAAATATGATGATTCGTAAATTTCGAGGTTGTGGGATTTTTTGAAAGGTAGCTTGCCAGCTATCTCTCCATCTTTTATGTGATCTCCCTGGTTGACATTTGCCTGCTGGTTTTCTTTCTAGAGCAAAACTTATCTGGGGGCACGGCAGTGCCCCCGCCAAGTCGAGCAGAAAGCACAGCCGTACCATCCTTTTCTCGAAACCACTCACGGCACTTTCGACTCCCCTGTAACTTCGTTATGGATAAAGCTAGAAGCCTGAATTTTCAGTGACCAAGAGGACATACTATACTAGCTATATTCCTAAATTACCTACTATTTATACCTTATAGTTTACAAACTATCGCCACTCGAAGTTCTTTAATTTTGTCACTGACACCGATAATCAAAATTCTAAGGTACTTCTAGCAGACACATAAACTTCAAATTTTGAATTTAGTTAGTGTTTAGCCTATAAAGGAAGGAAAAACTGAAACATCCCGAAATTTCAGTCCCGTTTTCTAAATTGTACAGTAAATTAAGCCAAAAAAGAGAATGAGAGATAATAAGCTGTAAACTTGTATAAACCTTTATTTTGGCATTCTAAAAGTTGTCTCAAAAGTCTCATAAAATCTCGTGTCCTCGTCTTAAGATATTCAAGGTCAAAGGTCACAAAAATCGGTTTTTTTTTCGCAAATATCTCGCTTCCTATGGTTTCAATGATATTTGCATCTATTATGAAAATTGTAGAGCATAAAATTCTCTACAAATTTTGTTCTAAATATTTTTTTATACGCTTAACCGTTTTTGAGATAGAGCGCGGAGAGCGCGCAACGCTCAGCCATACATAGCATAATGCAAGGTCAACCGTGAGTCCCGGTAAATAATACGTCGTACAAAGTTAATTAATCACTAAAAAATCCATAATTATGAATAATTTGTATTATTTATTAATTAATATATTATATTTAATAATATTTTTTATTCATCAAATATATTCGTTTAATAATACTTACCTACTTCGTGTAATTAAAAAATTGTTAAGTGAAATACTTTAAGTATATTTTAATTATAAAAAAGTATGAAGATAATGCTTCCATGACAGTAGGGCTAGAAGAGAATAAAATTATTTAAATAGGAGCAAAAGTCATTTTAAGACGAAATATTGACGTGAGTATTGGCTTAGTCAACGGTTCTATCGGTATAGTACAAGGAGTAAAGGTTGATCCTGAAAATACAAATAAAATAATAAAAATACATATTACATTTAATAATGAATATCTTTACGAGCTTGGTCCAGTCAACACTAAATTTGAAATTATTAATAGACCTTATGTTCGTCGCGAACAGTTTCCGATATGTATAGCCTATGCTGTTACTATACACAAAAGTCAGGGGCTAACTCTAAACAGTGCACTGATGGTCATCGGTTCTTCAGTGTTCACATGCGGTCAAGCATACGTGGCATTATCGAGAGTGACAAATCTGGGCGGATTACATCTAATTAATGTCGACTTCGTTAGTATCAAAGGAGTTCCCAATCGTTGAATGACTTAGAGGCACTTATCGTCCAGACTTGTCAAAAATTGTTACATCATAGCCTTTGAGAAAAACCAATAGAGACAGGAAGTGGGCTTTAAGAAAATCCATAGCTGACGTACAAGAAATATTACCCGAGAAGAAAAAAAAAAGGACTACCTACAAAAAGAAATGAGATCCCATCAAAAACAAAAAATATAAAAAAATGCCAATTCTCGCAACGCAGTCCTTCCACCACAAAAAGTTGTGAGATCTTATGTAAAATCAAGTCAGTTATTTTAGTTAGTATCTATGGAAGCACCTATTCAACAACTTTGTCATAAATTGTTATCTATTTAGTTACCTACAAACATTTATAGTGACCGTATCAATACTAGACATCTTTATTTCTATAATAAATATAATGACTTGGCAATCGCACGACAACATAATCACATAAGAATAATCTTTTACATTTTATATTTTAATGGGATTCCTTTTACGTGGTTATGCCACTGTCTTCTTCTTTGTGTACCCCATCTTACCACGACGTACACGCCACATTGGTCCCTAATGTCGGTGTTTCGAATCCTGTCCTTCTTTATTTTACCACCTATTGCTCTTCGAGTTTTCATTTCGGCAGTACGTACCATACTTGTTTTATTGGTATGTTCTTGTGATTCTATACTGTAGTGCATTATGAGGTAACTGCTACTTTATTAATTAAATATTCTAATGTCTCTGACTGGGTAACGATACCGTGATAGGTCCATACCGAGGTGTTTGAAATGAGTTAACTGTTCTATGGGTTTATCTTCCACTACGAGTTCGTACCTGATGGAGTCTTTGGCAATAGTGATGTTTTTGGTCTTTTCAGTGGATATGATCATATTAAGCATTCGACAGGCTTGATAAAATTTAAAAAGTCGTTTCTGCATGTTGTCTTCCCTTTTGGAAATCAGCGCTGTCTCGTCTATGTAATAAACCAGAGTAATTCTGTTATTATCCATTCAATATCTCATTCCTAGTGACTACGTCTATTATTGTGTCCATTAAAAGATTAAATAAAACCGGACTAAGACTGCCTTTTTATCGTCTTTTTTCTAGGGTTGGTATATTTCCTGTATTACTCTCGCCTATTTTAATTTTTGTCTTATTTTTCATGTTCATAAGTCTCACTTTGTCGAATGCTTTAGATAAGTTAATAAAGCAGACTTATACTGGCGTATTGATCTATATGTAGCTTTAATTTGTTTCATAATGAATATTAAATCTGCTGTAGATCTATCTTTCTGGAGCCTCTGTTGTTTCTCTCTATTTTTTATCTGGGATTCCAGTTTCTCCTTTAACATACCTGTGAACAGTTTCATTGTTGTATTTACACAGATCATACTACAAATTAATTCTGTTGTAAATATCCTATAAAATTCCTTTTAGAGTTGTGATAAATAAACTTCAAGTTTCCGACTTGTCAAATTTTTACCCGACTCGATATAAACGTTTTCACAAGTTAAACAGTTATTGATAAATTTATGACCGGCACGTCTAAAACCAAGGAATAAAACATTTTGTTTTCAGTTGAAATGGTTCACTATAAATCAAAAAATGTAGTTTTCAAGTTAGATTTCTGATCGTATGACTGATGAAAGCAGTCTTTGTTGTTTGGGAATTTATAGTCTTGAGCATTTATTTGAAATCGGTAAAATTGTTCCTTCATATTTTTTGTATATACGTTCGGAAAATTATTTTTCACGAAATATTTATTTTCTGAAAATTATTTTAGACGTATCGTTCCTGCAATTACTAATACATAAATTTAAAAAATAACCGGCCAAGTGTAAGTCAGACTTGCGCAAATAGCGCTCTGTTTGTTGATTGCTTTGTTTCCGATCTTTTTTTTTTAACAAATAAATTATTAAAATGTAACTCGTGACTATTCTCGTTCAATATATACCCTGTGGAGAATATTCTAGAATTTTTTCAAAATTTGTTGATAGGTACTTTTTGAGATAAGGGGGGGCAGCGATTTTTGGCAATCTTTTAAAAATAATGCAAAGAAAAGTGTGCGCAAGTATTACATTATACATACTTTTGAACTCGTGTTTTCATATACTTTCATTTGACACCCCACTCGATGACCTGGTAAATTTTTTTTTTCACTTCCAATTTCACCCCCCAAAACTAATCCTTTATGTCAAAATTTAACTTTCAAAACTATACGGCTCGGATGGTTCCATCAATTCCTATGTTAGTGTCAACTTTCTATGTCAAATAGTTTCGGCGAAAATCGGGTGCGACAGACAGGCGGACAGACACTGAAGTGATCTTATAAGTGTTCCATATGGCTCACTAAAAAAGATGTCAAAATAGTGAATGAGAGAAAAATTCCTTTAAATAAGAAATTACTATCAAAATCTGTACACTACATGCAGTTAAAAGAAGACACAATTAACGGTCAGATAAGACACCTGAAATGAATATAGAGAATATTAGAGAGACAATTAAGGAAAAGAAATAAATTGTGCTGCAGGAGTGGATGCCATAATTCCTGAAGCTATAAAATACGGAGAAGATCTTTTGACAACAAATCTTGAGACACTATTAAACAAATACTTATAAGAAAGGAAAATAACCTGTTACTATAGAAGAAAAGAGATAAGTTAGAGCTGAGAACTTATGAACCAAACAGTCTGCGATATTAAATATATAAGTTACTAATGAAAATAATGCCTAAAACACTAATTAATAAAGTTCATATATACCAAAACAATAAACAAACAGATTTAGAAAACAATACGAGAGTTATATGCAGTCAATTCTAAATATTATCGATAAAATTTTAGAATATAACAAGGGCTTATACCTAGTAAACTTAGTATTACCACTCAGTATATATCACCACTGCACCAAACACTTTATTTTTGCACTCGACGCGCGTTTCGCTAACCATGTTAGCTTCATCAGGAGCGATGATTGACTGAGTCAATCATCGCTCCTGATGAAGCTAACATGGTTAGCGAAACTCGCGTCGAGTGCAAAAATAAAGTGTTTGGTGCAGTGGTGATATATACTGAGTAATATCATTGTGCCAAAGATTCCACATTCCCAACTTAGTTAGTATTACCGATAAAATCTTAGAATACAAGGCCTTTGACTCAGTGAGAGTTACAAAATTGCGTTGTAGATTGAAGATATATCAAACTTCAATAAGAAAGGGGATAGTACAGTGAACTTACATTCAAAAACAGAGAAGTATTTAAAATTCAATGAGAAATAACGCAGGAAGACTCCATATCACGGAATATGCATGCAGCAGTTATGGAAAGAACAAGAATAGACGAACGCAATATAGGACAGAAACAGATGAAAGGAAATTGAGGCGGTGTATGTCCACTTATAGGCTGTTTTCTATTCCCTTTCTTGTTTACATTAACGATCTCCAAAAAAGACCAAACATTCAATCTATAGGTTTGTTTCTCTATTTATCTTTTACTCACAAACACCAGCTGCTAAAACAGACATCCGCAGACAAAAGGAAGTTATACAATTTTTGACGTTTACTCATTTGAAAAGCTTTTGGAAACATTTAAAAGGCTCACGCTCGCAATTAAGAAATAAAACATTTTTGTTCAGGGCAATTCAAGTGAGCTAAAAGTATCGTACTTTTTGTAAATTGTAATTTGTGTTCCGTACCGTGATTACCTTTAAAATAAAAATTAGCTTTATAATAGCCAAAAAATAAATCTAGATTCTACTAGTAAAAGCCTAAGACAAATATTTACTACCCAAATAGTTGGTTAATTCTAAACAAATAAAATAAAATTATTTTATCTTCGGTACCTATCCGTTGGTCACCAATTATCATGATATAACTATATCATCGAATACTAGAATGTATTGATACAGTCCCTGGCCAAATTATTAGACGCACTGTATTTTTTTTAGTAATTTTATGTTTCTTAAGAGTTTTTATGCAATAATGGTATATTTTAAACTACAATATTATTGATTTTTATTTAAAAGAATTGTTGTAGACTACATATTTGTATTTATTTTTAACATATGGCAACACTGTGTTGACAAAGTGATACATGAACGTAAACAAGTACAAACCTGTATCAGTAGCGATCGGAATCGAGTCAGGTACGGACGTGTTTCTGTGGCTTTATGGACTGTGATTGTTTGTTTAACAGTTTTATACTACTCAGTTATTAGTTTATTTTGTATGCAGTGTTTTAAAAAAGTAATTGGACTATTTTCATTATGGGTAGAAAAGGCGATCTTTCACCACGTAAAAAAGCTGAAGTGAAGGCCTTGTGATTGCGAAAACATTTACAAACCGAGAAATATCACGAAGATTGGAGGTTTCTGAAGCTAGTGTACGACGCATAAAAAAGAAAATTGAGTCAGAGAAGGAATTAAGCCCGAAAAGAAAGAAAAGATGCGGTAGAAAACCAATTTTCACTCCACGGTCAGAGAGATGTTTGAAGAAAATTTGTGTAGAAAACAGATTTGCTACCACAAAGGTAATAAAATCACAACTCCAGGATGCTAGCGTAAATGCTTCTGAGCGCACTGTTCGAAAGAAAATTGAAAGAATTAGATTTTAAGGCCTGTCGCCCCGCCAGGAAGCCCAAGTTAACAGCTGCAATGAAAGCAAAGCGCCTGAAGTGGGCCAAATAATGGCAAGACAAAGATGTGGACTTCTGGAGATCGGTAAGATACAGCAATTTAATCAATAGTTGATACATTATTTATCATTTTCAGTTAAATAAAGCAAATAAACATGGAAGTTTATATATTTTTCCTATTTTTGACAGGTCTGCTTCAGTGACGAAAGCACATTCGAAATTTTGCAGAATAAAGCTCAGTATGTGCGTCGTCGTCATGGAGAAAAGTTTCATCCTGATTGTGTCGTCCCGACGGTTAAACATCCCACCAAAGTGATGATTTGGTCAGTCATCAGCGGCAAGGGCACTGGACGTCTGTACGTCGTCAAAAGGAATAATGAGGCAAGATCAGTATAAAGAAGTATTACAAAATCGGTTGATTCCGCAGCTCAGAGAATGGTTTCCAAATGGGGAACCATTCACTTTTCATGCAAGATGGAGCTCCCTGCCACACTGCTCGGTCTGTTAAAGCTTTTTTGGCAGAAAAAAATATCCCTCTGTTGGATTGGCCCTGATATGAACCCCATTGAAAATGTGTGGGAGCTGATGAAAAGAGAAGTGGCTAAAGATGTGATTACCAAGAAAACCCAGCTCCTAGGAAAGATTATTCATGTGTGGAATCATCATCCTCAAATGCAGGAGACAGTACAATCTTGCATTGATAGCATGCCGCGCAGAATTAAAGCTTTGATAGCGGCTAAAGGTGGCTCAACTAAATATTGACTTTTACTAACATTAATTTTCACTTTTCTTTAAAACTTAATAAACTTATGCTTTTCTAAATTAATGCTGTTTTATTTATGTCAAATAAATAGGTAATTGTTTGGATAATATAAAAAATAAAAAACAAATCAATTTAAAATAATAAAACGGTCCAATATCACTCGGTAATTAATATTTTACATGAAATCTTGCAGTGCGTCTAATAATTTGGCCAGGGACTGTATATCGTAACTCTTAGTCGTTGAATTCCCAACTTTTCCAAACCTTCATCGTTCTCTCATTCCAGGTGTGTTTTTTTTATACTAGAAAAATTATTAAAAGTAATGCATTCCTGATAATTTTCGCTCAATCTACACTTTATTGAGACTATTCCAGAATTTTTTCAATATTTTTTGATCAGTACTTTCCGAAGTAGGTTAGGGGGATAGAGATTTTTGGCCATTTCTTAAAAAATAATACAAAGAAAAGTATGCGCAAGTATAACATTATACATATTTTTAAACTCGTGTTTTCACAAGCTTGCATTTGACACCTCACTCGATTACCTGGTAACATTTTTTTTCTCACTTCCGATTGCAACCCCCCGAAACTAACCCCTGAGGTTAAAATTTAACTTTCAAAACTACACGGCTCTGATTGGGCCATCAATTCCTATATTTGTGCCAAATTTCAACGTTCTATGTCAAATAGTTTTGGAGAAAATCTTGTGTGACAGACAAACAGACGGACGCCGAAGTGATCCCATAAGTATCCCGTATGAAACACTAAAAAACTATCGGTGGAGATCGATCCACGATCTTAGGTCCGCTGCGCGGTTTAACTGAGTAACCCACAACACCACTCTGTTCTCGCTTGTTGGATATCTATTTTGTTGTTTTCTCCCATATTCAGGACCCAATTTTTAGTTTTCTCAGAAATAGTATAGTTTCCTTAGCGAGTAAAGTGAAAAGAAATCTACCATTTTTTAGCAGTTTAGGAGATTGAAAGGGATGAGGGATAATATCAGTATCAGACATCGTGTATATATGAGAGCCAGTTCTAATTACACAATTTTATTCATTTTTAAATTAATTTTCTATTTTAGGCTATAATTTGAAAAAATAATTATTTTGTAAAGGTTTTTTTACTTAGCAAAGCCTTAAAATAATATGAAGGAAAATGTGTGCACGTATTACATCATATATATTTTGGACTCGTGTTTTCACAAGCTTTTATTTAACACCTCATTCGATGACCTAGTAAAAAAATTTTTTCTCACCCCAAAACTAACTCCTTAGGTCAAAATTTAACTTTTAGTACTACACGACTCTGATTGAGTCAGCAATTCCTATATTTGTGCCAAATTTCAACTTTCTATTTCAAATAGTTTCAGAGTAAATCGGGTGTGATTGACGGACAGATAGACGGACAGCGAAGTGATTGCATAAATTTTCAATTTCAAATTTCTTAAATATAAATACTACAATTTTGATAAAAATTGAAGTTAGATCAGCTAATATAAGTAATAAATATCCCTTAAGTTCTCAACCTGTCAGATTTTCGCCCATAGAGGTTCGATATAAATGTTCGCCAGGCTTAAAATATTATAGATACATTTATGAGGCTCACGTCCAAAACTAAGAAATAAAACATTTTTGTTTCCGGAGGAAACGTTTCCTCATAAATCATATATATGTAATACGGTTTCGAAGCTAGATTCCTTATAGGTGAGTGATTATGGAGCACAACCTTTGTTTCTCGTCAATAAGATCATTTTTTTTATGACTTCATGATGGCCTTTTTTTATTATTCGGTGTAAGGATAACGAATAAATTAAAACAATAAATTTAAGTTTGTTTTTTCTTCCTATTGACATATACAACACACTAGCCGTGCTCGCGGCACCGCAGATTTTTTTTGATAAATATTAAGTTAAGCATCAAAAAAAAAAAAAACACGTAAATCGGATAAGTGGTTCTCGAATGATAAGCACACTAACGGACAGACAGACAAATAGAGAGACGTTGCGTTTTATATATATTGTGGATTTTTTTTCGATAAATATTAAATTAAGAATTAAAAACAAAACACGTAAGTCAGATAAGTGATTCTCGAATGAAAAGCACAGTAACGGATAGACAGACAGACAGGCAGACAGACAGAGAGACGATCATTTTATATATATTATACAGATTATTATTATTATGTAATCTGACTAGAAACATATGTATGTTTTAAAAAAAAAGCAAGTAAATCCGATAAGTGGTTCTCGAGTTATAAGACTAACGGACAGACAGACAGACGGAGAGACGTTGCATTATATATATATATATATATATATATATATATATATATATATATATATATATATATATATGTATATATTATAGAAGATTATAGATAACCTGGCCAGAGAACAAATGTATGAATTTTAAAAAAAAACTCGTAAATGGGATAAGTGGTTTTTGAGTGATAACCTCACTAACGGACAGACAGACAGACAGAGAGACGTTGTTATTATGTTATGTCAGTTTTAAAGTTTATCGAGTATTTGAATACTAGGCTATGCATATTTTGTTTCGTTGTTCATGACAGAAATCAAAACAATTCGTTTAGATTTACCGTTTTAATGAATTTTTTAGAAGATAAACAATTTTCTGTAATAATGCGATAGATTTTCTTTAAAAATAAGCTTATAAATTGTTCCCGTTTTCAAAATAATACGTTTTTTTTTGTAGTAGACTGTTTTATTTTTGACCCTGAAGAATTAGAAAAATGAATCGAACAAGGAATTTAACTGAACACGAGGTAGTGCGAGCCTCAGTTTTATTGGACGAGGGATATTGTCAGAGTTATGTTGCCAATTTGTTAGGCAAACATCGTTTCCACAATAAGTCGTATGGTAAAATGCTTGAATGAAGTAGGAACTTATTCTAGAAGGCTGGGGCAAGGGCAAAAAAAAACGATGCACTAGCGACCTAGATGAACGTTTTATAAGACAATATGCTTTAAGAAACAGGACTGTCACTAGTTCCATAATAAGAAACGAACTCGAAGCTGTTCGCAATGTCACAATTTCTTCCAAAACAGTTAGAAGACGGTTAAATGAAACAGTAGGAGACCAGCCACTGCGCCCTTGCTTACTAGAGAGAACAGAGTTGCCAGGTTACGTTTTGCTCGAAATCACGAAAACTGGTCTGTGGATGATTGGAAACAAGTTTTCTTCACAGATGAAACTAGGGTTAGTCTAAAACATCCAGATGGTCGGGAGCGAGTATGGCGAAGACCACGAGAGAGGTTTTCTCCTTGCAATATCTCTGCAAGGATTCCATTCGGCGGTGGCTCTGTTATGTTCTGGGGTGGCATCTGCTTCGATACTCGCACAGAGTTAGTTCTTGTCCGTACGAGATCCATGAATGATGACTTGAGAATATTCTAATAGAACATGTGATGCTTTTCGGTCATTTTGTGGGGCCCAATTTCCTGTTTATGCAAGACAACGCTCGACCTCACGTGGCTAGGGAGGTACTCGATTATCTTAATCAAGTTGATATACCGATTATGCAATGGCCACCAAAAAGCCCGGATCTGAATCCGATAGAACATGTATGGGATCACCTTAAGAAAAATGTGAAACGTCATATACCTGCACCTAGAAACCTGAGGGAACTTGAAAATACAGTTATCACAGGATGGGAGCAAAATTCCTCAAGATTTTATCCAAAATTTAATTAGAAGCATGCCTAGGCGCATAAACGCTGTCATCCGAAGTAGAGGAGGCAACACACGCTACTAGTGTCCCAGTTACACCATTAATCTTGCTACTAGTATCCCAGTTTATTTTTTTCATTATTACATAATTTCAACGATTTTGTTATTAGGTCTTAAGAATAATTTTATTTCGAATCTTATAGAGAAATTTGGTAGCTAATTCGCTTTTAGAGTATCCGAATAAGTTTTTTCTAACTTTTAGTGTAACCAATGTTCATAATAAAATTATTAAAATTAATTGATTATAGAGATTTGTATGATTTAATATATTGTTGCGTTAATTTTGTCCAGGAGTATATATGTATATATATATATATATATATATATATATATATATATATATATATATATATATAATATTTTTAATATAATCTCCTAAAAATTGAATACATTTATCCCAACTTTTTTCAAATAATTCAATACCATCATTAAAGTGCAATTCCTGAAGGTATGCAAAATATCCATCCACGGCTGCTATAGTTTCATCATTTGATGTAAAACGTTTTCTAGCCAATAATTTTTTCAGATTTGGAACTAAATAATAGTCAGAGGGAGCCAAATCTGGTGAATACGCTGGATGTTCAAACAATTCGTACTTTAATTCGTTGAATTTTGCCACCGTCAAAACACTTGCGTGAACACGTGCATTGTCTTGATAAAAAATGATTGTTTTCTTCTTTAAAGCAGGTATTTTCTCACGAATTTTTGTATCCAACTGATCCAAAAGGTTACAATAATATTCAGAATTAGTTGAAGATAAATAATCGATCAAGAAAATACCTTTATGACTCCCAAAAAAACTGTTGCTATAACCTTCCTTGCTGATGGAACCGTCTTTCCCTTCTTTGGTGTACTTCCACCGACTTCAGGCCATTGTTTCGACTGTTCTTTTCACTCTAATGTATAGTGGTGGATCCACGTTTCATCAACAGTTATGAAACGATACTTGAAATCCATTTTGTTTTGCTTAAAATGATCCAAACAGGCTTGAGAAATACAGATTCGAATACGTTTTTGGTCATTTGTCAGCAAATGCGGCACCCATCTTGCACAAAGCTTTTACATATGTAATTCTTCAGGCAAAATATTTCCAATTCGTTCTTTTGAGATGCCTATGGCCTCAGCTATTTCACGCACTTTCAGTCGTCGATTTGAATATCATATCATGGACTTGTTGAATGATTTGTGCTGTTATAGCAGTTTTTGGACGACCTCGTGTGGACCAGATTTAAAAAGAACAGCCTAGTAGAAAGTGAAGGTGATGCATCTTTATACACTTTTCGGATTTCGGATAAATTTCTGTTGGTATTAAAACATCTAAAACAAAGAATTTAATCACTGCACGATATTGAATTTTTTTCATTTAAAAAAAATTAATGACACGTCAATATTAAACAGGTGGTACTAATAGAATGGATTTACAGATCGAAATAAAATTTTACATGTGTTTATATAAAGGATCGAATATTCCAATACAATTAGGATTTCACAGTTTCTAACGACATCTATATGTCAGGCCAAGAATTTTTCAGACAGCCTAGGTATTTGTATGTACGGGATTTTAGTGACTTGAAAGAAAATCTTTTCGTAGAATTTTTGCAATATTATCTTTGAGTCTGAACTAATTTTTACCAAAAATGAGGGAAAAGCTCAGTTTCATATCAGTCTTGAATTATAACCGATTCAAGACTGATGTGAAATGATGTATGATTTTCTCTGAAGAAAGATAACAAAACAAATGATGATTTGGTAATTATTTGAAATATACAGAATGTAATTGGTAAAATTTTAGAAAAAATGAAGAAAAGAGAAAGATAATAGAGATCCCACACTGCTGTACCGAATCAGAAGGCTAAGATAGTGATAATTCGGAAAACTGCTGCATTATATCATTCTTTTTATAAGGATGGACAATGCAGTCCGTTTCCAAGTTGATACAAAGTTTTATTGAAAAGTATGCAAAATATATATCGGAGCAGCAGGCCCAGAGCTAGAAACTTTCTTTGCTAAATTACTTTATAACTTTTAATTTAACTCTCACATTATTCTAAAACTGCAGCATTTACTGCAAAGTCCGTCGGCAAAGTAAATAAGAAGGCAAACAAAATGCTCGCTTAGAGAGAAATAGAACTAAAAGTAATGGCTTTTTTAAAGGTAAATCGAAAGTATTTTAAACGAAGAAAGTTCTAAATTTTTTTTAATAAAGAAGACAGTCCCGGATTTGTATTAAACTACTTTTTAGCGGGAGAATTTAATTAATAGAGTCAGCCCAGATTATACAAAGGGTAAAGAGAGAAAAAAGTAAAGAAACATTATATAATGGTTAAGTGCTTCTGGTCTTTAAAAAAATCCATTGTCAAGGCTCAAACTCTGATGTCTCTGTTGCGTAATTAAAGCCACAGTTTATTTTATGGTTGTTCATGGTTATACCAGGTATACAAGTATGAAATGCGGATTTTTTTTTCTAAAGAAAACATATTAAATTCGAAAGAATGATAAAAAGTGCTTTATTCAAGTAAGCTCAATCGCTTATTATACATTTTTCCCATCTTTGGGACAATTTGTGAATACCACGCCAGTAAAAATTTTCCCCTTTTGCTGCGAACTATTTATCGAGCCATTTTTTCACATCTTTGTACGAACCAAAGCGCTGCTCAGCAAGTGCGTGACCCATCGATGCAAACAAGTGGCAATTGGAAGGAGCCAAGTTTGGTGAGTTAGCCGCATGGGTAGAACTTCCTAGCTGAGTGCTTCCAACGTGTCACGAACTGGTTTTGCCGTATGTGATGGACCATTGTCACAAAGAAAAATAACTTCGTGTTGCCTCTTTCGGTATTCTGGCCTTTTTTCAAGCAGCGAACGGTTCAAATCGGTCAATTGTTATTGGTAACGTTTAGTATTCACCGTTTCCCCAGGTTTTAACAGCTCATAATAGACCACGCCCCTCTGGTCCCACCAAACACAGAGCATTGTCTTTCTGCTAAAGCGATTCGGTCTTGCGGTCGATGTGGATGGTGCGTCTGGTTCTATCCATGATTTTTTGCACTTGGGATTCTCAAAATAAATCCACTTTTCATCCCCTGTAACTATATGATGCAAAAAACGACTTCCTTTTGTACCGAGCGAGCAAAATGTCACACGTGTTTTTGCGCTTTTCCATTTGCCTGTCGTTCAACTCATGTGGTACCCATCGACCGGTCTTCTGAATATTTCCCATCTCTCGTAGCCGTTTGGAAACAGTTTGTTGACTAACGCCCAATTGCTCGGCGAGTTGTTTTTGTGTTTGCGAATCATCTTCGCCCAACAATGCTTGCAATTCCACATCTTCGTATTTTTTGGCGGTTTTCCACGTTCCTTGTCTGCAATATCGAATTCACCACTTTTGAAACGCCGAAACCATCGTTCGCACGTATCTTGCGATGGAGCATGTTCACCATAAGCTTCTCGAAGTAATCGGTATGATTCAACAGCAGTTTTCCTCAAATGAAAACAAAAAATTAATGCTGTCCGCAAATGCTCTTTGTTCGGTATAAATTTTGACATATTGAACACAACAACACTGAGGGAGTAAAGTCTTTTACAGTTTATAAGAGAATATGTGTCCTAATCAACTGCTGGAGCTACACTTGGTCATTTATATACATATATGCAGATATTGCATTAAAAATAAGTAAATAAAATCGACCAGTATTAGAGTCGGTTATCAAACTGTTGTACGTCATCATTCATCAATTTTGACATATTGAACACAACAACACTGAGGGAGTAAAGTCTTTTACAGTTTATAAGAGAATATGTGTCCTAATCAACTGCTGGAGCTACACTTGGTCATTTATATACATATATGCAGATATTGCATTAAAAATAAGTAAATAAAATCGACCAGTATTAGAGTCGGTTATCAAACTGTTGTACGTCATCATTTATAATGTCGGCGGAAAAGTGTGGCTCTATAAGAAATTTTTATTTTAAAATTATCTGTTACTTTACACAACTGTGCTCACTATGCATACACATTTTCAATTTATCACTCGTGCGCGTCTGACACTTGTAGCGCAGTGTCAAATCTTTATAGCAAAAACTGCATTTGTGCACCATCTGTTGTCTGAAATCCGCATTTCATACTTGTACACCTGGTATACGTTTTACGCTCAACAACAAAATTATTTAAAAATTTCAACTGTTTATAGATTCTTCTTCTTAGTGTGCCCTATCTTCTAAAGGATGTTGGCGATCACATTTGTGATCGTGTAAACAGTTTAGTAGATGTCTTTGTCTATTGTCGTAAGTTTTTCAACCGGGAGTTGTGGCGCCTTCCTGTTACTCGCCGACCGATTATTTTTCCTCCAATTATAAGTTGCAGGAGCTCATACTTTTGGCTTCTCATAATATGGCCAAAGTAAGTGCTTTTTCTTTCTTTAACAGCTGAAATCAACTGTCGTTCTTTTCCCATCCGATCAAGTATTTCTACGTTTGTTGTATGCGCTATCCGAGGAACACGCAGCATACGGCAATAGCACCACATCTCGAATGACTCCATTCTTTGTTGTGTTGTCTCTGTGACTGTTGCAGCTTCTATACCGAATAACATGACCGAGAACACGTAGCATCTTAGCACTTTTGTTCTTGTTTTTAAGTGTAGTTGACAGTTACAGTGTATGCTGCCCATTTTATTAAAGGAGCTTCTCTTGCTTTTTCAGTTCTTGAGCGTATTTCAATAGAGTGGTCCCAATCTTCACTTATTACGCTTCCTAAGTACGTTATTTTTGTTACCTCTTCAAGTGTTTGTTGATATACTTTAATATTTATGTTTATATTAGTATTCTTACTGACCACCATTGTTTTTGTTTTGTTCGTATTCAGTTGCATTCCATATTCCTCACATGTATCAACAATTCCATTCATGAGTCTTTGGAGGCCTTCTTCACTGTCCGCTAGAATGACAATATCATCAGCGTAACGGAGGTTATTTACACACACACCATTAATTCTAATTCCATCTTTTTTATCAGAAAGTGCTTTATTGAAGATTTCCTCCAAATAGACATTGAACAACAGGAGGTGACAAAATACAACCCTGACGTACGCCTTTCTTTATTTTTATTTCTTTGGACATGCGATTCTCAACTTTTATTTTGGCGGTCTGGTTCCAGTTGTTCTCGAATCGCTGTATTTTTTTTGATTTTATTATAGCAACGCATGGTGTGTTCGTTGATTCCTGTGGTGCAACTCATGCGTTGCTTTGATTTTTCCGCCTTGGTGGGTGTCGGCTTACTCGCCGACACAACACTTTTGGCAGGTCCATATTCGGTTGCTCGGTCTTCATCGTTTTGGTCGAGCTGCCATTTCCCGCGACGTCCTCGACCGTTACGTCGCTCGCCCGATGCTTCTTTTATTGGTATACTGTTGTTTTGGATGTTTTTAGTGTTTTGTAGTGTCAGAAGCTCAAAGTATCCCGACATTCCCTGTTAGTAGAAGGTAAATAGTTTCGGTGTGTTTTCCTGTGCTTATTATTGTTGGTCTGTCCCTAAAACTTATTTTTGTATATCTTATTCTTCGTTGCTTTGAGAAGATATGAAAGTTGCTACTTTGGGTTTTCGAGAGGGCAAGTACCTCTAGGCTCCTTCCATAGGTGCCATTTTTCCACATATAGTTATAGCAGTTATTGAAATCATTCATATCGTCGCCTTCAGGTAATGAAAATGTATGAGAGCAACCTCTCGGAGTCTTTCATGATGGTTTTGGTGGCCGTATAAGTATAAGCTAACTGCATGGAAAGGGCAATTTCCATCACCTACAATATCGGATCTCAATAAAAAAAATTATCGGGAATGGTAAAATTATCGGGAATTCGGGAATTATTTGTAAGTCTTTGTCATCAATGTTACATTATAGTATTTTCATCATTTTCTCATGAATTACCATATCAAAGGATTTTTGGAAATCTATAAAGCATAAATAAACATCAGAGTTGACATCTCTACATCTGTCAATCAGAACGCGGATGGAGAATAGCGCGTTCCTCGTTCCTAGTCCGTTCCTAAAGCCGAACTGTCTTTGTCCAGTACGTTCATCTAGTTTTTTGTATACTCTTTGGTGGATTATTTTAAGGAAGAGTTTCAAGATGTGGTTCATTAGACTTGTATTCCGGTATTCCTCGCACTTTCTAGGGTTATTCTTTTTTAGTAATGGTAAAAAATTTGATGTCAACCAATCATGAGGTACATGACCTGCGTTGTACACGCTGTTAAAGAGGTGCTGTATAATACCTACATGTTTTTTAAGAAATATTTTAATAATTTCTGTAGGTATATTATCTTCTCTTACTGCCTTTTTGTTTTTAAGCTGATTTGCTGCTGCTAAAATTTCGTCTTTATTTATGGGGTGGGACGCGTTCTATTAATGTTATTTGTATTATGTTGTCTAGTTGTGTAACTATCCATTTCTCTTATATATTCTTCCCATCTATCTATTTTTTCTTGTATGTTCAGTAGTAGTTTACCTTCTTTTATAGATTACCATTTCTTTTTATTTTGTATACCTAAGTGAGTTCCTATTTTTCGTTTTTAGGAGTTTAGATGGTATTTTGTGTTCTACCAAGTATTGTCCAAAGGTTTTAGCAGTTACTGTTAAATATAGGTATTGCACTGCGCCGTTAACCCAACTATAATAAAAGTTAATTGATTTTTGACTTTGGATTGATTTCTGCCCTGGTCTGTGCTCTTTTCGTTAATAAACAAACACTTTTTTTAAAGTGAAAAAAGTACAGTTCAATAAATTAATTATAACATAAAATAAAAAACTGTGCACTTTAAACCTGGCTTCGATATAGCAGTCAACGTTATTATTAGAATTTGAGGCGGTTTTTTATTTACGACAAACTTTGTAGTACATGCTGAAAACCCTGAATCTTTTTTTTGATGTAAAGCTTTGCCGATTTCACTATGTGACAAGATTTCTATAATATTTTAATACTTTCTGTAAACCCCTACTAAAACTGTTTATACAGGACCCTGGAAATGTCTGACTACGACGTACAATTCCTAATTCTCTCCTAATTATTTATTAATTCAATCTAATTAGCAAAATTAATTAAACAAATTACAAGACAGAAATACGTGCTGGAAGGTTTTTATTTAAGAAACGAACTTTCTGTAACCCCTCAATTCGTGGTTTTTGTTGAATCCGTAATAGTATAGAAGTTAAAGACGTAATTCATTTATCAGCTCAACATAGCTTCGACGCACTTCCAATGACACTACCACAAATGAACTGGATGAAAGGGAACATATACTTTATCCCCAGGGATTGCGTATTATTCTATAATCCAATTTTTCTTATCAAGCTGCAAAATCACACAACATCATTATATATCGGTTTTCATGTCACACCTTTGACATTCTGGGGCGTTAATTTATAGACCATCTACCCGTCAAACCGTTGTATATCCCAAATTCCACGAAATTAACAAAATTAACGGCAGCTCGGCGACGTTGAAAAAATACTCTGCCGGAACGTCAAATAAGTCAGTTATACAACCGTCCACGCACAAAGTTAAGTTTTAGGTTGCAAACTCATCACCGTAATAATATTTGAATGGTAAAAGAATGTTTCCCTTTAAATTACAATATCTAAAAAACTAATAAACACAATATTAATATTCCCAAGATTGCGTATTCTGCTCGCAGCTATTCAAGAGCTATGTGGATTGCCACAGTCGCAAACATGTCGCTCCGGTGCCAATAAAAAAAACGCGTATTTTGCTATTTTTTTAAATCTTTTATAACCTATTTATTTTTTCACCAAATTAAAAACAAATCTCTAAAATTTCACTTCCTGGCATATCCAAAATCTACAACAGACTGTAATCATTTACTCAATAGCAAACGTAGCTTTAAAACCGCATTGTCTGATTTATAATGAAATGTTTGAAGGCAAGAAAATTGTTTTATTGTTTCGTATTTCAAAATGTGCAGCTTATAACTATATCAAAAACAATTTAAGTCGGTTTACTGTTTGGTTTTCTTTTAAGAAAACTGAAAATATATTTTTGTCTAAAATGGAGAGAATAATAATAAGCTGTTTGCTTCTTTCTTTTTTATAACCTTTATTGAATGTAATAGAATTTATAATAATTATTTACTGTTGGTGCATTAGTTAATATTTGGCCAATAACAATATGGTAGCAGCCAACTGATTTCTTTTCTTTTACTCGATTCCTGATCCAAATTTTTAAGTGAGCTCAGTGTGGATTAAAAGGAAAGTTGGGATAATATTTTCTTCTTAGGATGCTGGAGAGCCCTGTAAAACTTAATACCATCACCAACTACAGACACAACAAAGCTAAATACCATGTCGCTCTCATGCTATATGAACATTAAGCATTACCTTTCTACAAGTACACAATTTCATAGTGTATGATGCACAATAAAAAATACGTGTTTTTATTACTTACTAGAAAAATTAGTTAGTTATTTCTGTAGTTCTTACTTTGCAAATATCATTTAAAAACTCAAAATATTTGATGAGAGATGAGATTAGATAACTATCTTATCTCATCTCTCTACACGTTGGGTCTGTTACGGTTACAGATTATCAAAAAATAAGCACGCCAGTCACACTCTTTCACCCCTTATATGTTGGACTACGAGTAATACTATTTCGGCTTGTCATTATAGCAACCAAAAACCAGAAACAAGACTCACAATACTATTTCCACTGTGGAGGGTGAGTCACTGATAGAGTAAACTTCATTATCTCATTTGTTTCGGAAATGGCAAAAAAATGTTAAATACAATAGTTTTAGGGAATGTTAAGGTGCACAGTTTAAAGTTATTTTTGAGTATCCAGGGTACTTCAAAAAAGTGTGGCTGATGTAACATGTTTTTTTTAAATGGAACTTCCTATTTTCTAATTCATTTTTAAATTCTGCGTAAAATTTTAACTTTTTTATTAATAATGTTATATACCTAAACCTAGTAGTTTTCCTAATATTTCAATTTTTTTTAAAAAATACTAGTTTTCAGTTTTGTAAAAAATTGCCAGTAGCGCTATTGTTTCTGAAGGTGGAATACTCATAATTGGTACCAGCATTCTATAGAGATGAAAAAAGAAAATAAATGTAAATAAATTTGAGTAAGATGCTACAGGGTGTTCAAAATATGCATTGTGCATTGAAAAATCTCAAATTTTTTAAATGTCACACCCTGTTTATTATTATTTCTTCTGATAGATTTTACAAACCCCTTCTACTTTTATTAAGTATGTCATATACCTCTTTCTAATAGTTTTCAATTTATTTTACATTTTTCAATTTTTACCCTTGCTTTTCATACACTTACGCTATTGTGAAAACATAAACAAATAGTTAATAATAATTTTAATATAGTTTAACTTATCTAACGATTAACTATTATGACGTAATAAATGTTCAAAAATATGCCGTCTACCTGAATACACATGTTTAGTCGTTTTACTATATTTTCCTTCACTTTCCTTAGCATAAAGGGCGTTATTGTTCTGCACGCATCTCGTATCTTATTTTCCATATCTACAGGTATTGTAGGGAGATTCACAAAAAACACGATCTTTAATGTGTCCCCACAAAAAGAAGTCTAAAGGTGTTAAGTTACATGATCGGGGGGGCACTGAATGAATCCATCTCTACCGATCCATTTTTGTGGATAACGATCGTTTAAAAATTCCCAAACTTCCCGGTGGTAATGTTGTTCAATCCACATCCGTTCCCTTCCAAAGTTATCAATTTTTTCAAGAAGCTGAGGTAATTCGTTTTGCAAAAAAAATAGATATCTAGGCCCGTTAAGCGGTCCGCGGAAAAAATATAGACAAATAATCCGAAAATTTAATATTCCAGACCATACATTAACCGACCAATGGTTTTGGTTTTGAACTTCCCAGACCCAAAATGGATTAATTGTTGAATAATAATGCATGTTATGGCTACTAACTGCTCCATTACTACGAAAAGTAGCTTAATCAGAAAACATTATTTTGGATAAAAAATTTGGATCGGCATCTGTTGCTCCATTCATAGTGGTACAAAAGTTTACTTGTCGTTCAAAATCACGGTCTTAAAGTTCTTGTTGTAGTTCCTTATGAAAGGGATAATACTTTTATTTTCTTGTGGTGCGATTAGCCGTAGATTCGGATGTGTCAGATAAGTCAGCTAGTTGACAGCTGCTGACCTGGGATTATCTTCAACATGAAGTAAAATTTCCATTTCTTTTTCCTCATTGGTAGCATTCTGGTATACGACAACAAATTAAACTATTTTTGCTTGCTTAATAGACATGTCAAAACTTGACTTGCCTGCAGATTTATTTTGTCTTGACAATTATGATGTTATAGCATAAGTGTATTAAAAACAAGGGTAAAAATTGAAAAATTCAAAATAAATCGAAAACAATTAGGAATAGGTATATGACCACTTAATAACAATTTGAGGGTTTTGTAAAATCTATCAGAAAAAATAATAATATGCAGGGTGCGCCATTTAAAAAATTTGAGATTTTTTAATTCAGAATAGTCGAAAAGCATAAATTTATTTTGAACAACCTGTAGCATCTAAAAATAAAAATTTTACGCAGAATTTAAAAATAAATTAGAAAATAGGATGTTCCCTTTAAACAAACGTATATATATATATATATATATATATATATATATATATATATATATATATATATATATATGTATATATATATATATGTATATATATAGGCCACACTTTTTTGAAGCACGCTGTATACTCAAAAATAATTTTTAACTGTGTACCTTAACATTCAACATTTTTTCGTCATTCCCGAAACAAATGAGATAATGAACTCTATCGTTGACTCACCCTGTACAAAGTTAACGGCCACCTCAACTTTTATCTCCTTCTCTTGATGTGATACCGCTCAAAAATTAAAGATTGCATTACTACTTCAAATATAATAGATGTGTCACATTTTAAATCGATATGTCGTTTCGTTCAAGAGTTATATCACCAATAGACAAATACAGATAAACCGAGGGGCTGACAGAATGGGGGATTTTGTTTTTCATGACCTGGGACCTTGAAACGTTAAAACAAACAAAAAATGTAATGCTGTATTGTGCCAACAGATAAACAGGTCCAAAGACTGACACAAGTTGGAGACAACGTTTTTCCTGATCTAGGGATCCTGAAATGTCAAGAAATATAAATAACTTGGATTTTTTCATGACTCTAATACTTCACTCACCTGAAAGGAATTCTATCTTGGGGTGACGGTAACCAAGTGGAATTTAATTCTACAAAAACCCAGACGGCAGTTTTTTCTAAAAAAGTTAGCGTTGCTGAACCCGACATAGTTATGTCTGGGCACCCTATTCCTCTAGCATCGTCGCTCAATTTGTTGGGCGTTAGTTTGGGAGCAAATATGTCCTGGCATGAACATGTTGCAGGTATAGCAAGGAGAGCTTCTCAAAAGTTAGGAATATTATTTCGAACCAGAAAGCTTTACACTCCACAACAACTGTTAATTCTTTACAAAGCTCAAATTCGACCAACTATGGAATACTGCTCCCATGTTTGGGGCTCCGCTCCCAAACATTCACTGCATTTGTTGAATTCTCTTCAGAGAAGAGCTGTTCGTCTGATTGGAGACCAGGAACTGACCGGCGGCTTTGATTCGCTGGAACATCGAAGAACGGTTGGCGACTTGAGTCTGTTCTACAAGTATTTTCATGGAAAGTGTTCGAAGGATGTAGCCCGCTTAATTCCTCCCAAAGCGGTGCATGTTAGAAATACATGTCGTGCTGGTGTTTCACATCGGTATGAGGTTCAGCTTGTTACTCCGCGTACAACGCTTTTATATGGAGAACATAATCCCTTTCGAAATAATTTGCCCAGCGCTATGTTTCCCACCGAGTACAATTTACAGCGATTCAAGAACAACGTGAATCGTTTTTTCCGCACACGTGCCGCTCCTGGAGCGCTTTAGGGACTTCCCTGCAGCACGTGTGCTAGACCCATAAAAAAAAAATAAATAAAAAAAAATTCAACAAAGAAAATCCTATACGAACACGTTCACTTCATAAACAAATAAACAAACACACATACGCCAATCCAAAATCAACTAGACATGTCACTTAATAAAAAAAAAACACGCTGTGCATAGTATATTAAATGAATAAAAACATATTTCAAAAAGTTATGAAGGTTAACATTTTAAAAGCTGAAACCAAATTTAGAAAATTAAAATAAACTTTGTTATCACAGATTACAGGTTATGAGCGGCTAAGTTAATCCTTAAAATGTTGTATGTTCTAAAGTGCTTAATTCACCAAATCCGTTTACGTAACTTTTAAAAACAGTTAATGATTAAGTTTTTCAGAAGCACAAGTAGCAAATAAAGTAGTAACAAATTTGGGCAGAATGAACTATATATCTGCTGGTATTTGAAAGCTCAAGTCGAATCAGGTATTATCGAAGGGAGCATGTGATACTTGTAGCCACAATTATATTATATAATGTATGCCTTAAGCACTGAGGAAATTACCATATACAGAGTGTTATATATTGGAACTGGCACCTCCTTGTAGCAAGACCGATTGCAGAAAAAAAAATATCTTAAATCGCGGATATCAATAATAAAGTAAAAAATCGACCCCAAGAAATGATGAAATGAAGATATTACTTTCGCTCTGCCACTGATAAACAAAACAATTAAACAAAATGGCGGATTGTTCTCAAGAACGGGGCATTTACAGTACTGGTGAGATTTAACTCACCACAGGCTCATTGTACGAATATCAACAATGCGCCTGTGCCTCAGCTAGTTCGTACAATGGTGACCTTTCAGGTGTAGGTTGGTTTGATGGTAAAATCCAATTTTTCCCTTTTTTTTATTTTTTTACGGGTGGTGGAACGTAATACATTAAAATTCCATTTGGCATTTTCAAGTGCTCTTGCTACTGCTGCTACTCGATACTGTGATCTTGCTGCTGCTGCCGCTCGAGGCTAACTTCTACTACTAAGTTAGCTTCGAGTGGCAGCAACAGTAAGATCACAGAATCGAGTAGCAGCAGCAGCAAGAGCACTTGAAAATGCCAAATGAGATTTTGGGCGAAACGTCGTGCAAATCCATTGTTAGACGAACGAATTGAAATCCGGAATTTTGATGTATTATATATATATATATATATATATATATATATATATATATATATATATATATATAGTTTCTAGTACACTGAGGAGTTATCCTAGCACGCTTCTACATTTTACATCTACGGTAAAACTATCCCAAGAAATTTGGCAGTACTTTTTACATAGAAACATGTTTATTCTGCAATTTATCATCAACATTTATTATTCGCCTTAAGAAAAATTGTTTGAAATATATAAAATATATACCATATACTATACAAAAGTACAAAGAGAAGTTTCAGATATTTTGCTGCTTTTGTTCTTACAGAAGGTTTTTTCATATAATTTTTGATTTTCGCAAAGGTTTTATTGTTTTTGTAAAACTTTTGTTATATCAGCCTTCTTTACGATAAGAGAACGTAAATCTGGAACCATCTTGCTGTTCAACACACAAACATATAATTTTTAGGAAATACAATAATATACAACGTGATTACCAGAAATGATCCAAAAATAAATTATGTATTTTGATATAGATGGAAAATTTTTCTTATTAGGTATGGTATTCAGTAGCATAGCCAGATTTACCAGTGAAAGGGGTAGATAGATTCGTGGAAAGATTTATAATCATGTTGACTTTTTATTATTTTAATTCCGAGTTCGAACTAAAACAATTAGTGAGGCATTTTTCTCACCTCAGTAATACAAGAAGTTTTCACTTATGTTGTCCCAATGTTGTCCAATAAGATTTAACTTCAAATTTTTTTTACTATCAAAACAAATTTAGTTACTAGAGAACTATATTTAATTAATCTATAATATTTTGTGATCAAGGTTATTGGCCAGTTCTGGGTCTACGATTAAGCGAACAGCGCTCTTCTGGATAAAATCCAATAAATTATATGTTTGGAAGTAGAGCCCCAAACATGGGAGCAATATTCCACCGTTGGTCGAATTTGAGGTTTTACACAACTAACAGTTAATGTGGATTGTAAAGTGTAATATTCTCAGCTTTTGGCGTCCTTACAAATCGCTGTAAGTTTTGTAAAAAATAATCCAATTAGGCTTTGAGCTGATTAGTCATCCCCATATTTCCCTGATTTAACTATTTCCAAAACTGAAAAAATGTTTAAAAGTCACAAATTTAATTCAAATGAAAAGGAAATAAAGACTGGTTTGCAAACCAAGATTAAGATTTTTTTGAGAACTCTAAAATTACTTTATTGCACTAAGTATATAAAGTATATAATGTTAAAAGATTAATAACATAGGCCGACAAAGTTTTACCCAAAAACCAAAATATACTTTTCCAAAGGTTCTTGACGCGCTAAATTCGAATACGAGGTCAGAATGTCTTTAGTAGCTCCGGTTTTCGAGATATTCTAACCTAAAAGTTCGAAAATCACGGTTTTTCGAGATATTTGAGGTTCTGTTACATGGAAAAGTAATTTTTGTTTATGAAACTATTAATGGGGTCCGAAAGAACTATTCTTCCTCTTTAAAACGCATTTGGATTTGTCTGGATATCTTTGGAAAATGAAAGGCATCGAATAAATACAATTCTTGGACGCATTAACTTTTTTACTTGTTTACTAAACTCAAAATAAGTCTAATTTAAAACATCCTTTACCATAAATTAACAATCGTTACGAAAGTTAATGGGTCGAAGAATTGTATTTATTCAATGCCTTTCATTTTCCAAAAATCGAGAAATAAGTCGAAATACTTAATTTCAACATACGATTTCTCAAATATGAAAAAAAATATCCCGACAAATTTAAAGCGTTTTGAAGAGGAAGAGCAGTTCTTCCGGACCCCGTTAAGGGTTTGATAAAAAAAAATTACCTTTCGATGTAGCATAACCTGAAATATGTCGAAAAACCGTGATTTTCGCTGTAAAAGGTTTGGCCAAATTCTGTCGGCCTGTGTAATCAATTTTTGTTTTTGAAATTTGCTTGTTCGTTCTATTCTACGCCGAAAAATTATCATCAGGCTATCGTAACATATTAATAGGGTAAAAGTTTGGTAGCATTATATAATTTATTGATTACATGTGATTAACCATTCTTCTAGCTTATGTATATAATAAATAAAATATTTTTTGTCTAACTTAAAGTTAACTTGAACATTTATTATTTCTAAACTGCTTTTATATTCTAAAATTTCCACATTAAGGTCACAAAAATATAACTCCATAAACTAATATAACTTTATTAATAAAATATAGATTATTAGATATAACGAAAGGGGTCCTAAGCCATTTTACAATAGTTATATCAAACCAAATCATTTTATACACAAGGTCTTGCCTAATGAGTCCTTAAGGGCCATAGAAAGCGGCCTTATATCAACTTAATATCCTATTAAACTGTATCAAGACGGCGGAGAGCCTATCCTTTACAATTCCGGACCTAATATGTCCTGATTTAGGAACGGCAAGGATAATAGTTGTCACTCTGCCTGTGCCTGTCGTCCTTGTTATACACTAATTGTCTTGTCTAATTTTCTAAGGCCTAAATTTATTTTTAGCGTAAATTCAGTGCCTCTTCTTTTGATAAGACCGGTCTTTTTTGAGATTTTAATTAAATTATTATCGGAGAGTTTCAAAAAAATATATCGGAATGAAATTGTTATTATAATGATCTGTTTTCCTAATTAAGTCGTTTTTGCAAGACAAATGATAATGAAAATTTAAATTTCCTTTGTGTTTGTTTTGTGAAGGAGAAAATTAATTGCACTTGAGATATCGCTGTTCATGGAATTAAACAGTGTCAAATTGAAAAGTTTTTTATACATTTTATCTACGATTGCGCGGGATATCTTTAAATATATCCCACGCAATCAAGATTTGAAGAAGTACACGTGAAGTATTTATCCATTTTTTTCACACGGTCTGCTACAAGCATTACTCAATTTTACGATAAATAGTGAATATTGGTTCATTTCGTCTCGAATTTTGGGTTTTGAAAGCGACTAAAAGTGCATATTATATCGTCTTTTTACACCCCCCGCACAAAAATTAAACAAACCTTTCGGCCATAGACGAAAATATTGGTGTCAGCTGTACCTGCTTTTTGTTGAAAATGGCAAACCTCCGCAGTATTATGTCAGCTATTTTATCACATTTATTCCATTACATTTCTAGTTATAGTTGTAAGAATAACAGCGTGTTCTCATCTACGGTTGAGAAATAAGTTTAAAAAAAAACTCCCCGATTAACATTCTCAATGCACCTAAAAAGTGTTTTTAAAGGGTTCGTGAGATGCTGGAGGGGGCAGAAAAGTGGAGTGAGCGATGTAAACATCCAAATGGTGCGCGCTTTCATTAAAGAAAATCCGTACTCGTTCATAAGAATAATTGCAGATGAATGAAGGATTGCAAAATTATTTTGACGGCTCGTCAGCTTCCTCGATACAATTGTTGTTGGTGACTTCTGACATTATAAGAGTTTGTGTTCCTGTAACTGTAACAACCCCGACATCAATATCAAATGAAAGGGAGGCAACACGACAGCATAAAAAATTATTGAAGAGGCCATGATTAGGATCGTCAATAATATCCCAGAAACTAGCATAAAAGCTCATTGTCAGCGTCAAACGATATATCAAAGCTGAAGTAGAGAGTATGGTTTGACATAATCATTTAACAAGTTTTAATTGATCTGTGCCTAAGTTCTTATCAAAAGTTTCAATATGATAAATGATAACAGATGGACACGCCATATGATTGAATGGAGACCCAAAGAACATAAAAGATGCAGAGGTAGACCAAAGACAAGATGGGCGGACGGTATAAAAAGATTAGCGGAATACGATTGGATGAAAAAAGCAAACAGAGCTGATTGGAAACAACTTTGGGAGGCTTACATTCGACAATGGATGAAATCAGTTAATGATGGTGATGGTGATACTGTTTTTACTTTAAAAAGATCCGTATGGCGATGGTTAGAAATATAAGTCGGCGTACTAATGTAGGTAAGGTTTTTATGTATTTTAAATAGAACACTGCAAATTGGTGTGATGTCATGAAGCAAGACATAAGCAGTCTAATTAAATTTTGTTAAGAATTATTTGAGATTCTAATTATGTAGCCTCTTCGAAATGTTCCGAAATAATAAGTTAAAGCAGTGTTATCGGATTGCGTACCCAAGAAGGTTATGCATGTTTTGTTATTCTCTCATGGAGACCGAACTAGTGGTGAATTTTAGTAAATGAGGGCTCAAAAGATTTGGTATCATTCCGCCATTTTAAAACAATTATTCATTTCAACTAGCTTTTAATGAGTTGTGATAAAATGAGGGCCAAATAACGTTCTTCCGAAAACAGATTAGTTTGTTTTAATAAAGACTATACCTTTTATTAAATACCAAACTTCTTTCCTTAAAAAAGGACGACTAGAAGATAAACTTGGTTTATTGTACGTTCGAAAAGAATGATTTTCAAACTTATGTGATTATAAAACTTAGTGTCGTTTGTTTTGTCACTTTGGCAAACATTTATTTCGCGAGAGTTTTTTTTTTTAATTACTCCAAGTTTGTTTTGTAGGAAGGTAGTTAGGAAAAGTTTCTTAACTTAATTATTACCTCACATCCGGGATAAAATTACCGTTTTATGCTGAGAGAAAATGGTTTATATTTTAGATAACCTGAACTAATTTTTTTAAATTTCCTCTTCATCACAAATAATGTGTTCAAATATTTTTGAATTGAGATTAATTGGTGGATCATAACTTTTTGTATTAAAAAATGTTATTATCAGTATTCACTAATGTAAGGAAATACGCACTGATGTCTCCTAATTTATTTGTGGATTTTTAAAAATTATTTAATCAATAAACAAATAAATAAATAAATCCGTAATAAATGTAAATTAAAAACTACTTAAAACATTTTTAATTTGGAAACTTTAGGGAACAAAAATTAAGATTTTTTGGCACTTAAACGCCCGTGGAAAGAAAGTAGCGATCTACGTTTGTCTTAGATTGTCGTGCTCAATGCAATTGGCTGTGCTTCTTTAATACACCATTATATTATACTTTTTACTTGCAACATTTCTCGTTATTTTATTATTGGTGTTTTAAGTATATTGAGTCGTTAATATAGATGAAAATTTTTTTTTGTGTTTCCACAACATATTTGAGAAATGTTAGGAAACAAAGTTTACTAAACTCGTTAATGCAAATCCAATTTTAGTTGTGCCCAGCAGATATTCCAGGTCGATTCACTATATGAAGAAATATAAATCAGCCTGATGGAAATTTTGAAAAGTTTGTACGATAATTTTGTGATTGCTGCTATACTTTCGTCTTCTTCTTTCTCTTAAATCCTTTTACCCTGCCGGGTGTCGGATACCAATTTGTCTATGTATCTGCAATTGTAGGTTCCATCCTTTCTACCCAGTCCTTCCACCTTTTCCTGTCCATCAGCATTCTGTTCATAGTTTCTATCGTTTTCCCTTTGCTTTTCCTATCTCTTCAATGCCCTTCATCCAAGTTAGTCTTGGTATTCCTGTTTTTCGCTTTTTTGCTCTTTTCAATTCCAGTAGTCTTTTTGGTATTCTATCGCTGTCGAGTCTAAGTACATGCCCATACTATTGCAATTGCTTTTTCTCCATTTTTTGTATTATTGACTCTTGCACTACTCTCCCTCTAATTTCTTCGTTTCTGAGGTGGTCTAGCTTAGTCTTTCCTGCTACCTTCCGGAGATATTTCATTTCTGCTGCAATCAATTTAAGCTTATGTTTTTGTTGTACTGTCCAAGTTTCACTTCCATATAGTATCATTGGGTTCAGTATTAAATTATATATTCCTAATTTTATTGTTTCACTTATTTCCTTTTTCCCCAAAATTGTCCTGTTTAACAAATAATAGATATTATTTGCTTTTTTAATTTTATTGGCTATTTCAAGTTCTATTCTTCCATCGTTTTCTATTATACTTCCTAGATATTCCATGGTGGTCACTTCCTCCAGGGATTGATTCTTATATGTAATATTACTTTGTTTTTCCACTTCCCTTTTATTTATATACATTATTTTACTTTTATCCACAATTACTTTCATTTGCAGCTTTTTTATTTCTTCTCTCCATACATTTATCAATTTTTGCATCTCCGTCCGCTGTAAGCACTAGGTCATCAGCATATAATAAGCTATCCATTCTGATTGGCATCATATTTCTATATCCCACTGTAGTCTGTAGTTTGGACGTTCTTTGTCTCGTATTTTTGAGTAGTCTTTCCTTTACTAAAAATATACGGACTCAAACTGTCTTCCTGCTTTATTCTCTTTTGATTTTAAATCAAATCAAATCAAAATCAGTTTATTTGCCAATATCTACAAATTCATAATGTGACAGAAATTAAATTTGCTCGAAATACGACAAAAAGGATGGCACAGCGACTATAAATAGCCGATACCACAAGCCCTTCACTATTTGGGCATGTGTAGTGCCACCCAGTGGCGAACCTTAAAAATAAATAAAAAACTAATTGAAAAAATTCTAAAAATAAAAAAATCTAAAAAATAGCAGAGCGTAAAGAGGGATCGGCGAGCACGCAGCGAAACGGGTGGCGGAGACGCGGGGAGATGTATATGCATAAACAGAGTAAATTTTACATAATATGATATGGTGGGCAAGTGGTACCACCACTAAAAGGATCCCAAAAAATTATATACAAAATAGGTAAATATTACGTTAAATTAGAATTCTTTTGCTGGTTAATAAGTTGGTGTTTTACATAGGAAGAAAACTTGCCTGGTGATAATTGTTTAACCTCTTGTGACAAAGAATTCCACAAATGCACAGCAACAAAAATAAAGGACTTTTGAAAGGCTGCCTTCCTGTGTTGAGGAACTCTAAAAGAATTAATGTTTCTCGTATCGTGCGGATGCAGAAAAACACTAAATTGTTCTCTGAGGTATTGGGGTTGTCCAAATTTAAAAATCCGATAGACGAAATTATACAAATGACACTTTCTACGATTTTCCATATTTAAAATATAGCTGTTATTTAAATAGGGTGTGATTCGATTTCTGAATGGAATGTTAAAAGAAAAGCGCATACAAGAGTTTTGTATTTTCTGGATTAATCTAACATACTGGGCTGACAAAGAGTCGCCATACACAACATCAGCATAATCAAATAAAGATAAGATCAAGCTGTTGCATAAATAATATTTGATTTTTGATGGCAGAAGATTCCTTAGATTATACAGTTTTTTTGAACGAATATAAGCTGCCTTTAATTTAATATTAATATGTGATTGGAATGAAAGAGATTTGTCAAAAATTACTCCTAATACTTTGGCCTCATGAATTAAAGGCAAAAAAGTATTGTCAATTGAAGGTCTGAAGGTATCAAAAAGTATACCCTCTGCATTTTTATTACCGTTAAACAGCATGAAACAAGACTTCTGTGCATTAAGCTTAAGGCTATGATCATTACAAAAATTATATATGTTATTTAGGTCCCTATTAAAATATACTAAAGAAGTGCGTAACTTATTTAAAGGAAATGGCATATATACTTGAGAATCATCGGCATACTGTTGCATTTTGGAATATTCTATCGCCTTATCAATATCTGCCACATAAAGAGAAAACAATAGTGGACCCAAGATGGAGCCCTGAGGCACTCCTTTAGTAAGCGGTATGTAATTAGATTTAATGGATTTAAAATCTTTTCTAATTTCTACACAGTGTGATCTATTTTTTAGAAAATGTTCTATAAAAATAACTGACTGGTCTGACAAGCCAAAATAGTAAAGCTTTGCCAAGAGCAGATCATGATTTACGGTGTCGAACGCCTCACTAAAATCCAAAAGAGCTAAGCAGGTGGTTTCATTCTTATCTTCATTGAAACGAATATCGTTCGGTAAATTAACCCAGCTGGTAGTAGTACTAAAATAAGGTCGAAATCCCGACTGACAATTGGGTATTATTTGTTTACTATTTACATATAAAAACATTTGCTGATATACATGTCGCTCCAGAATTTTCGATAAAGCAGGGAGTATACTAATTGGACGTAGGTCCTTTGGTTCCATGTTTCTGATCTATTTCCATTTACTTGCATTTTTGCTGGTGTGCCTTCTTGTGTTGACTTTATGATTTGTATCAGTTTCTTAGGCGTATATATTAATATCAAACATTTTCTATCACTAGTCTTTGTACTGAGTCAAAAGCCACCTTTAGGTCTATAAATGCGAGTATAAGTTCTTCTTCCGTCTCTATTTTTCTTTCTATAAGTTGTCTTAATACAAACATATTATCTGAGGTTTGGCTCTTCTCCCTGAGAGCTTTTTGTTCATCTTCGAGTTTGTTTTCTACATTATTTTTTAGGTTGATTTTTATTATTTTTGTGTAGATGTTGTATACTACCGGTGATAGGCAAATCGGTCTATAATTATCGCACCGGATTTTGTCTCCTTTTTTGAATATAGGCATTAATATGTTGTTTTTCCACTCCTCAGGTATCTTATTCGTTTCCTACACCTCTGTCATTATTTTAAAATTAAAATAAAACTGATTAAGTGCAAGTTGGACCTGTACAATTAGGGTTCCGCATCGTGACTGCTTTTAAAATAAAATAAAAGCCTTACCTGGGCTAAGGTAATTAGGTCTCTGACATCTTAAGATCCAATATGCATTTTCACGTTTTTTCTGAGTTAATAATGTTATATAGCATCGTAGCTACCTAATAGCCAATAAATCAATCTAGCTCAGTCTAGAATTTAGTAGTAAAAGTGTAAAACAAATATTACCTAAATATTTGTTTAATTATTAATTAATTATAAACAAATAAAATAGCTCGATTACAGTAATGTATTTAAAAATATATTACAAAAGTCTCCACCATACGTCAAGAAACATAGATTTCATAGTTTTTTTTATACCAGATAAGTTACACAGGCCAGTAAAAAAATAGTTGTAAAATTTTTTTTAAACCAATACATCTAAGTGTTATGTATTTTTGGGTGCTGAAACCGTATCTGGTATCAGTTTTTTGTATCACTCATAGTTCTCTCACAATATGACATCGATTAAATTTCAAAACCAAATTCTCTTCCTGCTTGAAAAACTGAGCAAACTGTTGATCTCTTGTTCTATAATGGTAAATATATGTTCCAGATTCCAATAAATGTTTTTCTTTTAGCCTAGAACCAAGCAATTCAGCTTTTTCCTTAGTCAAACCCAAATCTCTCACTAAATCATTTAACTCAGTTTGTGTAAACAACAGTGGTTTTAGATTTTCTAGAAAACATTGAAACTCATCATCATCCGGTCGACTTTCATTAAATTCGGGACTGGACTGTAAAACGTCATCAGTAGAATGAGGTGGCTCAGGGACAGGAAGTCCCGGTCCATGTCCTACTGGCCGATTAGCTGAAGTAAAGTAAGGATAGAATTTCTTATTTTTGGAGTTATATCCAGAAACATCAACGCAGCCAAAAAAGGAATCATTTGAATCATTTTCTTGCTCTCTCCGTACCATGGGAATGCAAATCTAAAAGCTTTCTTTTCTTTCTTCTACCATTTCCTATGATCCTCGACACAAACATAACATACTTTGTGATGTGCTCAACATTTTTCTTGATTACCGATTTCTACACTAAAATATGCAAAGTATATTTTTTTACAAAGTCAGTAATGTTTCCTTGATGTTTTTTAACTGTAAACTCATCACATATATAACAAAAAGTGTTGGGAGAGTTTTTACAACCACGATTAGCCATACTTTGAGTGTGAATTAAAGCACATGGGTTAAACACTGCAATGCGAGGTTATATTAACTGGAAGAAAACAAACAGCTGTGACATTTATCGGAACTGCCAACCTAATAACATTTGATTTTACTGCCAACCTTATAAATTTCTGATTTTATTGCCAACCTAATAACATTCGAATGATAAAAAATAAACTTTTCACATTTTGAATATTAAAATGTGAAAAATTGGTGGGTGATATCTTTTTTTATTATTTTCGAACTCGGCACACCAAAAATCATAGAAATCAGGTAAAATTATTAAAAAGATTTTTTTATCGTTGGCCTGTGTTATCAAACGTAATGCACTCGTGATAATTTTCGCTCAATCAACAGTTTATGGAGAATATTCTAGAATTTTTTCAAAATTGTTTGATCAGTACTTTTCGATATAAGAAGGGCATTGATTTTTGGCAATTTTTTTTAAATAAAATAAAAGTGTGCGCAGGTATTACATCACATATATTTTTCAGCTCGTGTTTCAAGCTTTCATTTGACACCCCACTCGATAACTTGGTAAAAAAAACTCACTTCCGATTTCACCTCCAAAACTAACCCCTTGATTCAAAATTTAATTTTAAAAACTACACGACTCTGATTCGGCCATTAGTTCCTATATTTGTGTTTAATTTCAAGTTTCTATGTCAAATAGTTTTGGAGAAAATCCGATGTGACAGAAGGACAGGCTCCGAAGTGTTCCCATAAATATTCCATACGGAACACTAAAAAGCTTTTTTTAAATTCCATTAAGTCTTTTAAAACGTTTTTATTTTTTATTGGATTATATACTGTAATACTAAAGATACACAGGCGCGAAAAAACAAAAAAAACATTACATAATTTCCAGTAAATAGAATTGAATTTATAAGTGGTAAATTACTAGGGATTACTAGGGATTATTCATTATTCACAACTGTGGGTTATATTAAAATAACCTTAATAGAAATGACAAGAAAGTATTAAAAATTAGACAAAACATTTTTCAGACAAAGTTATGACAAAAAATATTCATTGTTATTATCTCGTACGGGAACCCTTTTGCCTGACATTAAAGCACTATACCTGCTGCCTACGCCGGAATGCCTGCATCCCTCTAAGACACAACAGCAGGAAATTTTGACATATATTCTTAGTGTCTTGTGGCAATAAATTAATCCCACCAAGGAAGCGCAGGATTCGCGAAAATTTGCAGGAGAAATTCGGTAACATTTATCATTTTGCCAGTGCTTGGTTTTGTTAGAAGTCTAGCTTAGAGAAAACAACACGTAATAATTAGTGCGATAGCATAAATTTACTATCCTGTCTTGGCTAAAAGAGTAGTTCTTATTTGCGCATAATGAGCTTATTTCTCTTTAAAAAATGCTACTCTTGAACTTCGGAACTTTGGTAGAAAAGTAGCAAAACAATATGTTTTCTTTATGGGCATAGTATATGTTCTGCAGGGAAATCCTGAAATCATTACAGGAGCCACAAATCTGTCGAAAAAGGAATTCACTTAGTCTTGAATCGGGCATGAACATGTTTCAAGCATAGCAAAGAGAGCTTCTCAAAGGCTGAAAATATTAATTTGAAATAGAAAGCTTTACGTTCCACAAAAACTATTAATCCTGTACAAAGGTCAAATTCTACCAACCTGCTCTTATGTTTAGAGATCTGCTCCCAAGCATACACTGCATTTGATGGATTTTATTCAGAATTGTGCCTAATTGGAGACCCAGAACTGACCAGCAACTTTTATTTCTTAGAACATCGTAGAACAGTTGGGCACTTGATTGATAAAATTCTACAAGTATTTTCACGGAAAATGTTCGATGGTTAAAGCCCGCTTAATTTCTCTCAAAGCATGCACGCTAGGAATACACACCGCATTAATACTTCACACACTTTTCAAGAACTTTTTTATATGGAGATCTTTATCCCATTAGAATGATTAGCTCAGGACTGTTTCCCTCCGAGTACAACTTACAACGATTAATGTGAATCGCTTTTTTCCGTACACGCGTTGCAATTGTAGCACTTTAAAGTTTTATCAGCAGCACGTGTTCTATGCGCATAAAAACCTTTGTATTACTTTGGTTTACAAACAATTATACATATAAATAGAAGTCTCCATTTTCAATTCCCTGTTCTTCAAATATTCCTTTTCGCATCATCGAAGTGGAAGAGGACAGGAACAGTTTAGCTTGGAATATCTGCATCATACAATTGTGATGAGACTAGCTGTAAAGAGTACGGATTCCCACCTGGCTAAGATCTGTAGCCACAAATGGAAAAGCTTGGGTACTTTTGTATTAAGGGCGGCAGAAGAACCTGGTAAAATTTAGTAATAGCAATAAGATGCTAATTAACATTGTAGATTTAGAACCGCATAGACCTAAGACACTCATTCAAACAGAAAAATAAAAATTTTATAAACAATATATAGAAAGGCTTTAACTGGCGGATTTTACAGAAATATTGAATTATTACATCTGTCGTAAAAACTCATTTAGTTTCCTAAAGTTGCAAAGTCTTAAGTCAGAGATTGAGGCACTTTTACTTGTTTGTTACTATGGTGTGATTAAAACCTTATGACACAGTAGTCAATTTACTGAGCTTGCAGACTTTAAGTATAAGGCATGCAGTAAGGAACAATGTCAAGTTACCATGAACTTCAAAACTAAAAGCTGTCCAGCCGACTTCTGTTATTGACAATGTCATATTTTGTATCGCCAATATCATCAAATAAACATTTTTATAATATAATTCAATGTAAAAATTTGGAAATAGAACCTTGGAATAGATAGAAAATATAACATTTTTGACAATTTGAAAACAATATTTAATTTCTGCTAATATAATCATAAACGTAAACGAATTTCCTGATCTCATACTATATAACATCATAATTTTAGTTAACTTACTGGTACTGGCAGTTAGGCTTTTATTTAATAAATCCAGCAGTAAGTGATCTGGTAGCAACATTAGATAAATTTGGCACGGATTACAAAAAAAAATTAACTTTGAGTGTGAGATAATTATTACGTAAAAAAGCTGGCAACCTACCTAAAGAACAAACTTGGAGTAATTAAAAAAAAGTTTCGTGAAATAAATGCTAGCAAGAGTGACAAAACAAGCGTCAGTAAGTTCGGTAATGATACAAGTTTGAGAATCACGCTTTTCTAACTTGCAATAAACTATGTTTATTTTCTGCCAGTGTCTTTTAGGAAAGTTACGGATTATCCACTACATAATGTTGTATTTTGGTGGCTGTAAGTATTAACTAAAATATTGAATGCAAAAAATAACAAAATGATATTTATATGGCGAAAGTTTCTTCGAGCAATACCATTTAATTTTACTTATTGGTATATTTTGTGACCTGACGACTGGGAGCAAGAGTATCATCATCTTATAAATACATTTTTTTCAAGTACATATTATATTTAATAGCATATATAAATAGAGTGGAAAATAAAAATAATTAGTGTGTAAATGTTTCAGATTTATGTAGAGTAACGTACAAATGGTTTTGTGTATAAACTGAAATGCAGTAATATTTTACTTGTTTTTTTTTCCAGGCTAATAAAACTACCATCAGGAATTTTTTTGAGAAGGCTGGCTAAAATGGACCGTTTGGGATTTTACTAGTTTTTAAAAATTTGATTTCTAATTGTTTTGAACTCTAATCGTCGACTATTCTTTTCACTATATAATAATGTGACGTTACCTGTGTCTATAAAATGGTTGTCCACTATACAATGCGGTTCTACCCGTATTCTTAATATTATTTAAAACTGAATGGCAATCTCATATAGTCTAGTTTTTAAATTTCTGTCGGTTTGTCGACCATAAATAGCTTCACAATCCTGACACTTAATTCTATATATATATATATATATATATATATATATATATATATATATATATATATATATATATATATATATATCTGATTTTTGTAGAATAGGGTACTTATCTTTGTTATTTACTATAACATATTACCTAAATTAAGTTTGTTACAAATTAATGTACTGATATCCTGATATTTGCACTTTTTGGCAATTTTGTTTGTGCAGATGCAGTCTAGTATATATAAATATGCCAATTCCTATGTACAGGGTGAATCAACGATAGAGTAAAGTACCATTATCTCATTTGTTTCGGGAATGACGAAAAAATGTTAAATACAATAGTTTTAAGGAATGTTAAAATGCACAGTTTAAAATTATTTTTGAGTATACAGGGTACTTCAAAAAAGTGGCCGATATAACGTTTGATTTTTTTGAATGGGACATTCTATTTTCTAATTTATTTTTAAATTCTACGTAAAATTTTATAACTTTTTTATTAATAGTGTTATGTACCTAAACCTAGTAGTTTTTCTAATATTTTAATTTTAAAAAAAAAATACTAGTTTTCAGTTTTGTAAACATTGCCAGTAGCGCCATTGTTTCTGTAAAGGAATTTGAGTTAGATGCTACAGGGTGTTCAAAATTAATTTATACATTGCGGAAGTTCAAAATCAAAATCATTAGTCGGTTAATGTATGGTGTGGAATATTAAATTTTGGAATTATTGGCCTATATTTTTTCCGCGAACCGCTTAACGGGCCTAGATATCTAAATTTTTTGCAAAACGAATTACTCCATCTTCTTGAAGAAGTTGATAACTTTGAAAGGGAACAAATGTGGGATTCAACAAGACGGAGAGTTTTGTAAAAGCTATCAGAAAAAATAATAATATACAAGGTGTGCCATTTAAAAAAATTTGAGATTTTTCAATACAATATAAATTTATTTTGAACACCCTGTAGCATATAACTCAAATTTCTTTACATATATCTTTTTTTTTTTTCATCTCTATAAAAACGCTCGTATTAATTATGAGTATTCCACCTTCGGAAACAATGGCGCTACTGGCAAAACTGAAAACTAGTATTTTTTTTTTAAAAAATTGAAATATTTGGAAAACTACTAGGTTTAGGTATATAACATTGTCAATAAAAAAGTTATAAAACTTTACGCGGAATTTAAAAATAAATTAAAAAATAGGATGTTCCATTTTAAAAAAACATATGATATATCGTCCACTCTTTTTCGAAGTACCGTGTAAACTCAAAAACAATTTTAAACTCTGCACCTTAAAATTTCGTAATTGACATTTTTTTTCGTCATTCCCGAAACAAATGAGATAATGAACTTTACTCTATCGTTGTCTCACCCTGTACATTCTTCTAACAATTAACAAAAAAAAGTATATCCACATACCGCATGATATAGAGCGTGATGCTTTATTATTAATAAGCTTTCCAATTTCCTCCGTTGTTAATAATTGCCTGGCATCTCCGAAGCATATCTTATAGCTTTTGAGAAACAATCAACTACCTATACTGGATGTTTGCCAGTCGGCTGTATGAGTCTAGTGGTGTTGGTAGCAAAGATATAAGTGAGTGCAGAACGTACACAAAAAGAAGCTTGATAACAGTTTCATATGTTATATTTTTTAGTACTGTGCTGGGTTACAAGTTTAATACATAAATAGTTAGAAACAAATGTGCGTCATATTTTATCTTAATTTCTTTATTTTATTGACTAATATAAACACAGCAATTCTCTTTATTTTAATAAAGAACCCTTTCTCTACGACATAAGAGCGCCATTTAGCAGAAGTAGGTTTATGTAAAAAGAAGCTGAAGTGGCGGTGCTAGAGAAATGGAATGTCCCGACATAACTCTGTCGGGTTTGGCAACGTTAACTTTTATACGAAACAACTGCCGCCTGGGTTTTGTAGAGTTAAATTCTACTTCGTTACTGTCACCGCTAGATAAAATTTCCTCCAGGTCTTTTTTAAGTTGATCGACTCTCTGCTGTCTGTCGATATTTGCATGTTAATGAAGAAATAGGCGTAATGTTATTTGCAAAGCTGTATATTGGATTCCTGGTCATTTCCAACAGATCGAATACTTATACCAACGTTGGTCTCAAAAACGGTCAGTCATCACTCCATTACTATTTAGAGCACTATCAATATGTGATAGCCATTCGATCTAACCTCCTCATTCCATGTTAATCTTTTACTTACACCATTTTAGCAATTTTCTTAGTAAAATGGAAGTAAAATTGCATTAAAATCCTTAATTTCCCCTTTATCATATCAATGTAGCTTTATAACGTTTTGGGCAAAGAAAAATTCGATCGTTAAATTTTTAGGATAACAGTGGTCATGATGGAACGTTGCACTTAAGACTCTTGCTGCCGTTAACCCAATTTCCTTTGAAGCTATGCTTCATTTAAGTTTAAGTTTTACCGTAATAAAGGAATAGTTTAGCTTTAAGAAGGCATTTATGATTGTAAATTTCATTTTTAATTCGATTTAAGTTTGCAATGTGGTTAACTTCGCTTGGGGAGCTTTTAAACCGAATAACCGCGGTAGTTTTAAATCCTTTATATTAAGGTCATTTTTTTTGGGACAACTTCTGATCCTGTATGGTTGCTTCCAAACAATAACTTTTAGAATGTAAGGATGTGCAAAATTAACAAGCACATGTGCTACAGGAAAATTCTACAGAAGCGACGAGCGTGAGGAAAAAGTAAGTGATTCAGGTTGGTCTTGAATTGTTGTACATTGTACCTGGCAGACAACACAGTTTTGTGCTTTAAAAGAGTTTTACGAGGAGTGACAAGCTGATCCTCATGCGGATGTACTTAGTGCGCCGTATGTTCCTAGCATGCACTGCTTTGGGGGCTCTATTGAACACTTTTCATGAAAGTACTTGCAGAATAGACTCAAGTCGCCAACCTTTCTTCAATGTTTCAAGAAATTAAGCTTGCTGGTAAGTTCTGAATCTTTACACAGCTCTCTTCTGCATAGAATTCAACTAATTCAGTGTAAGTTAGTGTGTATATGGGAGCATCGATGCAATCGATTGTCGAATTTGAACTTTATATAGAAATAAGCAGCATTCGACGAACAAATGAAAATAGTAACCTACAAAGGAATTCCTCTGAAACCAAGAAAGATGGTATTTGATCAATGCATTCTACCGGTCCTCACCTACGCGGCCCAGACATGGACATTGACTAAGAAGATGATGTAAGAAGATGATGATGTAGGTAAAACACAAAGAGCAATAGAATAGATGCTGAATATAAAGTTACAAGACAGAATCAGAAACGAAAGCATAAGACAAAAGACCAAAGTGATAAACGTAAGAGAATAGGTAGCAGGTTTGGAATGGAGATGGGCAGGTCACACAATGAGACAACAAGATGAGAGTTGGTATAAAAGAGCAGAAGAATAGAGGCCATGGGTTACGAAGGAGAGGCCTTTACCCGACACTGGAGGGAAAGAAGCTTATTAGATAGACAGAAATAACAGTTGTTACGGAGTATAAAGCTTTCCCTATTGAAATAATATTTGAGAAGCTCTTTTTGCTATGCTAGCAACATATTTACGCCAAGTCATATTTGCTCCCAAGTTAACGGCCAGCGAATTGAATGACGATGCTAGAGAAATGAATAGAGAAATGAAGTGTCTCGTCACGACTATGTAGTGTTCAGCAGCGTTAATTTTTTTACAAAAAAATTGCCTCCTGGATTTTTGTAGCGTTGAATTCTACTTGGGTACTGTCACCACCAGATATATTTTTTTCCAGCTTTCTGTTAAATTGAGCGACTTCAGCGGATATTTGCATGAGTAGCCAATGTTTGACTGTTTAAAGACAATGAAGACTTACGGAGTATGTTGCCTTGGAATACACTGGCGTTGATAGTAAAGGTATTAGAGAAAAATCCGTCGACTGAATCTCGTAAAGAACGCTCTCTCAAGAAACAGGAGAGCCATAAACAATACAATTCAGATATACCATAAAAGCGTAGCCCAGCCAACAATCCGTCATGCGAAACACGGTCAAATGCTTTAGATATATCAAAAGCAACCGCTCGAGGTTCTCCAAAATTTTCAGTTGCGTTGTTCCAAACATGTGTGACATAAGTTAGAAGATCTTTTGTTGATATTTGCTTGTGAAAGCCATGTTGATGACCTCTAATAATATTGAACCCTTTCAGATATTTTAGAAGAGGCTTGTTCTTAGCCTTTTCCATCACTTTCGATATTATTAAAAGCCGTGCGACTAGTTAGTAGTTGTTTGGCAAGGTCCCCTGGCCTTTTTTGGGTATCGCCTGTACTCCATCAGCGACAAAAGCTTTTTTGATGTGTAGCTTTTTTAAAATATGTTTTATTACACACTATTAAAATACGATAGTGGCATCCTTAACAGCGCATTGCGAAAAGTGGGTGGTGTTTTTTTCTCGAAAATCGACGGTAGAATGTAAAGCAAAGGGTTTCAGCTAAGAATTTGGCTTTCTTAAAAGGTGTTGTTGCAATGATATTATCTGGCCATGCAGGTAGAGATATAGTAGATTTAGTAAAACTTTGACTAATGGCCTAGCGACCGACCAAAAGAATATCGAATGGTTGAGGCAAACAAAAAATTTATTTTTAATTTTTTGATGGTATGCCTCCCTGGTTTCGTCGATAATTTCTTTAAATCTCTTCTGGGTGCCTACGAAGACGTTACAACTTTACAATTTTCATGCCATTATCTGTAGACAAGAAATTTAGAAGCAACAGCTTTTTTGAATTTTTGCCGTTAGAAGAATATTTCTTTGAAAAAGGAATGTAAGTTTCCATGCCAATCTAAATGGCATAGCAAACCTTCTTAGTAGTCGGATCTAAAACAAACGTCTAACCTAGGGAAAATTTGAAAATGTTAAATAAATTCTTTCCATTTAGCAGATAAACTGACAAGAGTTGTTTTGTCAAGCTGATGGCAACTTATATTGCTTGAAAGACTGTTAATTTTAAAATACGACTAAAAAAGAAGCTCTAGATTTCTACACGTATAATATTTTTATGAAAGTAACTTTTTTTAATAGATTTTTTTAAACTAGATTCTTTGTTATGAAAATAAGCAAAGATCAGACAGGCTCTAAAACAAAAAAAAAAAACTTTCACATATTGCATCTGAGACTTCTGCTCCTATTAACTCAAAATATACCGCTTTAATGCTTTAGTTCCAGTGAATTAAAGAAACAGTTCCCACACGTAGATTGAAAAGATTATGCATTAACTTCTTTGTTGTTTTATCAAGTTTTTAAATTTAGTAATCACAATGGATCATAGTGTGAAAGTTTTTCGTTGCTAAAAACACAAGTACTCACAATTTTAAGGTATTTGATACACTTTTTCAGTTTATGAAGTGTCCCGAGTTTCAAGCCCCCCTCGCCCGCCGTAACAAGAAGAATGTTATTCTAGGTTAAGTTTAAATTAGTCCTAATTTAAGTCATTGTTAAGTCCTAGTTTAAGTTAGCGTAAGTCTTAGTCTAAGGTAGTTTTAGTCTTAGTTCTAAGCCCTAGCATTAAGAATCTCATGTATATACCACATTTCCGAGGTTAAATTAGTATAGGATTCCTATTGTAAGAACTTAGGTTAAGATAGAATAAGTTTACATTTAGTAATAGAAATTATCTTTATACTTTCAAAATTATAAGAAAGAGGCTTTGCCTAGCTTAGAAATCAATAAAGACAGTGATATGAGTTTCAAAATTCACTTTTAGATGAACACAGATTTGTTTTTTTTTATTAGATTTATACTTGTAACTTACCATATTTATTCATGAAAAAAAGAACAGAAAAAATGTAATAACTCTCGTTGCTCTCTATCCAAATCCAAAACATATTTATGATATTAGGTTTTTAGTAATTTAAAAGGAAATGAATTACAAATGTTTTAAATAGGAAAAGAGAGAAAACTTTTACAAGAAGTTTAATATATGCAGCCCGTCTATACTCAACCACACAGAAAACTGGGACTAAAGCAAAACTCTACAACTGTTTGAGAAATTGGTATTGGACAAACATTTGTCTTGTGTAGCTTGAGGAAACTGATATTTTTCATAGCTTCGTGAAAATAAATTGAACAATTTTATGCTAGTGTAAGTTGGAAAGTGTTTTATCAATTTTTCACAATAGCGAATGCAAATATAAAATATGCAGTTCGGTTATTCAGTTATTTTACGTCCTTTAAAAATGATGTTCAATACATTTTAGAGTAAATGACTTATTTTAAATGAAATTTTCAAATTTCCAATATACCAAAGAAAACAAAAAGGGCAAACTTTATGCAAAGTTGGGTGGAAACAATTAAGAAAAATAAAAAATAATTAAGTAAACTGTTATGATGGAAATAACTGCGGGAAATTTGAGACATAACTGAGGTAATGCAAAACTCGCCCCAAACACCAACGGACGGTACTACCCAACGTGATCTAATTTTCTCTAAAAAGTATGTTATTCGAATTTGTGTACTTACGTTATTGGGCTTCAAGATCAAGACAGATGCGAATGAGGGGAAATAGGGGATTTACAATATTATATTCTAGTCTGCCCATATCTAATAAATATAAGGGAAATTTTTTTTAAGAACTTGAAGGAGTTAGTATGGTAAAACAACCCAATTAATCCAAATTATCTAATTGCACTTAATGATTCTAGAGTATATTATTTACTCTATGAATTTGTAATTCAATCAAAATTAAAACTTTAACGGAACTTTCACCCAGTTTACCTGGTCTTAAGCTAAATAACTAGTTAAAAAAAAAAAAAAAAATAATAATAAAAAAATAAAAAATAAAGAAAAGAGAGAGAGAGAGAGAAATAAAAAAGAGAAAAGGAAAGAAAAAATATATTCATATATAGAAAAGAGAAAAGAAAAGAAATGATAAAAATAAATAGTCAGAAAATAAAGTAGTTTTAAGACAAACTAAATGTAAATCTGTTTGTAAAAGAATAAAGAGAGATGCTGGTTAATTGGTATACACCAACGCTATGAAACACACACACACACACACACACACACACACACACACACACACACACACGCACACACGTGTACTTACGTAATACATTCTCTCACATATCCAAATACGTATTTTTTATACATCTTAATTTTTATGAAAGTGGGCGAAACTATTTAAGGTTTCCCTACTTAAATGTAATGGAATGCGATGAATCCTAGTTGAATCTTGTTAGGATAAGCCATTCTAGCCTAATGTGCATGCATATTCTGGGGGGATTAAATAAACTACGTCAGGGTTAATGCTCCTACATAGTCATTTCTAGGAGCCCAAACTAGCAGTGCAGATATCAAAGTATAAAAAGAGAAATTATGGCCTAGTTTGAGACGCAGAGTAGAAAAATTGTTTGTATTTTTATCTTACATGCTTATGATTTTTCGTTGCGTGACGAAGCCAATCAGAGAAACTATATAAAATATTCTGTGAAACGTATAGAAAGAGCAGAATTGGCAGCTAAAACATTTACTTTAGAAGTGTAATAAGAAACATTTTATTTATTTCTACGGTAGGAATTTTTTTACTCTTTTCATCATCAAATACACATTCAAGACAACTACATTAAGTATACACATTGTACTACTTAAAAGACATTTTATGAACAAAAACGAGTAAATGCGACAAAATAAAACCCGTAGCGTGTGAGAGAATTAGAAAAATCTGCATGGACCAGCCCAAACAGAGCAGACTGATAGCGGCCCTGACAGCACTTTCAATCTTGACAAATGGCCTCCAAGCTCTAGACTAATGTCCCCTTTTTCCAACGGTTAAAGGCCCTTTTATGTTCGAAGAAAAGTGTTCCATAATTTAAATTTAGAAACCTTTTGTGGATGTGGGTCACAAAAATAATTATTGTAAATCGTAAGTTACGTTACAGGCTTGCTTTAAATATATATATATATATATATATATATATATATATATATATATATATATATATATATATATATATACTAGTATATAGTATATATATATATATATATATATATATATATATATATATATATATATTGGGATCTTACCTGTGGGCGGAGCCTACTATGTTTATTATTAAGATGGCCGAAATATGGGTGCAAATTTAAATTTGTAACGTGTGAAGCATAAGGAGTGTGACAGTATTTTTCAAAAGTATTATTAACAATTGGCAATATTTTCAAATGGGCAGGTACAAATTCTGCCTAAAGGAATTTCACCCTGGGTGAAAAATAAAATCATTTCCTTGGGTGTGGAATAATCGATGATAAAACTATCGCGCTCAACCTAACGAAAATTCAAGCAACATGTATATCCACGGTCCAATTGCGAACAGTAGTGTTTGAGAAAAAATGCACATTTAACAGTAGAACAGGTGAGGTGAAAAATACAAACATATCCTTGCAACTCTTTTGTATTGTTACCGGTAAAATTCTAACCTATAAATGCCCAATATTTACATTTCAATTTTTGTATGAAAATAAATTTGTTACATTTTTTCCAACCGCCTTCTTAAAGATGGAGCATCTGAAATGCAAAGAATATATTTAATTGCAGAATATTTATACAAATTTTATTGAAATGAGGCAATGAGAAAAATTTTAACTGGTTTCAAATCAAATATCAGTTCACTTTGGAGGTTAATATTTATTAACTAATTATGAATGAACATAAAATAATTGTGGCCGTATTTTATCAAATTAAAATTTGATAAATGTTTTTGTTTAACACACGTAAACAAATTACAAAGAAAGAAGAAATGACCGCTCAAGAATAAATAACTTTACTTACCTAGGAGAATGTAGTTTCCTTTTTTAAAATGTTTAGAATAAACTTTAACATCAATTGAGATTTTTCGTTCAATTCAGAGAACTTTTTTTCACAATTTCAGTCTGTCCACTTTTTTCACTTGCCCAAAAGCATCAGTAATAATAAAAAAATCCATTTGTAGGTTACTTTCACAATTGTAAACACGGCATAAAAGTCTGCTCTTGATTTTCCGCGTAAAGCAAAAATTTCGTTGATCATTTTTAAGAAAATTTGTAATATTATAATTTACATAGACGGTTCTGAGAGATTTAAAAATGGACCTTTAGTTTAATTCCTGAAAGTCGAGATATCACATTGAATAGGTAAGATCCCTATATATATATATATATATATATATATATATATATATATATATATATATATATATATATATATATATATATATAAATTTGGAAGTAGACGTGACTGATTTGTGATACAGAAAACAGTAATTTAGTGAGGATGCAGTCAAAAACAGTTGGCCATTGAAACCTCTTGTTTAACTGTTAAGCTTTCGGATTTATTCAACCAGGAAATTGAAACATGGAATTTTATAAAAAATTACGGCGGAATAAATGCATTTTCCGGTAATATTTTCCCAGGACAACAGAGCACGTTATTTTAATTTTTAGGTTAGTGGAGATAAGCAATTGGCGGTTTTATAAGAGTAAGTAGTGATAGTTGTTCGGAAGGATAAATCAAATCGATATTCCGAAATAAAATTTCGGAATATGGTTTGTTACTTGATTGGTCACTACAACCGAATGTCGAGAATTTGCAAATGCAAAATGACCAACAAATAAAGATCCCATGAATGCTATATTCTCTGCCTTTTCCTCCTACGACTATAGTTTCTGAGCCTATAAACTTCATCAGGTTAGGCAACGATTTATCCTTCCTAACAATGTTAGGTTTATATAGTTTGAGCAGTTTTCGATGTTCGGAATTCTCAACAGATGGCGCAAGAGCATGTATCTTGCCCAACGAATAGTACCTCGTTTACATAAAGTACCTTGATTGCTATAAGCCAGCGAAAGTCATTCTAACTTGACTCTCCACGGTACTCTGGTCTTAATGATCGATACCGTTGCCTAAAGCCTACCTGATGAAGAGTATAGGCTCAGAAACTATAGTCGTAGGAGGAAAGGCATGGAATATAGCATTCATGGGATCCTTATTTATTGGTCATTTTGCATTTGCGACATTCTGTTGATAGTTGTGTTGCACAGTTGGTAGACATAAACTAAATTTGACCTTGAATTATAAAATTTTCTTATTGTCTACCGACTGTGCAACACGACTATCACTAGTTACTCTTATAAAACCCCCAACTGCTTATCTTCACCCACCTAAAATTTAAAACTACGTGCTCTGTTGTCCTGAGAAAATATTACCGGAAAATACATTTATTTCGCTGTAATTTTTTATAAAATTTATTGAATCAATGTCCTAGAATTATGTCAGCTTCCCCAGGATAATCTCAGGTTTGTAAATTTAACTTTCTTATAGTTGTTTTTGAAAACTAATTGTAAATGTTTTCTAGATGTTCTGAAGAAAGATTGAATAAATCCGAAAGCTTAACAATTAAACGAAAGGTTTTAATGGCCAACTGTTTTTACTGCATCCTCACTAAATTAGTGTTTTTTTAAATTTATCTCTTTTTTTTTTCAATTTAGATCCATCCATATACTAGAACGTGGCGGCACGTGACTGCGTGGCGAAGTAACTTGCGTGCAGTGCAGAAGGCCTCCGGTTCCAATCCCGACAGGTCGGTATACTTTATTTATTAATTTATTTAAGTATGTTTGACCTAATCGCGCACATAGGAAGTTGTTTTCAGAAATGCAATAACGTGCGTGGCAGCACTACCGCGTTGTCTATATGAGAAAGAGTAAAATTCCGACTCAGGGGGAGAGGTGAACAATAAAAAAAGATGAGTTCCTTTTTTTTGCGAAAATGGTTATCCCAGTTTTTCCTCTCTTGTCTTTGTTTGCCAGGAGCTTATCCTTAAGAGCCCTTTGTAGGCTGTGTTCTGACTCATAAACATATTGCACTGTCAAAAATTTCCTATTTCTAGAATTTAGTTGTATCTTATTAAAAGTATTGTAGGCCCCTATCTCCGAGGGGGTTGTAGAAATTGTTCAAGACAATTATGCTTAATATTGAACAAATTAAACTTTCTAAATTTACCATATTTCGACAACATTTACGTGTTTTTCTTTTATATAATTTTCAAATAACTACACAAGGAGATATTTAACTTACTTTTTAGCTTTCAAAAAGCTTTTATTTTCAAGAAACGTCAAGATTTTTAACGACTTTTGGAAAGTTACGCATGAAAGAGCGGAAGATAAATTTATTTAATACTTGTTTTATTAGAGATGTTTGCAACTTTACTTAACTTTTTTACCGCACTTTTTCTTTTATCTTACTGCGGGGCGTTTATTTCTTTCCAAACGTTTTATTTAAACATATTGTAGAAATACGGTAACATTTAAATACCTTTATAAACTTGTGTAACAAGTGGTACATTTCTCATAAAAAGTTTAATGTTAAAATATTTGAATTACAAGAGAACGAATTTAGAAATAAGAAAACACTGACAAGGAACAACTTATGGAGCAATGGATAACCTATAAAAGTAAAGACACAATACCCAAAAAATACTTTGCTACAGGGTAATGGCTAAAAATGAAGTGCATTAAATAACAGTTATCTCCACTACATCAAACAGTTTATTTTTGGACCTAACTTGGGTTTTGCGAACCATGTTAGCATCATCAAGATCGATGATGATGCTAATATGATTAGCGAACCGTGCGGTAATTGTAAAAATACGATAGAAATACGATAAACTACAGTATCTCATTCAACAAAAACGTATAACAACACAAAATAAGAAAGAAAAATAATTTTTTACTGATCACCAATTATTTAATCGATTTATTAACATTTCCAACACACCTTTTTTGGACAAGGAAAAAAATTTTCTAACAAAAGGTTTCAAACAAAATATTCAAACTAACTTCAATATCAAAGAATCGGAGACATTAGGTATTTATACTGAGATAGCCTTGAAAGATAGTCATAACAACATATCAAAATTTTAAACAGCCGAAATTATTAAAAAAGAATTCATATCTAATAATAACAACATCAACCAAGATTTAAGGACAATAAAAACCATTCAGAGTAAAGTAAAAAAAATGATGTAATCTTTACCAAAGCAGATAAAGGTAACACATTAATAGCAATAGACAAAATCGACTATATTAATTAAACGTTAGATTTTTTCCAGACAGGAAAGTACGAAATTTTATATAAAGATCCAACAAATATTTTCCAAAAAGAAGTAAAACAACAAATTGAACAGGCCAAAAGTATCATTCATGATAAAGATAAATTTAAATTGATAAATATGAATCCCCAAATACCGTAACTTTATTCACTCATAAAACTACACAAATTTGCCCACCCAATCAGACCAGTTGTTTCCTATATGACTGCTCCAGCATAAAAGACGTCATCGTTTTTAATTGATTTAATCAAATATCATACCAAATTTGAACCTAAATATAGTATCAAAAACTCATACGAACTAGTGAATAAAGTTAAGAATATAACAATACCAGATAATTCTAAATTAGTTTTTTAGATGTCAAAAACTTATTTCCAAGTGTTCCCTCAGACGAAATAATAATTTTAATAGAGAACCTATTAACAAAAAACAAAGTAAATGAAGTTATAAAAATGGACATAGGACTTGCCTAAGACAAAATTATTTTTCATTTAACAATAAATTCTACAATAGTAAGGAAGGGTTAATTATGGGGAGTCCATTAAATACATTACTTGCCGAAATTTTCATGGAAAGTATTGAAACAATGATATTTAAGAACCATAATAACAATAGTAATAATTGTCTATATATATATATATATATATATATATATATATATATATATATATATATATATATATATATATATATATATATATATCGATACATAGGCGATATAATTGTATGCTTTACAGGTACGGACAGACAATTAACTCACTTTTTACAGTACATTAATTCTTTACATAGAAATATCAGTTTTACAATGGAAGAAGAAGTCGAAGGGAAAATCAACTTCCTAGACTTAACAATCAGTAAAACTATGAAAAAAACATGAATTTGCAAAATATCACAAACCTTGTCATACAGATACCACAATTCACAATAGTTCTCACCATCCTAACCATCATAAACTCGCGGCTTATCATAGCTTTATAGATAGACTAACTAATATCCCCTTATCAGAGGACAATTTTACTAAAGAATTAAACTACATAAAACAAGTAGCCGTTAACAACGGTTATTCGGTTACTTTAATCGATAACATCGTTAGGAAGAAACTTAGAAACAAGGCAATCTCAGAAATATACCCACGTTTTAACGACAGAAAAACAACATTTAAATGCTTAACCCATTTCGGCAAACCAATAAAAAAACTGGGAAAGTTTTTAAACAAAAAAATATCAACATAGCTTACAAGAATAACAATGCTATAGGAAAATATCTCAAAAACTACAAACCACAAATCAATAAAGACAATAAATCAGGGGTTTATCAATTAACATGTGGGTCATGTCCTAAAACATACATAGGACAAACTGGACGTACATTTATACAAAGAATTACAGAACACGAAAAAAGTTTTATCTATAGAAAGTCTAATTCAACATATGCTAATCATCTTTTAACAGAGAATCACACATTTAACAAGAATTTCAAAATTTTACACACCCAACAAAAAGATTTGAAACTAAACCTGCAACAATGCAAATAAATCGATTAAGGACTACAGGTACGTTACTCAACGACCAGGTGGATTTAAGCAATTCACCATTATTGAATTTATTCTCCTAATTCCAAATCTGTGTAGGTGTTCCAATACTATCAATGTAATATAATTAGGTGTAATATTATAATTAAGAAATTATATAAAATTGTGAACATTAAACCTAACTTGACAGTGTAAAATGTAAATATGAAGAAGCTGCTTCGACAGCGAAACGCGAAACCAGTGGAAAATGACTAAAAACAGCATTTTATTATATATTTATAATGAAGTCAAGTAGAAGCTACAACCATCCAAAAATAAAGTATTCGGAATAGTGGTGATTTCCAACGTGGTAAAGAAGAGCACGGAGACTGAGATCCCGCAGAAAAAGCACGATGCTTTTTAAACCTGTGTGTGTCTATACATCCACATCTTAAAAGCATTAATCCTTTTGCTGGCTGCTTCAATCCAACTTTCTACCTCGTACAGTAGTACTGTGAATACGTAAAAATGAACGAAGGAGTGGAATTTTTGTCTCTAATTTGAGATGATGGCTTTTGAAAAGCGTCTTTGGTTTGTTGAAATCTGTTCTTGTTTTTTCTATACGAACTTTAATTTCTATAGTGTTTTACATTATCGAAAGCCTTTTGATAATCTACAAAACAGGCGCATATGTCGCAGTTCATATCGCGACATCATTGGACTAATACCTGAACGAAGAACAACACTTCTCGTGTACCAAGAGCATTTCTAAAACCGAACCGAGTTCTGAGTATATGTTTTTTACATGGACGGTAAATTCTGTTGCGGATAATTTTGAGAAATAGTTTCAGGAAGTGGAAGTGTAAATTTATGGTGCTGTAAGCATGACAAGTCTTTGCAGATGCTTTCTTTGGTGTTATTGAGGAATATCACCGGAGTCGTATGTTTCCTTAAGTAAAGATGTTAAAAATATAAGTCCGTTTAGATCTAAGAGTTCCAGTACTACCGTCTTCTCTTTTATTTGATTTGTTGCTTTTTCCACCCTCTATTGTGATTTCTGGGCTAGTATAACAAACTCTTTTTTCAATAAATCATTTGATTCATCATTAAAAGTTTTCTTTATATAATCCCCCAGAGCTTTTAATCTCTCTGATTTATCTATTATAGGCGGGGTCGGTGCTTCATGTGACCAATGACGCAGTACTGCAATGCATAAGGTGTGTCTCAAAAACACTGACCAAAATCAGAGAAAGAAAATTGACCAATTTTGGCAGCATCATGCATGATTTTAGTTAATCTTACAAGCTAAAAATAAATGGGAGAAGAAGACCGAGATGGCCAAGATAAAGGTTTAAAAACCTCTGGAACTGTAAGTCTCGTAGATTTCTTCCTAAATTATATTAGATAGACTAACGTGATCGCCCTTCACATAACACAGGCATTTTCAAAAGAGTTCCTTCTTACATTTATCGGTTCAGTTATTGTTTTCGTAAAACTCTTACACATAACAGGCAAGCTCCGGTACGGAAAAAGGCTCCACAACTAAATTTTCAAAGATCGGAGGTGAGTTTAATGGCTCCACCTTCGATCCTCTCGTAGTGTTCTCACAAGAGCCTAATAAAGTGAAGCATATTTATAAACATACGTTATAATTAGCCAATCAAAAAAGACAAAATTAATTTTAACAGGTTTAGTACCTGTTAAAATAAATTTTACTGTTAAATGTGCTAAGATATAAACAGAAATGTTAAGACAACATGGTAATTTTACTAGAATATCATTATAAAATACCTTTTTATAGCCCCGAAAATGGCCCTATATCAAACAAAGTATGTATGTAAATGCAGGTGTTCTTACAGCCACAGAGATATTATAACTCCGTGCAGCCACGGAGTAGCTTAGAGGCATTAGCTCACCGCCAGAGGTGAAAATTAATGTTTTATAATCGAAACTACTGTCTTAGGCAGCGGAGTTCATTATCTATAATTTATGACTTTGTTAGAAATACGGTTTTGTTTCTCATCGCAAGAGCACGAGGATTATCTTTAGTTCTGTGTGTCTCCTGCAGTTCTGCCATTTTTGGTCGTTTCTAAATGTCTTTGTTTCCTTATTATACAGTAAACGTTTAATTTTTCAAATTACTGTCATAAAAACTATGAGAAATTTTCTGGTAGGTTTAACATTTGGGAGCAAATTCTGAAAGTATTCATAAGTAAAGTATTTTTCAAAATCTAAGAAAGTGATTTGGCAAATTGAAGCAATAATAACATTAAACGACCATTAGGATCTTCGCACGTACCTGGCTGTAACAGGGTCGTAATTGATATATATATATATATATATATATATATATATATATATATATATATATATATATATATATATATATATATATACGAGTATATATATAAACTCCTGAATAAAATTAACGCAACAATCTGAAAAATTAATTTATCTTTTTCTTATGTCAGTTTTAAAGTTTATCGAGTATTTGAATAGTAGGCTATGCATATTTTATTTCATTGTTCATGACAGAAATCAAAACAATTCGTTTAGATTTACAGTTTTAAAGAATTTTTTAGAAAATAAACAATTTTCTGTAATAATGCGATAGATTTTCTTTAAAAGTAAGCTTATAAATTGTTCCCTTTTTCAAAGTAATACGTTTTTGTGGTAGACTGTTTTATTTTTGACCCCGAAGAATTAGAAAAATGAATCGAACAAGGAATTTAACTGAACATGAGGTAGTGCGAGCCTCAGTTTTATTGGACGAGGGATATTCTCAGAGTTATGTTGCCAATTTTTTAGGCAAACACCGTTCCACAATAAGTCGTATGATAAGACACTTGAATGAAGTAGGAAATTATTCTAGAAGGCTAGGGCAAGGGCGAAAACGATGCACTAGCGACCTAGATGAACGTTTTATAAGACAATATGCTTTAAGAAACAGGACTGTCACTAGTTCTATAATAAGAAACGAACTCGAAGCTGTTCGCACACAATTTCTTCTAAAACAGTTAGAAGACGGTTAAATGAAGCTGGATTAAACAGTACCACCAGCCACTGCGCCCTTGCTTACTAGAGAGAACAGAGTTGCCAGGTTACGTTTTGCTTGAAATCACGAAAACTGGTCTGTGGATGATTGGAAACAAGTTTTCTTTACAGATAAAACTAGGGTTAGTCTAAAACATCCAGATGGTCGTGAGCGAGTATGGCGAAGACCAGGAGAGAGGTTTGCTCCTTGCAATATCTCTGCAAGAATTCCATTCGGCGGTAGCTCTGTTATATTCTGGGGTGACATCTGCTTTGATGCTCGCACAGAGTTAGTTCCTGTCCGTACGAGATCCATGAATACTAACTACTATCTTGAGAATATTGTAATAGAACATGTGATGCCTTTCGGTCATTTTGTGGGGCCCAATTTCCTGTTTATGCAAGACAACGCTCGACCTCACGTGGCTAGGGAGGTACCCGATTATCCTAATCAAGTTGATATACCGATTATGCAATGGCCACCAAAAAGCCCGGATCTGAATCCGATAGAACATGTATGGGATCACCTTAAGAAAAATGTGAAACGGCATATACCTGCACCTAGAAACCTGAGGGAACTTGAAAATGCAGTTATCACAGAATGGGAGCAAATTCCTCAAGATTTTAATCCAAAATTTAATTAGAGGCATGCCAAGGCGCATAAACGCTGTCATCCAAAGTAGAGGAGGCAACACACGCTACTAGTGTCCCAGTTACACCATTAATTTTGCTACTAGTGTCCCAGTTTATTTTTTAGTGCTCCGTACGGAACACTTCGGTGTCTGTCTGTCTGTCTGTCTGTCTGTCTGTCTGTCTGTCTGTCTGTCTGTCTGTTTGTCTGTCTGTCTGTCACACCCGATTTTCTCCGAAACTATTTGACATAGAAAGGTGAAATTTGGTAATTATATAGGAATTGATGGCCTCATCAGAGGCATGTAGTTTTGAGAGTTAAATTTTGACTTAAGGGGTTAGTTTTGGGGGGTGAAGTCAGAAGTGAGAAAAAAAATTTTTTACTAGGTCATCGAGTGTGGTGTCAAATGAAAGCTTGTGAAACCACGAGTAAAAAATATATATATAATATTATACTTGCGCGCACTTTTCTTTATATTATTTTTAAAAAATTCGCGAAAAATCGCTGTCCCGGGCCTTATCTCGAAAAGTACTTATCAAAAAATTTCGAAAAAATTCTGGAATATTCTCCACGGGGTGTAGATTGAACGAAAATTATCACGAGTGCATTACCTTTAATAATTTGTATGGTATATAAAAAAAAACAAAAATTTCAAGGTCATCGGATTTCAATAAAGATTGGAAACAACCTTTGTTGAAAACTCATTTGGGGTGTGTTTTGTGAAGTCACTGATCATTTTATACCACCCTAACAAAAATTTTTATTTTAAAAACAATCAATGTACGGAACACTAATTGTGCAAGTTCAACTTGCACTTGACCGGTTTTTTTTTATTATTACATAATTTCAACGATTTTGTTATTAGGTCTTAAGAATAATTTTAATTGGAATCTTATAGAGAAATTTGGTAGCTAATTCACTTTTAAAGTATCCGAATAAGTTTTTTCTGACTTTTAGTGTAACCAATATGCATAAAAAATTATTAAAATTACTTCATTATAGAGATTTGTATGATTTAATATATTGTTGCGTTAATCTTGTCCAGGAGTGTATATATATATATATATATATATATATATATATATATATATATATATATATATATATATATATATATATACCTCCCTTTCAATCTAACATTTTATTGGCTACTTCGTGTTTATAAATATAAAGAATATTCTTCATTTTACCTGCAGTATTATACTGAAATAGTGTTTATTATAAAATTCAATAGTGTCTTAAAATGTCGGAAGCCCTTTCCATCAGAAGCGGCAAATGTTGCTTGTTGAGGCAAAAGTGAAAATTAAAAGTGTTTATTTAAAGTTAGTGGAGCGAGGCCACGAAAAATACCTTTCATTGATTGAGATATCAGCTTTAACAAGCATCCCTGAAAGTACAGTTTGGAAAATTGTAAATAATTCGATAGCGCCTAAAAAAATACGAAAAAACAAAGGTGTGTCGAAATGTATTAATTTCTGTCAAGAAGACTTAATCCGTCGCAAAATTTATGAGATGTTTGCAGAACAAAAAGTTCCTACGTTATTGTCACTTTTACAGAGGCTGTCCGAGGATAGTTATGACATAAAATGTTCCACTACAACTTTATGGCGTATTCTACGTTGTTTGGGGGTTTTGTTCAAAAAAATAGACAAAAGGCAAGTTATAATGAAATCACGGCATTTACAACAACTCAGAATGGAGTATGTTGAAAAAATAAATACAGCTAGATCGGAAAATCGAACGATAATCTACTTAGATGAGACTTGGTATGACGCCCATGATACACCCAGTAAAGGATGAATTGATAAATCCAATAAATGCCACACCAAAGCTCCATCAAATAAAGGTAAAAGAATAACTATTTTACATGCGGGATCAGAAAAAGGCCGGATACCAGAATGTCTATTTCTAGCAGCCAAGAATATCAATATTCAGATTCCAGTTTGGATTATCATTGTGATACAACCGCTGAAGTTTTTGAAAATTGGCTTCAAAACAAATTAATGCCGAATATACCACCGAATAGCTGTATTGTGGATAATGCATCCTATTATAGTCGCCAAATGAATAAGGTACCAAGGTCCACCAGTAGAAAAAGGGAAACGAACGTGACATATATTTCCATGATAGTTATACAGTTACACAATTGTTAGAAGTTTTAAAAAGTTACAATTTTTCGAAGGAATATGTTTGTGATAAAGTTGCAAAGGAAGTAGGGCACGAAATAATTCGGTTTCCACCATATTATTGTACCTTTAATGCTATCTAGTTGATATCGCTTAAAATAAAGTCTAATATACGTGCTCACAATAATACACCCACTTTAAACAGTAGTGTAATTGAGTTGATAAAGACAAAAGTGAAAAATGTAACCGTTGAAAACTATATTCAACACGTCAAAAAAATTGAAAACTCATATAGATGTATGTACATAAATATAAATAGTTTAGAACCTGTAAAAAACTTATTATTGATTTGCAAGAGAGTAGTGATAGTGAAATTGAACTATATATTAATTAATAACCAAAATTGTAACTAATATACGCGAGGACACTATACACTGTTTTAATATATTTGTGTAATTACTATATTGTGTATTATTCAGTACATAAAACATTAAAATTCAACTGCCTTATCACAATAAAATTTTAAACCCAACAATTATAAATACAATCAGGTATTGTGCGGCCCTGCACGATGCCTTGGTATAGGTAGCTAAGTCACTTTCTTAGATCGTGAAAAATACTATACATTATATTTGGTTTCTCTTGTTGGCAAAGTATAACACAAGAGTTACAAATACCATGTAATAAAAAAGAGCACCCATATTAAAGAAAATCCTTCTAAAGAGTAAGATTTAAAGTAGGTAAGGTAACAATATCTTCTTTTAATCTTAAAAAATAAAATAAATCTTAATTTAATCTTTTAAACTTATCAAATAAAATATAATTAGTCACTCTAAACAGAGAACGCAATAAATGTAGGTAAAATTTAAATAATTCTTAACACACAAAATACACTTACTGCAAGACGAAACGATAAGAGACCTATATAGACGACGATTAGATCAAAAATTAAATGAATTTAACTACGACAACCTCCAACTGATGTATGACCACATAAAAGAATGCATCAAACAGGCGTCCCTAGAAGCATTAGGTAAAGAAGACAACGAGAATGAGAAACATAAAATTAGAATCTGTGAAAAAACCAAAGAATCTATAAAGGAGAAAAAAAGACTATACGAAAAATGGCTGAATACAAAATCAGAAGTACATCCCAGAAAGCGAGTGGGAAGAATATTATAAGAAGCTGCTAACAGAAGATAGACAAGAATTCCAAGAAGAGAACCCTGATGAAGAACAGAATAAGGAAATAAAAGAGATAGAACTAAGCTATGAAGAAGTAAAGAAGACAATAAAAACACTCAAAAATAATAAATCTGAAGGGCCTGGGGGTGTGGTAAATGAAATGATTAAGTACGGGTCTAATAAATTACATCGAATGCTGAGAAAACATGTTCCACAGAGCGATAAATGGAGAAAAAATACCAGAGGAATGGTCAAAAGCTCATATAGTATCCATATTTAAAAGGGAGACCGCAGAAAATGCACAAACTATAGAGGCCTAAGCATAATATCGAGTATGGGACGTTTGTACAGAAAAAATTATTAAAAATATCATAGAGGAAAATATAAAAGGAAAAATTGGAGAAGACCAAGCAGGCTTTACGGCCGGAAAATCATGTATAGACCACATATACACTATAAAACAAACAATGAAAAAAAAAAACTGGCAAAGAATAGAGAAGTTCATCTAGCCTTCACAGACATAAAAAAGGCCTATGACTCAGTACCAAGACAAAGGTTATGGAACGCAATGAAAGAAATAGGCATTGACAAAGAACTAATATACGCAGTAAAAGCTCTCTACGAACACAACACAGTGAACATAAAAATAGGACATAAAATAGGGAAGAGACTCCAAACATCAAAAGGCCTATTACAAGGATGCTCTACATCCCCAACACTATTCAAAATATACCTCGAACAAATATTAAAAAAATGGAAGCAAAAATGTAGTGGAATGGGCGTCCCAGTACGAGAAGAATACTTATATACTCTAAGTTTCGCAGACGACCAAGTAATCATAGCGCAAGATGAGGAAGACCTCAGTTATATGGTAAGAAAACTGAAAGAAGAATATACTAAAGCAGGATTAGCAATAAACTTTGATAAAACGGAATATCTAACAACAAAGGAGGGAAACGTGGAGAATCTAGAAGTAGATAACGAAACAATAATCAAAGGAACCGATAGATTTAAATATCTAGGAACCATCATTTCAAAAAACGCAACATCAGAAGAAGAGATTAAAGCTAGATTAGGACAAACGCGAACATGCATAAGACAATCAAATTCGATCCTGTGGGACAAGCACATTACAAAGAGAAACAAAACACGCATATACAAATCAATAATACAAAGCATAATGAAATACGGGTCAGAAATATGGACGATCAACAAAAGAAATAAATCTAAAATTAACGCGGTAGAGATGGAGTATTGCAGAAGATGTTGTAGAGTGACACGTATGGAGAGAATAACCAATGAAGAAATAAGAAACAGAATGAACATAAAAGAGAACGCAATAAATACCATTGAAGAAAAACGATTAAAATGGTATGGACACATAAGACGAAGCGAAGATAATAGGTGGATAAAGAAAATAACGTGGAGCCCTATAGGGAGAAGAAAAAGAGGAAGATCCAGACGATCGTTGAGAGACGATGTGGACGAGACTATGGAGGACAGGGGTCTAACAGATGGAGACTGGGAAGATAGAAACGGATGGAATCAAAGGCTGAGAGAAGGAAGACAGCGTCAGCTGTAGAAAATCCTTGTTACATATATAACACACAAAATATAGTAACATACAAAACTAAGCACAACTTTAAAGTAGACTCAAGTCGCACTCGTTAATTTTTTAAGCGGCCTTATATGTACTTGTAATGTCCTATATATTTGCTAATGTAATATTAATCTTACAGTTAATCTATATGAGAGTGTGAATTGAAAAGTCTTGTAAAAACAAGGTAAATAATAATTTTTTGTAAAAACGAAAATGTATTTCTCAACATAATTTCCATTGAGCTCAATACACTTTTTTCAGCGAGATTCCAATTTTTTTTCCCTCCGAAAACGAAATATTTCCAGCTGTGGATAATGCTCCTTTACAGCAGAGATAACCTCACCATTTGACGAAAATTTCTTCCTCTCAAGCCAAGCAACGGTCATTGTCTTATCCCTTTCTTTCTTCATAAAAGTTGATCATGATGATACCCAAAAAACAGTTATCATCGCTTTTTCGCCGATAATATTGTTTTCCCTTTTTTTCAGTCTACTTTTACCTACAATAACCCACTGTTTTCTCTACCGTCTTGTCTTCGGAGTGGTGGATCCATATTTCGTTTACAGTCACAAAACGACACAAAAGTCCTTCAGATTACACTGCAACTCTTCCAAACACAATTTTGAAATGAATTTAGTTGTGCATTTTTGTCTGAAGTCAATATAAACGGTAACTATTGCGCACTCATCTTAAGAAGTTCATGCAGGATCACGACACTATGGATTTTATCGACCATTTCTTCAGAGAAAACCTGAATCGGACGTCCTGAACGTGCAGTATTTGCAGTGCTCGTACGACCACGTTTAAATTTATTTATCTACTAATGATTTTGAATGCTGGTACAGAGTCTTGCCTGAAACTTTGAACACAACCGTTGCAAGAATCACGCTTAGCAACAGTCATGCCGCTTAACAAAATTTCCAAGTTCAATGATTAATAGATGTCACGCCCTGGCAGTCTAAAACTTTAAACGCCATACTTTCGGTGCAAGAAACAAAAACCACGATTTTCGTTCTCCAAAGCTGATATACATCTTTTATTATACTCAAATATATATATATATATATATATATATATATATATATATATATATATATATATATATATATATATATATATATATATCTTATCTCATCTCATAAGTCTTCCGAAGTCCATTCCTAAACATAGGCCTCCCTCATTGATCGGCCATTTCTCTCGGTATTGGGCTATTCTATACCTCATTAATCCCGCTTATTTCTTGATATCGTCTGTCCATCGGGTGAGTGGTCGTCCCCTGGATCTTCTTCCGAGATATGGCCTCCATTTTAAAATAGTGTGTGGCCATCTTCTCTCTTGATCACTACTTATATGTCCCGCGTAATTCCATTTCAGTTCCGCCACAGCTTCTGCTACATCTCTGCATTTTGTCACTGCTCGGATTCAGTCATTTCTCTTTCGGTTCCTCATTGATATTCCCAGCATCTGCCTCTCCATTGCTCTTTTTGTAACGCTAAGTTTGGTCATAGATTTTTTCTGAGAGTCAATGTCTGAGCCCCATATGTCAAAAATTTTTGACCGTATACTCATTGGTTTATTTTTGTTCCTGAGTGTGTCTCCGAATCTACCAAATGCACCCCAGGCGAGTCCCCTTCGTCTGTTGATTTCAAGTGTTTAGTTCTATTTGCCTAATGCAATTGTGTGCCCCAGATATACATAACTTCCACATTATTAAGTATTTAGTTATTTATTTCGATCAACGAATCCATGTTGCACATTACTTTGATCTTGGAGATGTTCATGTTGAGGCTTATTTTCGAACATTCGATGTCTAGTTTCTATCAGCATCTGTTGGAGGTCTTCAGTGTTTTCAGCTATGATAATGATATAATCGGCATAACTCAGGTGATTCAGCCGTTTTCCATTTATTAGGATACCTCTATCATGCCAATCTAACTTTTTGAATGCATCTTCAAGAGGCAACGTAAACATCTTTGGTGACAATACATCTCCCTGTTTTATCCCTATTTTTATTCTAATCGGTCTGGTTTTTTCATTAATTAATATAAACAGTTGAAGTGGCGTTATTATATATATACTTTAACAGTTTCACATCGAAGCCGCCATTTTGAATTTTGGATTGATAATAACCTGTATAAGTAATGAGTGATTAACACTCAACATTGGAGGCCAATATAATCAGGTTAAGTGTCAAAAACTCTAGTCAGAGTCTTGATTCTTTTAATTTTTCGACGATTTTGAGGTTTCAGCCGCCATCTTGGATTCGCCATGTTGGATTTCGCGAACCTACCTATCCAACATTTTAGGGCTGTCAATTACAAACAAGTTGCACCCAAAACCAATAGAATCGGCCGTAAATTTTTTTTTTTTGCTAATTTTTTTACTCCAAAATCTTGATTTTTCTCTGATTTCTGTCCACTATATTGTGCCGCCATTTTGAAATTTTCCAAAAGGCCACACTAGCCCATAAAGCGGGATCAATAACGAACATTTTAAGCCCAAGATCACTAAAATTCATCAACATGAATTTTGGGCAGAGCCTTGTTCCGTTTGACAAAGAACGTCCCATATATACTCGTATATATATATATATATATATATATATATATATATATATATATATATATATATATATATATACATATATATATATATATATATATATATATATATATATATATATATATATATATATATATATATATATATCGTATACTCAATTTACCTGTAACATTCCTAATGTAAATTAAATCGAATTCGAAATATACTCATTGAATTGAGAAAAATCCCAAACCCAAATATTTTTCACAAAATTGGACCGTTTGAAAAGCTCAAAATGTATTTACTTCGCTTTGAAGTTTCATAAAAATTCTCCTACAAAGGTAAAAAGAATCCTCGGGAGATTTTTCTTATAAACAAATAGAGAAGGGATCGGTCTGCAAACAAATTTTTCATTTTCCTAAAATGTAGAAACGTTAACAGGAGAAAATAAATTTAAATGAATACAACCAAAGGTCTACAATTACCTCAAATTTAATACGCCTTATTTCAATAAATCAAAAATTAGCCGAAAGACTATATTTTTTTATCTTTTAGAGCAGGAAACTACTAAAATATTACAACAATAATTCTGAATACGTACACGAGAATAAGCAAAATAATAATGACAAACGCAAAGATTCATAAATTTTGACACTTATTCCTTCTATTCGGGAGTACTCAAATTATACCCGATCCCAATTTTCGGCAAGTTTCTGTATGTTCGCGAATCAGCGAGAATCCTGTTTATAGGAATTTATTGAGCGTGTGAAATTTGAAATGGACCTGTCATTTACAGGCGCCTCCATTCACTTGTCTAATGAGAGAGCCTGTTGTTTGCCTGACGTATTAAAACGAACAAAAAAATTGGCTGTTAAGGCAAAAATACTTTCATGTAGTAAGGCTTGCTTGCATTACTGACCTATTTTTAAATTTGTAGCATACATTTCTGCATGCATTATATATATGTATAGTGCATATAGAATGATGGATGTTCGTCATTTTAATAACATAGAATTAAATTGAGCATTTTTAACCAAGCTATTAAATACAAATGACTATGTACATGAGCTTCGGCACTGGGTATAACTAACTGGCCAAATTTGCTGTTTTTTGTTTAATATGTAAAAAAAATCGATTATTTTTTCATGGTATTTGTCCAATTGTGTTCTTTTTTATCTTCATTATTTTTTCTTCCTTTTTTCCAATTCCTATCTATATAATTAAACGGTTATAGTAACACAAATGGAGGAAACATATATCTTATATATATTACAAAAAAAAAATGTTCTTGATAAAAAGTTCTGCATCACATGGAAATCCATAAAATGCATTTTAGCACCTGAACATGTACGAGTATAATGATCATTTTCGGCTACTCACATGTAATGTTGGGGTCGAACTTGCAACTCACAGAAAAATAAAAAGTTAGAGAAAAGTTCCAACTATCTATTTTGAGCGTAATAGTAGCCATCTAGGAGCCACCTGAGTTACTCATATAGGAGATGTTCGATATGTATCGATACTTAGGAATATCGATGTAAGGCGTATTGACATTCTTATTATCGATTACTTTTCAAAAAAATATTTAAAAAATCATCAAAACTACACATCATAATGAAAACAAATTTTATTTGTCAGATTCTAGAAAAACTATAAAAGTTAGTGCACCGTGAACAATTTTAATAGCACTGATAAAACTAATACGTAATAAATGAAGTAGGGCATAAGACAAACAGCAACAGAAACACTTTTTGGTTACAAGAAAATCAAATTGCTCCTTACAGAAACTTGAACAAGAAAAACTTTTTAGAAATTAATAAAGGTTTTTTCAGTATGACATATCTATATCTCGGATGATCATTGCTTCCTAATTTTCAGGCCTGAATACTAAATTATTTGACTAATACGAAAATAAAATTTAAAAAAATACTTGATAACATATTTATTAAAATCAAAAAATTACGTATATATATAGTGTATATATATATATATATATATATATATATATATATATATATATATATATATATATATATGTATATATATATATATATATATATATATATATATATATATATATATATATATATATATATATATATCAAAAGTTGAAAATGTTTCATGGTATCCAGGGAAAATAAAAAGAATGATTCATAATGAAGATTAAAAGTGTGTTTAAATATAGAGCAAAATATTAATTGAAAATGTTAATAGGAACTAAAAAATTATACTCACGTTTAGATTTGTGGCCTTCCTAATTAAAAATTCAAAAAAACTCCAGTAAACACGTCAGTTGTTGTCAGATTATTTATTGAATAAAGAAAGACGAAATTAATTAAAAAAAACTGGTCAAGTGCAAGTTGAACTTGCACAATTAGTGTTCCGTACGTTGATTGTTTTTAAAATAAAAAATTTTGTTAGGGTGGTATAAAATGATCAGTGACTTCACAAAACACACCTCAAAGGAGTTTTCAACAAAGGTTGTTTCCAATCTTTACTGAAAACTGGTGACCTTGAAATTTTGTTTTTTTTTTATATACCAAATAAATTATTAAAGGTAATGCACTCGTGATAATTTTCGTTCAATCTATACCCCGTGGAGAATATTCAAGAATTTTTTCAAAATTTTTTTGATCAGTACTTTTCGAGATAAGGTAGGGGACAGTGATTTTTTAAAAGTAATACGAAGAAAAGTGTGCGCAAGTATTACATTATATACGAGTATATATATATATATATATATATATATATATATATATATATATATATATATTATATATATATATATATATATATGTATATATATATATATATATATATATATATATATATATATATATATATATATATATATATATATATATATGTATATATATATATATATATATATATATATATATATATATATATATATATATATATATGTATATATATATATATATATATATATATATATATATATATATATATATATATGTATATATATATATATATATATATATATATATATATATATATATATATATATATGTATATATATATATATATTTACTCGTGTTTTCACAAGCTTTCATTGGACATCACACTCGATGACCTAGTAAAAAAAAATGTTTTTCACTTCCGATTTTACCCCTCAAAACTAACCCCTTAAGTCAAAATTTATGTTACGGTGGTATAAAATGATCAGTGACTTCACAAAACACACCCCAAATACGTTTTTAACAAAGTTTGTTTCCAATCTTTACTGAAATCTGATGACCTTGAAATTTTTGTTTTTTTTATATACCATATAAATTATTAAAGGTAATGCACTTGTGATAATTTTCGTTCAATCTACACCCCGTGAAGAATATTCCAGAATTTTTTCGAAATTTTTTGAAAAGTACTTTTCGAGATAAGGCCCGGGACAGCGATTTTTCGCGAATTTTTAAAAATAATACAAAG
>CM032452.1:89652351-89832351 GCA_019049505.1 Pachyrhynchus sulphureomaculatus | reverse complement strand
ACAGGTGATTGTTCTTCAAGGAAAATTTTTTATTACAACTCTAATTACGACAGGAGTTATAGCTTCACATATCCCTCTAATGACTCTCTCAAGATGCTCAACATCTTGAAATGGCCTTTTAAGATAAACCTTTTCCTTTAAGTAGCTCCATAAAAAAGTCTAGAGGGGTGATGTCCGGAGACCCTGGGGGCCAAGTAAACTGCACATACCTCCATATTACTCTACCATTGAAAATGTGGAGGAGATAATCTCAAATAGTTCTCGTACTTTGACATGAAGCACCATTATGTTGGTACCATGGTACCGGTCTTTTAATTATTGGTAGGCGATTAAGAAACTCAGCGAACCCATTATTTAAAAATTCTAGGTAATGTTCAGCTTTCATATTATTTCGAAAAAAGAATGGTCCAACTATTCTGTCTTTAAAAATTCCATACTTTACATTGGTTTTAAGCAAGTATTGTTCTTGAGTTTGGATATTGAAGTTAGGATTAACATCGCTCCACCAGCGATTGTTTTGACAACTTATGTCCCATTAGATGTAAATGTCGCTTCGTCAGAGAAAAATATGTATCTTGTCATAAACCTTTTATCTTCCAACTCTCCTTAAAACCAAGCACAAAATTCAAATCTTCTACCAAAATCTCCTGCTTTTAAAGTATGGGTAAATTAGGGTTTGATGGTTTAAATTTACTTGATTTTAAAATTCTCGCAACCGTAGTTTTACTCACATTCAATAAAGCTGATCTTTTCCGAAGTAAATCTTTTGGCTTTCTAGTACCGACAGCATTACTTGATTTTGATTATCTCCATTTGAAACCCATGCCAGATGTTTCTTTTTAAGTTTATTTTCAACAGTTCCTTAAATCTTGAATTTATTTATTAGATATCCTACATTTGTGAAGTGTACAGTTTTATCAGGGTGTCTATTATTAAAGATTTCTGCTGCTTCTCTAAATGTTTTATAATTATCTCCAACTATGAGAACAATTCCAATTTTATCTTCAACACTCAATTTTATTGGCATTTGTAATTATAGCAAATACAGACTGACGTTAGCTTGGAAGTTTATTGACAGTATTTCCAAAGATATGATCATTTATTTCCAGCTTAAAATTTGTAGTTTCGTTTTCTTTTATTCAATAAATAATCAATTACTGAGACTTTTACTGGAGTTTTTTTTTTAATTTTTAAAGACCAGAACGCCATACATCTAAACGTGAGCATAATTTTTTAGTTCCTATTGACATTTTCAATTAATATTTTGCTCTTTATTTAAATTTAAATATATTTTACTCTTTATTATAAATTATTATTTTTTATTTCTCCTGTATACCTTCAAATATTTTAAACTTTTGATGCTTGATTATGGATTTCCATGTGATGCAGAACTTTTTATCAATAATAAATTGTAAGTAATAATTTGTAATATGTAAGATAAACTTTTTCTTCATTTGTAAAAAACTTTTTGGAACACACTGTATATATATATATATATATATATATATATATATATATATATATATATATATATATATATATATATATATATATATAATCTTGAGTGTAGGTTCGTTTAATTAACACGCTGGAATTTTTTTGGTTTAAAAAAAAATTTATTTGACGTTTCGCCCCGGGAATTGGGCATTTTAAAGAATTTTTTCTTAGGTGTAATTTTCATTTCTCGAAATAAAATTAAAAAAAGCAGTCACTATTTCAATTTACGAATAAAACAGTAATTTAGATCACAAAATATAGACATATACACTTGAAAGTTGGTCATTTATAGAAGAACAATTAGTTTAAAAATTAACGGTAAGAATTGGTTTAAACTCAACTCATTAATCAACATATTTTATATCATTCGTACCTCGAGGTACCATTTGTAGTATGGTTTGTCCTCCCTGTCGCAACATTTTCACTAGTATGCCGTCTTCACTTGCTGGTTTTCCCCTTGCCATTTTATTTAAAGAAGCTTTTCGTTCGTATATTATAATGTTGGAAATATTCCCAACATATATATATATATATATATATATATATATATATATATATATATATATATATATATATATATATATATATATATATATATATATATATATATATATATATATATATATATATATATATATATATATATATATATATATATATATATATATATATATATATATATATATATATATATATATATATATTAAAAAATCTTTGGATACCCTTTGGAAAAACGAAATTCTTATATTATTATTGAAACACACCCACAATTGATTCTCATTTGTTTGAATCATTTTTTGTGCAAAATAATTTAATGAGATTCAAATCAAGAAATAGTGCTGACATAATCAACATTTTGTTATATTTTCCCTTTCCTTATTCAAAATATAGGAACCATAGAAATGTGTGCTCAGGATTGTAATCTGTTTAGAATGTGATCCTACCGATAATTGTTTTCCACAAGAAAACCGAGGTTGCGTCCTTTGGTCAGTTCCTAGTCATAACTAGTCGAGGAAAGCAGTTTTTTTGAGTCAGCTCTGTGCATTAGAATTGTCTAAATTGCTATAAAATTTCGTGCTCACGTGCCACTTGAGCTATATAAGTAAATATTGTACTATCAAATTATTATACTTCGTCAAAGTATACTAACTTGCCTATTCTGGTTTCTTGACGAACCCCTATTAATTATCCCCCGTAATTTGTTTCTAGTGCGAAAAATGGTCTAGCCACTTTTACTGAGGAAGAACAAGTTGTAAAAATTGCAATGGGCTCATGTACATAAGGATTGGTCAGTAAAACAATGGAAAAGAAGTACTTTTCACGGAAAAAATCCAAGCTTGAAATCTTTGGCGGGAAATTTGTTTGGCGATCAAAGGGAGAAAGAATGTTATCACAAAGTATAATTCCTATCATGAAACTCGGGGTTGGAGGAATAATGGTGTGGGGTTGTTTCGCGGGTGAAAAGGTACGAAATTTGGTCAAAATTGATGGTATTACGTATCGGTATTGGTATCACCGAATTTTGCAACACGATGCATCCCCTTCTGATGTAAGACTTATCGATGGCGGGTTCATATTCCAGCAGGATGACGATGCAAAATACAAATCTAAATTGTGTCAGGATTACATTCTGAAGAAAAAAAGAGACGGCGATTTGAAACTCATGATTTGGCCCGGGCAATCTCCCGATTTGTATCCTATCGAATTATTTTGGGATGCATTGGATAGGAATATGCGAAAAATGAGGCGCCAACGAATGCAAATCCTATGTGGGAGTATATTTATAAAATCTCCCCTGATGCCTTGATGAAATTGAGGCAAAGAATGCCAAAATTATGTGCAGCAGTCATCAAAGCAAAGGAGGGATATTTCGAGGAGTCGAAAATTAGCAATAATTTTTACCAAATTCAAATTATGCAAATATATCTTGCAAATATTTCTTTTTAATTGTAATATACATAGGAGTGTATTTAATAAGCAAATAAATAGAATAATATAAGAGTTCGATGTTTCTGAAGGGTGTTCAAAGACTTTTGAGCGGTACTACATATATATATATATATATATATATATATATATATATATATATATATATATATATATATATATATATATATATATATATATATATTATATATATATATATATATATATATATATATATATATATATATATATATATATATATATATATATATATGTATATATATATATATATATATATATATATATATATATATATATACATATATATATATTTATATATATATATATATATATATATATATATATATATGTATATATATATATATATATATATATATATATATATATATATATATATATATATATATATATGTATATATATATATATATATATATATATATATATATATATATATATATATATATATATATATACATTTATATATAATAGCCATTTTGATTGAAGACAGCAAGGTGAACAGACGCACCTGTGACCAACAAGTCCATTCTAAATGAACGCTTATATTCAATATCCCCACAAACGCTATTCGTTTTATTCCTCAAAGCACGAAAACGAATTTGGGGAACGCGTACTTATGGGAATTGACGCAATTTGTGTAATCGGAAAATGAAAATAGGATGTACGTGCGTATTTTATGATTTTCACTCTTCGCATCGATGAGGTTTGTGTGTTGTATTGATAAATTAGATATGTCCTACTTAAATCTCCACACTTTGCAATTCCCATTATCATTATTATTTATTTATTTGGTTACAAAATTGATAAAGAAAATGGGGGGTCTCAGGTAAAGTATGCGACCCGGCTCAGTCGCCTGCGAGCCGTTGCAGAGTGAGAATCGCTGTCGGAGTGAAGGTCTGTTTGGTCGTCGCACTAGAAAAAAACGATGCAGCGTTTAGTGGGGAAACGCTACGCAATTTAATTTTGCGTAAAACCTGGAAAATCGGATGGTGAGTCCTTAACGATCTTTAAGGAGGCTTTAATTGAGGGCGTCATGTTCCAAGGAATGATTTCCAAGTAGCACAAGATGTTTCGGGAAGGCTGAGAGGACGTCGAGGACGATCAGCGCGCTAGACGTCCGTCAACCTCATAAACAGACGATAGCGTGAAAAAAGTTATGAACAGTCAACATTACGTAGAAGTCCTCGGCCCGCTGCGGATGAGGATGCGACATGTTAGGAAAGAGATCGCTGACGCCCGAATGCTGCACCATTACAACTTGTGCCAGAACTCACTTCTCGTCAGGCAGTTCCTCGCCAAGTATAAAGTGGCAACGCAGTCTTAGACTTTTTTCTGCTTCCACGAATAAAAAGGAGCTTGAAAGAGAACCATTTTGGAACACCGGAGATGGTCAAAGAGACCTCGACGTAGTGCTTAAAGAAGGTTCCCGAACGCCGACTTCTAGACGACGTACCAGAAGTGGCAGGAACGCTGGCAATAATATATCGACGCACCAGGTTGCTATTTTAAAAAAGTTTATAACTATAATAAGTCTTTCTTTATGATTTTTTTCTCATTACTTTTGAGACAGACCCTGTATATGAATAAAAAAATAAATTTGACATTGGGCTAGAAGGGTTCTCATGTACGAATGCAGTGTTTGTATCGGGAAAAAGCTATCGAGTACAATACACAAAGTTTCCTATGTTTCGTTGGCCTAAAACAGCATTCGTTCACCTCCTGTGCAATTGATAAATCTCCATAGATATCATTAAAACACTAGAAAACTTCTTAAGAGATAATCGAATAAATGTTAGGATTGCGAGATAACTTCTTGAGCTAACACACTGAAATCGGAGTAAAACAAACAAGCACTTTCACTTCCTTACTATTTAATCTCTCTATAACAGTAAAGAGCGTCAATAGAAAAAAAAACATCAAATTTTCCTCGCAAATATGCAGTTCCAAAATAAGTACTTGAGTAAAGACTACGTTAATTTTCATAATATGAATAAAATCACACAATATATCGACACTGACTCCTGTCATCTTCTCTCCTTGAAACGATATCGCTCAACAAGTGTAGGATTCATCCCTATTTCTAATATTAAAATATTATTTTGTGCGAGTATTATGATGCCAATAAACCGACAAGCCAGCTACAGTCATTTAGAGAGATCAATGGAAATGAGAAAATATATTTTTTACGATCTAAGAACACTCAAATGTAAAGAAAAGCAAAAGTTGCAGGGGTTGTTTCCCTTTAGCCAGAAATGTAAAACATTAATTTACCGACTGTGCCAGCGGTGAGGTTTAGCCAATTTAACTGTATGTATAAATACTTTCTATAATCAACTTAACATTTGTAGGATACTCTGAAACCAGATCTCAATCTCTCCTATATATTATTTTTGTTAAAATTGAGAATAATGAAAAACCAAGTACAGGGTGACTCAACGATAGAGTAAAGTTCATTATATCATTTGTTTCGGGAATGACGAAAAAAATATTAAATATAATAGTTTCAGGGAATGTTAATCTGCACAGTTTAAAATTATTTTTGAGTATACAGGGTGCTTCAAAAAAGTATGGCCGATATAATATATGTTTTTTTAAATGGAACATCCGATTTTCTAATTTATTTTTAAATTTCGCGTAAAATTTTATAACTTTTTTAATAATAATGTTATATACCTAAACCTTACAACATTTTTTACGTCATATACCTATTTCTAATAGTTTTCGATTTATTTTGAATTTTTCAATTTTTACCCTTGTTTTTAATACACTTACGCTATAACATCATAGTTGCCAAGACAAAACAAAAATGTGGGCATTGTCAAATTTTAACATGTCTATTAAGCAAGTGAAAATAGTTTAATTTGTTGTAGTAGGTGACGTTATCGATTTTCCTACAATTGAATATGGTTTATATACTGGACGAGGCGGGCAAAAATTGTCTTTTGGCAGTAAGGCTTTACGGAGCGAAGTACTCCAATAGACGTATACCATCTAGAAAATCTTTTCAGTGCTTAATGGAACGGTCTGATGGTAGTGGTAGCGTTGAGTATACGAAACAGAAAGTAGTAAACCAGAATGCTACCAATGAGGGAAAAGAAATGGAGATTTTACTTCATGTTGAAGATAATTCCCAGGACACCAGCCGTCAACTAACTGACTTATCTGACACATCCCAATCTACGGCTAATCGCACCACGAGAAAATACAAGAACTTCAAGACCGTGATTTTGAACGACGAGTAAACTTTTGTACCACCATGAATGGAGCAATAGAGGCCGATCCAAATTTTTTTTCCAGAAAAATGTTTTCTTTTCGCTGTAATGGAGCAGTTAACAGCCATAACATGCATTATTATTCAACGGTTAATCCATTTTGGGTCCCGGAAGTTCAAAACCAAAACCACTGGTGGCTTAATGTATGGTGTGGAATATTAAATTTTCGAATTTTTGGTCCATATTTTTTCCGCGGACGGCTTAATGAGCTAGATATTGCAAAACGAATTACCCCAGCTTCTTAAAGAAGTTGACAACTTTGGAAGGAAATAAATGTGGATTCAACAAGACGGAACTCCTGCTCATTACCACCGGGAAGTACGGGAATTTTTAAACGATCGTTACCCACAAAAATGGATCGGTAGGGATCGATTCATTCAGTGGCCCCCTCGATCATGTGACTTAACACCTTTAGACTTCTTTCTGTGGAGCTACATGAAAGATCATATTTATGAAATCCCCCTACAACCTCAGTGGATATGGAAAATAGGATACGGGATGCGTGCAGGACAATAACGCCCTTTATGCTAAGGAAAGTAAGGAAAATATAGTAAAACGATTAAACATGTATATTCAAATAGACAGGCATATTTTTGAACATTTATTACGTCATAATAATTAATCATTAGATAAGTTAAACTATATTAAAATTATTATTATCTACTTGTTTACGTTTTCACAATAGCGTAAGTGTATTAAAAACAAGGGTAAAAATTGATAAATTCAAAATAAATCGAAAACTATTAGAAATAGGTATATGACATACTTAATAAAAGTTGGAGGGTTTTGTAAAATCTATCAGAAAAAATAATAATATACAGGGTGTGCCATTTAAAAAATTTGACATTTTTCAATTTAAAATAGTCGAAATGCATAAATTTATTTTGAAAACCCTGTAGCATCTAACTCAAATTTCTTTACATATATCTTTTTTTTCATCTCTATAGAATGCCGGTACCAATTATGAGTATTCCAACTTCAAAAACAATGGCACTACTGGCAATTTTTTACAAAACTGAAAACTAGTATTTTTTGGCACTACTGGCAATTTTTTACAAAACTGAAAACTGGAATTTTTTAAAAAAAAATTGAAATATTAAAAAAACTACTAGGTATATAATATTATTGATAAAAAAGTTATGAAATTTTATGCAGAATTTAAAAATAAATTAGAAAATAGGATGTCCATTTAAAAAAAACATACACTCCTGGACAAAATTAACGCAACAATATATTTAATCATACAAATCTCTATAATGAATTAATTTTAATAATTTTTTATGAACATTGGTTACGCTAAAAGTTAGAAAAAAACTGATTCGGATACTTTAAAAGTGAATTAGCTACCAAATTTCTTTATAAGATCCGAATTAAATTTATTTTTAAGACCTAATAACAAAATCGTGGAAATTATGTAATAATGAAAAAAATAAACTGAGACACTAGTAGCAAAAATACTGGGACACTAGTACCGTGTGTTGCCTCCTCTACTTCGGATGACACCGTTTATGCGCCTAGGCATGCTTCTAATTAAATTTTGGGTAAAATCTTGAGGAATTTGCTCCCATTCTGTGATAACTGCATTTTCAAGTTCCCTCAGGTTTCTAGGTGCAGGTATATGACGTTTCACATTTTTCTTAAGGTGATCCCATACCTGTTCTATCGGATTCAGATCCGAGCTTTTTGGTGGCCATTGCATAATCGGTATACCAACTTGATTAAGATAATCGAGTACCTCCCTAGCCACGTGAGGTCGAGCGTTGTCTTCCATAAACAGGAAATTGGGCCCCACAAAATGACCGAAAGGCATCACATGTTCTATTACAATATTCTCAAGATAGTAGTCAGCATTTATGGATCTCGTACGGACAGGAACTAACTCTGTGCGAGCATCAAAGCAGATGCCACCCCAGAACATAACAGAGCCACCACCGAATGGAATCCTTGCAGAGATATTGCAAGGAGCAAACCTCTCTCCTGGTCTTCGCCATACTCGCTCACGACCATCTGGATGGTTTAGACTAACCCTAGTTTCATCTGTGAAGAAAACTTGTTTCCAGTCATCAGACCAGTTTTCGTGATTTCGAGCAAAACGTAACCTGGCAACTCTGTTCTCTCTAGTAAGCAAGGGCGCAGTGGCTGGTCTCCTACTATTTAATCCAGCTTCATTTAACCGTCATCTAACTGTTTTAGAAGAAATTGTGACATTGCTAATAGCTTCGAGTTCGTTTCTTATTATAGAACTAGTGACAGTCCTGTTTCTTCAAGCATATTGTCTTATAAAACCTTCATCTAGGTCGCTAGTGCATCGTTTTCACCCTTGCCCTAGCCTTCTAGAATAAGTTCCTACTTCATTCAAGCGTCTTACCATACGACTTATTGTGGAACGATGTTTGCCTAACAAATTGGCAACATAACTCTGACAATATCCCTCGTCCAATAAAACTGAGGCTCGCACTACCTCGTGTTCAGTTAAATTCCTTGTTCGATTCATTTTTCTAATTCTTCGGGGTCAAAAATAAAACAGTCTACCACAAAAACGTATTACTTTAAAAAAGGGAACAATTTATTAGCTTACTTTTACAGAAAATCTATCCCATTATTACAGAAAATTGTTTATCTTCTAAAAAATTCTTTAAAACTGTAAATCTAAACGAATTGTTTTGATTTCTGTCATGAACAACGAAACAAAATATGCATAGTCTACTATTCAAATACTCGATAAACTTTAAAACTGACATAAGAAAAAGATAAATTAATTTTCAGATTGTTGCGTTAATTTTGTCCAGGAGTTTATGTTATATCGGCTCCACTTTTTTGAAGTACCCTGTATACTCAAAAATAATTTTAAACTGTGCACCTAATATTCCCTAAAACTATTGTATTTATCATTTTTTCGTCATTCCCGAAACAAATGAGATAATGAACTTTACTCTATCGTTGACACACCCTGTACAATGAAATACAATATTGTGACATATGTGCAACTAACCTGAACTAACCCTCTACCCCACTTCTTTTACTATAAGTAACGTGAAGAAAAGGAAAAATGTCGAAGTGTGATTTTTTCAAGAATACAAAAATTTCCTTCAGCAAGAAAAGTAAAAAGAATGCAGAATGCGGAAAAATGAAATCAAAATACTCCATAATGTAGGTGATGCAACAGTAATATCATAAAATAAAGACAAGTTACAAAGATTATCTCACAGATATAACGCAACAAGTCTTCAACATGATCGTCGCAGCTTAAAAAATAAATGTTAGTAATTGCTAGAGGGTTGATCATATGCAAATTCGAAACATAAGGTATAAGTATCGAACGGATTATGGAAATGAAGTACTTGGGGTTTACACTATCTGGTTGTCGGGATATCAAAAGTGGATACAGTAGGGAATGCTAATAAAGTGGAAGGATATATAAATATTACAATCGCCAAAAATAGCAAATTTGCAACGGAAAAAATCTAGAATAAATGAAGCCCCTGCCAGATTATTAACGTCTTAGGTAACTGTTAAAAGTAGTTTAGCTTGAAATTTTAAGAAATAATAGATTTTAGCATCATGCATTCACTGCTTCAATAGGATCCGTACTTTTTCTTCGATCAAAAGCATGTGTTTTTTACAATTTTTGTTGTATGTGCATTAAAAAGTAAAAGATCACAAAAAAAATATATACATAAACAAATTACTTTGCTTTCGTTTGTTAAAATATGAAGGCAGTTCACCGCCAAGTTGTTGCAAAAATATTATATAAATAATACTTTTTGATGTATTTTATTAAGTAAATTTTCGCTGTGACAACGTAGCTTGAAGAAAATTGGGCGTGCGGACGCGGGCTTTCTTTCAAATTTTAAATCACATATATGTATGCATGAAATCTGTACTTTTTCTTCGATCAAAAGCATGTGTTTTTTACAATTTTTGTTGTATGTATATTAAAAAGTAAAAGGTCACAAAAATATATACATAAAAAAATACTTTGCTTTCGTTTGTTAAAATATTACGGCAAAAATATTAGATAAATATTACTTTTTAATGTATTTTATGAAGTAAATTTTCACTGTGGCAACGTAGCTTGAAGAAGATTGGGAGCGCTGGCGTTCTTTCAAATTTTGAATCACATATTGTATTTCACGGATCGGGATATTTTAAAAGATATCAGAATAAACGAGTGCCTGGCACACGTATTTATTCAGTTATCAATACTTATAATTGATATATTTTTAATAAATAATCCAAAGTATCGTTTTAATTAATTACTATACATCGATACTAAATAAAAATAAATAACACGTGATTGCTTGCGGAAGGAAGCAAGCGAGAAGCTACGTTGCAACATTCATTATACTCTAAAAAACCAAATTATTTCGCGTCTTTCTCTAACATAATTTACTCTCTGTCTTCTCGTGAGAAATATTTTAACAAAGCAGAGTCCAGGCTTGACACATCTAGTAAACTACAGGTATTAAAAACAGCGCCGCTTTATGAGGTTATCACCAAGCATACAAAAAATACGTTGAGAAATTGAATAAAGAAAGACGAAGTAGAAAGAAATAAAACATAGCAAAGATAAAAGGAACACCTAGAAAAACGAGAGAATGACATTAGTCATGTAATTAGAATGACAAGTAACAGCGTAGTTAAGACAGCTGTAGCAAAATCACAACTTGGCCGATGGGGTGATTAAATCATAAACGAATATATATTAACAAGAAGAATTAAAATAGGAAAATGAGAATGCTGATTTTAGTCTTCGAGTTACTCTGCACGTATATTGTTAGTTATACATTTCTAAGTCCACGAGATAGGATGCCATTTTTTACTGAAATTTTACATTTACTTTTGTTTAGTTTAAGACAATCAAAAACAACATGAATTTGTAACATATCACAAACCCTCTCATACAGATACCATAATTCATAATAGTTCTCACCACCCCAACCAACACAAGCTCGCTGCTTGTTATAGGTTTATACATAGATTAATTAGTATTCCCTTATAAGAATAAAATTTTAATAAAGAACTAAACTACATGAAACCAGTAGCCATTAACAAGGGTTATTCAGTAACCTGAATCAAAAAGGTCATTAGGAAAAAAACAGAAACAAGGCTATCTCACAAATTTATCCATGTTTTACGGAAAGAAAATCCGTAAAACATGGATAAATGTAAAAAAAAAATGTTTAGCCTATTTCGGCAAACCAACAGAAAAACTGGGAAAATTTTTAAATCAAAAAAAACCGGTCAAGTGCAAGTTGAACTTGCACAATTAGTGTTCCGTACGTTGATTGTTTTTAAAATAAGAATTTTTGTTAGGATGGTATAAAGTGATCAGTGACTTCACAAAACACACCCCAAATGAGTTTTTAACAAAGTTTGTTTCCAATCTTTACCGAAAACTGGTGACCTTGAAATTTTTTTTTTTTTTTTATATACCAAATAAATTATTAAAGGTAATGCACTCGTGATAATTTTCGTTCAATCTATACCCCGTGGAGAATATTCCAGAATTCTTTCAAAATTTTTTGATCAGTACTTTTCGAGATAAGGTAGGAGACAGCGATTTTTCGCTATTTTTTAAAAGTAATACGAAGAAAAGTGTGCGCAAGTATTACATTATATATATATTTTTTACTCGTGTTTTCACAAGCTTTCATTTGACACCACACTCGATGACCTAGTAAAAAAATTTTTTTTTTTCACTTCCAATTTCACCCCTCAAAACGAACCCCTTAAGTCAAAATTTATGTTACGGTGGTATAAAATGATCAGTGACTTCACAAAACACACCCCAAATGAGTTTTCAACAAAGTTTGTTTCCAATCTTACTGAAATCTGATGACCTTGAAATTTTTGTTTTTTTTTTATATACCATATAAATTAATAAAGTTAATGCACTCGTGATAATTTTCGTTCAATCTACACCCCGTGGAGAATATTCCAGAATTTTTTTCGAAATTTTTTGATAAGTACTTTTCGAGATAAGGCTCGGGACAGCGATTTTTCGCGAATTTTTAAAAATAATACAAAGAAAAGTGCGCGCAAGTATAATATTATATGTATATTTTTTTACTCGTGTTTTCACAAGCTTTCATTTGACACCACACTCGATGACCTAGTAAAAAAAAATACCCCCCAAAACTAACCCCTTAAGTCAAAATTTAATTCTCAAAACTACATGGCTCTGATGAGGCCATCAATTCCTATATTATTGCCAAATTTCACCTTTCTATGTCAAATAGTTTCGGAGAAAATCGGGGTGTGACAGACAGACAGACAGACAGACACCGAAGTGATCTTATAAGTGTTCCGTACGGAACACTAAAAATATCAACATCGCTTACAAGACAAACAATATTATAGCGAAATATCTCAAAAACTAACTCAAATTAACAAAGAAAATAAATCAGAGGTAAATCAATTAACATGCGGGTCATGTCCTAAAACATACATAGGACAAACTGGACGGACCTTTATACAATGAATTACTTTTCGAGATAAGGTAGGGGACAGCGATTTTTCGCTATTTTTTAAAAGTAAAACGAAGAAAAGTGTGCGCAAGTATTACATTATATATATATTTTTTACTCGTGTTTTCACAAGCTTTCATTTGACACCACACTCGATGTAGTAAAAAAAATTTTTTTTCACTTCCAATTTCACCCCTCAAAACGAACCCCTTAAGTCAAAATTTATGTTACGGTGGCATAAAATGATCAGTGACTTCACAAAACACACCCCAAATGAGTTTTCAACAAAGTTTGTTTCCAATCTTTACTGAAATCTGATGACCTTGAAATTTTTGTTTTTTTATATACCATATAAATTAATAAAGTTAATGCACTCGTGATAATTTTGTTCAATCTACACCCCGTGGAGAATATTCCAGAATTTTTTCGAAATTTTTTGATAAGTACTTTTCGAGATAAGGCTCGGGACAGCGATTTTTCGCGAATTTTTAAAAATAATACAAAGAAAAGTGCGCGCAAGTATAATATTATATGTATATTTTTTACTCGTGTTTTCACAAGCTTTCATTTGACACCACACTCGATGACCTAGTAAAAAAAAAATTTTTTCACTTCCGACTTTACCCCCCAAAACTAACCCCTTAAGTCAAAATTTAATTCTCAAAACTACATGGCTCTGATGAGGCCATCAATTCCTATATTATTACCAAATTTCACCTTTCTATGTCAAATAGTTTCGGAGAAAATCGGGTGTGACAGACAGACAGACAGACAGACACCGAAGTGATCTTATAAGTGTTCCGTACGGAACACTAAAAATATCAACATCGCTTACAAGACAAACAATAACATATTATAGCGAAATATCTCAAAAACTAACTCAAATCAACAAAGAGAAAATAAATCAGAGGTAAATCAATTAACAGGTTGACTGCCGATCTATATTTTTGAGTTTGTGGTTGACGCCGGTAAGATTTTTCCAAATATTTTTATTTTATTGTGGTAAATATGAATTAAAATGAGTCTTGGATGTGTTTTTTTTTATGTGCCATTCAAAATATTAGAAATAAAAAATTTCACTCCGATCGGAGTAATCGGCATTGCAAGTGAAAATTTTTACTAGATGCCGAACACTCCGATCGGAGTGTCCAATTAAATAAGTAAAGAAATAATAAATCGAACTCATGAACTCAAAACATTTATTTCTAAATCATTTTTGTACATTTTTATGGTAATCCTCAAAGCAATTAATGCAAAAACCTGGTTGTCCAGGGCACATTTGGCATTCATACACTGTTTGCTTTCTTATTTTATTTTTTCTGCATTCTTTGCATTCCTTTCTGCTTACCCGTTTTGTTTCTTTAGTTCCTTTTTTTTCACTAACAATTTTTTCTACTTTGCTAATGCTGTGGATATTTATTTGGCCTGGAGGAATTTGCGGCAAATTAGTAATTGGTCGTCCGGCTAGTAAATTTCTTATGACATCCAATCGGAAGTCATATAATCGTAACTGGTCAGACCGCGAATATTTATTGTACAAAAAATAGGCGTTTATCATGCTCATTTGCAGCACATGCATGAATAACTTTTTGTACCACCGAATGGTTTTACGGCTGCAAGGATAATATGCCATCATTTGATCCTGTCTATCTATACCGGACATAAAAGCATTATATCCAATGATTGCGGAAGGTTTTTCAGATTCTTGATTTCTTTTGTTTTTAAAAATGCCCATTTCGCTTCCAAATTCTGTTGAAATGTATTGAACATTGCGTTTATCGCGCCATTTTCCGACATGCACTCCATTGCAAAACATAGATTTATTCTCACCACGTTTTAAGTTTGCACTCATTACCTCTTTCGGATTATCTTTCCTCTCAGCTCTCAGCGTACCAGTGCAGTATGTATTTTGTTGAAGTAATTTCCTAGCTAAATTAACACTATAGTAAAAATTGTCTAGATAAACAGCATGTCCCACACCCAATTTTTCCTCCAATAAATGTAAAAACAATCTTTTCAGTATGTCCGCTTCCACCATAAACATCTGTCGCACCTTCGTAGACACGAAATTTCAAAATAAGTCCATTAGGCTCTGTCAGCATGTATAACTTCATACCATACTTATGACGCTTATTCTTGATATACTGTTTAAACTGGAGACGACCCCGATAAAGTACCATAGCTTCATCCAAAGACAACTCTCTTCCAGGATAGTAAATTTCTCCCATCTTGTTGTTAAAAAAATCTGCCACAAATCTAATCTTTCCTAGCCGATCTGCCGGATCCATATCTGGAGATGTAAAATGCAAACACCTCAAGATAAGCAAAAATCTATTCCTTGACATATATTTTCTAAAAACAGGTAGATTAAATAGCGGATCAGTTTTCCAATAATCGTTAAGACGGCTCAAGGATATTGTGCCAGTGTGAAGTAACAGGGCCAAAAAAATTTTTAGTTCGTCAAGAGTAATATCTTTAAAATTAGTAATACGTGATTTTGTACTTGTTGGCGCAGCAAAACCTCGACTGCTTAAGAGTTCGTTCGTTCTACAATAGTTTGTAAAAAATCATCATCAATGATCATTTCGAAAAAATCGATAGGTGCACCCTGTCCTGGAATTTGCACCAATAATTCCTGGGTTTTCTGGAACAAAATTTGTTTTAACGCACCTCTGTCGTTCCATTTTATCTCGTCAAGGCTAGTAAGTGTTTGATGTGGCCGAATAGGGTCTATAAAATTCTCTTCTTCGGACTCGGAGCTTGAATTTACATCACTATCGTCTGTGTCTGGTACGTAATGTTCGTCACTACTACCTCCGCTTTCTTCCAATAGCTGCAATAATTCAGTGTCAGTTAGCTTCTTTTTCTTATCATATACCTTTTTTTCATCACTACAATGTTTTTTTAATACCAGAAGGCCCAGGTTGATTGTCCATATTGTACGGCAGATTACAACCAAACCAAAAGCAAATCCGCGGAACCACTTAAGCACCTGTTAGAACTTGCGTTTTAAGCAACGCCACCACTAGAAGAAACACGTTTCATATACAACGCCGATGGAATACTAAAACGTTTCGTAAGAACGCATGTCGAACTCCGATCGGAGTAGACGGCGTTGGCGAAGAGACCCGACGCACTCCGATCGGAGTGGTCGGCAGTCAACCTGTTAACATGCGGGTCATGTCCTAAAACATACATAGGACAAACTGGACGGACCTTTATACAATGAATTACAGAACAGTTTCATCCATAAAAAATCTAATTGGACATATGCAAGTCATCTTTGAACCGATAATCACACGTTTAATAAGAGTTTCAAAATTTTACATGCCCAACAAAAAGGTTCAAAAGTAAACTTTTTAGAAACAGTGCAAATAAATTAATTAAGTGATCAGTTCACTTTCGACGTCCGAAAAAAAGGTATTTTTGCGAATTTTTCTAGCGATATCTATTGTAAAAACCGGTCAAGTGCAAGTTGAACTTGCACAATTAGTGTTCCGTATGATTGTTTTTAAAATAGAAAATTTTGTTAGGGTGGTATAAAATGATCAGGGACTTCACAAAACACACCCCAAATGAGTTTTCAACAAAGTTTGTTTCCAATCTTTACTGAAAACTATGACCTTGAATTTTTTTTTTATATACCAAATAAATTGTTAAGGATAGCACTCGTGATAATTTTCGTTCAATCTATACCCCGTGGAGAATATTCCAGAATTTTTTTTCAAAATTTTTTGATCAGTACTTTTGGAGATAAGGTAGGGGACAGCGATTTTTTAAAAGTAATACGAAGAAAAGTGTGCGCAAGTATTACATTATATATATATATATATATATATATATATATATATATATATATATATATATATATATATATATATATATATATTTTACTCGTGTTTTCACAAGCTTTCATTTGACACCACACTCGATGACCTAGTAAAAAAAATTTTTTACTAGGTCATTCCAGGATGTCCAGAGTCGTCTTCGATGTTTAAGAGCGTAATCCTCCTGCAGTATCCAGTCTTTTTTTTACTGATAAATGAGCATTGTGCAAACGGAATTCAAACTTTTTTATATATTTTCAATATTTATCAATGTTCAGGTTGTGAGAAAAGAGATGAAAGCGACAAAATTCTTGCTCTGAGAAGCAGTCCCCAACTTGTACCTTTGCCGCGTGTTTAACAGTCCTTTGGATAAGGCTGTTGGTGGCAGTGTACCAGCATGGTTTCACTACACAACGTGTTCAAAAAGAAAATTTGGCCGTAAAAATGCCATTACTCCAGTTATGATATTTATTTTCGTGTGCCTGAGCTAGTCTTGCTCTGGCGTGTTTTTCTGATAATAAACCTTCCAATTTCACCCCTCAAAACGAACCCCTTAAGTCAAAATTTATGTTACGGTGGTATAAAAGGATCAGTGACTTCACAAAACACACCCCAAATGAGTTTTCAACAAAGTTTGTTTCCAATCTTTACTGAAATCTGATGACTTTGAAATTTTTGTTTTTTTTTTAAATACCAGATAAATTATTAAAGGTAATGCACTCGTGATAATTTTCGTTCAATCTACACCCCGTGGAGAATATTCCAGAATTTTTTTTCGAAATTTTTTGATAAGTACTTTTCGAGATAAGGCACGGGACAGCGATTTTTCGCGAATTTTTAAAAATAATACAAAGAAAAGTGCGCGCAAGTATAATATTATATTTATATTTTTTACTCGTGTTTTCAAAAGCTTTCATTTGACATCACACTGGATGACCTAGTAAAAAAATTTTTTTTTTCACTTCCGACTTCACCCCCCAAAACTAACCCCTTAAGTCAATATTTAATTCTCAAGACTACATGGCTCTGATAAGGCCATCAATTCCTATATTATTACCAAATTTCACCTTTCTATGTCAAATAGTTTCGGAGAAAATCGGGTGTGACAGACAGACAGACAGACAGACAGACAGACACCGAAGTGATCTTATAAGTGTTCCGTACGGAACACTAAAAATTGAAGTAATTCTTTTTGGGCTGTTGAAATATTAAAAAAAAATTATTGATTTTACATAGCTTTTTTTATGAAAAAATACGAGGCGAACATAGTATGTGAGAAAAGGTGTGTCCGCGGCGTTAACATTTTTTCAGCTTCTCTGAAACAAAAAAAAAACAAAAAGATTGGCAATTTATAGGACTGTGGCTACAGCTCGAAATAGAAATATTCACTTTTATGTAAAAATAATAAATTGGCGGATGTTAAAAAAAATGTATGAAAATGTGTTTTTTTTGTTATTTTTATGCCAAAAATATAGTAAAAATGTCAATTTTGACTTTGTTCTCGTTCCAGCATAGCCACACATGTGTTAAATATGTGGTAAAAGTTTCGTAAAGATCGGTTGAACGATTTCGAAGAAAACTTCAACTCCGCTTGCAAAAACATTGTTTCGAGAAAAACCCGAACTAACCTGAACTAACTTTGAAACACGCTTTGAAATAACAGTCTAGTTAGATCTCAAGGTCTTTTTTTGCTACGAAAAATTCAATAGAAAAGTCTCCTATTGTGTATAAGAGTTTATAATTATAGGGAGCAGATGTGTTTAGGAAAGTAGAAAGCGCGTAAAAGGGGCAGAGCGAGCCCGCGTGTCGAGACGATCGATTTAATAATGTGCTCAAATATATAGAAGGAATACTCGGATTTTTTATAAAATCTTGGGATATTTTTCATGGCATATACTTACGAAAACACTCATAAAAAAATTTAGATGTTTTCAAGGTGGTAAAATAGACTGCAGGACTACAGGTACTCTTCTTAACGACCAGGTAGATTTAAATAATTCACCATTAATGAATTTATTTTCTTAATACTATTTCTGTGTGGGTTTCCCAATACTTATCAATATAATTTAAACAGGTGTATAGCCTGTCCCAAAATATAAGATCCTGATTTTTTGCCGTTTTAAGTGGGCAATATAAAAATTCTGACCTTTTGTTTATGATAGATTGCAGAGATGGACTTAAGAATTTTATTCATTAGTGAAAATAGATAAAATTATAAGTGTTTTTGGAAATGTTTATTTATAGCTGCATGTAAAAACAAACGGATAAGACGTACAAATATACAGTTTGGAAGAATGGGGCTTACAAGAGGGGACATACTGTATAAATAAAAATATATTTTAACTTAAGCCTAACTCGGTTTCACTATCACTGTCATCAGCTGAGGTAATTATCAGTGGTTTTATATTATTTACATAAATATATGAATCTTCAACTTTAACAACGTGCTGAATGAAATTCTTCCAGCTTTCACAAGGTATATCATTTATAACTTTTTTACTAATTCAACCACTGACACGCTTAAAGTAGGAGAAACATTTTGTGCCCTTATTTTTGATTTAACTTGATGCCAAATATGTTCAATTGGATTAAGCACACAATAATACGGAGGAAGCCGCAAAACAGTGTCTTATTTTCTCAGCCATACTATCACAAACATATTTCTTTTTCAATTTATAGTCTTTCAAAAATTCCAAAAGATCACTTTTTTATAACTAAAGTCAAAATAAATGTCATTTTCTAACATATATTCCTGTATTTCCAATTTGGTGTTGGCTGCAATAGGAACCTTATTTAGCAGGCGACTATGGTACCTTGCATTGTCCATAACTATAACACTCTGTTCGGGAACATTTGCCAGAAGGGAATTTTGAAACCAATTTTCAAAAAGTTCTGCGGTAGTGTCTTCGTGATAGTCCAAACTAGAATCTTTTATGTTTTTTGCAGATAATAGTAAACAATTTGAAACCCAGTCTTTTTCAGATCCAACGTACAAAATGGTTATTCGTTTACCTTTATTTAAAAGCGCGTTAGTCTGACATTTTATACTGCTGTCAACCCACCTTTTTTGCATAGTGTCATGGGTATCGAACCATGTTTCGTCAAGGTAAATTATTTGTCAATTCTCTGATCGATACTTTTTAATTTCTCGTAAATAAGTATGTCGCAAGATTCATAACCTTTGTGACTTTATCACTAGTTGCCTTTTGTTGATTTTTCGGAACGTGAATCCCATTCTTAAAAGAATTCTGTGAAGGGTTGCTCGGCCACAATATATATTGGTCCCGTCCTGCACCAGTCTCAATTTTATTTTGTCTAGTGTCGGCACCAACTGCTGTTAATACATAAAATATATTTTTCTCCTGATGACGTCTTTTTCACAATCGTCTACGTCTTTCCCTTTTTTCCTGTTCCTGAGTGATGGTTTTCCTACAATACCCTTAATCGTAGAAATTGGGGTTTTTGTTAGTTCACTGGTTTCTTGCAAAGCACTTTGTTTATTCAAATTTCTTTTTACCGAAGTGTCGTAAATATTTTTCACTATTTGTTTAGCGTCAAGAGATAAATGTTTTCTCTTGCGATAGCCAATATTGCAATTTTCCCACGGATGCCACACAATTAAAATAGAACCGTTACGTTGTAAGTTGTAAGTAAAACTAAAAATAAAAATAATACAAAGTATCTTTCAAATCTGAATGGGGATCTATGTTCATTACGCCTATATTATCAAATACTTAAAGGGCTCCAAACCGGGTTGCCAGGTAGTAAATATATAGGTAAAAATAGATCAAATATGATTGCAGGTACGAGTAAGGGCGGTATACAAAGCAGGAAAAATAAAAATACGTTTATCGTAATACCTGGCAACTATGCACAAAACCATAATAGGGTCGTTTATTGCCCCATTGAAAAACCAAAAAGGCAGGACTTATATCTTTGGATTTACCATAATAATATAATAAATAAATAATATCAAATTGTAAACATTAAAGATGTTTGTTCAAATAAACTAAACTTGACAGTGTTAATTGTAGATCTGATAAGTTAGTGGAAATTGACTTTTATTATATATTTATAATAAATTTCCATCATGTAGAGCAGTGATTCCCAAAGTGGTTCAGGTGGACCCCCAGGGGTCCACGGGAGACTCGACGGGGACCTACGTTGGCGTGAAAAAAAATGGAGGTTCACAAATTGTAATTTATCTGGTTTCGATAGTAAAGAACAAAAATGTTGGCTTGGCTTTACCTATCAATGTAGGCAGATAATACACTACTCAAAAAAATTAAGGGAGCAAAAAAAAGTCCAAATTTTTCGGTGATTTTTGACAGGCTGTATTTCGGTGAAAAATGGTCGTATTGAGACTTAAAAAAAAAGCATTTTGAAGCTTTAAGATTCTAATTTTTGGCTAAAATTTTTTAGGAGCTACGGTTCTCATGCAATCCTAACAGATAGCGCGAAAAAATAATATTGCAAATATTTTGCTTTTTTTTTGGTCCACGGGCTTGAAAAAAAAATTTTCAGTTAGGCCGGCATATGGATCAGATAGCCTGTTTATTTAGCATTAATTTCCTTGTTTTAAAACCTCCTTAATTTTTTTGAGTAGTGTATTTTAAGATGGTCAGCGACTGTTACTTGTAAAAACTTGCATATTCGATATTCAGTACAACGCGCGTCGAGACTTGCAAAGCCCGCAACGCAACCCGTTCAGACGTGCAAAGGGACGAAATACGACTTGTGCTGTGCTTGCAATCTTGCATGAACTTGTTTGATTCTTCACCAATATAAATACGAATGCCAAGGACAAACGTTACTCATTTGTTTCCGGAATTTTGAAAAGAAAAGTGTGAGCGAATCGATGTCAGTGTTTGCCAGTGCCGGAAAAAGTAAGTACCTGCCTATAGTTTTACTTTACATTGTAATAATATTATATTTGTTGTTTGTGTATAGTAGGTACGTAATAAAAATTAAATATTGAACAGGGCCATTATTCGATACTTCTATAAAAGAACAGAAAGCCGAGAAAGATTGAACTTTTAGTACTTTTAATTATAAAATTATTTATTTACCCGACTGTGGTGATTCACTAAAGGAGAGATATATGATTTACCTGCATGTTTGTACATATTTCAGTGCCATCGTAGTTGCTAATGCTAAATGACTAAAAATATTTTCATAAATTGTACGTGTCTTTATGTACCACTCGTAACGTACATCAAAGTAATAAATAAATCATTAAAATCGCGGAGTTTTGATGTCAAAATATTCTTTAAAAGTATTTTCTCTCGAATTTACAGAAATGTATCAAAATATAATTAATCAAAAAATATTTTATATTACATTAAAATAGGTTCAGCCGTTTTGTGAAAACCTCTATATGGGTCTTAGCAGTTTATTGCTTTTAATAATTAAAATCAGTTTTGCCGTCGGCATTTTGGTTTTTTCATTGCAATAATTAATTAATCCTATTTTATTCTGTTAAAATAGCCATATCCCGTTAAAGTCGCCTTATGGTTACTAAAACAAACATTTTTTTCTTTACAGGTAGGTAACTGATACGAAATATGGCTGAATCTAAGAAGAAATGTCGACAGTACAGTGTTGATTATTTGAAATTTGGTTTTCTTCCATCAAAGGCAGACAAACGATTGCCCATATGCCTTTTATGCAACAAGGTTTTGAGCAATGACTCTATGAAACCATCGAAGCTCGAAGATCTTCTATGAAGGTGTCATCCTGATAAAATAGATAAAGATTTAAAATATTTTCAAACATTGAAGGAAAAATGTGAAAAGAGACCCACCGTGCACAGTATGTTCGCTTCAACGTCTCAAAGTAACGATGATGGCTTGTGGGCATCTTACAATATCTCATTGCTTATAGCGAAATCTGGAAAGCCGCACACCATCGGAGAACAGTTAATTTTACCTGCTGTTGAAGAGGATTTAAAAACTGTTTTGCACAAACCTCCATTTGACGTACTCAAAAGAATTCCTTTGAGTAACAACTCTGTACAAAGAGGTATTGATGAAATGAGCTCTGATATTGAAAGCTTCTTGTGTAATTATCTGCAAACAACTCATTTTTCTATTCAACTGGACGAGTCAACTTTACCTGGTAATGAAGCATTATTATTGGTATATGTTCGATTTGTTATGGACGAAGAAATTCATGAAGAGCTGCTATTCGCGATAACTTTGGAGACGGACACTAAAGGCGAATCAATATTTAATGTCCTGAGTGATTTTTTTAAGGAAAAATCGATTCCATTTGCAAACATTATTTCGGTGGCAGCAGATGGAGCTCCTGCCATCTTCCGGCGATATCGTGGGTTTATAAGCCATCTTAAAAGAATTATACCAGTAGTAACTGCACTTCACTGTGTCATCCACCGACAACACCTGGTAGCAAAAAATTTGAGTGATAGGTTGCACCAATCGCTTCAATTTGTGATTAAAGCAGTTAACAAAATAAGAAGCAATGCGTTGAATACCCGTTTATTTGCACAATCGTGCGACGAACCTGATCAAATTGAAAGCAGACATTGCGTATTTGACAGATTTATTCAAAAAATTTAATGACATTAACTTGCAGTTACAAGGGGACAGCCTAAATTTAATAAAAACAAAGGGTGTAATTTCGGCTTTTCTTGGAAAATTGAAATTTATGCAAAATATTAGTCGGCGCGAATTCTCCCAGTTTCCAAACTTGTCACAGGCAGAATGTCTTGATGAGGATATTCAGATATACGTTCAACATTTAAATGCCCTGCATGACGACTTCAAAAATAGATTTGAAGATATTCTGACGATGGAAATACCACAATGGATCATAAATCCATTTGATGAAACGGAAGTGGCGAATGTGGTATTACAAGAGGAGCTACTCGAGCTTAGCACCAATGAGAAGCTGAAGGTGAAATTTAAAAAAGGCTATCAAACATTTTGGCTGCAGGCAGAAATACCCGAAAAATATCCTGGGCTGTGGGAAATTGCGAGAAAACTTTTGAGAGCGTTTTCCTCGTTATACCTTGTCGAAAAAAGTTTTAGTGTCGTTACAAACCTATTAACAAAAAAAAGGAGCAGATTGAACATCACAGAACGGGGAGATTTGCGGTTATTCCTTACAAAACTGAAGCCAAATATTGATAATTTGCTGTCAATCCATCAAGCACATCCCTCCCATTAAAATTATGACTATTTTTTTTTAATTGTTGATTTGCATTGTTGAAGTTACGGTACGTTATTAATGTTTAATTTTAATTCTATTAAGTCTGTAATCATATTATTTTAATAAATAGAACACAAGAAAATATATTATTTTTCTTTTTATTTTTACCACTCCGAATTTAGGGTTGGAACTCAGCCACGACGCAAATTTCCATCGTTAGTTTTAATCTTCACATTTTTTGACGAATTTTGGGAATATGGTAGAAATGTAGCAGCAGGGGGTCCACCGAAACCAGTAAAATTTTGAAAGTGGTCTACGAGAAAAAAAAGTTTGGGAACCTCTGATGTAGAGCTACAATCATTTGAAAAAAAATCTAATATAAATAAGGATTAATGCTCAGTAGTTAATTTTTTAAATGTTTTTAATAATGGAGCAATAGTCCTTCTAAAAATACCTTGATCTTAACTTATTATTTTACTACTTATTGCTTACCTTTATCACAATCCCCCCATATTTATGTCAAATTTATAATTAAATCCGTAGGAGACAAAGGCACCTAACTACACCAAACCGGCACAAAACGTGGAATAAATGATAATTAGGTAAAAACTTGCCTCGTTTTACACTGTTTGTTTATACTTTAATTTAACCAATTACAGCTACTTTTAATTACAACCGCGGCAGTTGCATATGAATTGCTTTTAATATTTAAACTCAAAAATGCCTCTTTGCTATGAATATGTCGCCACACCACCCCATATACCGTCATGAATAAGATAAATATGTCCGTTCCAGGGTTTTTGAAGTCGTGAAGTTCAAATATCAGGTGTATACTTATATACATACATACATACATACATATATACATATATATATATATATATATATATATATATATATATATATATATATATATATATATATGTATGTGTATATATATATATATATATATATATATATATATATATATATATATATATATATATATACAGTGCGACCTCGATAATCCGGACTAATTAAAACCGCGGTGATCCGAATTAGTAAATCATTCGAATTACTAAAGCAGGACATTATTTATATTAAAAAACGAATCATTTAATACGAAACAACTAAAAAATAGTACATACATAGAAAAATATTTAAAATCGAAGCATATCTTATCAAGTTTTATCTTATTTTGCAAAAAAAAATTGTAATTTTTGTTTGTTTGACCCTTCTTTGGTTCATCATAAAAGCAATTTCTTTTAATCTTTGAAGTACAAGAACATCACTTAGAGGGATATCATTTTCTTCATTGATTTAGCTGCCTCATCATTATTCATAGTGCTCTTAACAGTCTGGTTTGTATTAGTATTTAACTCTGAACCTTCATTATCACTCTCGTGTTGTTCATCTGTATCATCTATGTCTTCCAGTGGTAACAAATCTTCATCATTTTCAAGCCAATTACATATTTCCACGTTCAGGAGATTCTGCTCAGTGTGAACATTCAGCATATTTAAAACATCTGTTAAATATTTACGAATTAACCAAAAAAATACTAAAAGAAAAATTTCAGGCTTTACCTTCCATTTCTTCATTCGTGGAAAGCAAATTTTGCCGCAATTCACTCCGAGGAATCAGATCTTCAGCATCATATTCAGTGTCTGGGTTGGTATCTGCCACATAAGCCATAATTTTTCCTGAGAATGAACCAGTGTTTGTTCAGGCAACATTTTCCAATACAGAGCTGATTCATCTGCATTGTATATTTAAGTAGGTCCAAGGTTTAATTCTTTTATCTTATCTGAGAATAAAGTTAGGAAAGGATCGACGGCACTTTCATCATTGGATAGTTTTTCGCCACAAACTTTTAAAGCACGTAGACCATGTCTTTTTCTGAAGTTAGAAATCCAGCCTCTGCTAGTTCTAAAATCATCATTCCCGTAGGTTTCAGTGTAAAACTGTTTTGCTTTGCCTGATAAAATTTCGTAGGAAATTGGGACGTGCCTTGATCGTTGCGTACAAAACCATGTATACAAACGAGTTTCCATTTCTGGATATTCGGCTTTTCGTAAGGTTTTTTCTGACGCCAGGACCGGAATCACATTTGGAAATAAATCTAAAAGAAGTTACATGTCCATTATGAGTGTTCAAAATTATCTTTAAAACAAATCATATATACATACCTTTTGATTTTCCCTTGCTTCTTTTTTATATCTGAAATTGTGGATGTTCCTACTCCGTATTCATTTGCCAACACTTTTCCGCTTTCACCAAGAACTAGTCTTTCTAATATATCGGACTTTTGTTTTATTGTTAGTGTAATATGTTTTCTTTTAGAAGGCATTTTAATATGTAGGTACATACACGTAAAAAAAAAACGTTTACATACTTATATGAACCACATAAGGTAAAATAGAACGCAGGTATGGTGTACTTGTGACAATAAACAAACAACTACAAACTTCTTAACCTTTAGACGTGATACGCGATGCGTTGTAGGCAAATCAAAGACACCTACAGTTTGTATGAATCCCAGATGTATTAGACTGGAAGTTAGGGGAATCCCCTCACTATCGAGTTTTCCCATGTAGTTTAAATTAAGTAGATGTCTAAAAACGCAGGTCCGGATTACCTAGTACTATCAAATCCGGATTATACAGTACACAATGCAATAGAAATGTTTGTCCGAATTATTAAAGAATCCGGTTTAATGGAGATCCGGATTATCGAGGTGGCACTGTATATGTATATATATATATATATATATATATATATATATATATATATATATATATATATATATTAACCTAGGGAGGGGGTGAAAGGAACCGGGGTTGTTTAATAAGGTATAATTTAAACAGCATTTTGAAATATTAACAAGTTTTTTGGACAAATTTTAAGCATATTACTATATTTATAGTAAAGTATGTAGAGGCTTAAAAAGATTGGGTGAAGGGTAAAAAGAGTTGCTTCTTAGACAGGGTTTGTATAAAAAGACCAAATTCGAAAAAAAAAATATTGAAGATAACGCTAGAAACAATTAAAATTCTTCAAAGTAGGATCCTTGGGCGTCGACATACTTCTGCCAACGAGTTTTCCACGCTTGGGAGGCGCCTTGGAAGTCCGTTTCCGAAATATATATATATATATATATATATATATATATATATATATATATATATATATATATATATATATATATTTTACTGCACTATCACACAAATATAATATTTCAATTTTAAAAATACTCAAGCCAACCAACGATTGGCTGCGTTTTAGCAGCATAGCTTCAGCTCGCATTTTAAAATTTTTCGGCTACATCTCGAAAGAGAACAACGTGGAGAGATTAACTGTACAGGGCAAGCCTATGGGTAAACGCAGTCATTCCCTGTCTAGATGGACAGATTTAGTCCTAAAGCTCGCCAACACATGAATGGGAAATGCCATCAGAATTGTTGAAAATCAGCCCCGATGGTGCGAAACGGGGCTGATTGTTTATGATAGTTTGGGATCACTAGGCATCACTTGTTATGTTTGAATATGAAGACGAGAGGGTGAAACGGGTAGAAATACTTAGATATTGTATAGTTTGAATATTATTATAAGAATTTTGTCTGGTTTTTGGTTGGTCAAAAAATCTAGCTAATCATTTATAGTAAAATATACGAATATTGTAACGAAGCAGTACGACAATATAGTAACAATCTTTTAAACACATGACTGGTTTTATTCTTTTGAGTCAACATAGCATCGCAGTTATTTTTTTTTGTTTTCAAATCATTCGTGATTATTAGCACGCTTCTGTTAAAGTAACATCATAATGTACATAACAATAAACATCCCATTTTCTAATTCTGCCGTAACCACATTTTCAATTATAACCCATCCAATTTAACAGAAACGTGTGTCGCCAGTTAATAACTAATGTTTTTGTTGTACACCGTATCTAGTTACGACATACGTGCACAGCAATGCAAGTATAATTATTCCTGTCTTTATTTGATTAAATATGCCACCAATTTAAGCTTCTGTTGCAGCGTAATTTCAGTTACAACATTGTCATAAATGATATTAGGTTAAAGTATAAAGCTTGTGTTACCTATATCTGGGAATTATAATAATATTAAAAAAAAACGAAGAAATATTTTAAAACTATTTGGAAATTATTAAGATGTTTCTGAAGGCATGTACTTTCATTTTTCTGGTGATATTTTTAAATACTACCAGAGATGATGACCGTGTTTTCAATGAAAAATATTGATGATTTTCCTATTTTTGATCATGCCATGTGTTTAATCGAGTTTGGTTAGAACTGGAACCAACTCAATCTTTTATCCACCCTTCAGAGTTTACAACCAACGCAACAAATCGCATTCTGTTAAAAATTATTTCTTTTATCTGTTAAATATTAGAATAACAATATAGTTGTTACTTAACAAATTTGTTTTGTTTATTTCGCCTGTCACGTTTGCCTTTCATGGAACATTTAAAATAAAGGGGTAGCGAAAAAGTACTAAAAATTTTAAAGTCAAAATTGAGACATTTGTTCTTTATATTAAGAAAGAATCTTTTTGAACCAAACATATGTCGTTTTATTCGATGATTTTCGGTCATTTCTTTGGCAACACCAGAATCCCGTCACTATAGAACTTCTGTGGTTTCTGAGTAAAAAAATATGACAAGTGATTTTCAGAGGCCTCTTTTAAAACTAACTTAACACCATTTAGGGAGTTCTCCAGAGACCAAATCAAATGCTGCAAGGTACGACCTATACGGTGGATGCATTAAAACTATCCAACCAAGCTCTCTTATTATGCAGTCATTCAAGATCTGTGTGGTCTCGCGTTGTCATGTTGGAAGACGATACCCTTACTGTTGACTAGTTCTGGGCGATTTTTTTAATCGCTTGATTAGATATTGTTAATTGCTGACACTAGAGTACAAAATCAATCATTTGGCCAGGTTGCCGCAGCTCATGAAACACGATTTTCTTCTAATTCCACCAAACCCACAGCTTCACCTTTTTTGGCGTCAATATGGGTTTTGCCATCGTTTGTGGAGCTTCATTATTTTTCGCCCAAGATCTAACTTTGTAGCGCTCGCGATCAACTGCTTCAGAAATGGCTTGATATCGTTGCGTTTTTTTGGATTCACAGATGGAAATTCGATGTGTCAGCATCAAATCATGTGACACTCAAACTTCCAGCACCTTTTTATAACCAGCTTTCCTCAAATGGTTTAAAATTATTTGGCGATGTCATGGCTACTTATATGCCGGTCTTGATGAACTTCTGCCAAAATTCTATCAACTTCTTCTGTCATTGCTCGACCAGTGCTATCGAAATTTCCAGAACGGGAGCGATTAAACCATCTTTTGGCAGTTGCTTTTGGTAACGTACTTTGACCATAAACAGAATAAATTTCTTCATAGGCTTGTGAAGCATTTGTGCATTTTGTGGAAATTTCACTGATCTTCAAGGCGGTCTGAATTAAGCATGAATAAACAAATTCCGACAGTTTTTATACGTCTACTACTGTCAAATGTTATCTTTCAATTGATGCTAAGTACGATCCAATGCGACTTATAATACCTGAGAGATGTGACGCCAAAACTATTTAACGAGAAAAATGCGCAATAATTTTCAACAGCCTAATGGATAGGCGTCATCCTGAAGCTGACACGTGCATTAATCCCTTGTTGCAGTTTCCCAACTATAACAAGTTGTCGGAGGTGGTTTAATTTAAAACATGACGCTCGATATTTAACTGTTGAATAACCGAAAGTCGGTAGATCCAAAGAAAATCAATGGTGATTGAATATTATAATTCTCGATATTGAAAACATATATTTTCCACTGTTTTCCCAGAGCCTCAACCAAACCCTGTATTTCCAAATTTATTTCACGATCGGATTTTGCAATGGACATGATAGTCACCGTCCTACATATTCACTCGATATGTATATAGTGCCTGTTAATGTGGGTTTCTTCCGGGAGTTGAGGCCATGTATTAACTTTCTGACGTTTCATTGACACTGCGGTCAACATTTTCAAAGGCGATGTGGAAGTGGTCGAAGGTTTCTTCTTGACTATTCACTATCAACTGTGTTCGACGATGTAGCGCTTGACTATTGCCTTGCTTGAACAGTATTTTTCCCATCAAAAAACAGTGTTTAAACAACACACGGAATTCGATTTTTTTCATTGTTTTGAAAATATCAAAAGTAGCGTCACTAAAACCACTGTAACTTCTAAACTAATTTTTCGAAATACCATGAAATTTTGATAGGTATAGTTTAAAGGTTGATACTTCCAATAAATCATATAGATTTTTGGAAAAGAGCGACATCTATGTATCAGTCCAAAAACTTTTCAGTCTACGTGCTACATTTTCCAGTGTTTTTCAAGAGCCTCAACCAAACCCTGCATTTCTGAATTTATTACACGATCGGATTTTGCAATGGACAGTTACCGTCCTACATATTCACTCGATATGTATGATGAAACTGCCTGTTGTTTGCTCGACGTATTGAAATGTAAAAAGTGCCTGTGCAAACTCAAACATTGATTGAGGGGGGTTTGTTTGTTATTTAGATCGGATTGTGAAATTGTTGGAATACTTCAAATTTGTTTATAATCTTTTAAATCTGACATTTGTTTTATCGGCGAGTTATTTGTTTCCATTGTATTCTTAGTAGAAAAATTAATTCCTTTTAAAAACTGAAAATTAATCGTTTATTTCAGAAACCGGTCAATAGACATTGTTTTTTTTACAGAATCAGTCTCTCCTATTGTAAACACATATTTTTGTACAGAATTCCGTCAACTGCCATTTCTCTTTATAGATTACTATTTACAGTGAATATTGCGTTTAGTGCAGAAAATCGACAACCGACATCACATAGCGTGTTTTTGCAGTAAATCTAATTTTCATTCTGCTTTTCTGTGGTGGTTTCATTGTACTATAGCCTCTCTTTTGTGGTGCTATTTTGTATAGCCTCAACTTTCTTTATTCGTTATTTACCCCTTATGTACATATTAATTTTTGAAAATGGAATGAGTGCATATTAATACTGATAGAGCAAAAATTAGAAATAAGCTAGCTCGTTTTTTACTGGTAGAGTACATGGAGATCGAGGTAATTTTTGTACGCCTTTTGAAAATAGTCTCTGTAGTTGTTTAAAACTTGGTTGTACAGTTTTGGGCACCATTCATTTTAGAATAAAAAGAGTCTAAGTTCAGCTCAAAAAATAAAAAAATACTGAAGACTATTTAGTTGTTAATATAAAATTGAGTTGAGTACAACCTTTACGTCCTAAAAGAAAGAGCAGGAGTTCAGTGAGACACTACACATTTAAATAAAGAAGGGTATATTAACAAAATAAAAATTCTTCCTCTTATTACACTTTTAAAATTGCATAGACTTAATAAATAACCTTTTATAGTATGCGAGTGCACACTTTTACAGAGAGTCTCTAATTAGAATTATTAAGTTCTTAGCAAATGGCTTTAAAAGACACGATATAAACCTTTGTAAAGTCGACTTCGCGGATTACACGTATTGAGTAGTCGGTGGAAACACACTATGTAAACAGGAAGTGAGATATTTAAACTGGTGTTCTACTGACTTACTCACTGGCTTTTCGCGTGGGTTTTCCATAAGCTGCTTGGCCTCTCCTGGTGAGATTCTCATCAAAAATATTGTCTCAGCAACTACTCTCCTATAATAATTTGGGTAGCTAATCACTTTTTGACCCGAAATGCCTTAGGATGAGCAGAATATTTTAAGAACGGAAAAAGGTCTCAAACTTGAGATTTAGAAACCACACCCACTTGGTGATAAAAAAAAGCCGTTTACTGCACTATGGCATGACGGAAGAAAAAACCCTACTACGGCCTGACGAAGGAATAAGCCGTTACTGCATCACGGTGGAAAAAACCACTACGGTATGCTGGAGGAAAAAGCCCTTAAAAATTTCAAATGACCGTTTATATATTTTTTGTCCCTTCTTCAAAGTGAAGTCTTTAAAATGGTGGTTCACTTCCGGAAAGCAATTTTTAACAAATCAGACGCATTCAATGCAAACGAAATACGTTAGGTCGGCAACACGCGTTACACTGCTGGTTAAGTTACACTGCTCAAAAATTTAAATCACTGCCTAATCAAATATGAAAAGGTAATAAAATATAAATTATAGAAAGAAAAACGGTGTTGCGATCTTAAAATCTAGGAAAAAAATGAATGTTACAGTACGATTTTATGTAGTGTTCCATGATAGTTTGTTTTATACAATTACTAGCAGTAGTTCTAAAGAAGAACCTCAAACAAAAAGGAAACGATGTATTACAAGTAAAAAGAACTATGCACGAAATGTAATATGAAAAGCAAGAGTGGAAGGTCACCGCTACAATAGTTGTAAAGATAACATGGTTCGATCAAAGTCTGTTCGTGATGAGATAATGTGCCAATATTCGGGTAAAGGCAGTTTATCTATTGATAATAACATAAAAAAATCAGATGTGGTATTCTTTTTATTCGTTAGATACTAAAAATAATGAAAATATATATTTGCAAACATTAATAGAAGCAGGAGAAATTAAGCGTAGAGTTTCAAGTGAAACTCTGTGTGTTTAAGTTATGTTTATTATCGGTAGCGAATAGTAGATAAGTTCTTTTTCTTCTTCTGAACCCAAGTTGGTCCACTTTAATATGTAGGTCTCTTGTAATCTCCTTCATGCTTCCCTATCTTTTGCCAACTTTAACCACGGCTTGCGCGGTACTACTCTTATTTCATCGACCCATCGTTTCTGTGGACGTCCCACACCTCTTCCTGTTTCTCTGGGCATCCATACTGAGACTCTATATACCCATCTGTCTGCGGATAATCTAGCCACATGGCCTGCCCATCGCTATTTCGTTCTTGCCGCCTTCAGAGCTATATCATTGACTTTGGTTTGTCTCCTTATCTGTTCGTTATGCATTCCATCTCTTAGGGAGATACCAAACATGCTTCTCTCCATAGCTCTTTATGAAGTTACGAGTTTTTTAGCAAATGCTTTAGTGAGACACAACGTTTCCAGCCTATATGTCCTGACAGGTAGGACACAGGTATAGTAGACTTTAGTTTTTAGGTTTATAGGTATTGTAGTACTTCTTAAGATATGTACTAGTTTCCCAAAAGCTGCCCATGCCAGCGTTATTCGCCTAGTAATTTCTGCATGATGATTCTCCTTTTCAATCCTAAGAGTGTGACCTGAGTAGATATACTCGTCGACGCGTTCTACGGAGTTATTTCCTATCTGTATACTGGCATTTTAACTGCTCATAATTTAGTTTTTTTTTAAATTCAGTTTAACATTTCCTGTAGCTTACTGGTGTTATTAGCTATAGCGACTATGTCGTACGGAAACCTAAGGTAATTCAGTCTAATGCCATTGATGTTGATGCCTTTCTCATCCCAATTTAACTAGTTAAAGACGTTTTCAAGGGCCAGCGTAAATAATTTAGTTGAGATAGTATCTCCATGTCAACGTAATGTGTACCGTCAGTTAGGTAAAAGTTAGTTGCTTATTAGGCACGCTCAGGCAAGTAGTTTTTTGTGATTCGGCTAATCAAAAGCTTTTAAATTGTCAAGTAATATTACGAATGTTACTTGCTTACAGTCACTAACTCGCAAAATATTACCTGTAACATCTGCCGCAGCTAGAACACAAAGATATCTTGCTCTGAAATCGGATACAGCTAGTGGGTAAAATTGATTTTGTGCTTATTAACGATAAACTTGAATAAGCTGGAATATTAGGTTGTAATTGAATTTACTGCACCTTAGAATGGGAATTTTTCGAGCTCTCTAAGTCAGGTTAGTTCAGATTAAACGTTTAACTATTTACGACAACTTGGTCTCAAGTCAAGTTACAACTTTCTCTTATACTTATCTGACGAGCCAAATTAAATCTGTTCTTTTATTTATTACGTGAAACAATATTAACTAAGGCCGATGAAAAAGGGCTAACTTTATAGAGATTTATGAAATCAATTTGTCTGAAGGTAAAGGGTAACACGTTATTTCCAAATTAAATTTTATCCTCATAGTTGTAATCATTTTGGATCTATCTTTTTTATTATCAATATACAGGGACCTTTTTTTAGGGATGTACCTAGTCATGGAGTCGAAAAAAAACGTTTCTTTAGGAATTTTTGTTGGCGAAACTATTCATTATATAAATCAGGTTTGTATTTTATATAATGATACATAGCTTAAAGTACAATTTGTAAAATTTTAATAATAAAAAAAAAATGGCGGCTCTACACCCGTGCACGATTACTGGGAGCCGGATCATCTGAAACGAAAATTTCCGAAAAAATTAGAATTAATCTGGTTTTTGAAGGAAGGCTTTAAAAAATATATTAAATGGCATTGGTTTAGTAGTAGTAGTAGTAGTATTGATTTAACTACTTGCTACTTAAAAATAAAATTCTTGATAAAATCAAATTTCCTTCTTTCAAGGACAAGCAATATGTATAGAGAAAATATGTACCATGTTTTATCAAATGCGGTCCAGTGATTCTTGAGATTTGTTGCACATCGTAAACCGGTTTTCAAGAAAAAGTAGTTACAAGAAAAACGCGTTGAAAGTTTGAAACATTAGGTTAAAAACAATAATATAAAAATAAATTCTCACCAGTAAATAAATCATGGACTCCCAGGCAATATTATGAATCATTATGAGCTACTTGAGCTTCTAGACTACTAACTTGTTCTAGTTTCTTTTGTACTTTGTAACAAATGTCGCTTGGCCAGGTCAACTCGTTCTCCGTCCACTTTAGCTGCGTTGTCATATGCATTTCGGTCACAATGAACTCCCATAGCTGTCACTGTATTTAACTTTAATAATTGCTACGAGGGAACTGCTACAAGTGAACTGTACAAGGTCCTTAAGTGTTTACCTAATTTACTATTTTCCTATTCTACATAGCAAGAAAACTTAGTTTTTTATGAGGAAGCCAAATATGATAACAAAAAATCTTTCACTTGTCAAATTACTACTTGATAGATTACAAAGCCAACTAGGATTTTTCTTAAATGACACTCTCTACATGTGAGCACATCATTACATAGCATTTTTCCGTCCCTATAACAAAAATATGTAACACTTAATATTTATTTTCACTCGTTACCGAAATACAGGGCATTCAAGTTATTGAAGTGAATTTTAACTTTTAAGTTGCTCACTCGATTTAGTATTTTTCTATTTGGGATATCGAAGCAAAAGTTTAATATCGGAAGAATTTTCTTGGCATGTAGAGCCGGAAAATAATGAATTAAGTGAGACATTTAAAACAAATGTACCGGTTTATTTATTTTTGATCGACATGTAATCATAGAAAATAGGGAAAGAAATTACATATATTTAGAATTCATTTATTTTTTAATTTTAATAATTTCGTCTAATATGTATTTGTAAATTCAGAAACTATATTTGTAAAGAGTCTAAAGTCTAAAAAGAGAAAAAATAAAGCAAAAGATTAAAAATGTAAAAACAGTTGTTGTCACTTAAGAGGTTATATAGACCTCGAATTTTCAAAAATTCAATTTCTTTTTTTACCGATTTTTATTCTCTATACTTCTAGGTATTATTAAATAAGGACAATTCCATTCCATTACAAAATTATAGCAGTAAATGTGACCTGGCGTCGGATTGGGACCGCTACCTGACTGCAATATTACTCAATTTTTAATATTTTTAACTATTTTTTAAAATTTTAATAATTACTTATTCTACAAAATGTCGAGTAATTTTTTTCAATTTTTCTAATAGACAATTTTTTCAATTTTCAGTGGTAAAATATATTATTGAGAAACAATAAAAATATATTGGAAAAACTAAGGTAAAAATCTAAGAAGTGGTGGTGTGTCAAGAAGAGAAATAGAACGAAATAAAGAAATAAGATGAAGATGGAAGAAACAATGATAGTAGAATTAAAAGGTCGCAAATGATTTCGTCACCTGCTTAGAGTGACTGATTTGAGATGACTAAGAAAAAGGTATCAATATATTTAAATAGATGCGACTACGGATACGATTACTACTGCTCATAACATAGAGAAGAAGATTATGTGGACAACTTTTTGTATAATATTGTATATCAGCAGTATTCCTGACAGTAATGATAACTAGAACATTTAAATAAAAATATGTTGGTATTAAAAGTGCTGAGAATTTTAATAAGACTGAAATCAGGGAAAAGAACATTTTGAATCAAAAAAAAAACAGATTTAAAACACAAGAGAAAAATTATGCAAACTAGTACTCAACAAAGGCCTCATTAAAAACAATTTCTGCAATTTTCAGCGTTTCATGTTTTTTCTTTCGCCTTCCTGATCTTTGAAAGTTCGTAAATGTTCAGTTAACGTAACTTTGGATATAAAACAAGTTAGAAAAGGTCCTTGAAACTTCTTAGATCATTTTAAACAACTTTTAATTCAGTTTTAAATGTTTCCATAAAATCGTTAAGTAATCGAAGCTGTTTATATTGACTACTATACAAATCAGTCAGTAATTATATATATATATATATATATATATATATATATATATATATATATATATATATATATATATATAATTAGGCGTTGGTGAAGCAACTAAAGACGAATTGAAAGATCCGTACTCCAGGAGTTTCCAAAAGTGTTCTTTGTATTTGCTAGACCATCCCAAACGCGTTGGGCTAGGTTCAGCAAATACAAAGAACACAATTTCTGTCCTTATCCAGGTACTAACGGAAAACCATGATAAAATAGATGCGTATACTGCACTCTGTCGGTGACTTATTTAAAGTCTTTCCAAACACAGGCCAGCACCACGGCTGTCACTTAATTGCAGAAGCGCACCTTCTCGAGCCTCGCGCTGGAAGGCACAGATGGCGTTGGTGAAGCAATTAAAGGCAAATCGAAAGATCCGCACTTCAGGAGTTCCCAAAAGTGTTCTTTGTATTTGCTAGACCATCCCAACATGCATTTCGCCGTATCATGGCTCATCAGCTGACCTAGACTGGCAAATACAAAGAACACAATTTCAGTCCTTATCCAGGTACTAATGGAAAACCATGACAAAACAGATGCTTATACTGCTTAAACTTAAATAATTCACCGATAGAGTGCAGTATAAACATCTATTTTCTCATAATTTTCCGTTAGTACCTGGATAAGGACTGAAATTGTGCTCTTTGTATTTGCTGAACCTAGCCCAACTGATGAGCCGTGATACGGCGAAACTCGTCTTGGGATGGTCTAGCAAATAAAAAGAACACTTTTGGGAACTCATAAAGTGCGGATCTTTCGATTCGCCTTTAGTTCCATCACCAACGCCATCTTGCCGTCGAGCGGGAAGCTCGAGAAGGTGTGCTTTTGCAAAAAAGAGCCAGCTGTGGTGCTGGCCGCTTTGTTTGGAAAGACTTTAAATAAGTCACCGACGGAGTGCAGTAGAAGCATCTATTTTGATATATATATATATATATATATATATATATATATATATATATTATATATATATATATATATATATATTCTTTTCTCTTGTGTCAACAAAAAACTTTGGAAAAATAATGATAAATGGCCTGTGGAAGTATCTTCAAAGGAAACATGTCGAAAGGATTAGTCAATGATTTGCAAAATCATAATGCCAGGTTTATAGCGAATATTGACTCCTAAGACATGCTTGGAGAAAGTGTAAAAAATTTCCATTCAAGAATAAAAGTAGTTTATTTAATTAATAAAGAGATTAAACACTGATCCATCATTATGATGCAAAGACCAAAAATGCAACGGATATAGTAGTTCTCATATGTTCTCAAGAAGGCATATTATACCGACGAAGAAATGAAAGTTCTAAAAATTCTGCCAACCTCTTTATCTAGTCGCAAAGTAAGACGTTTCTACTCTTTAAATGATCATCTTTAAGTCAGTAGTCTGAAATTACTGTAATTAATTACTTATATTATTCAAGCTAAAAGAACTATTCCCATTAAGCAGTCGGGTCGGAAAACCTAACATAAAACATACAAAAATGCTGCCATGAATGGTCGTTGAAATTTTGATGTGACCAAGAGTATAATCTAAATATTTCCTAAAATGTCCAGCATTTTACCATTATTTTGTAGGTGTAGGGTGTAGTTTAGAATTAGGTAAATTAAAACTGACTCCCCGATAGTCGTTAAATTAAATAAATACAACTTGCTTTCTCTTGTAATATTTCTTATTCAATTATTGACAAACAGAAAACTAAATATTTTCTGCTTACGCTCGCTTTTGTAGAAAAAAAGGCTTGTCGTCTCGTGAAGGGTCATTTTTAGTATTCAAAAATATGCACGCCTCTGGCTGGCCGGATACATAAACAAATCTGTATTGCGACACACTCCCGTTTCGCATATGTTTTATTCAAGTAAAGTAAACCTCCCAAACCGTGTTTAATCCAGTTTAATTTTCTTGCTTTGGCAGTCGACTTTTCTTTCTGTAATACCGGTGTTTTCAAAAAGTTATTTAGGATATATATTACCTTTGATTTCGATTGTGTGCAAGAACAAAATTTTTTTAGTCGCTAGCTGAGGTTGAAAATTGTTGTTTTCAAACCTTGTAGGCCATCTATTCATATATATTTTTTTAAAATCCAATTAATATTGCTATATTTTTTTGAAAAAATAGTGACTTAATAAAATTAACTTCTCGATATGTATACAGGTATAATACAATCCGTTTTTCCTTTGGCCTTGGCTGCAGTCAATTAAAATTAAATTAAATTCACTATTTTTTTCTATAACTTTAACCATAATCTCATTGCATTTTTTGTATTAATTATGCTACTTATCTAGCTAATTCACTATATTTACTTTTAAAATTCTATATTTTTTTCGTGAAGAAAATTTTTTTGATTAAGCTCATTTAATTCTAATCTCAAGGACACTTAGCAGACTGAAGCGGCTTCCGGTATTATTTAGCTTGGAGCTGGAACTGGTGGCGTCGCCCGGTGTAGTTTTAATATTAAAAATCTACCCCACATTGAAGTAATTAGTCAAAGACATGTAGCTTCCTTGAAGTCAAAAATTCTGGTTAAGGCTCAGCTTAAGAGTATTATTTGCGTATTAAGAAAAGGGTAATTTTGGCACTCGACGTGGAGTTTCCCATATCTGTACAGGGTGAGTCAACGATAGGGTAAAGTTCATTATCTCATTTGTTTCGGGAATGACGAAGGAATGTTAAATACAATAGTTTTAGGAAATGTTAAGGTACATAGTTTAAAATTATTTTTGAATATACAGGATATTTAAAAAGAGTATGGCCGATATAACATATGTTGTTTTAAATGGAACATCTTTATTTTTCAGTTATGTAAAAAATTGCCAGTAGCGCCATTGTTTCTGAGGGTGGAATACTCATAATTGGTACGAGCGTTCTATAGAGATGAAAAAAAAAAGATATACGTAATGAAATTTGAGTTAGATACTACAGGGTGTTCAAAATAAACTTATGCATTTCGACTATTTTAAACTTTAAAATATCAAATTTTTTAAATGGCACATCCTGTACATTATTATTTTTTCTGATAGATTTTACAAAACCATCCAACTTTTATGAAGTATGTCATATACCTGTTTCTAATAGTTTTCGATTTATTTTAAATTTTTCAAATTTTTACCCTTGTTTTTAATACACTTACGCTATAATAGCATAGTTGCCAAGACAAAACAAAAATGTCGTCATTGTCAAATGTTAACATGTCTATTAAGCAAGCAAAAATAGTTTAATTTGTTGTAGTAAGTGACGTATAAAGTTAATAGTTATGGATTTTTCTAAAAATGAATTAATTGACATGGTTTATATAGCGGGCGAGGCGGGAAAAAATTGTCTTTTGGTAGTAAGGCTTTACCGAGCGAAGTACCCTAATAGACGTATACCATCTAGAAAATCTTTTTAGTGCCTAATGGAAAGGTTTGATGGTAGTAGTAGCGTTGAGTATACGAAACGGAAAGTAGTAAACCAGAATGCTACCAGTGAGGAAAAAGAAACGGAGATTTTACTTCATGTTGAAGATAATCCCCAGGTCAGCAGCAATCAGCTAGCTGACTTATCTGACACATCCCAATCTACGACTAATCGCACCACGAGAAAATACAAGTATCGTCCCTTTCATATGGACTACACCAAGAAATTCAAAATCGTGATTTTGAACGACGAGTAAACTTTTGTACCACATGAATGGAGCAATAGAGGCCGCCCCAAATTTTTTATCCAAATTAATGTTTTCTGATGAAGCTACTTTTTGCAAGTAATGGAGCAGTTAACAGCCATAACATGCATTATTATTCAATAGTTAATCTATTTTGGGTCCGGGAAGTTCAAAACCAAAACCATTGGTCGTTTAATGTATGGTGTGGAATATTAAATTTTCGAATTATTGGTCCATATTTTTTCAGCGAACCGCTCAACAGGCCTAGATATCTAAATTTTTTGAAAAACGAATTACCCTAGCTTCTTGAAGAAGTTGATAATTTTGAAAGGGAACAAATGTGGATTCAACAAGACGGAGCTCCTGCTCATTACCACCGGGAAGTTCGGAAAACGGTCGTTACTCAGAAAAATAGATCGCGTTTATGTGAATCTCCCTACAATACCAGTAGATATGGAAAATAGGATACAGGATGCGTGCAGGACAATAATGCCCTTTATGCTAAGGAAAGTGAAGGAAAATATAGTAAAACGACTAAACATGTGTATTCAAGTAGACGGGCATATTTTTGAACATCTATTACGTCATAATAATTAATCATTAGATAAGTTAAACTATATTTAAATTATTATTAACTATTTGTTTTTGTTTTCACAATAGCGTAAGTGTATTAAAAACAAGGGTAAAAACTGAAAAATTCAAAATAAATCGAAAACTATTAGAAATAGATATATGACACACTTAATAAAAGTTGGAGGGTTATATAAAATCTATCAGAAAAAATAATAAAATACAGGGTATGCCCTTTTGGGATTTTTCAATTTAAAGTAGTCGAAATGTATAAATTTATTTTGAACACCCTGTAGCATCTAACTCAAATTCCTTTACATATATGTTTTTTTATCTATATTGAACGTTCGTACCAATTATAAGTATTCTACCTTCAGAAACAATGGCACTACTGGCATTTTTTTACAAAAAAAAAATTGAAATATTAGAAAAACTAGTAGGTTTAGGTATATAATATTATTAATAAAAAAATTATAAAATTTTACGCAGAATTTAAAAATAAATTAGAAAATATGATGTTCTATTTAAAAAAACATATGTTATAACGGCCACACTTTTTTGAAGTACCCTGTATACTCAAAAATAATTTTAAAGTATGCACCTTAGCATTCCCTAAAACTATTATATTTAACATTTTTTCGTCATTCCCGAAACAAATGAGATAATGAACTTTACTCTATCGTTGACTCACCCTGTACAGTAGATTTTTTTTATTGTTCTCCTTTCCACCTGAGTAAGAATTTCACCCTTTTTCATATACTAAGGATATCAGCGAGGATGTTGCAACGTTGCCCATGTGCCGAAACATACATCAGCACCTTTTAGACAACGCGGTAATACTCCCACGGATGTTATGGCATTTCTGCAAACAACTACTATCGATGTACGTGGCCAGGCCAAATATAATTAAATAAATTAATAAATAAAGTATACTGACCTGGCGGGATTGGAACCAGAGACCTTCTGCACCGCAAGCAAGTTAATACGCCCCGGAGCCACGGACCCATATAAATTTTTTGTAGGTCCCTTGCTAAAGGGAAATAATTACTCCCTGTAATTTTTGCTTTTCTTTAGTTTTCAGTGTTCTTAGTTTTTATTATATATTCCCATTTTCATCTGTCTCTCTGTCTATCAGACAGTCAAGTTGACCTGTGTAATATTCCTACTTCAAATTTCATATATAGTTTTTGAGCGATATCGTTTTAAGGAAAGAGGGTGAAAGTCGTGGATGTCGATATGTTCTATGATTTCATTCATATTATGAAAATTGACTTTCTCTTTACTCGAGAAAGTCAATTTCCATAATATGCCATCAAATCAAGAAATCTAGATTACAACTACATCAGACACATCACTGATCCAATGTATATAGCAAAATTGAAACATCTCTCTTTATTTTGGTTACCCAGTCATATTGGTAACAGTGGCAATGATAAGAACACTTATGCAAAACTCACTATTGAAAGAGGCTCTTTAAATACTAGGGAAAATCATTTTTCGGATTTCAACATATACCTTAAGGCCATCCATAAATCCCTTTTCCAATTACATTGGCATCTGGAAGACCCCAATAATAAGCTGTGGTCCATAAAACCAAATGCCCTCCCGCCTTTCATCTCCTCCGCCATGGGAAGAAAGGACAATGTACTCTTGAAAAGGTTGGCGGTGGGACACACGTATTCTTCCTACTGCCATCTTATAAAAAATGAACCATCATCTCTATGTTCTACCTGTGGGTCTCCTTTATCTGTCCTACACATATTTGAGTCGGTTCATCACAAAAATATAAGAGACAAATACAACATTCCTTCAAATCTGAAACTAACCTTAGAAACATTTGTAACACATAAATACATCATAAATAAATTTTTGAAGGAAATTGACTTCTTAGTTTAATTCATAATAAACTTAATACGGGGCGCTAAATGCTGTTGATGCGCTCAGACCCAAATAACATCATTATCATCTTTACTCGACAAAGGTAATTATTTTAGAACTACATGTTTACAAGAAAAGTACTAAGTAAGTCACTTTACCGATTTTTTTTATGGAAATTATTAAAAATAATATACAAATTATGTAATATAAATGTAACCAGAAATCTGTAAAATCAACTTTAACATTCTTTCAGATTCGATTGAAAAATCCTGCGGATCACGAAAGCCAGTAAACACAGCTGAAAAAAGAAGCGCCAACGAATGAAATTATTATCGGATCTGTTCAGATATTGAAAATCTCGGTTGAGGGGGATTTCGGGACGCCATTTTGCCATAATGGCTGGCGATATCGTGCGGAGGATATTTCCGCACTGGCTTGTAAGGTCGTTTTTATTATTATGATTTCGGCGTGTGCGTTTTCCTACTAGCATGGTCATGAATTAGATTTGGAAACTGAAATTGAATTTATTTAGAAAAAATATTTTCTTGGGAATAAAAAAGATATTACCAGGTCCTTGTTTAAATTTAATATGACGAGCCATATGTTTTACTTGTAAACTAATAACCGTCGATATCTAGAAATTCTTTTTTTTAAATCGGTGCATACCCATAGTCACTATCACTATAAGCCTAGTTCTATCCAATGCTGGATGTAGGCCTTCCCCCTGAATTTCCATCTCAATCTATTTGCAGCTGTTGTAATCCATCCAATGCTCGCAACCCGCTGTATATTATCCGGCCATCTTGTTTTGGGACGTTCTACGCTCCTTTTCTGTTCTCGTGGTCTCCATTCTAAAATTCGCTTGGTCCATAGATCATCGGTCTTGCGTGCTACATGTCCAGCCCATTGCCATTTTGTTTCTGCTACTTGCTCTCTAATATCCTTTAATTTCGTTTGTTCACTTATCCACTTGTTTCTTTTCCTATCTTTAAGTTTTTTCCCGATCATCTGTCTTTCGTGTGCTCTCTGGGTCCAAGCCTGTTTATATACATCGGCTTTATTCAGTGTCCAAGTTTCAGCGCCATATGTAATTACGGTTAGGATGCTCTGGTCACAAACTTTGGCCTTTAACTTATTTGGAATGGCTTTATATTTGAATATATAACTTAATTTCCCGAATGCGCACCATCGTAGTAATGTTTTGCCTCAGATACACAAAATTCTAAGCAATCTCGAGAACTGTTTCTTCTAAATTTAAAACTATATTTTTATTAGTGTTGGTTAATATTTTTGTCTTACTTTTATTCATCTTAAGACCAATTATTTGTGGTAGGCAATTTAACTTATTTATCATTTCTTGTAACTCATGTGGATGACTACTGATGACTATAATATCGTCTGCGAACCTCAAATGACTCAGATACACCCTATCTATCTTGGGGCCCTCCATTGTCCAATCTAGTTGGCGAAATAAGTCTTCTAGAGCTGTAATAAATAGCTTAAAAGAGATTGTATCTCTTTGTCTTGCACCTCTTTCTATATATATTTGTTCTGTACTAGGTTTTATGTACACTTCATTGCATTTTTATATATATCTCTGATTAGGGTAGTGTATCTAGAATCAATTCTACAGTTGTTCAAGCCCTTAATGATGGCCCACATTTCGACAGAATCAAAAGCCTTCTATAAAGGCTATGTGGAGTTCGAAATTGTATTTATTGCTCTTCTCTAGGATATTTGTTATTGTTTGTAAGTGGTCGCATGTGCTAGAGCTGGATCTAAAACCCGCCTGTTCGCATGGCTAGTAGGAATCTAACTTATTTTTTAATCTATTGGAGATAATTTTTTCCCATATTACAGAGGGTTATTTGCTATGCTACGTTTTTCTTTGAAGAAATAAATATATACCTTCAAATGTTCTATCAATCCAATTTCGAAAATGTGGAAAAAATGCATTGCCAGTCTAGACGTGATTTCACAAGAATGGATTTTCTTAACAAATGCAACAGCAACAAATGTAGATGTTCGTTAACCAGTATCATTCGTAATTCTTTATGTTTTGCAAGTACTTTGTGTTACTAAAAGTCATACTTTAATAGAAAATTGCTTAATAATTTTAATTTTACTATGTTTCCGTATTTATATTAATATATTGTTTTCTGTGAAAATACCATACAAATAATCTGTAATTATGGAGGCAGTCTATATATTTATAAAGAAAAAGCAGTGAATTATCTGAAGCGTAAAGTATTAAAATCAGAACAAATAATTATTAACAATTCCTTGAACATTTACAAAAAGTAACAGGATTTTTCTTTTTGTTTTTCTGCTGAGCCAGGGAGGGGAACTGCTTCCTCTTGCCTTTTCTTGCTGACGCTTCCTAAATTACTGTAAATAGTGCTTCATTTTATAAAGTGTGTCAAGCTTCACGAGGAAGCCCCTATATTATTTACATAAAAATATGGGCGTTACAAATTACTACCTAATAAAAAAGACGTATATCATATCATTAAAAATTATGTATCTAAAATAATTTTACTTTGACTCTTTAATAGGTTGTATTGTTTATTGCATAGGGTGAGTCAACTATAGAGTAAAGTTCATTATTTCATTTGTTTCGGGAATGACGAAGAAATGTTAAATATAACAGTTTTAGGGAATGTTAAGGTGCACAGTTTAAAATTATTTTTGAGTATACAGGGTACTTCAAAAAAGTGTAGCCGATATAATATAATTCTGCGTAAAATTTCCTAACTTTTTATTAATAATGTTATATATCTAAACCAATAGTTTTTCTAATATTTCAATTTTTTAAAAAAAAAATACTAGTTTTCAGTTTTGTAAAAAATTGGAATGGAATACTCATAATTGGTACGAGCGTTCTATAGAGTTGAAAAAAAAGATATATGTAAAGAAATTTGAATTAGATGCTACAGGGAGTTCAAAATAAATTTATGCATGTCGACTATTTTAACTTGAAAAATCTATTTTTTTTTAAATGGCACACCCTGTATATTATTATTTTTTCTGTTAGATTTTAGAAAACCCTCCAACTTTTATTGAATATGTCATGTACCTGTTTCTAATAGTTTTTTCGATTTATTTTGAATTTTTCAATTTTTACCCTGTAGGCATTGTCAAATTTTGACATGTCTATTAAGCAAGTAAAAATAGTTTAGTTTGTTGTAGTAAGTGACGTATAAAGGTAATAGTTAAGGATTTTCCTAAAAATGAATTGATTGATATTGTTTACATACTGGGCGACGCGGGAAAAAATTGCTTTTTGGCAGTAAGACTCGAAGTACTCTAATATAAGTATACCATCTAGAAAATCTTTTCAGTGCTTAATGGAACGGTTCGATGGTAGTGGTAGCGTTAAGTATACGAAACGGAAAGTAGTAAACCAGAATGCTACCAATGAGGAAAAAGAAATGAAGATTTTACTTCCTGTTGAAGATAATCCCTAGGTCAGCAGCCGTCAACTAGCTGACTTATCTGACATATCCCAATCTACGGCTAATCGCACCACGAGAAAATACAAGTATCATCCCTTTCATATGGAACTACACCAAGAACTTCAAGACCGTGATTTTGAACGACGAGTAAACTTTTGTACCACCATGGATGGAGCAATAGAGGCTGATCAAATTTTTTATCCCAAATAATGTTTTCTGATGAAGCTACTTTTTGCAGTAATGGAGCAGTTAACAGCCGTATCAATTATGAGTATTCCACCTTCAGAAACAATGGCGCTACTGGCAATTTTTTACAAAACTAAAACTAGTATTTTTTTTTAAAATTGAAATATTAGAAAAACTACTAGGTTTAGGTATATAACATTATTAATAAAAAAGTAATAAAATTTTACCGATTCCCGAAACAAATGAGATAATGAACTTTACTCTATCGTTGACTCACCCTGTACAGTCAGTTAAGTAAGAACGTGTCGCCTATAACTTGTAGTGACTAAAAGAAATTCAGGTCAGAAGGTTATTGTTCGCACCCCTGCAAACAATGCTTTATGGAACGATATTTATTTTTAACGTTATTTATGGTTAAACAGCACATTATTAAGCATAACCGCTGCATATGCTTCGCTCTTCGATGCTGTGATCCTATGTAATTATTCAAAAGGTCCTAAAATGACGCCTACAGGTGGGCAAGTCGAGGTCATTCATAAACGAGTGGGTGAAACGATACTCGTAGTTAAAAATATTGATGATATACCAACAGTGGTTATTATTCAACAGTTTGGGTCAGGGAAGTTCCAAACCAAAACCATTAGTCGCCACCAATTAATATTCCACACCAATGTATGGTGTGGAATATTAAATTTTTGAATTATTGGTCCATATTTTTTTCGCGAACCGCTTAACGGGCCTAGATGTCTAAATTTTTTGCAAAACGAATTACCTCAGCTTCTTGAAGAAGTTGATAACTTTGAAAAGGAACAAATGTGGATTCAACAAGGCGGAGCTCCTGCTTATTACCACTGGGAAGTTCGGGAACTTTTAAACGATCGTTGCCCACAAAAATGGATCGGTAGGGATGGATTCATTGAGAGGCCTCCTCGATCATGTGACTTAACACCTTTAGACTTGTTTTTGTCCGGCTACATTAAAGATCGTGTTTATGTGAATCCCCCTACAACATCAATAGATTTGGAAAATAGGATACGAGATGCGTGCCGGACAATAACCCCCTTTATGCTAAGGAAAGGGAAGGAAAATATAGTAAAACGACTAAATACGTGTATTCAAGTAGACGGGCATATTTGTGAACATTTATTAAGTCATAATACTCGTAATTAATCATTAGATAAGTTTAACTATATTCAAATTATTATTAACTATTTGTTTATAATAATATACAGGGTCTGCCATTCAAAAAATTTGAGATTTTTTAATTTAAAATAGTTGAAATGTATAAATTTATTTTGAACACTCTGTAGCATCTAACTCAAATTTCTTTACATATATCTTTTTTTCATCTCTATAGAACGCTCGTACCAATTATGAGTATTCCACCTTCAGAAACAATGGCGCTACTGGCAATTTTTTAAAAAACTGAAAACTAGTATTTTTTTTTTTTAAAAATTGAAATATTAGGAAAACTTCTAGTTTTAGATATATAATATTATTAATAAAAAAGTCGTAAAATTTTACCGATTCCCGAAACAAATGAGATAATGAACTTTACTCTATAATAGACTCACCCTGTACAGTTAGTTAAGTAAGAACGTGTCGCCTATAAAGTCAGTCAAAGAACTTCGGGTCAGAAGGTTATTGTTGGCATCCCTGCAAACAATGCTTTATGGAACGATATCTATTTCTAACCTTATTTATAGTTAAATAGCACATTATTAAGCATGACTGCTGCATATGCTTCGCTCTTCGAGGCGGTGATCCTATGTAATTATTCAAACGGACCTAAAATGACGTCTACAGCGCCTACTAAGTAGGTGGGCAAGTCGAGGACATTCATAAACAAGTGGGGGAAACGATACTCGTAGCTAAAAATATTGATGATATACCAACAAGTGGTTCGAGAGGAAAAGTGTTTTCCCGAAATCCTCAATTAACTTTGAGCCAAGGTGCACAAAAACTGAAGCAGAAAGGTTTGGATATATCATATGAAACGATTTGTACTCATTTTCGGACTAAGGATTCAAAGTGGCGGAGTACAATCAAGAAACCATTGTTGAGCTAAAAGCACAGAGAGAAACGACTCGTGTGGGCAGCGGAAAATATAGATCGAGACTGAAGCAATGTAATTTTTCCCGATGAAGCTTCATTTTGGGCTTAGGTTATCCCCAAGAGCATAGTTCATTTGTACTAACCGATTAATTAAACGCACCGCGACACGCTGTGAAAATTCATGTTTGGTCATGTCTCTCGGAGAAAGGATTTTGAGAGACTTTTCCTCTTTACTTACAATTTGAACGCTGAAAAAGTATTCCAAACTTACAAGAAGTCATTGGTACCGACTGCCAAACAGTGATTTATCAATAAAAATGAGGAGTGGATTCTTTAAGAGGATAACGACCTCAGACATCGGAGTAAAACGTGTACCAGTAGAAAGCTGAATCCGGCCTTCTCACACTAGATCGGACATCCCAATGATGCAAACCCTATCGAGAGTGTATCAGACAATAAGAAGAAGCTTCGTAGTAAAAAGGTTTACACAGTAAAGCAGCTGCTACTGAAAATTCGGGCAATTAAGAAATCTATACCCCAAGAATATGTAGAAAATCTCGTCGAAAGTATGCCCCGAAGATGCCAAGCGATTATCGACGCTGATGGGGCTGGACGAACTACTGAATCACTGCCGTCTTAATGTCAATCCTTTACTACTGAATGATGTACAAAAATTTTACATAAGTACATTTTTAATGAACAATGTGCGATACGTTCTCACTTGACAGACCATAAAAGCGGGTTTTCCAAAAAATTTCCGCAATAACTACTATCTGCGACACCCTGTATATTATTTATTATTCTACATAATTTTTAACTTACCCTGAGATAAGATAGAGTCTGGAAGTATTTTCTAAGCACTTACCTGTAAAAGAAAAGAAAATATTTAATCTTTTTTTCAAAATATCGATTTAAGTTAACCTCGACTTAGTAAACTTTACGACTCTGGACAAGGAAAGGAAAAAATATTCCACTTATCCAAATATTGATCATTTGTCAATAATTTTTGAAATGTTGAGCTTTTAGAAATTTTGGTTATTTATTCCTTATATTTAATGTTGTTAAAATAAAGAAGTATATTAGAATTAGAACAGTGAAATATAAATGTCTGTAATGTTAAAGAATTGAATTTCTATGTGCAGATAATGATTTTGGATTTGTCGCAGTTCATAAGGTCGTTCTTTGTTTTTTCCTCTACAAAATGGTCTATAAAAGGTTTTCATAAAGTGAATTCTTTCATCTTTATCTGTTGTCAAAGTTTCTACGTTATTTTTTAATTTATGTATGGTTTTTGTTTCAGTTGATATTTGTTTTCTCATTTTTTTCTGATTACTCTTGATATTTCTTTGTTAAGAATTCTTAGTTTTTCGCTGTTTCCCATTTTCACTAAGTTTCTCTTTTTATGCTTGCTCTAAAAGTAAATTTATTTACTTTTTCTTTTACTGTACTTACAATTGTCTTGTGGATATCTTCTATAGGCTTGATTTTTAATTGTAATTTCAGATCAGTCTCTCATTCATAAGCAATAGGTTGACCTGTCATAGCCAATTGACGTTAGAATCGTCTTCTTTTTGGACCACTTTACCATTGAAATCGTGTTAGAAGTGGGTATTGATTTTGGGATTAAGCTAAAAATTACGGAACATCTTCGTAAAAGAGTTTTCCGACTCATTATATAAATATAATATGTAATTTTTTTTACTCTATACATTGGAAAATCAGTTCATTTCATAATAAAATTTTAAGTACAGGGTGAGTAAATTTCATTATCTCATTTGTTTCGGGAATGACGAAAAAATGTTAAATACAATAGTTTTAGGGAATGTTAAGGTGCACAGCTTAAAATTATTTTTGAGTATACAGGGTACTTCAAAAAAGTGTGGAAAAAAGGAATTGGAATATCCTATTTTCTAATTTATTTTTAAATTCTGAGTAAAATTTTATAACTTTTTTATTAATAATGTTATATACCTAAACCTAGTAGTTTTTCTAATATTTCAATTTTTTTTTTTAAAATACTAGTTTTCAGTTTTGTAAAAAAATGCCAGCGGCATCATTGTTTCTGAAGTGGAATACTCATAATTGGTACGACCGTTCTATAGAGTTGAAAAAAAAAGATATATGTATAGAAATTTGAGTTAGATGATATAGGGTGGTCAAAATAAATTTATACATTTCGAGTATTTTGAATTGAAAAATCTCAAATTTTTTAAACGGCACATCCTGTATCTTATTATTTTTTCTGATAGATTTTACAAAGCCTTCCAACTTTTATTAAGTATGTCATATACCTATTTCTAATAGTTTTCAATCCGCCAGGGATGGATTTATTCAGTGGCGTCCTCGATCATGTGACTTAACACCTTTAGACTTCTTTTTGTTGGGCTACATTAAAGATCGTGTTTATGCGAATCCCCCTACAACACCAGTAAATATGGAAAATAGGATACAGCATGCGTGCAGGACAACGCCCTTTATGCTAAGGAAAGTGAAGGAAAATATAGTAAAACGACTAAACATGTGTATTCAAGTAGACCTGCATATTTTTGAACATAAACTACATTAAAATTATTATTAACTATTTGTTTATGTTTTCACAATAGCGTAAGTGTATTAAAAACAAGGGTAAAAATTGAAAAATTCAAAAGAAACCGAGAACTATTAGAAATAGGTATACGACATACTTAATAAAAGTTGGAGGGTTTTGTTAAATCTATCAGAAAAAATAATAATATACAGGGTGTGCCATTTACAAAATTTGAGATTTTTCAATTTAGAATAGCCGAAATGCATAAATTTAGTTTGAACACCCTGTAGCATCTAACTCAAATTTTTTTACATATATCTTTTTTTTTCATCTCTATAGAACGCTCGTACCAATTATAATTATTTCACCTTCAGAAACAATGGCGCTACTGGCAATTTTTTACAAAATTGAAATATTAGAACAAGTACTTAGATTTTACGTAGAATTTAAAAATAAATTAGGAAATAGGATGTCCCATTTAAAAAAAAAAACATAAGTTACATCGACCACACTTTTTCGAAGTACCCTGTATACTCAAAAATAATTTTAAACTGTGCACCTTAACATTTCCTAAAACTATTGTATTTAACATTTTTTCGTCATTCCCGAAACAAATGAGATAATGAACTTTATTCTATCGTTGACTCACCCTGTACATTTTAACAGTGTAAAATTGAAAAAGTTAGAGCTACCTTGTTTTATTATTATTCTCCGCCTAGTAATTTAAAATAGCGCTTACAGAAATGAAGATATAGTTATTATCTTCGAATAACAGTCCCATGATGTAACTTTGATCCCCTTTTAAACAGTTCTGCATAGGGACGAAATAACTCACAAACTGGAAAAAATATATTTGTTTCGCGAGAAAAAAGAAAAAATGATTGAGAAAAGTTATTTTTCCTCAGGAATCGTTAAAACTTTTCTTATAAATTATACTTGAAAAAAAAGTCAGATGAGCTCTTCTGTATTCCAAATAGGAAGTTGATGAAATATGATTGTTTTATGTTGTTCTCAAGTTGTTTTGGCAATTTTTTAGTGGGGTTGGAACGTTCATAAACAAAAACAAGTAAGGGAGTATGGCATTTACTTGCAATTTATTAAGCAAGAAATGTTTTTCCTGGTGGCGCGATCGAAATAAAAACTAAGTTTTTTTATCGTTATTGCTTGTGGTATTTTATTGCTCTATTATGGATTTTTAGGTTTTTCTTTCTAAATATACTGACATCCTTAAGTTTATATTTAACTACGTCTCAAGCTAATAAAAAATTGTAGAACTTTGCGATACCTATTGCTCCAGAGTTCATTTTATTTTATAATTACGAGGGTAAGTTAATCCAGCCTTTACAATCAATATATTTAATGAAAGATAATTTACAATAAGATATTAATCACAAGAAAGAGTTAAGCCAAGAAAGAACTTCTCAGATATTCGCAGTCTGTCAAGTAAGAACGTGACCGCGCTCGTATTCTTGAAAAAAAATTGTTTTGAGTATATTTTTTGCCATCAATGTATTCTTTGATGTGCTGACAATGGTGCAATTATCTTAGTAAGTTGTCCAATCGCCGCAATAATCGCCTGATGCCTTCAAGGCATGCTGCCGACAAAATTTTCTGTATACTCGCGATCTCCAAATTTTTCGATTCTCAAGAGACAACTGAATCAAAGTCCTCTGAGCATTCTCTTTACAAAAGATCAAACGTTTTCAACAGGGTTAGCGTCTGGCGATTTTGATGGCCACTGTAGTATTTTATCGTGGACCCAAGCGAGCTGCTTCGTGACGTAATTTTCACCCTGCAAAGGTTTCTTCAACGTGCTTCGGAATTTGACATCCTCTAACCATCTCTTTTTGGGTCTTCCTCTCCTGCGCCTGCCGCCCTCGTATAGTGTTAGCACCTGCTTTGCATGTCTATACAGCGGCATTCTATATACGTGACCCAACCAACTGGCCCTTCGAGCTCGAATTTTCTGGTTGATATTAGGTGTCCATATAGCTCCCTCACTTCCTGGTTAGTCCTTCTTCTCCAACCACCATTTTCTTTTTTTGTACCACCATACATCTTACGGAGCATCCTCCTCTCCCATCTTTCCAGCTTTTCTGTATTTCTTCGGCTCAGAATCCATGTTTCGCTACCGTACACCACTGCTGGCTGAATCACTGTCTTATAAATCCTTTCTTTAGTTCTTCTACTTATCAGTTTGAACTTTATCATTGTATTTAGGGTTCCCATAGCTTTGCTACCCTTCGATATTCGTTTATCGATTTCCATGTCGTCATCAGCTCTATTAGTGATCGTCACACCCAGGTATTCAAAATGGCTAACTTTCTCGAAGTTGTATTCTTTACTTCCTTTGCTCTTAATTTTTATCTTTTCCCCCCTAGGTCGTTCTTCAGCTCTCATTTCGAAATACTTTGTTTTTTCTTCATTTATATATAGATCGTATTGTTTAGCTGTTGCTTCCATGTCTCTGAACATTTTCTGTAGTTCACTCTTTGATCTTGTAATAAGTGCTAAATCATCTGCGAAAGCAACGACCTGCTGTTTCCTATGGTATATTATTCCTTTAGTCTGCACTCTACTCTCCCTTAAAATGGCCTCCAAGGTCAGACCGAACAGTTTCGTGGACAGCAGGTCTCCCTGTCTCAAACCTTTCCTCACTGCAAATGCCCTGGACAAGCCCCCCTCCAGCGAGACTCTGTTCCATGTTTCATTCATAATGATTTTAACCAGTCTTATCGACTTCGGCGGAATTTTAAGTTTTTCCATTGTTTCATAAAGTTTCGATCTTATTATGGAGTCATAGGCTTGTTTGTAATCCACGAAAAGAATATGCAGTCCCAAGTTCCGCTCGTAGCTGTTGTGTCATCGGGAAGACTTGGTCTATAGTCGATTTAAACCCTCCTTGATATTCGCCTATGACTTCATTTTCGTATTCAATTAATCTATTCCTAACCAGTAGGGCAAATACTTTATACGCAATCCCTCTATGGTTTTGACACAGGGTTCTGTCTCCCCTTTTATGCACAGGGTATATAACAGCGTTTCTCCATTCATCTGGTAATTTCTCTTGCCTCCAAATTTTCCCCATTAGTATGCTGATTCGTTTATGCAGCTCTTACTCTCCTCCCTTTAATATTTCTGCAGCAATTCCATTTTCTCCTGGGCTTCTATTGCTTTTTAACGTCATTATTGTATCCTCTATTGCCCGGTCCGTTGGCTCAGATATTTGGGCTTCACTCGACCCTCTACCCCGGTCGATTAATGGCTGGTTATTTTGGTTCTCGTATTCGGTACCCTGAAGGTTTAGTAGTTCCTCAAAATAGCTTGCCCATCTGTCTAAGTCCCCTATCAGTGTTCCCTCTTTACTTCTATAAAAACATGTGCTTCTTGCCCGTCCCATTCTGTTGGCCTCTACTTCCTGGTAGAAATTTCTCATGTCTTTGTTGACCATACGGTCTTCTATGTTCTGTAATTTTTTTTTTCTCCCAGTTTTTTCTTTCTGCACATCTGCTTGGCCTTCTTTTTCGCCTATTAATACAGTTCCTTGGTGTCAGAGGTGTGTGAGTTGACATCATGAACACGAGGATATTGTCGAATAGTCCCATGGGATACATTCAAACCCGATTTTCTTAATTTTGCCGCTCCTTGACGCAGCGTCAATTTCGGTTCCCTTGAAAACAAAGACACGATTCATTTTTCGACTTTCGGAGTGACTTTGCCTACCGAGCCACGTTTTGGCAAGTAGTCGACATTTTTCGTCTGGTTAAAATGACTTAATCACTTCTTGACAAAGGACACCAACTTTTAAACATACAACAAAGAAAGACTACCTCGAACCGACGCGCAAACAAGTGACTCATTTTGGATTTTATGTGATTTCGATGAAAGTTCGGAATCGACTGATACTTTTACCAAAAATGAATTATTGCGGAAACGTTCTTACTTGACAGACTGTAGAACTGAAAATTGCTAATACATCTCGTTATCCCCAAAAATTAGAAATATATGGGCTACTATAACATAACTTTCAGAATCTCCAACTCCAAGAAAACCAGAAATAACATATAACATGATATATTGAGAGCAACTACCTATAACATTCTGCCTCGCGTTTTTTAAAGTCTTATAGATTTGACTATAAATAATATCCAATAAAACTTGAACCGAAAAAAAAAAAAAAAAATATATTCATAAAATTACTGAAACGATACAAAATGTATTGATTTCCAAAAATTGCATCCACATTTTCTGAATCAATACCATATTTTTCATTTCAACAAAAAGGTTAACTCAAACTATATTGGGATTTTTGGGCCGGATATACGGGGGTTGATTAAAAGGTCTTACATAATATTTTTTTGCAGAAACAAAAATTTATTTCTCAACATGATTTCCGTTAAGCTCAACATATTTAGTCCAGCGAGATTCCAATATTTTTATTTCATCGGTAAAAAAATTGTTTTAAACTGTACGTAATACTCGTTTAGAGCACAGATAACCTTTTCATTAGATAGAAATTTCTTCCCCTCAAGCGAATTTTTAAGGTTAGGAAACAAACTCACTTAGGGCCAAATCTGTGGATTACGGCGGATGAACAACTATCTTGAAGTGATTCCGAAATATCCTTCTTCGTGTTTTTAGTCTGGAGTCAACAAACGCCGTACCTATTGCGTAATCAGCTTTTTCATTTAAGAATTTCATGCAGGATATCATGTACCCGTTCATATGAGATTCCTACCATTTCAGCAATATCATGAATTTTATCTACCATTTCTGCAAAACACACCTTAATCGAACGTAATGAGCGTGCAACATCTGAGTGTTCATATGGCCACGTTTAAATTCATTTATCCAGTAATAAATAGTCCTGAGTGCTGGTCCAGAGTCCTCATGAACTTCCCTTAGTACTGTTTCCATTATTACTATTTCCATTATTACAATTCCACTAAACATGTAAAACCGATCACTTACGATAGCTGCCAACAAACAACTGAGCGCTGAATCTATTTAAAATTTTGAACACAACTGTTACAGCACTGCAATAAAAAATGGACTGGTATTTAGGCGAATCTTTTTAATTGTCATGTAATAAGTAAAACTGAGCAAAACCACAATAGAATCAAATTTAATCCAAATATAACAGAAATCCCTTCTTGAACGGTCAAATTATAAATGCTCGGGGCCAAAAATTACACCAGACCACAAAAAAAAAGTTTTGTGAATGTTTTTTGGTGTGGTGAAAACGAATTCGAGGTCAGAATTGACTCATCACGGAAGGATTTTGACATAACCTCAAAAAAAATACTTTTACAAATAAATTCAAAATGTAAACGAGCAAGGTCCGAACTCACCCATCACGCCAGCATTTTGACATAACCTCAAAAAACTCCTTAATTAAAAAATTAAATGAACAGACTACCATATCTGTACGTATTTTGGGATGCTTAAACCCAATCTGCCAAAAAAGTTGACCTACTAAGTCAAGATCTTGAAATAACTTCGAAAAGTCCAGTCCTGTCATCCCAGATTGCTGGATTAAGGTGACTCTCCTCGTTTCTCGCCCACTGGATGCTTTATTAAAGTGATTCCCCTCGCACATCACTCTTGCGATGCTGGATAACAGTGAGTCCCCCCTTACCTCAATGGAAGAACTCTACAACCAGAATTCTAAACCTCACATAACATAATGCAAGAACTGTACACCAACAACTCTAAACCTAACAAAGTCGAATGCAAAAAATTACACCCAGGGCTTCAGCTAACATAGCCTAATGCAAGAAACTTACATGGAGAACTTTATACCAGGAACTCAAAACCTAACACGGCCTAATGCAAGAAACTTACACCAAGAACGCTAAACTTAACATAGCTTAATGCAAGTAACTTACACCAGGAACTCTAAACCTAACATAGCCTAGTGTAAGAAACTTACACCAAGAACTTTACACCAGAAACTCTAAACCTAACATAGCCTAATGCAAGAGACTTACACCAAGAACTTTACACCAAAAACTCTAAACCTAACACAAACTAATGCAAGAATTTTACACTACTTACTTACACACATTAGCTTATGTTAAGTTTAGAGTTCTTGGTGTATGGTTCGTTCATTAGGTTATGTTAGCTTTAGAGTTTTTGGTGTAAAGATTTTTGTGTAAGTTGCTTGCATTAGGCTATGCTAAGTTTAGCGTTCTTGGTGTAAGTTTCTTACATTAGGCTGAGTTAGGTTTAGAGTTCCTGGTGTAAAGTTCTTGGTGTAAGTTTCATGCATTAGGCTATGATTTAGATTTCTTGATGTAAAGCCCTTGTTGTAGGGTTTTTGCATTAGGTTCTGTTAGGTTTAGAGTTTTGGTGTACAGTTCTTGCATTAGGTTATGTGTGGTTTAGAATTCTGGTTGTTCTTTCATTGGGGTGAGAGGCGAGGGCTCTCACTGTTATCCAGCATCGTGAGGGTGATGTGCGAGGGGAATCACTTGAATAAAGCATCCAGTGGACGAGAAGCAAGGGGACTCACCTTAGTCCATCCAACTGTGAATGAAACGACTGGACTTTCTGAGGTTATTTCAAGATCTTGACTCAGTAGGTCAATTCTTTTTTGACACATTCGGTTTTAAGCACCCCAAAGTACGTATAGATATGGTGGTCTGTTCATTTAATTTTTTAATTCACTTACAGACGTACTTCTAACCATTTTTGAGGTGTTTTTTTTGAGGTTATCTCAAAATGCTTAAATGATGGATGAATTTTGACCGTAGATTCGATTTTAGCAACCCAAAATACGTATAGTATTTTTAGTCATTTTCGAGGTATTTTTTGAGGTTATGTCAGAATCCTTGGATGATGAGTTAATTCTAACCTCGGATTTGTTTTCAGCACACCAAAAAACATATGGTATGGTATCTCACCTTTGAACTACAAAACTTTCTTTTTTGTGGTATTGTGATATCTGATAATTGTTGCCAAAACAAATCTGTGGAAAAATCTGTTGTATCAAACAACATCGCCTACCGGGGTCATCTTTGATTGGAAGGCGCATTAGCGGTGATATAATATTGGTATCAATATACATGTTTGGCACCTGCCCATTAAAAAGGATGGCGCTGCATTAGATTAACTTCGTTTCTCTCAAGAACTCAAATATTAAGCTTGTCCGCCAGTTTTCTAAGAATAAGTCTAAGTATACGTGGTGATCTTACAGGGTATTAAATATGTGACCAGTGTTTAACAATTCAAGAATTTTTTTTTCAGATTTAATTATAGCATGACCCCAAACAACATTCCTGTAATTTATGAATCCGAAATTTTTTCTGTTTCAGACTGACAACCATGGAGAGAAGTTGCTGACAAGAGCACCATGCACCTTTGACAAGGGTCTCGAAAAATTGCTGCTGCTGTCATGATTTCAGACATTAATTAATGATTTAATTGTTTTTTGCAAGTAAAGGGACTAATAAATCATGTATTATAATGAAACTTACCTATTTTTTTTTTTTTGAATACTGGTTCTGTGAAAATTATCTAATTTTGTATAGGTCAAGTTTATATACCTTCTTTATATAACAATATTTCCATTTGGCTAGATTTGGCGCTTACTTGATAAAAATCCATTTTCAGATTTTCACTATATTTTATTTATTAGAGTAAAATAGAAAATAAATTTAACGCAATAGAGAGATTTTGCAATGCTTATTTTGGCAGACCATTATCTTTATCTTTATTTGAATCATGCGTCCACCGCTTGGAATTTGAGGAGCTGTAAAGGGAAAAAATTAAATATAAAGACTCAGCTGTTACCGTTATTTGAAGCATGCGCCCAAAGTTTGGAGCTTGCGCAGTATTGAAACAAAATAAGAGGAACCTTTATTAAGGATAGCGATCTCCCTTATTTAGGAACTTATAAAAGAGGTTAGTTGGAGTTCGTTATTTTTATCGCTATTATGGTAGGGCCTGTTTTTTTCCCTACTTAGGTATATAAACCACTAACGAAATACAGTAGAATTGAAATTATAATCTTTTATTACAAATATCACTGACAACACTTAATTAGTGTTCAGAATATGTTGGGATTTTGCAATCTTTGGCTCAATGGCATTACACGGTGTGTAGTGCTAATTTGAAAATGAAATTTTATTTATCGCACATTCGTACTTACTTGGAAACATTGGAGGAAGTGATAGAAACCTGGTAGACACAATTTTAATATAGATACTTGTATTGACCCATCAAATACTAGTAACCGGTTTGCTTAACCATAAAATGAATTTTAAAAAATCCCCTAAGTTTATAGAAAATGAATAATAACCTAACCTTACAATTACTTTGCGTTAATACTGCGCATGCTTGAGATAACGATAAGGACATGTAAAAAATAAACGTTGCAAAATCTCTCTAAAACTACCGTGGCATACCCAGCTACAAAGTGTCGAAACATTTAGAAAATATTGAATTAAAGGTAGCTTTCAAAACAAACAATCCTTTGGGTAAAATAATATAACAAAACTAAAACTAAAAAAACATAATAAATCTGGGGTTTATAAACTAAAATTTGGCTCTTATCCCAAAATTTACATAGATCAAACATTCAAACAAAGAATTAAAGAACACAAAAAAGCATTTGAGAATAAAACTAAAGTTTCACGTTATGCCTCTCATTTATTTTCTGAAAATCATAGCTTTGATGAAAACTTCGATATATTACATATCAATAACAAAAATAAAAAGTCGTTGGAAATTAACAAATTAAGAGGATTCCCAGGTATTGATAAATAATCAACTAGATTTATATAACACTCCTTTGTTAAATCTTAAGTTCAGGTAATTATCTTCCTATTGTAGAGTATTTTTCACGATCTAAGAAAGTGACTTAGCTACCTATGCCCATTTAAAATTCTACAAGATTCGAAAGTGATTAATTTATGGCTGTTTAATGACAAGGCATCGTGCAGGGCCGCACTATACCTGATTGTATAATTGTTGGGTTTAAAAGTTTATTGTGATAAGACAGTTGAATTTTAATGTTTTATGTACTGAATAATACATAATATAGTAATTACACAAATATATTAAAATAAATTTTTTTATAGGTTCTAAACTATTTATATTTATGTACATACATCTATATGAGTTTTCAATTTTTCTGACGTGTTGAATACAGTTTCTCTACTTTTCAACGGTTACATTTTTGATTTCTGTCTTTATCAACTCAATCACACTACTGTTTAAAGTGGGTGTATTATTGTGAGCACGTATATTAGACTTTATTTTATCAACTCGATCGCATTAAAGATACAATAATATGGTGGGAGCCGAATTATTTCGTGTTTTGCTTCCTTGGCAATTTTGTCATAAACATATTCCTATGAAAAATTGTAACTTTCTAAAACTTCTAACAATTGTTTAACTGTATAGCTTTCATGAAAATATATGTCACATTCGTACCAAAAGGCTTGTATTTCCCTTTTTCGACTGGTGGAACTTGGTACCTTAGTCATTTGGCTACCATGAGAGGATGCATTATCCATCACAATACAGCTATTCCGTGGTATATTCGGCATTAATTTGTTTTGAAACAAATCTTCAAAAACTTCAGCAGTTGTATCATAATGATAATCCAAGCTGGAAACTGAAATATTCTTGGCTGCTAGAAATAGACATTCTGGTATCCAGCCTTCTTCTGACCCCGCATGTAAAATAGTTATTCTTTTACCTTTATTTGATGGAGCTTTGGTGTGGTATTTTTTAGATTTCTCAATCCATCCTTTACTGGATGTGTCGTGGGTATCATACCAAGTCTCATCTAGGTAGATTATCGTTCGATTTTCCGATCTAGCTGTGTTTATTTTTTGAAGATATTCCATTCTGAGTTGTTGTAAGCGCCGTGATTCCATTATAACTTGCCTTTTGTCTATTCTTTTTTAACGAAAACTGTAAACGACGTAGAATACACCATAAAGTTGTAGTGGGACATTTTATGTCACAACTATCCTCGGACAGACTCCATGAAAGTGACAATAACGTAACAACTTTTTGATCTGCATGCATTTCATAAATTTTGCGGCGGATTAAGTCTTCTTGACAGAAATCAATACATTTCGACACACCTTTGTATTTTCGTGTTTTTTTTAGGCGCTATCGAATTATTTACAATTTTCCAAACTGTACTTTCAGGGATGCTTGTTAAAGCTGATGTCTCCATCAATGAAAAGTATTTTTCGTGGCCTCGCTCCACTAACTTTAAATAAACACTTTTAACTATCATGTTTGCCTCAACGGGCAAACATTTGCGGCTTCTAATGTAAAGGACTTCCGACATTTTAAGATACTATTGAACTTTATAATACACACTATTTCAGTATAATACTGCAGATAAAATGAAGAATATTCTTTATATTTATAAACAGGAAGTAGCCAATAAAATGTTAGATTGAAAGGGAGGTATATATATATATATATATATATATATATATATATATATATATATATATATATATATATATATCAATTACGACCCTGTTACGGCCAGGTATGTGCGAAGATCCTAACGGTCGTTTAATGTATCAATTTGCCAAATCGCTTCCTTAGATCTTGAAAAATACTATACCATGTTAAATTCCTTCAAAAAGTTTACATAATTTTGATGATGGTCAATTTATTTATAACATTTTTAGAAAATTCCGTATAATTAAGGTAGGGTTTAAATAATTGTACCTAAATTAGTAATTAAACAAAATAATAGAAGTTCAACTACCGTTGATTTAAGTTGTATTATTTTATTTATTTCACTCTAGTAAATAAAATATCGTGATAATCTGAACAACAGCTCGTTCTTAAATTTCCTAAAAATTGATTTTCATCAAGTAAGCCCCAAATCTATCCAACTCTTAACTATTTCAGTTCAGACGAGCTTCTGATGCTGTAAAAACAAACTACATTTGATGTTCAGTGTTTTAACTAAATAAACTAATACACAAAACGACAGAAATCTAACCTAAACAAATAACAGTCTGCTCAAAGCCGAATCTCTATATTTCCGTTAAAAAAGTTGTTTAACTTTTATTACAGTTTCATTAATGTTACGATACCATGTAAGAATCCCTTTTATAACTAACTGGTAAATCCGGTAGCGCATAAAACATGATATAAATTACGGAAAAAGAAAAATAAAGACACTTTCTACATAAAATAACACACAATAATAAAGTTCACTATTTATTTATACTTTACCAATGATCGACAAAATTATAGAGTTCTTCACTGCAACGATAAAAGCTGTTGCTTCAGTTGCATTATAAAACTTGTTCTTCGCGTTTGTAGTATCCCGGCACCGGTTCTTATTCGGATTCATAACGTCAGTACTCTTAGTTTCACTTCTATCTTTTTATATTAAAAATTTAAAGTATAAAAACTTTTTATTTGTATGCAGACCCAAATTTTTTACCAATACAATTAGATTTAGGTTATATGGGTTGAGACGTGATCGTGAAAATCTGAACAACACTTCGTCTTTTAATTTCCTAATATTACTATATAACTACACCACGCAACACTAAATTACCACAGAGATTTTTTATCGGAAACAAGATTAAATTCAAAAGAAACCCGAATGATTAAAGGATTTTCAAAAGGAAAGGGAATTTTATTGGCTATAACAAATAGCTGCTTTAACAAAATTACCTAATTTAGAAACTCGAAGACATTTTTAGTGGAAGTCATAAAATTAAAATTTAAATTCTGTAAAGGCTGCGGTGTAACTTACTTCTTCTGGCAGTTTTTACGACTGGTTTTTAGGAGGCCGCCTGCTAAAGGGTCCTCAGGACGATAGAGTCGTTGATGACGTTTTTAGGACCCATTACGTAAGGTAAATTGTAGCAGGGATTAGCGATCTGATAATAAATTTGTTATAAAAGCTTAACCACTTATGTTCGGAAGATAATTTTACTACAGACCAGCTTTCTAGTATACACTTATAACGGTTATGCTTATTTTTTTTCTTAATAATGAAATTTTCTTAGTAATGTTTTCTTATATACCTTATATATATATATATATATATATATATATATATATATATATATATATATATATATATATATATATATATATATAATTAGATTTAAGTAAGTTTATCCTTGCATTATACATAGCTTTCAGAATTGCCCAGGTTTCTATCAAATCAAAAGCCTTGCGGTAGTCACGAATAGAGATATATTGTATTCTGTACACTTCTTGATGGAATACGGAGTGTCTGAAGATGGTCGAAGGTACTGTACCCCTTCCTGAATCCCGCTTGTTCGAAGGACTGGATGTGGATCTAACCTGCTTGATTCTGTTATTATTTTAGTCAGTAGCTTATACAAGTGGGAGAGCCAACTAATGTGTCGATACTCTTCTATGTTCCCTCGACTCCCTTTTTTGTACAATAAACCATCTGGGCTTCTTGCTTGCATTAGATACTTATGAAGTAAAATTCGTACACTTTCGAGCAGCGGTTCACTTCCTATCTTAAACATGTTGTTGCTGATCTGATCTTCGCCGGGCATCTACCGTTCCTCATTTGTTGCAGCACACCGTTCAGTTCTTCTAGGTTTATTTCAGGTATTTCTTCTGATTCTGTGTTTTGAATCGTCCTTTTACGGTACTGATCTCTGTTGAATCCAGAAATGTACAGTATTTTATAGAACTCCTGTACAGTCGCAATGATTTCTGTTTTACTCTTTTTCAAAGAGGCAATCATCATGATACCAGGACCCAAAAAACAGTTGTCATCCCTTTTCCCACTGATAAAACTATTTTCGCTTTTTTCCTTCGTCAACCCACTGTTTTGATTGCCGTTTTGTCCACGAGGTGTAATGGTCGCAAAACGACGCACAAGTTCTATGGATTAGGCTGCGATTTTTCCAGAATACGTGACCAACATTAAGTTATAATTTAGAACTAACGAAATTGGCCTTCGCTTCCCATTAAAACATTATTAAAATAAATATAATAAAAAACAACTAACTATAAATATAACGACAGTTTTAATACAGTATTTTATAGAACTCCTGCACAGTCACAATGATTTCTGTTTTACCCTTTTTCAAAGAGGCAATCATCATGATACCAGGACCCAAAAAACAGTTGTCATCCCTTTTCCCACTGATAAAACTATTTAAGCTTTTTTCCTTCGTTAACTCACTGTTTTGATTGCCGTTTTGTCCACGAGGTGTAATGGTCGCAAAACGACACACAAGTTCTATGGATTAAGCTGCGATTTTTCCAGAATACGTGACCAACATTAAGTTATAATTTAGAAATAACGAAATTGGCCTTCGCTTCCCATTAAAACATTATTAAAATAAATATAATAAAAAACAACTAACTATAAATATAACGACAGTTTTAATACAGTATTTTATAGAACTCCTGCACGGTCACAATGATTTCTGTTTTTTACCCTTTTTCAAATAGGCAATCACCATGATACCAGGACCCAAAAAACAGTTGTCATCCCTTTTCCCACTGATGAAACTATTTTCGCTTTTTTTTCCTTCGTCAACCCACTGTTTTGATTGCCGTTTTGTCCACGAGGTGTAATGGTCGCAAAACGACGCACAAGTTCTATGGATTAAGCTGCGATTTTTCCAGAATACGTGACCAACATTAAGTTATAATTTAGAACTAACGAAATTGGCCTTCGCTTCCCATTAAAACACTATTAAAATAAATATAATAAAAAACAACTAACTATAAATATAACGACAGTTTTAATTTAGTTTAAAATTGCGTTTAAAATTTCTTTCTAAGCTAAATTTAGCGGTAATGGATATATATTGTCAATTTTCTACTCGTATTAAGAACGCATTTTAAGAATTAACTTTTGAATGTTTCTAGAATGTTAAGAATTGTTGGATTTAATAGGAAAGTAGTCCGAAGAAAATTCTATTTAAGCAATTTTAATTTTGTAAATAACAATTGCAGGAAAGTTTTCTGCAGCAATTGTGAAACAAGTAGCAGCGAATAATTTTAAAATGTAAGTGACAGAATGTCTGGAAATAATGGAAAACGTCACATAAAAGCTTTTTATTTTTGATAAAGGGTAGGCGTTTGTAGCACAGAATAAACTTTAGTTTATAGGCTTAGCACATGTGCTGTAAGGAATTCCCTACAGTGCTACAGGAGCAAAACGTATGCGGAAAAACGATTCCGTTGGTCTTGAGTCGTTTTAAATAGTATGAGGTATACTGTCCTGGGCATATAATTCCAAAGGATGATGTTGTCCATATAAGAGACTGCCTGAAAAGGATTGTACGAGGAATGACAAGCTGAACCTCATACTGATGTGATCTATTAACGCGACGTGAATTCCTAACAAGCACCGCTCTAGGAGGAATTAAGCAGGCTACATTCACTGAACACTTTCCGTGAAAATACTTGTAGAATAGACTCAAGCGGCCAACGGTCCTTCGATGTTCCAAGCAATCAAGGTTTCTGATGAGTTCTGGGTCTACAATTAAGCGAACAGCTCTCCTCTGTATAGAATCCAACAAATGCACTGTATGTTTGAGAGCATAGCCCCAAACATGAGAGCAGTATCCCATCATTGTGCGAATTCGAGCTTTGCAATATTGACTTATTTTTGAAAAGTTTACTTTGCTATGCATGCCATATGTACATGCTACGATATTTATGCTCCTAACTTGTCTCTCTGCCAATTTCTTCACCCCGATAGGAGTATCGGTGACACTATGTAGTTGCTGCTTCAACAGCCATTCTCCGGGCATTTCGATCCTGCACGACTTCATACCAAGGAGTGACCTTACTGGGTCGGACCATCTTATTGGAGACCATCCCCTTGATCTTCTACCTTCTACCTTCCCCGTTATTGCTTGTAAGCTTTTCCACGGCATCCAGTTTGCTCATAACGTGACCAAAAGATTTCAGGTACAGGGTGAGTCAACGATACAGTAAAGTTCAATATCTCATTTGTTTATAGGGAATGTTAAGGTGCACAGTTTAAAATTATTTTTGAGTATACAGGGGTACTTCAAAAAAGTGTGGCCAATATAACATGCGTTTTTATAAATGGAATATCCTATTTTCTAATTTCTAAAATTTTATAACTTTTTTATTAATACATATACATATACAAGCGTTTTATAGAGATGAAAAAAAAGATATATGTAAAGAAATTTGAGTTAGATGTTACAGGTTGTTCAAAATAAATTTATGCATTTCGACTATTTTAAATTGAAATATCTCAAATTTTTTAAATGGCACACCCTGTATATTATTAATTTTTCTAATAGATTTTACAAAACCCTCCAACTTTTATTAAGTACGTCATATACCTATTTCTAATAGTTTTCGATTTATTTTAAATTTTCAATTTTTACCCATTTTTTAATGCACTTACGCTATAACATCATAGTTGCCAAGACAAAACAAAAATATAGGCATTGTCAAATTTTGACAGGTCTATTAAGCAAGTAAAAATAGTTGAATTTCTTGTAGTAAGTGACGTATAAAGGTAATAAGTTATGGATTTTCCTAAAAATGAATGAATTGATATGGTTTATATACTGGGCGAGGTGGGAAAAAAATGTCTTTTGACAGTAAAGCTTTATGGGGCGAAGTACCCTAATAGACGTATACCATCTAGAAAATCTTTTAAGTGCTTAATGGAACGGTATGATGGTAGTGGTAGAGTTGAGTATACGAAACGGAAAGTAGTAGACCAGAATGTTACCAATGAGGAAAGAGAAATGGAGATTTTACTTCATGTTGAAGATAATACCCAGGTCAGCAGCCGTCAACTAGCTGACATATCTGACACATCCCAATCTACGACTAATCGCAGTACGGGAAAATACAAGTATCACCTCTTTCATATGAAACTACACCAAGAACTTCAAGACCGTTATTTTGAATGACGAGTAAACTTTTGTACCACCATGAATGGAGCAATAGAGTCTGATCCAAATTTTTTATTCAAAATAACGTTTTCTGATGAAGCTACTTTTCGCAGTAATGGAGCAGTTAACAGCCATAACATGCATTATTATTCAAGAGTTAATCCATTTTGGGTCCGGGAAGTTCAAAACCAAAACCATTGATCGGCCTAATGTATGGTGTGGAATATTAAATTTTCGAATTATTGGTCCCTATTTTTTCCGCGAACCGCTTAACGGGCCTAGATATCTAAATTTTTTTGCAAAATTAATTACCCCAGCCTCTTGAAGAAGTTGATAACTTTGAAAGGAAACAAATGTGGATTTAACAAGACGGAGCTCCTACTCATTACCACCGGGAAGTTCGGGAATTTTTAAACCATCGTCACTTACAAAAATGGATCGGTAGGGATGGATTTATTCAGTGGCCCCCTCGATCATGTGACTTAACACCTTTAGATTTCTTGAATGGGGCTACATTAACGATCGTGATTATGTGAATCCCCCTACAATACTAGTAGATATGGAAAATAGGATACGGAATGCGTGCAGAAGAATAACGCCTTTCATGTTAAGGAAAGTGAAGGAAAATATAGTAAAACAACTAAACATGTGTATTCAAGTAGACGGGCATATTTTTGAACATCCATTACGTCATAATAATTAATAATTAGATAAGTTTAAGTATATTAAAATTATTATTAACTATTTGTTTATGTTTTCACAATAGCGTAAGTGTATTAAAAACAAGGGTAAACATTGAGAAATTCAAAATAAATCGAAAACTATTAGAAATAAGTATGACATACTTAATAAAAGTTGGAGAATTTTGTAAAATCTATCAGAAAAAATAATAATATACAGGGTGTGGCATTTGAAAAAATTGAGATTTTTCAATTTAGAATAGTCGAAATTCATAAATTTATTTTGAACAACCTGTAGCATCTAACTCAAATTTCTTTACATATATCTTTTTTTTCATCTCTATAGAACGCTCGTACCAATTATGAGTATTCCACCTTCAGAAACAATGGCGCGACTGACAATTATTTCCAAAACTGAAAATTAGTATTTTTAAAAAAAAAATTGAAATATTAGAAAAACTACTAGGTTTAGGTATATAACATTATTAATAAAAAAGTTATAAAATTTTACGCAGAATTTAAAAATAAATTAGAAAATAGGATGTTCTATTTTAAAAAAAAATTGTTATATCGGCCACACTTTTCTGAAGTACTCTGTAAACTCAAAAATAATTTTAAACTCTGCACCTTAACATTCCCTAAAACTGTTGTACATAATATGTTTTCGTCATTCCCGAAACAAATGAGAGAATGAACTTTACTCTATCGTTGACTCATCCTGTACAGTCTATTAATTCTGTTTAAAAGTCGGTTATTTATACTAAGCTCTTCAAGGATAGGTACACTAATTCGGTGTTCAGTACATGATACTTTGAGGATTCTTCGATATGTCCACATTTCAAATGCATCGATTCGTCTTTCGTCAGCTTGTTTAATAGTCCATGTTTCCGATGCGTAAGTAGCTATGGGGAATATAAGGCTGGATAGCAATCTTAACTTTGTGTTTTTTGTTACAGATGGATCTTTCCAGACCTTGGTGAATTTCATCCTCGAATTTCTAGCTACAGCCAAACGTGTTCTTACTTCCGCTTCATAGCCACCATTGTTAGTTATGAGGGATCCCAAGTAGTTGAAATGGTCTACAACAGTGAAACCAGCAATTTCATTTTGCTCCTAACTTAACACCCAGCAAACTGAGTGTCGATGTTGGACGAATGGAGTGTCCCGACATAAATATGTCGGATTCCGCAACGTTAACTTTTTTAGAAAAAAACCAAAAGAAAAAAATGTGAATAAGTTAGAATCAAATTGAAACATTTGATTCATAATTAATTGATCATTATAATAATTATGAAATACGAAATCCACTGTGACCACCCAATAGTTAGTTAGTAAGGCCTCTTCGCGGACGCCATATAAGTGAGATATCTCAGTAAAATATCGTCTCACTAAATTACTGGCTAAAATCAATACGGATGTTTTCAGGGACGAAAAGCTTCTTACTAATTATACAGCAAATATGAAGTCGGCGTCTGCTTGAAAACAGTTCATTACAAAACTAAGCAAATATGTTTTTGAAGTTGGAGAAAAACCTATTAAGTATATTACGAAAATCCTGAAAACGCGACATATAATGTTAAGAAGCTCGTTACATTCCTTTACCATTTATGAAGTTCTGCTCATTTGTAAGCATTAGGATTTAAATTAGAATTCTAGAGAAACTAAAAGATATTTCGTTAAAGCTTCCTTTTCATGCATTATTTTATAACATTTTAAAATAAATTTAAAGCATAATATTTACAATAAATTTTTTTTTAGTCTTTATTGGATTGTAAAATTTAGGACATATCACTATTATTTAATGGTTTATTTATTATAGATAGCATGGATAACGCCAATCCACAAGAAGAGAAGCAGAACTTACTGCTATAACTATAGATGTATATCTGTCACAAGTACTTTCATTAGAGTATATGGCAAAATCTTCAGAAATATTATTGAAGAAGAGTATGGGCATGGCGAAATAGAAGAACAGTCGGGGTTTAGAGCTGGCAGGTCGTATCTGGATAATATATTTGCTCTTATCCAACTAAATGAGAAAAAAACACCTCAACTAATAGAGAGGTTCATTTATTGTTCGTGGATTTAACGAAACCATCTGATACGGTCCAAATAAAAATACTATGGCAAGTATTAGAGTTATCTCCAATAAACAGTACAGCAATTACCCCAATAAAACAATTTTATCATCGGTCATACTCCAAAATAGAACTAGTCAACTCGTTTTCGAATAGCTTCCTCGTGACCAAGGGTCGCAAACAGGGCTGCTGTTTATCCCCAACACTTTTTAGAATATATCTAAATGAGACACTGAAAAGATGGAGAAGAGCATGGGGGAATGAGAATACAGCTCACAGACAATGCAACACTTAACACATTGCACTCCGCTGATGTTCAGGACAAGGAAGACCTTGAGTTTATGACGAGAAGATTGTTTGACGGTGAACTAAAAAAAACCAAATATCTTTGCATAGGAGGAGAAGAAGACAACCTTACTTTAAACTCTAGCGAAGTGATTGAGACGTGCGAGGAGTATACCTATCTGGGGACAAAAATGGAAAAGAACGGCAGAACAGAACGAGAAATAGAAGACAGAATCAGTAAGGGAAAAGCGGGGATAGGACACCTGAACTGTATCCTTTGGTCAAGAAACGTATCCCTAGAAAAGAAACGATATATCTATGACTCAATTTTTAAAAGCATCGTACTAGACGGATGTGAGACGTGGCAATTGACCAGACGGTAAGAACAAAAGCTTCTCGCGTTGGAAATGGACTACTTCCGAAGATCAGCAAGAATATTTAGAAAGGACAGCGTTAGGAATGAACAAATACGGGAAATAATGAAATTGGAAACCACAATTATTGAAGAAATCCAACAGAAACAACTTACCCGGTATGGACATGTGGAAAGAATGGCAGCACATCGAATACCGAAACTAGTGTACAGAGGGAGCCCAATGGAAAAACGAAGAAGAGGAAGGCCTAAAGCAAGTTGGATGGGTGGTATCCAGAAAGCCATGTTAGAACGAAACTTAAAACCGGGAGACTGGGAAAACCGGAGGGGATGGAAACTAGGAACCGAAGGCGTAGGACGCTATAGAACTGGATATGTATATATATATATATATATATATATATATATATATATATATATATATATATATATATATATATATATATATATTATTTCAATTCAATACAATCTACAAAATATGATGTATCGATGTATTGACGAAAATCTAAATTTTATGCTGCGTTTTTTTTTGTAAAATTATAATAGAAAATAGAGACGGCCATGGCATAGTGGGTAAGGTATCTGCCTTTTACCCCGGGAGCTGAGTTCGAATCTTGGCTAGGAAAACAATAAATTAAAAAAAAAATCTTTACAACGTGGTGGTCGCCTCACTCGGAAAGACAACGGTAAACTACCCATAGTATCATGCGTAGTAAAGCCAACTTACTCTGGCCGCTCGGAACCGGTAGGACCCCTTTGTCTGTGAAACACACTATGGAATGCACCACGATATGCAAAGGCGGTCGCCTACGTCCGTATCGAAGATAACAGAAAATAAAGTTTCCAGTTGATTAAAATATTTAGGCGTTTTCATAATATTAATTTTGAGTCATTTAATCCAAATTTGCAAAATATTTACTGGAAAGAAATGAAAACTCCGCATGTGCTAGTTTAAAATATTGAAAATGAAGAAGATAATCTTTGAATTATTTACAGTATGAAATAATTAATAAGAAGAGCTTCTCTGACATATAGTAAAAATAGATCTAAATGCTCTTGGAATTATAACGTGAATATTAGTACTTGGTGGTAAATATCATTTCTTTGCAAGAACCAAAATGTACTTCTCAACAAAATTTCCATTTAGCACAATACATTTGGTTCAGCGAGATTCCAATTCTTTTCATTCCCTCAGAATATTTTGGGACCGTACATAACACAGCATAGATAATCTTTTATTCGACAAAATTTTTTTATCATCAAGCCAATTTTTGAAGTGCCAAAACTGTGGGAATTCGCCTTCCTGTTCTTCTTTACCCCATAGAAGTCACTCCTGAACATAGGCCTCTTCCGAAGATTTCCATGCCGATCTTTGCTGGGCGGTCTAAATCCAGTGTCTCTCCGCATGTAGCTGGTTGTCGTCCCTCCATCTCGCCTGCGGCGTTCAACATTTCCCTTTGTCTCCTCTGGTGTCCACTGCATTAATGCTTTGGTCCATTTAGAATCACTCCTGGATACGTGTCCTGCTCACCAACAGCTCAGTCTAGCCACACGCTTAATGACTGCGAAGAAATTTGTCTATTCAAATTTAGTTTAATACACTTTGAAAATGAGACAGATTTCTGCAAAAGGTCACTACAAGTTATGGCATCAAAAGCAGCTGCTAAAAGATGGTTCAGTCGCTTTTCTTCTAGTAATTTCGATGTCACAGATGACTTTCGCACTGATCGATCAATGACAGAAAAAGTCGACAGAATTTTGGCAAGAGTTGAGCAAGATTTGCAAGTAGCCAGGACATTGACAAGGAACTAAACATCCACCACCAAACGGTTTTTAAACCATTTGGAGAAAGCTGGCTACAGAAAGAAGCTCGATGTTTGGGTGCCATATTATTTAACGCCAAAATATTTACTCGATCGAATTTCCATTTGAGAATCTCTACAGAAACGTAACAAAATCGAGCCATTTCTGAAGGGGTTGATTACGAGCGATGAAAAATGGATCACATAAGATAATAGTATGAGAAAAAGATGATTGTCAAAAAAGAACGAAGCCCCACAAACGATGGCAAAGCCCGAATTGACACCAATGATGATGCTGTGTGTTTGGTGGGGTTGAAAGAGAATCGTGCATAATAAGCTGCAAATTAGTCGTCTTCATTCTTCCTTAATATCTTCCCTATTTTTCTTTAAGATGTAAGTTTTTCCATCTAGCCACGACCGTTCATTACTTTATGTATGAGCTCGTATGAGTGGATCAACATAGTTTTGCTTGTGATTAACGGTTTGATAGTCGAAGCCTCTTTTGCCAAGACTCCTATCCGCTGGCTAGTCGTCTGAATGAATAACAAATTGAAATTGAACCTCTCTTTGTATAAATGGCATTAATGTGTTTTCATCTCTTCTTTCCACAATTAATTATCTTCTCGTTTTGTTTTCAAACCAAAAACCCACGGTCCATCTATTCGTCTACCCTGGTTTCGATTGTTTTGCACCGCTGCAGCACTATCTTCAGATTCAAGTTGTTGATCACCTTGTAAGAGCCTTCTGCTGTTATATTTTCAGCGACCCGCGAATCGGGCTTTATCAAATTGTATAGGATCGTCGTTGCTGCTGATTAAATGTCCTCTGAAATTGACTGACCCAATTGAGGACCATACTTCGCGGCATGGTATGTGACGACCTTCCAGTCAGTTTTTCACATGTTGTATTCCGAATGTCGTGCACGAACATAAATACCAACTCCAACATATGACATAAGCTTAAATTACAATGTAACTTGCCGTTCAAAACCGTATAATGGAAGAATTCTAAAAGATTTTGTTGTTTGGCTGCCTTTTCTAGGACAACGTAAGACGGGACGAAACGCTTTTCCACGATCGCGTTTCCTTTTTCTTTGCATTTCCGCACCACACCTATCACAGATGTTATTTTCTGCATAAGTAAATTATGCGTTTGCATGCCTTCTTTTAAAATATACGTATTAGCAACTCGTCATTGTCATTAAAAACGAAACTTATCCTATTATTTTACTGCTGTGCTGAGAAATGTATTTATTGCAAGTAGACCGGACGCAACAATTAAGATTTGCAGGTAGACCACACCCAATTTTTTAAGAATATCTGAAAAAGTGAGCCTTGCACCCAAATTTCGTTTTCATATTCGTAATATATTTCCCAAAATACGTCTATCCTGAAAACAAGCCGAAAAGCAGCCAGGAACAGGATAAGTAATAAATTACAAACTTTTTTAATTAATAATATGTGAATTTACAATTCTGTGCCCTTTTGCACTATTAATTAAATTACCACAACCTTTTCTGGTTAAATTTTCAGATAAGCTACTAAATTCCCTCGAGAATAGGTCTTTCCACATCCCAGAGTTATAAAAACTCTCAATTAATTTCAGCGCCCTTTAAGGGCCCATTACCGTTCTTTGTAGGACCTTAAATATGTAAACTACCCTATAAATTTTTAGTGCCACCTTTATTTCAAACCTTCAACTTCCCCGCTCAATATTTACCCCCTTCTCGATTTTACCTGATCCTTTTTGTCCGCCGTTACTTTCTTTATGAAGTTGACTGATGTTACTGGCAATATAAAGTTTAAATATACTAATTAAAATTTGTTAGACGTAAAATAAGATAATATAATACTAAGTTTCAAATCTCTTTTGGTAGCTGAATAAAATAATGAGATATATACCAAATTAAAAAGTTTTAATTTATATAAAAATATTAATTACAGAATAAAATCACAATTTCAAAAAGGAATGGAAATGACTTCAACAAAGTGATAAAAAAGTATTAAACAATATGTTCTTTTTATCTTAAAAATTAGTACCTACTACTACTAATCATTTTTTTTTATTGTTCACCTGCCCGCCTGAGTAGGATTTTTACCCTTTTTCATATTCTGCGGATATCGGCGGGGACGTCATAATATCGATTAATGTTGTCCAAGTGCCGAAAAATACATTTTTGTATTCCACAGCTCCTTTTAGATAACGCGGTAATGCTGCCACAGGCGTTATTGTATTTCTGCAAACAACTACTACATATGCACGTGGCCAGGCCAAATATACTTAAATAAATTAATAAATAAAGTATACCGACTTTCCGGGATTGGAACTCGAGACCTTTTGCACCGCAAGCAGGTTACTACGCCACGGAGCCACGGGCCGCCAAATATAATTAACAACAGAAATCTTCATTGTTGTAGCTCTAAAAGAAAAATGCAAACTAACGGACACAATTAGGCAAAATTTGAAGGACGACGCTGAAATCGTGCTCTTCGACTTATTAACGTACGTCCGCCATGGACCGAGGTCCAGAGGTAAAAGCTCTATCGTACTATCACGACGCTGCACGTTAATTGATATTTCAATCTTGTTTTTTTTAACTGAAGAGGAATCTAGCCATTTGCTTGTTGTGAGGCATACATAAAACAAATGGAAATAGACTTTTTCGGTGTTTATTTTAACACATAAGAAGAAGAAAAAGAACAATTTAAAAGTGCGAGTCATTTTATATTCAGTTTGCCAGTTAGACTGACTAATAGGCTTAATAAAACACAAAAGTTAATAACAAGAAAAGTAACTGTGTCCGATTAACATAGGTTTCAAATATGCAATTAAACTTGCTCTATTTATTGTCGACATAACTTAGGGGCATAATTCTACTAAAATTGTGGCCATGGCTCTCATCCCCAACTCGGAAGTTTGCTTGCTGGAAGTATCCGAAATGCTTGGTAAACATAAGATGGATTGCGCGGAAAATCACTACATTGGTCGGCTCTCATGTGGCACAATAAATCCGCTATCGGGGTTTTATTCAGGGTTTGAGGGCCCAACCGGATAACTTCCGTTCATAGGCGAGTTTAATGGGCATGAAATATTAATTAGAAATTGTGGGAAATAAAATTTTCTATTTAATGAATTATTTTTGGTGTTTAAGAGATGGAATTAAACATGCAAAATACGTTTCCAGAATTTAATTAAAGTTTTTAAAGTTACCTTTTTCGGTTTCACATTTTATATTTATATTTAATTCATTTGTGATTCTGGCTCTTAGCTGCATGCTCTACACTTGATGTCCGTTAGTTCGGTAAACAAGCTACGATACAATAGGGTATTAACTGTTCTGACAAGCTAGCAGAAATCTTAGAAAAACTATTGTGATTATTATTATTATTATCGAAAAAACCCATTATCCGTCCTGTTCCGAGGCTTTACATTAGTTCTGTGAGCCATGTGTTGTTTTTACTGTAGGTAGATTGCTAGCCTTGCCCATAACCCCTCCTCCTTTGTCCGGGCTTGAGACAGGCAACAGCACCGTCAGGCTACTCAATCCACCCTCGGATGCTGCCGGCGGAGAGAATCAAAAAATTAACATCATTGGAATATACAGTCCAGAAAACTGCAAACCGGAGAATGAGAGAACAAAATTCTACGAAAAACTACAAGAGACAATTGATGCAGTCCCAAAAAGAGCAGTAATTATCATAATGGGACTTTAATGCAAGAATAGGGAACATAATAGTACCGGTAGTGAAACAGGGGTTCAATGAAAATATGACGAATGAGAATGGCGAATTTTTGATAAACTTCTTTGCACAAAATGAGTTCGGAATCAATAACGCCTTCTTTAAACATAAAGAAAAATGTAAATATACATTTCAAAATACGAGAGGAGATAGATCAATCACAGATTACATTCTAACAAATAGAGAAATACATTGTACACAAATATGAGATACAAGATGTTTATGTTCTGCAGATGTCGGAAGTGATCACAGTCTTGTACTGGGAAAAATCAGAATGACAATAAAGAGACCTCAAAAAACAAGCTAACAGTTTACGAAACAAAGACAAAGGTAGAAAGCCTACAAGACAAACAATAAAAAATCTCTACCAGACAAGATTGGAGAACGAAATAAATAAAAACCCAGTAGTAGAGAAAGAAGACATAGAAGACAGCTGGAGAAAAATCAAAGATAACATTATAAACGCAGCAAAGGAAGCACTCGGGAAACATAAAATATACGGAACATCAAGAAGATCTAATAATACACCTTGGTTCTACGAGGAAAAAAATCTATTTTTTTTTAAAACGCTTTTCTTCAGCCGAATAACTAGGTACACCCCCGTAAGATCCTTCAGGAATGCGTTTTTTTATTTCTCCTAAAACCCCGATGACTAGGACTACTATTGTTACTGAACTATTGTTATTATGATTATTATTACTTCTACTTTAATAAGTTCGAGTTTAGTAAGACCAAGCGCAGCGTTTTTGGAAAATGGAAAAAACTGAACAACGTACGGTCATCAAGTAGCTGTTTAAAAAAAAATTAACACCAAAGGAGATCCACGATGATATGAAAACAACACTAGGGGAATCTGCTCTGTCATATATCACTGTGAAAAAATGGGTTGCAGAATTTAAACTTGGACGAGAGAGTATCGAATATGACCCTCGCTCCGGCCGGCCCACGACGTCTACGACTGAAGAAAACATCGGCAAAGTGTGTGATCTTATATTGAAAGACCATAGATTAATTATCAGGGAGATTGCAGACACTATAGGCATCTCGTATGAACGAACACAAAACATCATTGCCAACGAACTCCGGTTTCCTAAGGTTTCCGCTAGGTGGGTCCACAGATTTCAGTTGAACAAAAACTAATTCGACTCATCATTTTTCGTGACTGTTTGGAGATGTCCGAGGCTGATTCGCAAGATTTTCTTAACAGGTTTGTGACAATGGTCGAAATCTGGGTTCACCACTATACTCTAGAGTCAGAACGACAATCCAAGCAGTGGAAAAAATCTGGTGAACCAACGCCAAAGAAATCGAAGGCAATTCTGTCTGCTGGAAAAGTGATGCCGTCAGTTTTTTAAGATGCTAAAGGTATTATTAGGGTGGACTACCTTCTGAAAGGCGAAACAATAAACTCGACTTACTATTGCACCCTTTTGCGTCATTTACGCTAATAAATTAAAGAGAAACTGAGGACAACGCTCGCGTTCACACGTCTGTTGAGTCTATGACTCAAGTTCGTGACTGTGTTTCGAATTGCTACCACACCCTGCTTATTCTCCTGATTTGGCGTCTTCGGACTTTCATCTATTTCTAAACCTAAAAAAACACCTCGGTGGTCAGAAATTTTTATCAAATGAAGAAGTCGAAGCTGCAGTTAACCAGTATTTGAAGGCGTTGAGGAATATTTTTTTCAAACAGGTGTAGAAGCTTTGGAAAGCAGGTGGAAGAAATGCATAGAGCTAGGTGGAGATTACGTCGAAAAATAAAAATATTTTTGTATGTATTTTATTTTATCTTCTTGACTAGGCCGCGAATTTTTCAATCCATCCTGGTATTTTAATTATTCATATTATTCCCGCCTTGGAACTACCCAAAACGGTATCATATAAATCTAGATCCCAACAAGGGATCTCAGTGATATTTAATATTTTATGTGCTAGGTAATCAGTATAGATGTTATTCAAAAGAAAATATTTTTTCTGATCAATATTTAAGGTTAAGTAATTCTTAGTAAACCATCTTTGTATCTGTTTCAGAATAGCCCTAGATCTGCGGAAAGTTTTTGTGATACCGGAATATTTCGTAAGTAGAGTTGTATCAACTGCAAGTTGTGTTTATTGCTGAGACTGCTCCTATTAGATGTGTTTTCTTACAGGATTAATTACTTCATAGGGAAAAAAATGTTGATACCAGAGAAACACAGATTCGTTGTTTACTTATTTCGATGCATAAGATTAACAAAAATTATTATCCAAATTGGCAGTTTTTAAATTTATGTACAGTCGCAGAACTCAAACATTTCTGCCTGCTGACACGAGCAGTTCAGTTTTCGATTTATTATTGGTGGCGTTATTTATCAACAGTTTACTACCATTAGCCCAGTCGTTAAAGACAAATTATGACGAAAAGCTCTCATTAAATGTTAACAGGTCGCATTTTGGCATACAGGTAGTTTTTTGGACGTAGAATAGGATAAAGAAAAAGTGTGCTGTTCTAAAGTCTATGCTAAGCTTACAAAATCGAAAATAAAATGAAAAAATCGGTTTTTCGCAAATATCTCGAAAAATAAAAAACGGTCAAGTGCAAGTTGAACTTGCACAATTAGTGTTCCGTACGTTGATTGCTTTTAAAAAAAAAATTGTTGCGGTGGTATAAAAAGATCAGTGACTTCACAAAACACACCCCAAATGAGTTTTCAACAAAGTTTCTTTCCAATCTTTACTAAAAACTGATGACCTTGAAATTTTTGTTTTTTTTATACACCAGATAAATTATTAAAGGTAATGCACTCGTGATAATCTTCGTTCAATCTACACCCCGTGGAGAATATTTCAAAATTTTTTCAAAGTTTTTTGATCAATACTTTTCGAGATAAGGTGGGGGGACAGCGAGTTTTCGCGATTTTTTAAAAATAATACAAAGAAAAATGTGCGCAAGTATTACATCGTATATATATTTTTTTACTCGTGTTTTCACAAGCTTTCGTTTGACACCATACTGGATCACCTAGTAAAAAATTTTTTTTTTTCACTTCCGATTTCACCCCCCACCCTTAAGTCAAAATTTAACTTTGAAAACTACACGGCTCTGATGAGGCCATGAATTTCTATATTATTACCAAATTTCAACTTTCTATGACAAATAGTTTCGGATAAAATCGGGTGTGACAGACAGACAGACAGACACCGAAGTCATCTTATAAGTGTTCCATACGGAACACTAAAAAGAGATCGAAAAACTAATAGTGTCACGTGAAAAAACGATAGATTTTACAAAAAATAGTATATAATTTTTTTTTTAGTTTTACCGTAATTTAAAAAAATTCTCTCTTCAGTTGTAGTAGGAATCATACTTCCAACCTCATTTATGATTAAATTAAAGTTTCTGTATACCGCTAAATATTTTGCAATTGGGTATTAAGGGATTTTTCGGGGTGCTGATTAAGAATCCGGTGACAGTTTTGAAAAAATCAAAATGGCGAATCCAATATGAAGCCCAGAGACTACGTAATTCGTTTAAATTTCCAATTTTCTTTTTAAGGTGTCTAGTAAGGAGTTATTTGGGGTGCTGATTAAGAATCTGAGGACAGATTTAAAAAATGGGTGATCCAAAATGGCAGTCAGTGTATATAAAAAAAATAAATGAAAATATATTTATTTATATAAAAAATGATAATTTTATAAATACAAAACAGCAACCAACACTTAATTTACACTTAAAGTTAATTATTTTTCATATAAATGTTTATTTAAGTTTATTAATTTAAAGTTAATGTACAGTATACAAAGTCCATGAGCGTCGCACAGATGAGAGAAAACAGATCGGGCTGATGACGCTGCGCATGCATTTCTTCTCCGATCGCTATTAGCAAAATTCCTTTGAGTAATTTAGAACTTTTTTGTTTTCAATGACTGTTTTTCTTTGTATCTGGCTGTTCAAATGAAATATAAATACTTTATACTTAAAGTTTAGATTTTTATCTTTCATCTTTCTAATATCAAATATACATTTAACTCTAACTAAAAAAAAATTGTTCGACTTTTTTTGACCATTTCGTAGTGATTTAAACGTAAAATTGCCGACTGAGCACTACAGACATACAGCAGGCAAATTTTCATATTTTAAAACTCAATATTTAAACAACACATACAATATGGGTATTTTTAATTTTTCTTGTATAATATATGCACAAGGATTTTTTTTCAATTCTTTATTTTATTAAATGTTTGTAATTTACTGTATGCCCGTTAAAATCATGCAAACAAAAATTTCGTTTTAAGTTTTATAAATTAAAAAGCAACAAAAATAAAAACTATTAGTTTCATCGAAAAGCTGAAAGTCTCCTCTTTAAAAAGCTATTTTTTAATTTTTTTTTACACTCTCAAAACAAGCAATATCGATTAACCTTCGAGCGGTGAGCCTAGACTTTCAATTTTTCTTTATGGGTCTAGCACACGTGCTGCAGGGAGGTCCCTAAAGCGCTACAGGAGCGACACGTGTGCGGAAAAAACGATTCACGTTGTTCTTGAATCGCTGTAAATTGTATTCGGTGAGAAACACAGACCTGGGCACCGCTTTGGGAGGAATTAAGCGGGCTACATCCTTCGAACACTTTCCATGAAAATAGTTGTAGAACAGACTCAGGTCGCCAACCGTTCTTCGATGTTCCAGCGAATCAAGGCCGCCGGTCAGTTCCGGGTCTCCAGCCGGACGAACAGCTCTTCTCTGAACAGAATCCAACAAATGCAGTGTATGTTTGGAAGCAGAGCCCCAAACATGGGAGCAGTATCCCATAGTTGGTCGAATTTGAGCTTTGTAAAGAATTAACAGTTATTATGGAGTGTAAAGCTTTCTGGTTCGAAATAATATTCCCAAGTTTTGAGAAGCTCTCCTTGCTATGCCTGCAACATGTTCATGCCAGGACATATTTGCTCCCAAACTAACGCCCAACAAATTGAGCGACTAGGGGAATGGAGTGCCCCGACATAACTATGTCGGGTTCAGCAACGTTAACTTTTTTAGAAAAAAACTGCCGCCTGGGTTTTTGTAGCATTAAATTCCACTTGGTTACTGTCACCCGAAGATTTATTCCAGGTATTTGTCAAGTTGAACGACCTCCTGCTGTCTGCCGATATTCGCCTGAGCAACCGATGTCCGAGCGTTCAAAGTGAATGAAGAAACAAGCGTATAGTCATCTGCAAAGCTGTAGATTGGATTCCCGGTCTTTTCCAGCAGATCGTTAATGTAAATGAGAAAGAGAGCAGGAGACAGTATGGAGCCTTGGAGCACACTGAATGATGATTAAATATTATGTTTAAAAAAATGTATTAAATATTTACTAAATGTTTGTAATTTACTGTATGCCCGTTAAAATCATGCAAACAAAAATTTTGTTTCAAGTTTTATAAATTAAAAAAAAACAAAAATAAAAACTATTAGTATCATTGGAAAGCTAAAAGTCTCCTTTTCAAAAAGCTATTTTTTAATTATTTTTTTTTACACTCTCAAAACAAACAATATCGATTAACCTTCGAGCGGTGAGCGTAGACATTCAAATTGACGAATTTGGCGCGCTGTACTTTTTGAATCATCTATCTGAATTGTTAATAAAGTCTCACGCTAATAAAAAGAATCTGGAAAAAAAATCTACATGCTATTCGTTCTCACCCTTTCACGTGGTGCTATTAGATTTTCGGTATCTTCTTTATTTTTCGAGATATTACCGCAAAATCCAATTTTTACGAGTAATTTTATTTTTGATTTTGTGGGCAGTACATCAAACTTTAGCAAACTTTTTTTTATCGTATTCTACGTCCAAAAAACTACCTGTATGCCAAAATGCAGTCTGTTAACATTTAATGAGAGCACGATGGTAAGATACAACGAATTGTATTAAGTACGCATACCTATTACTCCATCGAAAGCTGACACAGTAGCTTTCGAGCCGACAGAGTGGTTGACACGGTCAACGCTTAAAAGCAGGTAATGCTTTTCGAGAAATCCTCCTCAGGCATATATAGGTATTGTAAAGCAACTGAAAATAGACAGAAGTTCATATTTCAGCAGTTTACTAGCTGTTCTCTTGTTCGTCAAATCCATCCTGAGACGCGTTTTTCGCCATATCACAGCTCGTCAGTCAGGCTAGGATTGATAAACAAGAGAACGGAATCTACTGGTACTTATCCTAGAAGTTACGGAACACGATGGTAAGATGGTATGGATTTGACGAACAAGAGAACAGCTAGTAAATTGCTGAAATATGGACTTCTGTCTCTTTTCAGTTGCTTTACAATAACTTTAATGAGAGCTCAAAGCGCCTAGCTACTGGGCTACATTCCCTTTTAAATAAATAATTATTCATTTCAATACACTAAACTATTTTTATAGTAAGTTGAATATGGCAGAAGTATCTCTCTTTTCATGAGCGACCTGAAAATAATAACAAGTACATTATTTGACTCAATTTTAAAAGTTTAGCGCTATCAGAGGAATGCCATATAAATGTCTCAATGTATAATAATCTAATTGTAACAATTAAAATAGTTTTCGTTTTATATAAGCTTGCTCTACATCAGATTTAATGTGTCAAAAATTTGGTCTCCTAATTTATCTTGTCCTAACGTAACTTGTTTTGTAATGTATAGCCTTGGTTATGGAGTTTAGACACATTAAACAAATTTATTTTCTTGTTTCGTAAGTTTTGTATATTTTAAAGCGTCCTACACACTACGTACGAATTAATGGACAAAAACTGACCCTCCCACGTAGCGACTCTCATTTTAATGTTTCTACACCCCCTGTCCAAAGAGAAACCATAATTTTTGGAACTAGAAGAAAAGCCAGCTTGTTGCTGAACCTTTATTAGTGTTGTTTTTTTTTATATGAGCATAACACGCGTGCTCCAGGGAAATCCCTAAAAGGCTATGGAAGCGACGCAGGGGCGGAAAAAGCGACTCACGTTTGTCTTGAATCGCTGTAAAATGCACTCGGTAGGAAACACAGCCCTACGTAAATCATTCCAAAGGGATGAGGCTTTCCATATAAAAGATTGCTTGAAAAGCGTTTGCAGACAGCGGAGTGCGTGGAGTGACAAGCTGAATTCCTAGCATGCACCGCTCTGGGAGGAATTAAGCGGGCTACATCCATCGCACACTTTCCATGAAGACACTTGTAAAGTAGCCTAAAATCTCCAACCGTTCTTCGATTTCCAAAGAATGATGTATTATGGGTCCCCAGTCAGGAGAACAGCACTCTTCTGAATAGAATAAATGCAGTGTATCTTTGATAGCAGAGCTGCCAACATGGGAGCAGTACTCCATCGTCGGTTGAATTTAACAATTATACAGAGTGATCATTTTTAGACGCCGGGTCCCGATTTACGGAAACTTGTTGGATATTTATTATTTTTTTAAATGTAGAATGGTCCAGTGCATGTCGAGGAGTATACTGGCAAATTTGACATTTGGTAGTGAAAGCGACCCCAAACAACATTTTTTCCTTAATGTGTATTTTTCTAATTTGTTTTGCAAAAAAGTTAAGCAGCAAAAATCCTCTAAAATACCATTTTTGGTCCTCGTGGTTGCCATGGATCGTATGTCGTCGTATGTTCGAAGGATGTAGCCCGCTTAATTCCTCCCAAAGCGGTGCATGTTAGAAATACACGTCGCGCTGGTGCTTCGCATCCGTATGAGGTTCAGCTTGTTACTCCGCGTACAACGCTTTTCAAGCAATCTTTTATATGGAGAACGTCATCCCTTTGGAATAATTTGCCCACCGCTGTGTTTCCCACCGAGTACAATTTACAGCGATTCAAGAACAACGTGAATCGCTTTTTTTCCGCACTCGTGCCGCTCCTGGAGCGCTTTAGGGACTTCCCTGCAGCACGTGTGCTAGACCAATAAGAAAAAAAAAAAATGCCACGCTTGGCGGTTTTCAAATTTATCCAGTAGGTGGCTTTCACACTTCAATCTTTTTTTTTATGGGTCTAACACACGTGCTACAGGGAAGTCCCTAAAGCGCTACAGGAGCGATACGTGTGCGGAAAAAGCGATTCAAGTTGTTCTTGAATCGCTGTAAATTGTACTCGGTGGGAAACACAGTCCTTGGCAAATTATTCCAAAGGGATGATGTTCTCCATATAAAAGACTGCTTGAAAAACGTTGTACGAGGAGTAACAAGCTGAACCTCATACGGATGTGAAGCATTAGCGCGACGTGTACTTCTAACATGCACCGCTCTGGGAGAAATTAAGCGGGCCACATCTTTCGAACACTTTCCATGAAAATACTTGTAAAATAGGCTCAAGTCGCCAACCGTTCTTCGAAGTTCCAGCGACTCAAGGCCGCCGGTCAGTTCCGGGTCTCCAATCAGACGAACAGCTCTTCTCTGAATAGAAACCAACAAATGCAGGGTATGTTTGGGAGCGGAGCCCCAAACATGGGAGCAATATTCCATAGTTGGTCGAATTTGAGCTTTGGAAAGAATTAACAGTTGTGGAGTGTAAAGCTTTCTGGTTCAAAATAATATTCCCAACTTTTGAGAAGCTCTCCTTGCTATGCCTGCAACATGTTCATGCCAGGAAATATTTGCTCCCAAATTAACGCCCAACAAATTGAGTGCCGATGTTAAAGGAATGGAGTGCCCCTACATGACTATGTCGGGTTCAGCAACGTTAACTTTTTTAGAAAAAAACTGCCGCCTGGGTTTTTGTAGCATTAAATTCCACTTGGTTACTGTCACCCCAAGATAGAATTTCTTCCAGGTCTTTGTTAAGTTGAATGACTTCCTGCTGTCTGCGGATATTCGTCTGAGTAGCCGATGTCCGAGCATTCAAAGTGAATGAAGAGATAAGCGTACTGTCATCTGCAAAGCTGTAGATTGGATTTTCGGTCTTTTCCAGCAGATCGTTAATGTAAATGAGAAAGAGAGTAGGAGACAGTATGGAGCCTTGAGGTACACCGGCGTTGATAGTGAAGGTGTTAGAAAGAAATCCGTCGACTGCCACTCGTAAAGAACGCTCTCTGAGGAAACATGAGAGCCACAAACAGAATTTTTCAGACATACCATAAGAGCGTAGCTTAGCCAACAGCCCATCGTGCCAAACACGGTCAAATACCTTGGATATGTCAAGAGCAACCGCTCGAGATTCTCCAAAGTGTTCAATTGCGTTGTTCTAAACGTGTGTTACATAAGTCAGAAGATCTCCTGTTGATCTATTTTTTACGAAAGCCATATTGGTGATTGCTAATAATGTTAAATCCTAAAAGATATTTTAGAAGATGCTGATTGGTAGCCTTTTCCATGACTTTCGATATTATTGAAAGCAGTGCGATTAGTCGGTAGTTATTTGGCAACGTCTTCTTGCCTTTTTTAGGTATCGGCTGAACTGTGGCACACTTCCAGCAGGAAGGAAATATTCCCTTTCTGTAGGATAGATTGAAAAGTCTACAGAAAACTGGTTTTAGTTCCCTCGCACAGTTTTTGAGAACTATGGCAGGTATTCCGTCAGCGCCAGAAGCTTTTTTGGTGTCTAGCTTCATTAAAATACACTTTATGATACGCCGTCTGAAGACAATATCGGACATCCTTGACTGCACTATGGGAATAATAGGTGGCGTTCTTCCTTGGAAATCTACAGTAGAATGTGAAGCAAAGAGTTCAGCCAACAAGCTTGCGTTTTCAACAGGTGTCGTTGCAATAGAATTATCTGGCCGTGTGAGTGGTGGTATGGCGGATTTGGCGAAATTTTGACTAACTGCCTTAGCGACTGACCAAAAGGACCTGAACTTGTTGGGACAAGCGAGAAGTTTGTTTCTAATTTGTTGATTGTGTGCCTCCTTGGTTTCGTTGATAATTTCTTTGCATCTGTTCCTGGTACGAACAAAAGTGAAACGGTTTATTTTTTTTTTCACAGGATCTGACATTAATTATAATAACATTAGTTATTGTGCTGTTCAGATTTTTCCTTTAATAAAATATCTTTAAACAATAAAAAACAAGAATACATTTTTTTTAATGGACCCACGAAGTTATTCAAGATTTCGCCATAAAACACGAAAGATTACTGAATCACACCAACGTGGAAGCAATACAACTCCTAGACGACGAGCAAGAAATCAGAAGATTGAAGCGAACCAAACCACGAACTTGTATAAAGTGTTAAAGCAAGCTAAGTTTAGATTAAGTTATATTAATTTAATCTTGGGAAATGCATACTGATGTGTTCAACCCTCACTCGCCTTGGTTGGTAATTGCTCCAATTGCAAATCAACCATAGTAATAAAATTAATTTGTAATTAAGATTCTACTAAGCATATCCAATAAAGGATGTTAATAAAAAAAATTATTATTTTTATTAAAACCACAAAAAACTATATATAACTTCTAATTACATAACTTATTACATTTATAAAATTAAATTTTTGAAACTTAAAAAATAAAAAAAGACATCAACAGAAATTTTCTGTTTGTCTTCTTTCTTCTATCATGCATTTTTTCATTCTTTTTATTAACGCTTAATGAGGGGCTTCGTAAATAATTTCTCCAGATATACTGCGCATCTGATCTTTTTGCCTTTAAGTGCTCGATATCATTTGTCTCAGTTTTGTACACAATATCTTCAAGAGTCCCCCACAAGACAAAATCTAACGGCGTGAGATCTGGTGACTTAGGTGCCCGTGGAATAATTGGGCTGCGAAACTCAGTAATGATAATTTTTTCTGTTATATTTGCCGTGGCTAACAAAATTAATTTCATCTGTGCGTAATAATGATTCAGAAAATAACGTTCTTCATAATATTTAATCTACCGCCTGAGTTTTTGGAGCGTTAAATTCCACTTGGTTACTACCACCCCAAGATAAAATTTCTTTAAGGTCTTTGCTAAGTTGAACGACTTCTTGCTGAGTAGCCGATATTCAGGCATTCAAAGTGAATAAAAAAAGAAGCGTACTATTATCTACAAAGCTGTATATTGGATTACTGGTCCTGGCGTTTATTGTGAAGGTAATAGAAGGAAATCCGTCGCAAAGAACTTTCTCTGAGGAAAGAAGAGAGTCATTAACAAACCTTTTTTAACATATCATAAGATGTTTTATGAAATTTCTTCTAATAAATGCATAGTTATAGTGGTAAGAGTGACTGTACATGTTGACGAATGATCGGATAATGATTTGTTGCTTCAAAAACATACGGTAACGAATGTTTATCCAGTAAACGTCACGGACTAAAGAAGCTTTTCACTTTTCATCTTCGTAATATCGTAAATTAAATAAATGGCCAAGGGCAAGTCGAACTTGCGCAATTAGTGTTCCGCACGCTGTTTTTAGAATAAAAATTTTTGTTACGGAGGTATAAAATGATCAGTGACTTCACAAAACACACCCGAAATAAGTTTCCAATAAAGTTTGTTTCCGATTTTTCTTGAAAACTGATGACTTTAAAATTTCTGTTTTTCTTATGTATACCACATAAATTATTAAAGGTAATGCACTCGTGATAATTTTCGTTCAATCTACACCCTATGGAAAATATTCCAGAATTTTTTCAAATTTTTTTGATCAAGACTTTTCGAGATAAGGGGAAGAGAGTGATTTTGGGCAGTTTTTTAAAAATAATACAAAGAAAAGTGTGCGCAAGTATTACATTATATATATTTTGGAATTCGTGTTTTCACAAGCTTTCATTTGACACCCCACTCACACAATTTCTTTTTCACTTCCGATTTCACCTCCTCTTCTTTAAATCAAAATTTAACTGTTAAAATACACGGCTCTGATGGGGATATCAATTCCTATATTAGTGCCAAATTTCAATTTTCTATGTCAAATAGCTTCGGAGAAAATCGGGTGTGATAGACAGATAAACGGATAGACATATGGACAGACGGACAGATACCGAAGTCATCTTATAAGTGTTCCGTACGGAACACTAAAAAAGACCGTACGTACAATCTCACCGTGATTGTATCCTGAGGGCGTCTGCATCTACATCTAATGGCGAGCTCTCAACAGAGCAAAACATATCATGTACTAGTATAGTGATTGGTAAATACCAAGCCTAGGTTGTCCATTTTTTATTTGGTGCCCCGTATTTTTAACACTGCTAAGCTACACTATATTATTTTTCTCATTTTTCATGTAGATTAAACACATTTTTGTCGCTGATAATTTTTAACACTCAAATTTTCAGCATTCATGAAACCGCAGAGATACCAGTAATATTAATAAGAAAAATATGCATAACAGCGAACAATAAAATATATTTCTAATTATCTTTATTATGTCCCAAAACCCTTAACGTTAGTATAACAACTTTTGGACAAATTAGGCCTAATGTGAGGCCGGTCTGCAAAACTGGAATAATATTTTATACATTATGTTTTCCACTTTAATTCCTGAAATATGTAAATTTCTGAATATATTTTTAGCGGGACCCTTTATATTCCCCTTTCACTTCCTTTTCCGTAATTATATTGGGGACTTTAAACCTTTTACCATTATAGATGTAAAAAAATAACAAATTTATAAAAAAAAATGTAATGTGATTTCCTCGATACTCGCAGTTCTAAAATAAATGCTAATTTTGACATTTTCCCACTACAGAATAACTTAATGCAATGCTTGTAGAAGAAAATCAGAATTAGAAAAAAACTTCGCTGTTTTTACTCTAAACTAGAAACGAAAGAAATATAATTAATACACAAAATATTATATAAAACATGTCGGAAATCAGTTATAATTTACAAACCAAGGAAAGTACCTAACACAAAAAAAATATATTAGATGTAATTTTACCACGAGGCAACTATTGTATACATATTTCTTTCAAGATTTGTTTGAAATTACAAGTAATAAAAGAAATAGTAGGTTTATTCGAGCGACACCTCATCAACAGCAAAAAGCATGTAAATAACCAAGTTTGTCACTGAAGTCGTGAAATCACCGATGATATATAAATTATGTCGCACAGGCGCTCGTGCAGCGTCGCGCTAGTACAATCGAGTTTTTACTTTTTGGACGTGCGTTATTAAGCGAGCGTGATTTACGCCGGAGAAATTGTGCTTAATTTGTTTTATTACCGTATTATATATTGTACCCGTATATTAGGTAATAATTACTTATTGCCTACTTTTCTTACGTTTCTGGTTTAGGGTGGAAATAGCGCTAATTACATTTTTTGTCCATGAGCAGGTAGCTTCTAACTTTTGAAAATGAAGATCAGATAATATTATGCACTATGTATCTTAAATTTTAGTTTTATTCCTTTCTTTTTGGTTAGAAATAAATCTCAGGTTTGTTGACTTGAAAAGACAAAATTCCAATAAATACGAAACTTGTTATTTCTCACAACTGACACGATCTTTCCCGGGAGATACATGAGCCTGATGGTTGCCTCAATACGAGTATCTAAGATGATAATATAGAACACGCTACTCGGTAATATGATGATAGACGCCCGAAGATACAGCCTGCAGTGGACAAGCTGAGAGTAAAACTGTGTCACATGCCCTACACTTAATGTCCGCCAGGTCAGTAAATCGACTACAATACATTAAGGTATTAATCACAACATCCGCATAACCTAGTACAAATTGATTTGACACTTGCGGACTGTAATAAACTAAATATTAATTTGAGTTTTTTTCGGTAGCTACAGTAAATTTATGCTGCTATAGGATGCTCCATGTTGGTGTTATAAATTGTTTTAAGTCTATACAAATCTTGAAATTTTGTTGTTCGACGACGGCGACGTCGCCAAAGTTTATAATCATACTAAATCATTTATTTTTATTATTATTTTCATTTAAGAGTGCAAAACCCAAAAATTCGACGCGACGAATCATGTGGCTCCAACCCACTCAAGCTGTCACACGGTATGGTCTGAAAATGATGATCATATCTCACATCCGTTCGATGATCATCAACTAAATTCCTGAGCAATCTGAGAGAACCAAGGATAACTGCCCTTTGCATCTTCATTGTGAGTGAGTCAGCCGAACTACAGCAAAGTGATATCTTCATTATTATTTTTTCCTAGAGATAATACGCCTGGAGAGATCTTAGCAAGAGATCAAAGGTTTTCACCCTAATATTCTCTTTATTAAGTGAGCGGTCCCCAAGAAGGCGATTTTTTACACCTCATAGATAGACGGGCAAACTGGGATCATCTCTGAATAACTGTTAAATTCCTTTTATATTGTGCCCAGGAATTCCACTATTATTGGAACTACCTTTACCTTTGTTTTCCACATTATGTAACTCCTATCTGCAGGTCATTGTATTTGCTGATTTTCTCCTTCTCTCTGGATATGATGTCGCTATCATGGAGATGTCTATGAGCGGACAAATATTTTTGTTTTTATCGTGGAGTAATAGGTCTTATTTATTTGCTCTACTACCTGTACCCCCAAATTCTTTGCATATCCATTGTATATAAACAGCAACTTTATTATGTCTATAAGTATACTCAGATCATGTAAATGTTGGGCATCCGACAATAAGATGGCTAATGTGTTCCCTCGCTGTACCATACACTTATTGTCCTCCCTTTGTTTCAAGATATATTTTCTCAGTTTCTTCTTTGAGACCTGAGCTTCGCAGCCATGCGACACTTCTCTCTTTATCAATTGATAGTTTCTTGAGGTTTCTGTAGAATGCAGTGGCTTTTGTTGCAGTTTTGTATCTTCTCTATTTTGATTATTTCTCCGACATTTTTAGTATTATTATGCAGCTTATTCCCATTTTTTGATGAGAGCTGCTTTCACTTGAATAGAATATTTGGCTTTATTCAAATCGTAAACCTTAGCAGCCATCCAGAACTTACCCTTCGCTTGATTGATATATTCATTTAAGTCTACCATAGCTTTGTTGTAAGCAGTCTCCACTTCAATCAGCTCGCATACCCCATGTCATCGTTTGATACATAGTTTAGTAACATCAGCTCTAGGGTGATGCATGCCCTGAATTGTCAGAAGCTTTCTCGTTTTACGACCAACCTTTTTCTATATCACTTCTTAGCCAGTCAATTATTCATCAGCCGTGGGCAACGACTGGGACTAATTTTGTTCTGTGAAATTAGATCTGTAGTTAAGATATGTCGTATTCGGCGCTAGTATTCTTTGATAAAGCTGTTTATTTTATCATCGTTAATTCCATTCATTTCCTCAATGCCTAGGTAATTGTACGATTTACCTACCTAAAAGTTCCTTATAGATATTTATTCTTTAGACGGAAATTGCGGCTTTTGACTAATTTATCCGGTTTACATACCTCAGTGGTAGATTTGCTCATGTCAAATTGCATTCCAATATCGCTTCTAAACTCTTTGACAATCGTGAGTTTTGTTTTCGCCAATATGACATCCAATATTTTCAAAATTCAACATGGCGGACAATGGGGTCAGTACCAGACAAAATAGTAATGGCGATAAGACATCGCCCTGTCTCAGTTCTTCCCCCCGTATGAAATAGCGTCATTTGGGTCCTTCACGTTTTTATAGACTGTATACAAATTCAAGAATCATTAATATCATTATCATTATATTAAAAAAGAAACGGAAATAAACAGTAATTAATTGGCAATGATGAAATCAAATTAAAACAAATATTTAATTAGAATTCAGAAAGAACCGGAATGTAAACAGTTTTGCTTGGAATTGGCTTCGTTCTAATTAATAATTAGCCTTAAAATACTCCAGAGAAAAAAAAATTAAGTTAATATTTAGTTTTTAAAATAATTTAAATATACCGTGGAGGTTAAACAAACCTCTTTTAGAATATTTTTATGCTTTATTTATCCAACTCAAATCAATTGTAAAATCTAAATAGCTGTTTATACCAGTTTAGTAACCAAAAAAAAGTATTTGGCGACTACAAATTAATAATAAGGAAAGGCTCTTAATGATGTCGCTGATGACCATTTTTACTGTTTTGTCAAAAATAACAGTCCTCTCTTAGGCGTACTCACCATGAGGTTATCAAATTAGCATACGTTTCTAACGTTGTATTAAGGAACTTCATATTAATTAAGTAAAGTAGGCCGAATATGTACCAAAAAAGATTTTGATCAAAGATTGAAGCTTAACAAAAACTATAAGAAAATATATTTTGGTACAATAGTCGTATTTGCCAATAGTTATTTTTAGTGTTCCGTACGGAACACTTATAAGATCTGTCCGTCTGTCTGTCCGTCTGTCACACCCGATTTTCTCCGAAACTATTTGTCATAGAAAGTTGAAATTTGGTAATGATATAGGAATTGATGGCCTCATCAAAGCCATGTAGTTTTGAAAGTTAAATTTTGACTTAAGGGGTTAGTTTTGGGGGGTGAAATCAGAAGTGAAAAAAAAAAAAATTGACTAGGTAATCGATTGTGGTGTCAAATGAAAGCTTGTGAAAACACGAGTAAAAAATATACATATAATGTAATACTTGCGCGCACTTTTCTTTGTATTATTTTTAAAAAATCGCGAAAAATCGCTGTCCAACCGCCTTATCTCGAAAAGTACTTATCAAAAAATTTTGAAAAAATTCTGGAATATTTTCCACGGGGTGTAGATTGAACGTATATAAAAAAACAGAAATTTCAAGGTCATCAGTTTTCAGTAAAGATTGGAAATAAACTTTGTTGAAAACTCATTTAGGGTGTGTTTTGTGAAGTCACTGATCATTTTATACTTCCGTTACAACATTTTTATTTTAAAAGCAATCAACGTACGGAACACTAATTGCGCAAGTTCAACTTGCACTTGACCGGTTTTTTACTTGAAAATTCAGTTGTGTTAGGAAAATATTTTTAACCAAAGATCATATTACTACACACCTACACACCATTTTTAATAGAAAAAACGATTTTTATGACATCTGTCTTTAGCTATTGCAACCAAACTCGTTGACATTATCTTCCAGTTATCCATCTATCGTGTGAGAGGTCTACCTCGGCTGAGCGTTTCACCTCTTAGCTTACTCTCTAGAGGTTTCTTTGTCCATCTTCCGTTTACCATTCTGGCGATGTGCCGAGCCCATCTCCACTTTCGTTATGCGATACATTCTACCTGGGCTATCTGAAAAGTTCTCGGCCTAACAGATAGATGGTGTTAGAATCTGTGAAACCATAATCATATTGGAAAGGTCCATCCTTTATATAAACACGTGTAAAAATTTCGATGTATAAATTCATTCGAGTAGTAGCAGCCGTTTAATATCGACGTATCATTGATTTTTTAAAATGGAAAATATTGAACGTCGTCCAGTGATTAAAGTCTTTGTTTTGGATGGTTTAACACGAATAGAAATTCATCCAAAATTATTAAAAGTCTATAAGGATGCATTACCCTCACTTTCTATTGTAAAAAAATGGGCTGCTCTTTTTAAATCTGGTCCTACAAGCCTCGAAGATGATCCACGCGAAAGTCGTCCAAAAAACTGCTACGCCGTAAATCATTCAACAAGTCCATGATGTGGTATTAGATGATCGCCGAGTGAGAGTGCGTGAAATATTTGAGGTCATAGAAATCTCAAAAAAACGAATTGGAAATAGTTTGCATGAAGAATTACATACAAAAAAGGTGATGTTTGCCGCATTTGCAGACAATTGACATAAAACGCATTCTAACGCGTATTTCTCAAGCGTGTTTGGATCGTTTTAAGCAAAATAAAATTAATTTTCAGCGTCATTTCTTAACTGCTGATGAAACTTGGATCCACCACTATACACCAGAGTGAAAAGAACAGTCGAAACAATGGACTGAAGCCGATGGCAGTGCACTAAAGAAGGCAAACACGGTTCCATCAGCAGGGAAGGTTATAGTAAGAGTTTTTTTAGGATTACAAAGATGTTTTGTTGATCGATTATCTTCAGAAGGGTAAAGCAATTAACTCTGAATAATATTGTAACCTTTTGGATCAGTTGGATGCAACAATTCGTGGGAAAAGACCTGCTTAAAAGAAGAAAATAATTCACACAAGTGTTTTGACGATGGCAAAATTCAACGAATTAAAGTACGAATTGCTTAAACATCCCGCGTATTCACCAGATTTGGCTCCCTCTGACTATTATCTGTTTCCAAACCTGAAAAAATTCCTGGCTGGAAAGCGTTTTACATTAAATGTTCTACTATATAGTCTACTCAAGTTCGCCGGTATGTTTCTTCATTCCTTACTCGATCTTTTAAGTTCAGGCCAAATATCGATCTTTCTATTCGCCTTTACGCCACTCTTAGGTTGTTTGCGATTTTTTAGTCCGAGTTAGGGTTTCTGCGCCATAGGTTAGGACTGGCAAGATACATTGATTCAATGTTTTCCGTTTCAAGGGAATTGGTATCTCCGCTCTGAAAATGTCCTTCATTCTTCCATAAGCCGCCAATCCCAAGGTTATTCGTCTCCTCAACTCATTGGTTTGGTTATCTCTATTTATTTTGATATCATGGCCCAGGTACATATATTTGTCTACTAGTTCTATACTATTATTATCAATTTCTATCTGGGAACCATGGTAGTCATCATTTTAGTATTTTCAAAATTTATTCTTGTATAGAAGACAAAGTTTATATATATATATATATATATATATATATATATATATATATATATATATATATATATATATATATAAATTGAACACTTTGGAGAATCTCGAGCGGTTGCTCTTGACATATCCAAGGCATTCGACCGTGTTTGGCACGATGGACTGTTGGCTAAGTTACGCTCTTATGGTATATCTGAAAGGTTCTGTTTGTGGCTCTCATGTTTCCTCAGAGAGCGTTCTTTACGAGTGGCGGTCGACGGATTTCTTTCTAACACCCTCACTATCAACGCCGGTGTGCCCCAGGGCTCCATACTGTCCCCTATCTCTTTCTCATTTACATTAACGATCTGCTGGAAAAGACCGGGAATCCAATCTACAGCTTTGCAGATGACAGTACGCTTGTCTCTTCATTCACCTTGAACGCTCGGACATCGGCTGCTCAGGCGAATATCCGCAGACAGCAGGATGTCGTTCAACTTAACAAAGACCTGGAAGAAATTCTATCTTGGGGTGACAGTAACCAAGTGGAATTTAACGCTACAAAAACCCAAGCGGCAGTTTCTTCTAAAAAAGTTAACGTTGCTGAACCCGACATAGTTATGTCGGGGCACTCCATTCCCCTAGCATCGTCGCTCAATTTGTTGGGCGTTAGTTTGGGAGCAAATATGTCTTGGCATGAACATGTTGCAGGCATAGCAAGGAGAGCTTCTCAAAAGTTGGGAATATTATTTAGAACCAGAAAGCTTTACACCCCATAGCAACTGTTAATTCTTTACAAAGCCCAAATTCGACCAACTATGGAATACTGCTCCCACGTTTGGGGCTTCGCTCCCAAACATACACTGCATTTGTTGGATTCTGTTCAGAGAAGAGCGGTCCGTCTGATTGGGGACCCGGAATTGACCGGCGGCCTTGATTCGCTGGAACATCGAAGAACGGCTGGCGACTTGAGTCTGTTCTACAAGTATTTTCATGGAAAGTGTTCGAAGGATATAGCCCGCTTAATTCCTCCCAAAGCGGTGTATATTAGAAATATACGTCGCGCTGGTGCTTCGCATCCGTATGAGGTTCAGCTTGTTACTCCGCGTACAACGCTTTTCAAGCAATCTTTTATATGGAGAACGTCATCCCTTTGGAATAATTTGCCCAGCGCTGTGTTTCCCACCGAGTACAATTTACAGCGATTCAAGAAAAACGTGAATCGCTTTTTCCGCACTCGTGCCGCTCCTGGAGCGCTTTAGGGACTTCCCTGCAGCACGTGTGCTAGACCCATAAAAATATATATATATATATATATATATATATATATATATATATATATATATATATATATATATATATAACACGTAGGCTGAAAAGTTTTTGGTCTGACATATAGATGTCGCGCTTTTCAAAAATCCATATGATTTTTAGGAAGTACCAACCCTGAAACGATACTTATCAAAATTTCATGACATTAACAAGTTACAGTGGTTTTAGTGACGCTACTTTTGATATTTTCAAAACAATGGAAAATCGAATTCGTGTGTTGATTAAACACTACTTTTTGATGGGAAAAATACCATTCAAGCAAAGCAATGGCTTGATAAGTGTTACGGGGACTCTGCCTCTGGAAAATCACTCATTATTTACTGATATGTTGAATTTAAACGCGGTCATACAGATGCAAATGATGCTGAACGCTCTGGATGCCCAAATGAGGCGATTACACCAGACAAAATCAAAAAAATCCACAAAATTGTTTTGGATGACCGTAAAGTGAAAATGCGTGAGATAGCTGATACCCTAAAGATATCAAAACATATCAATCATATTTTACATGAATTGCATTTGGGTATGAGAAAGCTCTGTTCGAAATGGGTACCGCGTTTGCTGACAGTGGACCAAAAACAACAACGTGTTGATGATTCTGAGCGCTGTTTGGACCTGTTTAAGCGCAATAAAAATAACAATGGATGAAACATGAATCCATCAGTACAAACCGGAATCAAATCTGTAGTCAGCTGAGTAGGCAACAGCCGGCGAAAGTCGCTCCAAAGACACAACAGTCGGCTGGGAAGGTTTTGGCCTCTGTATTTTGGGCTGCGCATGAAATAATTTTCATCTACTATGCTGAGAAAGGAAAAAAACCATCAATAGCAAATATTACATAAACTTATTGGTGCGTTTGAAAGCAGAAATTGCAAAGAAACGGCCCCAAATGAACAATGAAAGGTGTTTTTTCATCAAGACAATGCACCGTGTCACAAGTCAATGGTTACGATGCCAAAATTGCATGAATTGAAGTTCGAATTGCTCCCTCATCCACCGTATTGACCAGATGTGGCCCCCAGCGACTATTATCTATTCGTAGACCTCAAAAAAATGCTTGCGGGAAAGAGATCTGACTCTGTTGAAGTCGCCGAAAATGAGGCCTATTTTGAAGGCAAAGACAAATCCTTTTCCAAAAACGGTATAGAAACGTTAGAAAAGCGTTGGACCGATTGTATCGTTCTTGAAGGAGACTATATTGATGAATAAAGTCGAATTTTGCAAAAAAAAAACATGTTTTAAGTAGCTAGACCAAAAACCTTTCAGCCTACTTGTTATATATATATATATATATATATATATATATATATATATATATATATATATATATATATATATATATATATATATATGTTATATATATATATATATATATATATATATATATATATATATATATATATATGTTATTATATATATATATATATATATATATATATATATATATATATATATATATATATATATATATATATATATGTTATATATATATATATATATATATATATATATATATATATATGTTATATATATATATATATATATATATACATATACTTCATAATTATTTTCCGTTATAGAATACTATATTTTCAAAAAAAGTTTGACCATCTTAATGTTACTTCTTTTATCAAATAAACTTTTCTGACAAAATCACGATATAGTACTTCAGAAATCCAATAACTTCCTTCCGCTTGCTCCAAACTAGATCTTACGCTAAAATCATAAATTATTCCCACTGTTTGTAAAAGATACCGTTGAAAGGCTTTTGGCAAGTAAAGTTTACGTCTAAACATGCATATCTTCATTTATGTACTAGTTCACGATTCCTTAAATTTTAAAGAAATAAGATTTAATAAAATGGACGTCCCAAATAACGTGTGTAGCTTAATATAGGTGTAGAATAAATGTTTTAAAACAACATCATCTCAACCGATGTGTAAGCGTCTCAACATGTTTATTAATAAATCACGAGTCGAAATTGTTGGATCCTACTTGAGATATATTTTCATTTATTTATTTATACAAATACACATTCATTATTTAGAGCACAGTAAAAGCAAGTAAAAGCAAGAAATGAAGACAAATATTAAAGTAAAAGCTAATTGTTGTCTGCCAGATTAGCACTATGGTTGTTACAAAGAAGCTGTAGATTGTTGGATAGTTACAGTTCTAACTGTATGGGCTGGTATGAGAAAAAAGAAATTAAAGAGAATATAATATTTTAGATGTATCAAACAGAGCACTGGTCAATTTAATTAAGAAATAGATTTGTCTTCTCTCAGAGACAGGCAAGTTATAGGTTTGTGCTACTAATTAACCAGTGCTGAGTATCATATATGCCTTCGATTGATCAATCCTATCAAAGGCATTGCTGCAGTAAGTATATATATAATCCAGCATTCACTTACGTATAGCTAATAACGCAACAAATTGTGTCTCTCGAAAGCGGATTGGAAAAAACCATGACGGTGTTGCATTATAATATTCCTGACAGTAGATAACATATCATTATAAACAATTTTTTAAGCATTGTAGGACGAATAATAATTTATTTCATTGTAAACAATATATTTGCTGCATTACGCTTTTTGTTTCATCGTTCCCTTGGAATAAACTAAGATTCAAAAATGTGAAGAATTATATTAAGAATATAGCCAGAATCAGTAGTTATGACAAAGATTTAATAAACATAAAGTAAAGCTAAATATTCATAATTCCACCTTTATTACTTGTAAGCTGAAGAAAATGAAACATGTTTCGATATCATATAATCCAAAATGTACCAGTGTACTTAATAAGGCACTCAATAACGCAGGCCTCACATTAGTGTGTAAGTCATCAGACAACTTAAAAAATATCTTAAGACGTCTGAAGGATAAAACTCACGAATGTGAAAGAAGTGAAATATGTGAGATCAGTATAATGATTGTAACAAGAATTTTAGGCATAGAAGAAGGTCGATTCAAGCGGTATAGTAACATTAGATAATTAATGTTAAATAAAGATGATAGGTAATCATTAGACACACATACGAAAGTTTGGAAATTATAAAATGTAAAAAACAGTCTAAATAAGAACCGAGGACCTACTCCTCATAGATCTCTGTTTAGTTTATTCGACCGGAACTAAACTCCTATCTGTGACTCGAGTAAGCCACACTTTTACTATAAATAGTTAGGTAATCTTAAACTTAAGCAACTATCGCTTCTGATGATGCTGTTATAGTTAGCGAATCACGCGTCCAATACAAAAATAAAGTGGCTAATATAGTGGTGATCACTGTTGTAGAGTATGAAACTAAGAGTCTTACTACTTGAACCCTACACCGAATCTGAACTAGTAGAATTATAAAAAAATCATTATCACACCTGATGATAACATAAATGTCTAGTACACAACTAAAGTATTGTGTGCGATAGTGAAAACTATTATGTAGTGTTATTGTACAAAAGATTGTAAAATCCCAAAATAAATTAGGTTCCATACTGTTTTAAAGGCATAAAACATCAATTAATTTAAAAATTGCGTTGTCATCAGAATAAATTTACCACCTACGCAAAGCACGGACTAAACCCACTGTTATTATTAGGCTAAATGACACTCCGAAAAAAATCAGCAGAACGATCATAAATTTTCCAGAAAATGGTAGTGCAGTTTCGAGACTCGTCCTGTAAAATACCATATTTTTTTTGAGCTGTAAATACGAGTAACTATTTCGCATTATTTTCTGGCTGTGATTGTCTTTTACACCATTGGAATAATACAAGTTTTTTATTAATGAATTTCTCTACCTACAGTTTCCAAAATATTAATAATAAAATTATCCTTTACGCCAGTAAATATATAGAGGTTTTGAGTAATTTGACTCAAGTTCGCAATATTATATTCTACATAATAATTATTCCAACAATTTCTAATGTTACCCCCTGGAGATCCGCATTCCATGCCTAAAAACTATATGTGGAAGCTTTAATAGAGTCCCAGGGTTAGGCGGAAAATGTCATGTTTATTTCTAAATTGCGGGTGGATGGCTATTTGCCCGGAATATTAAATATTTAACTTGTTCAAACCAAAATGTTATGAGTGGGCACAAATCATTTAAATTCAAGGAAAATAAATATATGTTCATTTATTGAAGAGGTGCATAAGAAATTGTGGATATTGGAATTGGACCAAATCAAATTAGAGTGACTTTTCGACGTCTTGTCTACGATTGCACAGTTTTACCGGCAAGAAAAATTATGACAATTATTTTTTTGGGACTCACAGAGTATCATCATGATTGACTATTTGAAAAAGGATAAAACAGGGACTGGTTCTTATTGCGCAACGTTATTCGACCGTCTATATAGTGAGTTAAAGCATAAGCGACCAAGATTAGCACGCAAAAAAATGCTTACTGGCCAGGATAATGCTCCTGCTCACACATCAACCATTGCAATGGCAAAAGTGCACCAACTGGGCTTCGAAATAGTCCCCACCGGTCTTATTGCCCCTAAGTGACTTCTTTTTTGTTTCCTAACCTCAACAATTGCCTTGGAGAGAAGAAATTTTCGTTGGATAAAGAGACTATCCATGCTGTAAACAAGTGTCGGGTACTGTTGAAAATAATTTTTTTTTCTGAGAAAATAAAAAACTGATATCTGATAGACCCCATGTATTGAGCCCAATAGAGATTCTACTAAGAAATAAATTTGTATTTTTGCAAAAAAAAATTATTTATCTTGTTTTTGACAAGTCTTTTCAGTCCACCTTCGAATATAGTGGTTTCTTCCTGTTGTTTTCTGTATTTTGTAAAAGAATACGTAACGTACTACTGATGTGTTTATAAATGCTAATTAATTTCGACATTAAGTATTTTTAATAAAAATTTCTCCTTAAGTACAAGATTTAAATCTACTTAAAAATTTTGTGGTCTTCTCAACAACATAATAAAAATAATGATCATTAGTCGAAAGAATGTTAACCAACCTCAACACCTATTAGAGTATGAAATCGTAGATTCCTATCAATACCTTGGATCCCTTACTACCAATACCGGCCAGTGCGACTCAGAATTACGTAGAAGAATCTCAATTTCTCGCTCTGCAACAACAAAATTAATTAAAATATGGAAATACTCCAACATCTCGCGATCGACTAAGTAAAGGCTGACAAGAACGCTCATATTTCCGATTACAACATAGGCATCGGAAACATGGACAATAAAGAAAGCTGATAGAAATAAAATTGTTGCATTTGAGACGTGGGTGTATCGTCGAATTCTCAAGATAAAATAGGTGGAACATCCAACTAATCAGTCTACTTTGCAAGAACTAAAAATCACTAAAAGACTGAACGCACTTATAAACCAGACATACTTAAGGTATTTCGGCTACCTCAGCAGAATACATAAGCTAGAATCACTGTTCCTACAGGGAAAGGTAGAAGGCAATCTCTTTAGGGGTGGATCACCTTTACGTTGGGTGGATCAGAGAGAAACAGTTAACTAGAAAGTCATTACCTGATGCATCAGAGCACGCACAGAATTGAGAACAGTGGCAGATGATTGTTCAATCCATCTATTGAGCACATCTTCTCCGGAGCGGAAGGACGTACGAGGAGGAGAATGTCAGTGTATGTGGAAACTTACCATAGTTTTCCCGGTTTAGTTTTTTTTTAAATATATCTTCTACTGCCAACGTAAAAGCTTGGTTAAGCTTTTTATTTATTCTTCTTTTGCACAAGTAAATAAACACCCAAGTGCAAGCTGGACTTGTGCAATTAGTGTTGCTTACCTAGATTTGCTAACGGCAGTTCTTATAACGGAAAGAACACTCAGGTTTTAGAAACACTGTTAAATATGATTTACAAAAATTTTGATATTGATTAGCAAGCAAAAATGATGTTTTATCAACTATTTGAAGGAACAAAGTGTTTTATTGAAACTGTAATAATTTTAAATTTTAAGATTTTTAATGGAATTTTTAATGGAAGCATTAAAAAAAAAAAACTATGTCATAGAATAATGAATGAAAATCGTCGTTCTCTTGGTGTATTATTATAGTGCCAAAGCACACGAAAATAAGGATTGTGATATTTTATATTTCTTTGCATTAAGATGTTCTACACCCTTCTGGATAAATTTGTGTGCTTATTATTATAAAAAGTTAAAAAAAAAATTCAACTATCAAAAGCTTTAAAAAATGCATTATTTATTATATACAGTAGAACCCCGGTTATCCGAGGTAACGTGGGGGCACCCTCCTCGGATAACTGAAAACTCGGATAATCCGTATTTGTTTTTTATTCATTCAAAAAATAAACACCAATACTTAAACCGATGTATTAACGTTCTTAACATATAAATAGGTACATACATTTCATATTGCATCTTCTTTTTCTCGCTGCAATGTTTCTCCGTCTATTAAGAAGAAGAAAATCCGCTGGGGTTGCCTCTGGTTGTTGTTCGATATACCTCAAAGCTTTTTCCAAAGAAGCAAAACCTTCTTGATGAGAGATCTTAGTGGGAGACTGTTTATAAACCGCTGCTTCGTCATCGTCATCTGATTTTTCGGTTTCCTGAAAGGCATTCGTTATTTCTTCAATACTCATTTCTTCTTCTAAATCATCTGCTGTAATCCATTCAACAACATCTTGTCTAGTCACATTTTCGCAACCTTTTAATTTTTGCATTAATTCAAATAAACTTTTTTCTTTTTCTTCTATCTTGCTGTCAAAATTTGAACAGGACATTTCTTCATGGCTTCTCAATTTCAAAGCTAATTCATTTAATGGAGTATCATCTTCACTGTCATTATAGTCCTCAAAATCAATAACTTTTGACCAAGATTTTTGAATAGTGATAGTACGCGCAGAATCCCAAGCTTGACTTATCCAGTAAATAATATTTTTCAGTGTAACCTTTCTCATCCCATTGATAATATTCTCCTTTTCTGTGTATTCTAACAGATGTTCAAGATATAAACGCCTATAATTTTTTTAATATTTTCGAGGATGCCTTGATCCATTGGTTGCATTACGCTGGTTACATTTGGAGAAAAAAATTTTACAACAATTTCGCCTACATGAAGTCCTTCTCCACGGTGAGAGGGGGCATTATCCATTATCAAAATTGCTTTAATAGGAAGATAGTTTCTGTTCAAAAATTTAGTCACAGGTAGCACGAACTCTTCTTCAAACCAGTTAGTAAATAAGGTCGCATCCATCCATGCGCTCTTCTGACTTTTGTAATAAACTCGTAGAGCTTTGGGTGAGATGTCTTTTAAAGCTTTTAGAGGTGCAGACTTGCCAATTACCATCAGTGGGATTTTGTGCTTGCCAGATGCATTGGAACATACCATTATAGTTAATCTTTCCTTACTTCGTTTGTGCCCAGGAGCTGATTTTTCCTGTCGAGATGCAAATGTTTTTGATGGAAACATTTGATAATTAAGACCAGTTTCGTCACAGTTGTAAATTTGATCAAATGTGTATCCACAATCTTCGATTTGCTTTTTAAAGTTCTACTTAAACTTCTCAATTGATGACACATCAGCAGAAAGTTTTTCACCACATACAGTCAGTTGTCGTACACCGTACTGTTTTTTCCAGCGGTCAAGCCATCCAGAACTGGCGGTAAACTGATCTATCTCTGGGAATTGCCTACTAATCATTATTGCTTGCTGTTGTAAAATTGGACCTGACAGAGGCACACCTTTTGATCTCTGTTGGTTAAACCACATGAATAAAGCTTCGTTAACCTTTTCATAGTCGCCGGTTTTCATTGCTATTCTTTCTGAGGACGAGGAGGCTTGATTTATACACCACTCTTCTATTTTTGTGCGGTTTCTTTTCTAATCTCCAACTGCCCAACTTTAATTATCTCTCCTGCTTCAATTCCTCTGATGGCTTTAAATTTTTCTTCAATAAGAACGACGATTCTTTTACGCTTGTTTTGCTCCATTATAATACGACAAACAAAAATTCAAACAAAGCAGTGCGTATTAATTACACTTAACTACCAGAACTCCAACCAAATAAATTATGTGAGTATACTCGTACTTCTCCGTAGTACACGCTATGACGCACTGCATTCACACAAATTTACATGCTGAAAGAGTCCAAAAACATAAATAGGGGAACCCCTCACACGGGCCAGGAAGATTTCCCAAAGGCCCTGACGATTTTAAATGGAAATATGTACATACATACGAGTATTTTAGAAGCTCGGTTAATACGTAGCATAGACGCGCATACCTCGGATAATCAGGTTCTTAGATTGGCTCGGTTAATCCGGAGCTCGGATAATCGCGACTCGGTTAATCGAGGTTCTACTATAAATGTTACTTGTTATACAAAAAAATAATATTGGTCTGATTTTTTTACTGTTGTGTGTAGCAAAAGAAACTTCTCCCAATTGTACGTACAGAGTGCAAATGAAGCGAAAAAATAACAAAGACCTAGTGGTAAAATTCTCTGTCTTTTTGAGAGATAATTTTACCATCCAGGACTGTACAGAACTAATACCCTATCATCGACCTCTTGTAGTATAATGTTGAAACCATGAGCAGCTAATACCAAAAAACTAACGAAGAAAAAATAATCGGTCAAATGCAAGATGGACTTACGCAATTAGTGTCCCGTACGTTGATTGCTTTTAAAAAATTGTTACGGAAGTACAAAATGATCAATGACTTCACAAAACATACCCCAAATGAATTTTCAACAAGAATTTTTTCCGATCTTTAGTGAAAACTGATTAGTTTTTTTTATATACCAGATAAATTATTAAAGGTAATGCACTCGTGATAATTTTCGTTCAATCTACACCCTATGGAGAATATTCCAAAATTTTTTCAAATTTTTTTGATTAGTATTTTTCGAGGTAAGGAGGAGGGCGATTTTTCGCATTTTTTTAAAAATAATACAAAGAAAAGTGTACACAAGTATTACATTATATATATTTTTGAACTTGTGTTTTTACAAGGTTTCATTTGACATCCCACTCAGTGACATAGTAAAAAAAAATTTTTTTCGCTTCCGATTTCACCCCCTAAAACTAACACCTTAAGTCAAAATTTAACTTTCAAAACTGCACGTTTCTGATGAGGCCCTCAATTCCTATATTATTGCCAAATTTCAACTTTCTATGTCAAATAGTTTCAGAGAAAATCGGGTGTGTCAGACAGACAGAGGGACAGACAGACACACAGAAGTGATCTTATAAGTGTTCCGTACGGAACACCTATTAGAAATAAGCTTCGGAGTCAATACAACATATTCGTCGGTTTTCAATCTTCTCTGTGATATCAATCCCGATAAAGATGAAATATATAAAGTTGAATATTTAAAAATACATTGTAGAAATATTCTGGATAGTTGCCGGAAATAACAGGAATAAATATTCAGCTTTCCAGAAATACCGTCCTAAAATCCCAGATTTGCGGTGTAACCGTGACTTTTGGGCTTTTATCTTTTTAATGTTCCTTTTACGATTTCTCACTAAAAGTATAATTGGCACACCTGTTATGGCCTCGTTCTTATCTATTCAGGTTTTTATGACTACTCAGAACGAGGGTCTAAAAAAGTTTAAGGGTCCTTTTATGGTCTTAATCCTGTATAATACATTCAGATCGTTTGGGTATTTTGGAATATGAATATCGTGATTTAAACCTTTTTTTACTACTGTTCCTGAATTAAGTAATTTTATATTTGACTTACAATTCTCTAATGTGGCCAAAAGAGAGAGAAATCCAAAAACCAATATAACTTAATCATTAGTGCTCCGAAATAGCAAAGTTAGGGACCTTAAATGAGGAATATTTTTCATTGTAAAGTCGAAAATATCTGACAGGGGATCAGAAAATTTGAGTAATTGGTTGAAGGTGACTTTGCATTTCTACGCGGTACAAACAAACTAGTGTAAGCTTCCTGCTTCAAGTGCACAGATTCCTCGATTTGTATTTTTGACGTAATAAAAGTTTTAAAAATAGTTAGATCATCTCTTATTCATCTACTTATTACTTATCCTAATTAATCTCCCAGTACTTCACTAAACATATTTTGAACAAATTCTTAGAAAAACGTCAATTTAAAAGAGAAAATTATATTTGTATGCCACACAGCTGAAGACGATCGCGTACTATTCACAACTATTGTGTATAGTGCATGATTCCCTTCAACTGTGTGTCATGTTCAAGATATACATCTTTATTCTGACGAAGGTAACGTATTAATTTTTTAATGTCGTTTTACCAACGTTGTTGAGATATGCCAGCACTTCTTTTTTCTCCCTGGTCACTTTTCCGCTATTTCTGATCACATGGCCAGCTCAGTTCCACTTGAGAGAAAATATTATTTCAATCATGTCATGAACTTCTGTTTTTTTTTCTGATCCAATCGTTTGGTTTGCAGTCCCTAAATGGTATGGCTGAAATTATCAATCTAAGACCCGCTACTAATTATTAACCGGTATTGCACGTACCCAGATAAAAAATAAATTGGTTTTAAAAAACGAACCGTGAATCTCTTTCCTTTCTTTCTCTTCCAACACTCTCTCCTATATTATAATTACCGATAATTGCGGACCAGTGCGTACTAACATAAGACAATGACAATAAGGGATTACTGCCTGGTTGATTGAACTTACAAGCCTTGATAATTGGATTGCCAAACCACCGATCTAGAAAGCCAGAGATCCGCAATTGAAATTCTGGCTAGGAATTTTAGTAAATTTTAAAACATCGCTTACATACATAGTTAATTACAAAAACTTATACTAATACAAATCTGAAATATAAAAAAAGGTTGTTCGATATTACATAGTAAGTCAAGAACGAGTCATTATTCAGCATGGTTTCAATTTAACACGTCCTATCCCAAGAACTATGATTTCTTAATAAATATCAAACAATATTTCAAAGTATTTGTATCTTGGATAAGTATAAAATAGAAAAAGATATATTTATAAGAATTTTATATTATTTTTATTACGGTCGTTCGTCTGATTATTTATTCTATTTATTTATTTACGGAACATGCCCATTCAACTCATAAAGACAAAATACAAAAGTTTACATCTCTAAATGGCACTTAAAACTAAAGGCTCAAACTAAGAAATTGAGAATAGAACACCGATCTGCCTCTTAAAAAGATACAAGGAGCTGGAGAGCAAGTCCAGTGATGGGCAGTTATTTACAATGCCCATAGATCTTGTCATGAAGGTATTAGCTCCATAGGTTGTCTTATGATAAGGTTTGAAGAAGGACAACGTAGATCTAGTATGTCTAGAGGGTGCATACAAATTAATCTGAGATAAAAGTTCTGGACAATTTACAATGGCATCTAAAATTTTAAAGAACCTTACAAGATCTCGTTAAACTCTCCGGTTAGACAGGGTATTCAAGTTTAATATAGATGTCAGTTTTGAATAACTAAAAGAATCATTGTTAAAGAATTTATAATTAATATGACGTAGAAATTTACTCTGAACAAATTCCAAGCTCCTAGCATGGCAAGCAAAAGGTAGGTTCCACAGATGAGCAATATTCCAAGAGAGGCCTAACCAACAAGCAATACAGCATTTTTATAGAGGTAATGGATGAAAATTCTGATGAGCTCAAGCATCCTCAGAGACCTATACGTTACCTCGGTTATATGAGGCATAAAACTCAGTGTCGAATCAAACTTAACCCCTAGATCCCTAACGCTAACCAGGGACTCGATGGAAGTCCCATTTATGCTGTAATCAAAAAACAATAGAATGCGCGATCTCGAGAAAGACATACAGAAGCATTTAGAAGTATTTAAAACCTTACCGTTTAACTGACACCAGACACTAAGTCTATCCAAATCACCCTGCAATCTCACACAATCCTCAATCGGTCCAACCGCCGTGTACAACTTCAAATCATCAGCAAAAAGCAGAAACCTGAAAGACCGAAAGCAGTCGGCCACATCATTCAAGAACAGGTTAACCAGCAGAGGTCCCATATGACAGCCTTGAGGCACTTCTGAGGGTAGAGTAATGTTGACAGACAAAAAATTATTAGCTCGAACCACCTGAACTCTGCCACACAAATAATTCCCAATCCAGCCCAACAGTGAACCCGATATGCCACGGTTATTGAGTTTCTTAAGAAGAACATCATGGTTGACCCTATCAAAGGCCTTAGAGAAATCGGTATAGATGGAATGTACCTCAGATCCACTCTCCAAGGTCCTCGACAGGTAGTCCGTATAGCAAATCAAGTTCAATTCAGCAAACTTGCCTCTCTGTTCAGCTATTATAGTTGGTCCCGGTTAGATGCCAATACTTTAGTTACTAGGTTTTTAAATAATTTAGGAACAGTACTCAAAATACTTCAACATTATATCCAAATATTATAAAGAAATTCAAACAACACTGATAAGATCGTTTCGTAAATCAAAACTTCCCAATGTAACTGTTTCTATTTACACATTGTCTAACATCAAAATATGAACAAAATGAAGCTAATCACTCAGTATAAGAGTACAAATATATACTTTATAATAAACCAGATATTCTGCCAAATAAGTTTAATGGTCTACATAGTTAGTAATATCAATATTATCGCCCAACTACTAAAGTTACGAAGAAACTAAAGTTAAGTTCCTTGTCGCAGACCAATAAATCTGTTACTTTTGCAGCAATGAAACTTTCCTTTTAAAACTTTGTAACTTACTCCTGTTACATGAAGTCAATTTCTCTTAAACATCACCGCGATATTCGAGACTTGTTCTGCGTCGCTTTCTATAAATTTCACTATGGTTTTCGTGGTAGAGAAGATTGATTATCTGGTAAACCAATTAGTTTTTACAACAAAAATATATATATATATATATATATATATATATATATATATATATATATATATATATATATATATATATATATATATATATATATATATATATATATATATATATATTATTGTGAAAGACCGATATCTGGCAAATGTCAATATTCTCCGATGAATGTCAGCATTCCCATAGTCGCTTGGTATATAGTATGTACGAGATATTTGCTAAATATCATTATTTCTCACTTACACTGGCAAATGTCGACATCCAGCATCCACTGATGGTAAATGTTGACTAAAAATATTTTTATTACTTTAAATGTTAAAAATGTTTGAAGAAGGTGATACGCTATTTCCTCAGCTGTCTCAGTTTTTAGAGGTCGAACTTCGTTAAATCGTCTTGATGTACCATTATGATCTTGCAATCGCCATCCCTGTATGACTGCAGATCTATCAGAAAGTCTTGACATCTTGAGTTTAACTTCGAATTGACCATTGATTTGACAACAATACATTTTTTAGGTGCACTATGTTTCATTTGACATTGTATCTACTCGGCTTATAATTTCGACCCCAACCAGAGCTTATCTGTGCTTGTCGACATATCCCGGGGATAGTAAGAAGTATAATATAACCAAATATTCGGTCTTTTACGGTAACATATATATATATATATATATATATATATATATATATATATATATATATATATATATATAGGGCGTTATAAAAATCGTTTTATATATTGAAACCAGCAAATCATTGCATTAAAAGTAACTAAACAAAAATAGTTAAAAATATTGCTCCCCAATAACTAATGAGCCTTACTATTTTTCAGCAAGTACGCCAATGATTTTATAACAACAGACTGACATCTAGATAATAACCTGTACTGTCATAGTGTTACTGTGTTTCATATATTTTCATTACTATTATTACATGCTATACCTATTGAACAGAACTTTACCTATTTCAGTTTAAAAAAAAAACTTATGATGCTATAGAAACAAACTATATTTAATGTTCAGTATTTTAACTAAAGAAATTAATACACAAAATGGCCGAAATCTAACCTACACAAATAATTTTCTATTCAAAATCCAAAATTTTTGGTAATGCCAGGAATCACTATATTTCCGTCAAACTTTTATTATAGTTTCATCATTGGCACGATACCATAAGAAAAACACTTTTTATAACTAACTAGTAAATCCGGTAGGGCATAAAACATGATGTAAATTCAGAAAGAAGGAAGATAAAAATACTTTCTATATAAAATAAGTGTCACAAAGGTAACTTTTCATTTTAAAGCGTACCACATAATAAAATTTTTAGCGTTTTGTCTTTGAGAAACTTTAAATTTCTTAGAACGAACCTCAACTCATAGAGTTATCAACAGTCGCGATAAAAGCTAGCTCTACGCGGTGATAGTATCATGGCACCGGTTCTTATTCGGATTAATGACGTTATTACTTTTGTAATCTTTTTAACTTAACAATTTTAAGTATAAAATTTTTATTTGTATGAGATGAGCATTTTTACCAAATACAATTAAATTTAGGTTATGTGTAAAGACACACCTGTAAACAGTTATATTTTCTTTTTTTTTAGTCAATTTGAACACCTCTAAAATATCTTATACTGAAGCTCAGGTGGTTTACTATATAGAGCATCTTTATATTTTTTATTTACAAACAAGTTGGTGACGTTTGTGGTAAAAATTCATTATTATTAGTCTGAGTTTCCAGCCTATTATTAACTAGTTCTAGTGCATTTTAAAATCATTTTTGTAGTTTATGATTTTTTATTTTAGCTAATACCACGAAATTTTTTTACATGATAATAAAAACGAACATACATAATTTTGTTTTATTCTATCGATACTTTAACCATTCCCTGTCTATGTCTCGCTATTTCTGGCCAGCTTATTTAGTTATCGTAAATAGTATGTGTACAGCCTTGATTCGTATCTTGCATTTTATCTTCGTAAATTTGTAATATCGTACGTAACTCAGGTGAAACAATGTCGTTGATTGAATTATTTTTTGTGTTGATATGTACTTAAGAACAACAGTTTTTTACATGCTTTTAATGCTTGTTAATAAAGTGTAACCATCTACATGTACTTTATGTTAACACCGTGTTTTCAATGGCTTCATAAGGTTAGTTTTTTAATTAAGGATAGTCAACATCCTATATTTCTTCTACATCCAATGATTCTTTGAGGAATACATCCCACAATACATAATAAAAAAAATATGTTTTGGGTATAATGGACTTATTTCTAGGTAGTTTTTTTTATTAATAAGAAATTACTTCTTAAACTTTACAAAAATGAAGTATCATTTTAAGTACTCGTTATGTATGTTTGTTTGAAACAAAAATATGCTATGCTGGGTAAATACTTTTTATTATTATTATATTAAAAAAAGTTTTTTGATTTTTTTACTTAAAAATCCCGTTAATTTATAAAAATATTTTTCATTAAAAGTTAGATTACTTTAAGGAAGAAATTTATATGTGGTAACATTAATCATAGGCGTCAGACTGGGGTATTAAATGGGAATCTTACCAAACTTTAGATATGTCCAAATTGAGAAAAAAAAGTACTAAACGTTGATCTACGTGACCCAAGGAATTACCCACTTCAATATATTATGCTATCTTCAAAACACCTTATATATACAACTGGTGAGTATCAAAGTTATCTTCAGTTGGCAGCATCTCTGGAAAAGCACATACATAAAGTTTCAGCTAGATAAGTTTAGTTCTCTGGGTTTGTCGTTCTTTTAAATCGTGGAAGTAGAAAAAATAGTTGAAAGAAAGTTTTGAGTGTTAATTAAACATAACTTTGTGAAAGCCAAATTATTTCAGGAGAACAAAAAGAAGCTTCATAAATATAGGTAACGCTGTACCTTGAATTGAAATAGTTCATAAGGGGTTGAGACATTTCCGGGGTGTGTACATGAATGACGCTAAATATTCTGGACGCTCTATTAAGATAACTACTCCGGAAATCATTGATAAACTCCATGATAGTCATAGATAATAGAAGAGTGTAGATGCAGGAGACTACCGGTAATGTATACATCTCAAGTGAACGGTACATAAATATTTTGTATCACGATTTAAACATAATACATACTTATATATATATATATATATATATATATATATATATATATATATATATATATATATATATATATATATATATATATATATATATATATATATATATATATAATATATATATATATATATATATATATATATATATATATATATATATATATATATATATTATATATATATATATATATATATAACATATATATATATATATATATATATATATATATATATATATATATATATATATATATATATATATATATATATATAAATATATATATAATATATATATATATATATATATATATATATATATATATATATATATATATATATATATATATATATATATATGTACATAATTGTTTTCTTGTCCACTCAGTTTAATTTTACTTAATATACCTATCAATAATCTTACAATAGAACACCAAAAAGTAGATTACAGAAACATCAACTCGCCCGTCCAACTGGAATTTTCTCAATGTCATTGCAAATGGGGAAGTAGCAGGAGCTAGCAGGAACTAATCAATGGAGGAAATGGCAGCAGAAATGGGGGGAAATTAGAGAAAATCGTTTCGATTTGCCCTAATAGGGGTAACAAGATTCCATCGATACCAAATTTGTCACGACGGGACGGGGAACGACTGTTAATTTCGTTTCATCACACCGTGAAATAGGGAAGAGATAAGTTGGTTAATTTTTGCTTAATGGTTTAGTGATTATTTTAATGATTTGGCACAGTTGACCCAAAGATTTTCCTAACAAAAAAACTTATTTTACACAATAAAAAAGAAACTCCGTTATGATTACGTAAAACGGCACGCCGGTCTAAAAAGAAAACTAAAAATCACTACAATCATTTTCCTTTTCCTCTGTCAAATGGCAGGAACGATTTTTTCTACGGGGTTGTGGCGAATTACACTAAAAATTTCAACAAATATTGAGTTTAGCATTGTGGGAAAATTATTATACTTATGGTTATATATATATATATATATATATATATATATATATATATATATATATATATATATATATATATATATATATATATAGGGTGTTATGAAAATTGTTAAATATATTTAAACCGGTAAACCCTTGTGTCCAAAAAGAACGGCAGAAAAATTATGATAAATAGCACTTCGCTATAACTAACAAGAAAACGGACCATAAAGATTTATGGTTTTTCAGCATTTACGTCAATGCTGGTACCTAATACAGATATCAAAAACAATTGAGATTAATTTTGATAATAATCTGTATTGTTATAATATTGCTAAGTTTAAAATTAACAATTTTTTTATTTTATTATAATATTAAAGAAATTTTACCTTTTTAGTTTAAGAATTTGATATTAAAGAAATTCCCTATCAGTGTTTTAAACGCACTAACGTACTACACTAACAAAAATAATAGTACCAAGAGTTTTTTTTTCTCAAGTTTCAATGTTTTACACCCATTAATAACTACAACATTTCTTTTAAAAACATTGTCTAATATTTAATGCAGTTTCTTTACGACGCAGTGCAACACGATACATTATTACTTTTATTCACTTCGATAAAGAATGACCGTTTAATAAATGAAACGTTCTTTGCTTCCACAAGCTTTTTGCAGATTAGCTCTTTTCCTCCGGCCCAATCGTTGTTAATCACATGATCCGCAATGGTGTGCTAAATTAGTAATCTAAATGGTGTTACTTCTTTAAAGCCATTATTAAAATGATCTTCATCTAGTGCTCATGTAAAGATGAACACGAGCACAAAGCCTCACTCATTTTCTTAATAATTTGATGAATTTTGATGAAAACGTTCATTTCATTTTTTTAGTATGTTTCGGTTTTAATAATAACGGATTGTTTGATACATTCAAGTGTTGTGAAAAGCAAAGTTTCAAATTAAGAAGTGCAGTGTTTATTACTTACTCAATAATTTAATTAGGTTTAAAGTTTTCTATTGGTAATAGCAAAAAAAATGAGATTTGGATCTAAGTTTAACTTTTTTATGATAAATATTTACAATTAGAAAAAAAAAATATTTAGCATAAGTTTTTGTTATTTTTTATTTGATTCGATTACATTATGTTTCAAGAAATTATTATATCAATAATTAAAGATGTTGGCATCAATGTTCATTGACATCTCACGGGGAACTCACTCTAATCAAGCATTCCGATAAAAAACGCAACTGGAACTGACTATAATAAAGCACCCCAAAGAGGTGTAAGAATGATCTTGCAACCTCCACGCGATATACCTTGGATAATGTTAATGCAGTCGACAAAAGTGAAAGCTTTTAGTTCTAGAAACGTTTTTATTTTGAACAACCAAAAGATTGTTTAGATGTGCGTGCATGTGTAGGTGAGTGTTACAAAAGTTATATCCATGGTTAGAATTACTTCATTATATCAGATCATCTTCCAAAAATACACTAATATCGAAGTCAACTTTTTTAAAATCTTTAATTTTTTTTTTGAACTCCATTCTAGCTGGGTTTTACCTGTTTTTCAAGAAAGGGTCAAAACGATGACGTAATATATTAATTTAGACCTCATATTCGGTTTTGGCGTCCCAAAATATATATAGATATGACGGTTAGTTAATAAATGCAAAACCTTTTTTCTTGTGTCTTTAATTTAATAATTATCAAAATTATCAAAATGGTTTTAAAAAAATGGATTTTATTAATACTTAAAATGAAAATAACTCGAAATCCGGTCATTTTTTAAGGTTATGCCCATGGCCACTTTTGTTCAGAAAGCGGTTAAAAATTCAGCCAATTTGATCGAAATCACTTTTCCATAAGAAAAGTGCGGGATTCTTTTAAAAATGTCGGAAATGAGAAAAAAAAGTACTGAATGTTTCTTTCCTTGACCCAAGGCATCAACTGTTTAAATATGATAAACGATTTTCATAATACCCTATATATATATATATATATATATATATATATATATATATATATATATGTCCATACATATATATATATATATATATATATATATATATATATATATATATATATATAGGAAGTAGTGAAAAGCCGAAAAAGTAAAAACATAATAAGGCAAAATGAATGCAAGCAATTTGTTGAAGAATAGTGTTCAGTATACTGGAACAAGACAGACAAAATGTTACACTAGTAGGTGTATAAATGAATTCTTGTTCCTTATAGATCAACTTTAAAATTCATTTATGAAAAAAGAGCTGACACAAATTCAATCTTCAAAGCAATTTCCTTTGTTTTCGACATATCTGTTCGAACTGTCGGCTAATTGTCATGAATATAATGAATTAATCGAGCCTCTTTTGATCAATTTAACTGGCTTGAACTAGAATCGGCCAGATGATGTGTAGCCTTTAAGTTAACACTGCATGATTTTTCTAGGTTCTGGAAGTCAAGCAACGTCAAGAGTATGTAAATATACTAACAGTGGTTTTTAAATTAATACGGCCTTAACGATTTTCTAACAAAGGTCATGTAACTTAATCCATCTTGTTAAACGTCCTAATATGGCCATGATATCCCCTTTAATGTCCATTGTATAAATCGCCGAGCTGTGCAATCAACACCGCATAGTGTTGCAAACTAAGCTGGCTAATAAATATTTGGATTAGCCATTTACGTCAAGTTAAGTTTAATCAAGCTAAATTGCTAGATTCAAGTGTCTGGTAGGACTGAGATTGAGAACTATGCAGCAAACTGCGTGTTAAAATATAATTTGAAAAACTAAAATTATGGTTTTATGGGCTAGTGAAAATATTTCTAAAATTTCAGCAATACTTTTCTTACAAATTATAACACGCTGCAAACTAAAATTATTATCAAAAAGTTTGTTATGTACACTCTCTACCTATATATTCTTCATTTTTTAAAAGAAATTTTATATCTTATCACGATCGTCTAGAAGGCAACTTACTAACTTCAAAAGCTAAGGTATTGTGAATATAAGGCACACGCCTTCTATACTTCCCTTCATTCGTTTCTGTACATTCTACGTTCATCTATCCTCTCCCAGCGACTTTCCTAATGCTATTATACCATCTTATTAAGAGCCGTCAATTGGATTCCTTATCCATCTTGTCCTTTTAATTCCTACTAAGAGAATATTTTAAACATAACAACACCTGATAATAAATCAGCTATTCGAGTCTTGCGTTTTTCGTATATTTCGGGAATAACTTTTTACCTAAATAAAACCGGTCAAGTGCAAGTTGAACTTGCACAATTAGTGTTCCGTACGTTGATTGTTTTTAAAATAAAAATTTTTGTTAGGGTGGTATAAAATGATCAGTGACTTCACAAAACACACCCCAAATGAGTTTTCAACAAAGTTTGTTTCCAATCTTTACTGAAAACTGGTGACTTTGAAATTTTGTTTTTTTTTTATGTACCAAATAAATTATTAAAGGTAATGCACTCGTGATAATTTTCGTTCAATCTATACCCCGTGGAGAATATTCCAGCATTTTTTCAAAATTTTTTGATCAGTACTTTTCGAGATAAGGTAGGGGACAGCGATTTTTTAAAAGTAATACGAAGAAAAGTGTGCGCAAGTATTACATTATATATATATATATATATATATATATATATATATATATATATATATATATATATATATATATACATATATATATATATATATATATATATATATATATATATATATATTTTACTCGTGTTTTCACAAGCGTTCATTTGACACCACACTCGATGACCTAGTAAAAAAAATTTTTTTCACTTCCGATTTCACCCTCACAATGAACCCCTTAAGTCAAAATTTATGTTACGGTGGTATAAAATGATCAGTGACTTCACAAAACAAACCCCAAATGAGTTTTCAACAAAGTTTGTTTCCAAACTTTACTGAAATCTGATGACCTTGAAATTTTTGTTTTTTGTTATGTACCATATAAATTATTAAAGGTAATGCACTCGTGATAATTTTCGTTCAATCTACACCCCGTGGAGAATATTCCAGAATTTTTTCGAAATTTTTTGATAAGTACTTTTCGAGATAAGGCCCGGGACAGCGATTTTTCGCGAATTTTTAAAAATAATACAAAGAAAAGTGCGCGCAAGTATAATATTATATATACATTTTTTACTTGTGTTTTCACAAGCTTTCATTTGACACCACATTCGATGATCTAGTAAAAAAAATTTTTTTTCACTTCCGACTTCACCCCCCAAAACTAACCCCTTAAGTTAAAATTTAATTCTCAAAACTACATGGCTCTGATGAGGCCATCAATTCCTATATTATTACCAAATTTCACCTTTCTATGTCAAATAGTTTCGGAGAAAATCGGGTGTGACAGACAGACAGACAGACAGACAGACAGACAGACAGACAGACAGACAGACAGACAGACAGACAGACAGACACCGAAGTGATCTTATAAGTGTTCCGTACGGAACACTAAAAATGGTAGGCTTGGAAAATTTAATTTCGCCTCAAGTAGACCAAGCAGCTTTATATTAAAAAAAAATAAATATTTAGAATTTTTGTATTATTACTTTTTAACTAGAAAAAATTTTTGAATAAGAGATTATTTCCGAAATAACTTATTGTTACCTTTATCCTTTAAGTTATAAATGCATTTTACTATACAAAAGTAAATAATAATAATAACCTCAATACAATAACAATAATTATTTTGACGCATACCTATATTAAAGAGATTTTGCAATACTTATTTTGGTAGGCCACTGTTTTTATCTTTATTTGAAGCATGCGCCCACAGTTTGTTGCTTGAACAGTAGTAAAGGGAAGGGATTAAATATAAAGACTCAGCTGTTATCATTATTTGAAACAAGCGCCCACCATTTGGAGCTTGTGCAGTATTGAAACAAAATAAGAGAAGATTTCCCTTATTTAGGAACTTATAAGAGAAATTATTTGAAATTCGTTACTCTTATCGCTGTTTTGATAGAGCCTATTTTTTTTGCTACTAGGTATACGAACTACTAAGAAAATACAGTAAAATTAAAATGATAATCTTTTATTATAAACAGCACTGACAACAGTTGATAAGTGTTCAGCTTATGTTGGGATTTTACAGTCTTTGGCACAATGGCATTACAGTGTGTGTAGTGCTAATTTTGAAAAGAAATTGTATTTATCGCACATTCGTATTACCTTCGAAATATTGAAGGAAGTGATAGAAAATTGCTAGACACAACTTTAATTTAGAAACTTGTGTTGACCGATCAAATACTAATAACCGGTGTCATTAACCAAGAAACGGATGAAAAATTATAGAAACTGAATACTAACCTAACCTCGCAATTTCTTCGCGTTAATATTGCGCATGCTTGAGATAACAATAAGGACAAATGCATGTGAAAAATATGCGTTGCAAAGTTTTCAGGTTGTTCAGGGCTATCATTTCTTCTATTGCCGTGTGCACAAGTTTTGCTTTGGAATCATTTATATTCCATCGTTTGGTTGTCCCAAAATATTCTGTATTATTAAAGTGTTTTAAATTCCTAGAGATGGTTAATGGTTCTGCTTTATCTTTATTGTCATTGGTTAATCTAGTAGATGTTTAAATTTTAAATGTTTCAATACAGATAAAGCTTTTTTCCCTAAAGTTTGCGTGATTTTTACGCTACACAGCCCACATACTGCTTTTGATTCATTTTCTTCCTCAAGTAAAAAAATAGTTCCAGGCGCTGCTTAATTTTTAAAGCCCAATAATTGTTTAAAAAGTCTTAAGAATATCTGCACGGAGCTCAAGACGTCCCCAGCTCTGATGGCTGGATAATATAAGGCGGCATGCGGGTACATTGTAGATGCAATTCGATCAAGACCACGGAAAGGGATGGAGGAGGCCTACGTGGACGTGGGCTGACCAAGAAGAAGAAGAACCATTAAAAAGACCTTCTACCGTAGAAAATATTGGAATAAGATTTTAGTTCTCTCGGTGATTACCCCTAAATACGGGGTTTCACACAAAGCATAAAGACGCGTTGTTCCCTAAGTGCTAATTTATCACATCTTAGCAATATTGCGAAATCATAAAAAATTGCCTAAAGTTGATTATGTCAGTAGAAATAATAAGCCGCAAAAGAACGAGCTTAATATAATTTTGTCAAATCCTACTCGGCCGGATACTCGGTTTTATCGGATCCTACTTAGCCGGGTACCCGGTTTTTTTTTTATGGATCTAGCACGCGTGCTGCAGGGAAGTCCCTAAAGCGCTACAGGAGCGACACGTGTGCGGAAAAAGCGATTCACGTTGTTCTTGAATCGCTGTAAATTGTACTCGGTGGGAAACACAGTCCTGGGCAAATTATTCCAAAGGGATGAAGTTCTTCACATAAAAGACTGCTTGAAAAGTGTTGTACGAGGAATAACAAGCTGAACTTCATACGGATGTGAAGTATTAGCGCGACGTGTATTTCTAACATGCACCGCTCTGGGAGGAATTAAGCGGGCTACATCCTTCGAACACTTTCCATGAAAATACTTGTAGAATAGTCTCAAGTCGCCAACCGTTCTTCGATGTTCCAGCGAATCAAGGCCGCAGGTCAGCTCCGGGTCTCCAATCAGACGAACAGCTCTTCTCTGAATAGAATCCAACAAATGCAATGTATGTTTGGGAGCGGAGCCCCAAACATGGGAGCAGTATTCCATAGTTGGTCGAATTTGAGCTTTGTAATTAACAGTTGTTGTGGAGTATAAAGCTTTCTGGTTCGAAATAATATTTCCAACTTTTGAGAAGCTCTCCTTGCTATCCCTGCGACATGTTCATGCCAGGACATATTTGCTCCCAAATTAACACCCAACAAATTGAGTGACGATGTTAGAGCAATGGAGTGCCCCGCCATAACTATGTCGGGTTCAGCAACATTAACTTTTTTAGAAAAAACTGCCGCATGGGTTTTTGTAGCGTTAAATTCCACTGGGTTACTGTCACCCCAAGATAGAATTTCTTCCAGCTCTTTATTAAGTTGAACGACTTTCCGCTATCTGCGGATATTCGTCTGAGCAGTGGATGTTCGAGCATTCAAAGTGAATGAAGAGATAAACATACTGTCATGTGCAAAGCTGTAGATTGGATTTCCGATGTTTTCCAGCGGATGCTACTCAGTATGGATGGTTAATGTAAATGAGAAAGAGAGTAGGAGATAGTATGGAGCCTTGGGGCACACCGGCGTTAATAGTGAAGGTGTTAGAAAGAAATCTGTCGACTGCTCTCTGAGGAAACATGAGAGCCACAAACAAAACTTTTCAGACATACCATAAGAGCGTAGCTTAGCCAACAGTCTATCGTGCCAAACACGGTCGAATGCCTTGGATATGTCAAGAGCAACCAATCGAGATTCTCCAAAGTGTTCAATTGCGTTGTTCCGAACGTATGTTAGATAAGTCAGAAGATCTCCTGTTGATCTATATTTACGAAAGCCATATTGGTGATCGCTAATAATGTTGAATCCTTCAAGATATTTTAGAAGATACTGATTGATAGCCTTTTCCATGACTTTCGATATTATTGAAAGCAGTGCGACTGTTCGGTAGTTATTTGGTCAAGAGCAACCAATCGAGATTCTCCAAAGTGTTCAATTGCGTTGTTCCAAACTTGTGTTACATAAGTCAGAAGATCTCCTGTTGATCTATGTTTACGAAAGCCATATTGGTGATCGCTAATAATGTTGAATCCTTCAAGATATTTTAGAAGATGCTGATTGATAGCCTGTTCCATGACTTTCGATATTATTGAAAGCAGTGCGACTGTTCGCTAGTTATTTGGCAAGGTCTTCTTACCTTTTTTAGGTATCGGCTGAACTGCGGCACATTTCCAACAGGAAGGAAATATTCCTTTTCGGTAGGATAGGTTAGAAGTCTACAGAAAACTCGTGTTAGTTCCCTTGCATAGTTTTTGAGAACTATGGCAGCTATTCCGTCAGCGCCAGAAGCTTTTTCGGTGTCTAGCTTCATTAAAATACGTTTAATGATACGCTGTCTGAAGACAATATCGGGCATCCTTGACGTCACTGTAGGATTAGTAGGTGGTGTTTTTCCTTGGAAATCGACAGTAGAATGTGAAGCAAAGAGTTCAGCCAACAAGTTCGCTTTTTAAACAGGTATCGTTGCAATAGAATTATCTGGCCGTGTGAGTAGTGGTAACGTGGATTTGGTGAAATTTTGACTAACTGCCTTAGCGACTAACCAAAAGGACCTGGAATTGTTGGGACAAGCCAGAAGTTTGTTTTGGAATTTTTGGCAATTTGCAGGATCCTACATAGCCGGGTACCTGATTTTGCCTGATATTAAAAAGTACTACCCGTTACATCTCTAGTCTATACCTATACTTAACAAAAATTTCACAATAAACATCAAATGCTTTCAAGAAAATCCATTTTAATTTCAGCATATGGGGTTCTTGCTCTTTTGTTTTATCCTAACTGCTGAGATAACGAATTTAAAATAACTACGAATAATATAAATACACTTAGCTCTGGTGCAGTTTGCAAAATAATCTAGTGAAAGAGCTATAAAACTCGCAAACAGCTTGTTTTGCCAACGATGCTGTTCTACTTTTGCCATTTTGGCAAAATTTAAAATAAGGCGTGCTTTTATTTAGATCAGTTTAAAACTGAACTAAGATACTTTGTCCGGAAATATGCATTTTATGGGGCCATTCGTATTTAGTAGTGCTGATAAAAAGCATCAAGCTGTAAAATAGGACGATGTAGTAGTAAAAATTATATGATTTTATTCTGTTTCATGTGGCCAGTATTTTTTAATTTACTGAAAAGCTGTAAAAAACACGTACCAAACTATACATGAGATATATAGAGTTTAGAGTGATTTGGTTATTATAAAATTTATTAAACAATTTTTTAAAGTGGGTAAAAAAGTGCCAAAATATTGCAGTTACAAGAATAATAACAATAAATCGATTTATAAGAAATCAAAGGGTGACAGTATCTTAATAATTACTTGGAATAAAAATTTAAACAACTGTTTAAGATCACCACTTATGTTTATTGTATTATTGCTGACAATTATTTCGACACACTGTGGCTTCTTCTGGAACAAGATGTAAATTAACTACAAAGTATGGTAGAGAATATATAATTTACCCAGTTACAAGTACTAAATTCATTAACAATATTTACCTGAATACCTAGAACAAGTTCAATAAAGGAGACCCTCCCCCAGCTAATTGATCGTTGAGTAATAAACCTGAGGAGTTTACTTACTTACGTAATCCTTTAGGGCTGTAAGGTCCGTGGAATTGAGTTCTTCTATATTTGTCCCTCTCTAACATCCCCCAACCAAGCCCTTCTAGGTCGGCCTCTTGTTCTTTTCTTACTCGCTCTGGGTTCAAACACATGTCTAACTATTCTTTGTTCAGGCATCCTTTCGACGTGACCATACCATCTTAGTTGCGCTTCCTCAACCTTTTCCACCATTGGTTTCAGGTTCAAATTCTTTCTGAGTTGTATATTCCTAACCCTGTCCATCCTTGTTTTGTCCTCTATTTTCCTTATGAATCTCATTTCTGTAGCCGTTATCTTTCCTTTCTGCCTTTCTATCATTGTCCATGTTTCTCCTCTATATAAAAGTATTGGCGTTGCAACCTTCTCGAACACTTGGTGGTATCTCTTTCTTTCCTAGGAATGTATTCTTTATACTATTAAATAATCTTCCTCCTGTTATTATTCTCTCCTTCATCTCCTCTTCCATCCTTCCATCCTCCATTATCGTTGATCCGAAATATTTAAACTTCTCCAGCCTTTCCTCTCCTGTCTCTATTTCATGTTGTCGCTTTTACTTTCCTATTATCATAGTCTTTGTCTTTTCTTTATTAATTTTCATGTTTATTTTTTCCAATGCGTCTTTATATATCTGTATGTTTCTGTTAAGCGTTTCCTCGTCTTTTGCTATAATAACCATATCATCCGCATATCATAGTTCTGATATTTCTATCTTTTTCATCTTACAATAGCCTACCTGGTATGGTCTTACCCCTTTCTTCTTTGCTTCTTTTATTGCTTCATCCAGAACTATTGAAAAAAGCATGGGGTTCAGGATGCAACCCTGCCTAAGGTCCATAGTTGTTTCAAATATATCAGATCTGTCTTGTCTTGTTCTTACATAATTTGTTGATTCTTTGTATAAACTCTGTACGCCTTTTATTAATATTTTTGGTACTTCTCTTTTCCTCAGTGTTTCCCGTATGCCTTCTTCTTTAATCTTGTCGAAAGCCTTTTGTAGATCTATAAAACCCAACCTGAGGATTTTTTCTGGTTAATTTCTACCTGTTCTAAACAATTCAGTAATTTCCCTTTCTTTCCATTATGCAAATTTCTGAAATCTTCATTGAATGTATGATTTTCATCTGTTAAATGTTTAGCGTAATGAGATCTGCTATTTTTCATTCTATAGCTTTGTTTATGTTCCTTTATTCTTTTATAAAAAGATCTGCCTATTTGTTCTATATATGTAGGTTTTATTGCAAGTGCCACAGCATAATTCGTAAACTCCCGTTTTATTTTCTTTTTTTTTTTACTTTTATTATTTTTAATATGTCGAGCTAATGTGTACGGAAAGTAATGTTTAAATGATTTTTATGGAAAAAATTTTGAATTTTATTAGCCAATTTTTTAAAGTGGATAAAAAAGTGCCAAAATATTGCAGTTACAAGAATAATAATAATAAATCGATTTATAACAAATCAAAGGAAGACAGTACCTTACTAATTCCTTGGAATAAAAATTTAAACAACTGTTTAAGATCATCACTTATGTTTATTGTATTATTGCTGACAATTGTTTCGACACACTGTGTCTCCTTCTGGAGCAAGATGTAAATTACCTACAAAATATGTTACAGAATATATAATTTACCCAGTACTAAATTCATTAACAATATTTACCTCAATACCTAGACAAGTACAATAAAGGAGATTCCCTCCATCTAATTGATCGTTAAGTAATAAACTTGAGGATTTTTTTCTGGTTAATTTCGACCTGTCCTAAACAGTTCAGTAATTTTCCTTCCTTTCCATTATGCAAAATTCTGAAATCTTCATTAAACGTATGATTTTCATCTGTTAAATGTTTAGCGTAATGAGACCTGCTATTTTTCATTCTATAGCTTTGTTTATGTTCCTTTATTCTTTTATAAAAAGATCTGCCTATTTGTTATATATAGGTTTTATTGCAAGTGCCACAGCATAATTCGTAAACTCCCGTTTTATTTTCTTTTTTTTTTTACTTTTATTATTTTTAATATGTCGGGCTAATGTGTACGGAAAGTAATGTTTAAATGATTTTTATGGAAAAAAGTGCCAAAATATTGCAGTTACAAGAATAATAATAATAAATCGATTTATAAGAAATCAAAGGATGACAGTACCTTACTAATTACCTGAAATAAAAATTTAAACAACTGTTTAAGATCATCACTTATGTTTATTGTATTATTGCTGACAATTGTTTCGACATACTGTGTCTCCTTCTGGAGCAAGATGTAAATTAACTACAAAGTATGTTACAGAATATATAATTTACCCAGTTAAAAGTACTAAATTTATTAACAATATTTACCTGAATACCTAGAATAAGTTCAATAAAGGAGACCCTCCCCCATCTAATTGATTGTTGAGTAATAAACCTGAGGATTTTTTCTGGTTAATTTCTACCTGTCCTAAACAATTCAGTAATTTTCCTTTCTTTCCATTATGCAAAATTCTGAAATCTTCATTGAACGTATGATTTTCATCTGTTAAATGTTTAGCGTAATAAGATCTGCTATTTTTCGTTCTACAGCTTTGTTCATGTTCCTTTATTCTTTTATAAAAAGATCTGCCTGTTTGTTCTATATAGGTTTTATTGCAAGTGCCACAGCATAATTCGTTTTATTTTCTTTTTTTTTACTTTTATTATTTTTAATATGTCGAGTGTTATTGGTACGGAAAGTAATATTTACATAATTTTTATGGAAAACATTTTGAATTTTATTAGTCAATTTACCGGTATAAGTAAGTGTATCAAACTTATCTTTGTTAAGTTGTTTATACGGGTACACCAGCCCTATTGCTTTTTTAAATTGTTTTCTAGTGTTCCGTACGGAACACTTATAAGATGACTTCGGTGTCTGTCTGTCTGTCCGTCTGTCTGTCACACCCGATTTTCTCCGAAACTATTTGTCATAGAAAGTTGAAATTTGGTACTAATATAGGAATTGATGGCCTCATCCGAGTAGTGTAGTTTTGAAAGTTAAATTCTGACTTAAGGGGTTAGTTTTGGGAGGTGAAATCGGAAGTGAAAAAAAAAATTTTTACTAGGTCATCGAGTGTGGTGTCAAATGAAAGGTTTTGAAAACACGAGTAAAAATATATATATATAATGTAATACTTACGCTCACTTCTCTTTATATAATTTCTAAAAAATCGTGAAAAATCGCTGTCCACCCGCCTTATCTCGAAAAATACTTATCAAAAAATTTAAAAAAATTCTGGAATATTCTCAACGAGGTGTAGATTGAACGAAAATTATCACGAGTGCATTACTTTTAATAATTTATCTGGTATATAAAAAAAAAAACAAAAAATTTCAAGGTCATCAGTTTTCAGTAAAGATTGGAAACAAACTTTGTTGAAAACTCATTTAGGGTGTGTTTTGTGAAGTCACTGATCATTTTATACCTCCGTAACAACATTTTTTATTTTAAAAGCAATCAACGTACGGAACACTAATTGCGCAAGTTCAACTTGCACTTGGCCGGTTATCATTAAAATATTATCTACAAAATCACTCCTGTACCCATTGTTTATACTAATTTGTATTATAATAAACTCCTGGACAAAATTAACGCAACAACCTGAAAATTAATTTATCTTTTTCTTATGTCAGTTTTAAAGTTTATCGAGTATTTGAATAATAGGCTATGCATATTTTGTTTCATTGTTCATGACAGACATCAAAACAATTCGTTTAGATTTACAGTTTTAAAGAATTTTTTAGAAGATAAACAATTTTCTGTAATAATGCGATAGATTTTCTTTAAAAGTAAGCTTATAAATTGTTCCCCTTTTCAAAGTAATACGTTTTTGTGGTAGACTGTTTTATTTTTGACCCCGAAGAATTAGAAATATGAATCGAACAAGGAATTTAACTGAACACGAGGTAGTGCGAGCCTCAGTTTTATTGGACGAGGGATATTGTCAGAGTTATGTTGCCAATTTGTTAGGCAAACATCGTTCCACAATAAGTCGTATGGTAAGACGCTTGAATGAAGTAGGAACTTATTCTAGAAGGCTAGGGCAAGGGCGAAAACGATGCACTAGCGACCTAGATGAACGTTTTATAAGACAATATGCTTTAGGAAACAGGACTGTCACTAGTTCTATAATAAGAAACGAACTCGAAGCTGTTCGAAATGTCACAATTTCTTCTAAAACAGTTAGAAGACGGTTAAATGAAGCTGGATTAAATAGTAGGAGACCAGCCGTTTTTCTCGAAATCACGAAAACTGATCTGTGGATGATTGGAAACAAGTTTTCTTCACAGATGAAACTAGGGTTAGACTAAAACATCCAGATGGTCGTAAGCGAGTATGGCGAAAATCAGGAGAGAGGTTTGCTCCTTGCAATATCTCTATTATGTTCTGGGGTGGCATCTGCTTTGATGCTCGCACAGAGTTAGTTCCTGTCCGTACGAGATCCATGAATGCTAACTACTATCTTGAGAATATTGTAATAAAACATGTGATGCCTTTCGGTCATTTTGTGGGGCCCAATTTCCTGTTTATGCAAGACAACGGTCGACCTCACGTGGCTAGGGAGGTACTCGATTATCTTAATCAAGTTGATATACCGATTATGCAATGGCCACCAAAAAGCCCGGATGTGAATCCGAGAGAACATGTATGGGGTCAACTTAAGAAAAATGTGAAACGTCATATACCTGCACCTAGAAACCTGAGGAAACTTGAAAATGCAGTTATCACAAAATGGGAGCAAATTCCTCAAGATTTTATCCAAAATTTAATTCGAAGCATGCCTAGGCGCATGAACGCTATCATCCGAAGTAGAGGAGGCAACACACGCTACTAGTGTCCCAGTTACACCATTAATTTTGCTACTAGTGTCCCATTTTATTTTTTTCATTATTACATAATTTCAACGATTTTGTTATTAGGTCTTAAGAATAATTTTAATTCGAATCTTATTGAGAAATTTGGCAGCTAATTCACTTTTAAAGTATCCGAATAAGTTTTTTCTAACTTTTAGTGTAACCAATGTTCATAAAAAATTATTAAAATTAATTCATTATAGAGATTTGTATGATTTAATATATTGTTGCGTAAATTTTGTCCAGGAGTGTATTTAATTCTTTCCGAAAATTTTCTTCCGCTAATGGTGTATTTATTAGTCTATGGATGAAACTATTATAAGACGAGATTTTATGTGTGAACGGATGATTAGAATTAGCTTGTATAGTTATATCTGAGTATGTTGGTTCATAGAAGATTTCAAAATCATGTTTATTCATTTTGTTTGATATTTTTAAATCTAGGAAATTAATCGATTTATTTGATTCTATTTCTATTATTATGAAGTTAGGTGATATAATCTAGAAATAGTTTTAAATGTCGATCTGTGCCGGTAAAGCATGTCAATATGTCATCCACATACCGTTACCAATAAAAGAAATTTTTAAAAAGATGAGAATTACTGATTGATTGAGGTTTTGACAAAATATTGTAAATTCACACCTAAATATAGTATTAAAAATAGTAATGAATTGATACCAAAAATTCATCCGTTAATTATACCAAGTAACTTCAGATTTATATCGTTTGATGTACAAAATCTTTTTCCTAGTATACCATCATCAGACGCTACGTCTATAATTTTGATTCAAAGATTACTCAATAAAAATAATGCTAACCCAATAATTAAACAAGAAATATTAGACATCTTAACATTGTGTTTAGACCAGAATTATTTCGAGTTTAACAATAAGATTTATATAAGTAAGAAAGGTTTAATAATGGGAAACCCTCTTAATCCAACTTTATCTGAAATTTTCATGGACTATTTAGAACACTGATTCCCAAAGTGGTTCAGGTGGACCCCCAGGGGTCCACGGGAGACTCGACGGGGGTCTACAAGTTGTAAGTGGGGGGTCCACGAAAATTTATCTGGTTTCGATAGTAAAGAACAAAAATGTTGGCTTGGCTTTACCTATCAGTGTAGACAGATAATACACTACTCAAAAAAATTGAGGGAAAAAAAAAATCCAAATTTTTCGGTGATTTTTGACAGACTGTATTTCGGTAAAAATGGTCGTATTGAGATTTAAAAAAAAAAAGCATTTTGAAGCTTTAAGATTCTAATTTTTAGATTTTTTGGCTAAAATTTTTTAGGAGCTACGGTTCTCATGCAATCCTAACAGATAGCGCGAAGTATTTTACTTTTTTTTTGGTCCACGGGCATGAAAAAAATTTTTTCAGTTAGGCCGGCATATGGATCAGATAGCCTGTTTATTTAGCACTAATTTCCTTGTTACTTGTAAAAATTGCATATACGAATGCCAAGGACAGACGTTACTCATTTGTTTCCGGAATTTTGAAAAGAAAAGTGTGAGTGAATCGATGTCAGTGTTTGCCAGTGCCGGAAAAAGTAAGTACCTGCCTATTTGTTATTCATACTTTTATTTCATATTGTAATAATATTATATTTGTTATGTATGCGTGTAGTAGGTACGTAATAAAAATTAAATACTGAACAGGGCCATTATTCGATACTTCTATAAAAGAACAGAAAGCCTAGAAAGATTGAACTTTTAGTTCTTTTTATTATAAAATTATTTATTTACCCGACTGTGGTGATTCACTAAAGGAGAGATATATGATTGACCTGCATGTTTGTATATATTTCAGTGCCCTCGTAGTTGCTAATGCTAAATGACTAAAAATATTTTCATAAATTGTACGTGTCTTTATGTACCACTCGTAACGTACATCAAAGTAATAAATAAATCATTAAAATCGCGGAGTTTTAATGTCAAAATATTCTTTAAAAGTATTTTCTCTCGAATTTACAGAAAAATATATTTAATCAAAAAATATTTTATATTACATTAAAATAGGTTCAGCCGTTTTGTGAAAACCTCTATATGGGTCTTAGCAGTTTATTGCTTTAATAATTAAAATCAGTTTTGCCGCCGGCATTTTGGTTTTTTCATTGCAATAATTAATTAATCCTATTTTATTCTGTTAAAATAGCCATATCCTGTTAAAGTCGCCTTATGATTACTAAAACAAACATTTTTATCTTTACAGGTAGGTAACTGATACGAAACATGGCTGAATCTAAGAAGAAATGTCGACAGTACAGTGTTGATTATTTGAAATTTGGTTTTTTTCCATCAAAGGCAGACAAACGATTGCCCATATGCCTTTTATGCAACAAAGTTTTGAGCAATGACTCTATGAAACCATCGAAGCTCGAAGATCATCTAAGAAGGTGTCATCCTGATAAAATAGGTAAAGATATAAAATATTTTCAAACATTGAAGGAAAAATATGAAAAGAGACCCACCATGCACAGTATGTTCGCTTCAACGTCTCAAAGTAACGATGATAGCTTGCGGGCATCTTACAATATCTCATTGCTTATAGCGAAATCTGGAAAACCGCACACCATCGGAGAACAGTTAATTTTACCCGCTGTTAAAGAGGTTTTAAAAACTGTTCTGCACAAACCTCCATTTGACTTACTCAAAAGAATTCCTTTGAGTAACAACACTGTACAAAGACGTATTGATGAAATGAGCTCTGATATTGAAAGCTTCTTGTGTAATTATCTGCGAACAACTCATTTTTCTATTTAACTGGACGAGTCAACTTTACCTGGTAATGAAGCATTATTATTGGCACATGTTCGATTTGTTATGGACGAAGAAATCCATGAAGAGCTGCTATTCGCGAAAACTTTGGAGACGGACACTAAAGGCGAATCAATATTTAATGCCCTGAATGATTTTTTTAAGGAAAAATCGATTCCATTTACAAACATTATTTCGGTGGCAGCAGATGGAGCTCCTGCCATCTTCGGGCGATATCGTGGGTTTATAAGCCATCTTAAAAGAATTATACCAGGAGTAACTGCAATTCACTGTGTCATCCACCTACAACACCTGGTAGCGAAAAATTTGAGTAATAGATTGCACCAATCGCTTCAATTTGTGATTAAAGCAGTTAACAAAATAAAAAGCAATGCGTTGAATACCCGTTTATTTGCACAATTGTGCGACGAAAATGATGAAGACTTCCAACGATTGCTCTTACATACTGAAGTACGCTGGTTGTCGAAAGGTGCATGTTTAACAAGATTTTACTCACTTTTTGAATCAGTTTTAGAGTTTCTGGAAAGTAAAGATCCAGATTTAAAAGAAAACCTGATCAAATTGAAAGCAGACATCGCGAATTTGACAGATTTGTTCAAAAAATTTAATGACATTAACTTGCAGTTACAAGGGGACAGCCTAAATTTAATAAAAACAAAGGGTGTAATTTCGGCTTTTCTTGGAAAATTGAAATTTATGAAGCAAAATATTAGTCGGCGCGAATTCTCCCAGTTTCCAAACTTGTCACAGGCAGAATCTCTTGAGGAGGATGTTCAGACATACGTTCAACATTTAAATGCCCTGCATGATGACTTCAAAAATAGATTTGAAGATATTCTGACGACGGAAATACCACCATGGATCATAAATCCATTTGATGAAACGGAAGTGGCGAATGTGGTATTACAAGAGGAGCTACTCGAGCTTAGCACCAATGAGGAGCTGAAGGTGAAATTTAAAAAAGGCTATCAATCATTTTGGCTGCAGGCAGAAATACCCGAAAAATATCCTGGGCTGTGGGAAATTGCGAGAAAACCTTTGATAGCGTTTCCCTCGTCATACCTTGTCGAAAAAAGTTTTAGTGTCGTTACAAACCTATTAACAAAAAAAAAAAGGAGCAGATTGAACATCACAGAACGGGGAGATTTGCGGTTATTCCTTACAAAACTGAAGCCAAATATTGATAATTTGCTGTCAATCCATCAAGTACATCCCTCCCATTAAAATTATGACTATTTTTTTTTTTAATTGTTGATTTGCATTGTTGAAGTTACGGTACGTTATTAATGTTTAATTTTAATTCTATTAAGTCTGTAATCATATTATTTTAATAAATAGAACACTCCGAATTTAGGGTTGGAACTCAGCCACGACGCAAATTTCCATCGTTAGATCTAATCTTCACATTTTTTGACGAGTTTTGGGAATATGGTAGAAATGTAACAGCAGGGGGTCCACCGAAACCAGTAAAATTTTGAAAGTGATCTACGAGAAAAAAAAGTTTGGGAACCTCTGATTTAGAAAAACAAATCAGTAATGAAATGACCTAATTCACAAAAAATGCTTGTTTTTCAAATTACTGTTGCTGTTCTGAATACTTTGATGACATTTTATGCTAGTACATTGCGTTTTATAGTTTTTACGATTTTTTATCTTCCACAAAATGAGTAAAAGTAATTTGGAAAATCGCGCACTGATGAAGTTCTTCATTAAAGAGGGAAATGGGCCAAATGTTATTTAGGAAAAAATATCCAAGGTTAGTAAGACTAGTTGAAGCAAGAATTGAGGAATCCAGCGGGCTTGTTGTAGATTTGCTGCTGTTAAATCGATGAATGAAGATTTTAATGCTTGCTAAAGAAGCTGGAGTATTCAAAACTTCAGTTTTTAGGATTGTGCAAGAAGATTTAGGAGCACTTTAGAGAACCATCAGAGCTATTTTTCGCAAATTGCCACAGGCGAGTGCTCCATGAATGGATGCTAATGGTAGTGTAATAGATTCTTAAGGACTCTTTACCTGCAGAAATGGAAAAAACTGAGTCGTCTTCTGGAAAGTTAATCGAAAAAGGGTCTATAATGAATAGAGAACTTTGCATAGAGACGATTGAGAACGTGAAGCAAACCGCTTGAAAAAAAATGGTCCGAATTCATAGGGTCCGCACCTAAAAAAAAATTGTGTATGTATATGATAATCCAGATAACGGAGGCAGAATTTCATGCATTAATAGGTACCCAGTATATATCATCACTAAGCCAAACACTTTATTTTTCCCTCGACGCGCGTTTCGCTAACCATGTTAGCTTCATCAGAAGCAATGATTGACTAAAGCTAAACTACAAATATACTTTATTTATATTTAAACAAACATCTGAATTACTTAAGCGGAACTAATTACGTGGGCGAAGCCATCAGTTCTGGTCAAGTAACCAGTAGCGGAGACTAAAAAGAATAGGCCCTCTGTCTTTATTTAAACTACTTTTGCATTTTATAATTTCCATACTTTCGAACGAAAACAGAAAATGGTCTAGCCCAGATGGTAAAACGAAAACTGCAGTAGATTTCATAATCAGTAGCAGGAAAGACATTATCCAAGACTTAAGTGTCCTAAATAGAGGTTCAGTTGAGAGTGACCATCGCATGTAAAAGTGTTTATTAACATTAAACAGAAAAGAAACAACATGGTTCTTAAAAGAAACCATAAGAAATGGACAACTCCGGAGGATGTGGATTCCTATAGAAGAGAGATCGCAAGCTTCATTGGAACACAATGAAGATACAGATAGTACTGAAAATGCCATTGACAAAACTTGTCCAAAACAACAAAAAGAACAGAAATCAAATCAAAGAGTAAATCAGCTAATGAAGCAAAGGAGAGAAATGGTAGATAAGACTACAGATGAATACAGAACTATAAATAGGGAGATATCGAGGGAAATTAGAAAAAACAAGAGACAAAAAATCCACAGGAAATTAAAAACGTTGTAGAACAAAATAAAAACTGAGAAGGAAGAACACACAAGATTAAGAACATGCGTGGTAATGTAATAACAAACAAAAGAAATATTTTGCGAATTATTTTACCAACAATTATATACCTTACAAGATAAAAAAAACAGAAATCAACATACCAAAAGTCTTAAATTAGGGGTCGAAGGATATCTTAGATATCACAGAAGATGAAATCACATCGGCTTTGAAGGACATGAAAAATAACAAAGCTCCAGGTGAAGACAATATTGTAATAGAGGCAATTAAACAAGAAGGACGACAAATTATAAAATCACTTAAAATGATATTCAATAAATGCCTCCTGGAAAGGATAACTACATCGCAATGGTATAATGGAATTACTGTCATCATGCATAGAAAAGGAGATACCTCAGACCCTACAAACTATCGACCGATTAGCCTAATGAGCCATGTATACAAGTTATTCACGAAAATTCTCACCAAACGTCTAGCAAATAAATTCGAGTTTTTCCTTTCAAAAGAACAGGCAGGTTTCCGTTTGGGGTACGGAATAAACGACCATCTGCTTATAGTTAAAATACTCACTGAAAAATGTATAGAATATAATAAGCCCCTTGTGCTTATACTTGTAGACTTCGAAAAGGCTTTTGATTCTGTAAATTACACAGGTCGACAATTTTTTTAGCCAGAAACCAGAATATACTTTCCCGAAGATTTTTGACGCGCTTAATTCGAATCCGAAGTCGGAATTTCTCCGATGGACCCAGTTTTCGAGATATTCTAACCTAAAAGTTCGAAAATGACGGTTCTTCGAGGTATTTGAGGTTATGTTACATTGAAAGGTAATTTTTTTTTATGCAACCATTAATGGGGTCCGAAAGAACTGCTCTTCCTCTTCAAAATGCATTTAGATTTGTATGGATATCTTTTTTTATCTTTGAGAAATCATATGTTGAATTTAGGTAGGTAGAATTATTTCTCGATTTTTGGAAAATGAAAGGCATCGAATAAATAAAATTCTTCGACGTATTAACTTTTCTATTTGTTTATTAAACTCAAAATAAGTCTAATTTGAAACATCCTTCACCATAAATTAACAATCGTTACAAAAGTTAATGCGTCCAAGAATAGTATTTATTCGATGCCTTCCATTTTCCAAAAATCGAGAAATAAGTCGAAATACTTAATTTCAACATACGATTTCTCAAAGATGAAAAAAGATATCCTGCTAAATCTAAATACGTTTTGAAGAGGAAGAGCAGCTCTTGCGGACCTCATTAATGGTTTGATAAAAAAATATTACCTTTCGATGTAACATAACCTCAAATATGTCGAAAAAAAACGTGATTTTCACACTTTTATGTTAGAATATCTCTAAAACTGGAATCATCAGATAAATTCTGACCTCGGATTCGAATTCAGTGCGTCGAAAACCTTCAGAAAAGAATATTCTTGTTTCTGGGTAAAAGGTTTGGCCAAATTTTGTCGGCCTGTGTTATCAGAGTCTTTTAGAAGCGCCTGCTGCATGTCGTATTGATCATCGATATTCTAATATAATTAAAATATATATATATGAAAATACCATCGCACATGTTAAAACACAAACTAACCAATCCACTAGCAAATTTCGAATCGAAAGAGGAGTGCGGCAGGGTGATACGCTCTCACCCAAGCTTGTCATAACACATCTAGAAAGTATTCTAAAATCAATAAACTGGGAAAGAATGGGACTTCACATTGCCGGTGAAAAGTTAAATCACCTCTGTTTCGCAGACGACACTGTCTTAATAACAGACAAAATACAGGAAGCACAAACTATGCTACTCATGCTTCAGGAAACTTCAGAAAAGGTTTTTCTAATAATCAATCTATCCAAGACCCAGTTTAAGACAAATCTTGTATTAAGCGACACTATAAAACTGAATAACGTAGAGATAGAGCAAGTGCATCAATATAAATACCCGGGACATGAAATCAGAATAAGACGAGATAACCAAACACATGAAATTCAGATGCAAATAGGTCTCTCCTGGGCTACATATGGCAAACTGGCCTATGTATTCAAATCAAACCTTTCTATGTGTTTAAAAAGAAAAGTATTTGACAGATGCATACACCTTGTCCTTACGTACGGAGCCGATCCTCTCACAATGATGAAGAAAAACATCAATAAAATATGTGTCATTCAACGAAAGATGAAGAGTACTACTCAGTATATATCACCACTACACCAAACACTTTATTTTTGCACTCGACGCGCGTTTCGCTAACCATGTTAACTTCATCAGGAGCGATGATTGTCTAAAGCTAAACTACAAACCTACCCTATTTATACTTAGCCTAACCCTTGAATTACTCAGGCGGAACTAATGGCATAGGAAAATCAATCAGTTCCGGTCAAGTAACCAGTAGAGGGGACTATAAGGAATAGGCCCTCTGTCTTTATTTAAACTACTTTTACATTTTATAATTTCCATACTTTCGTATGCGTCCAACAATCTGCTATCAGATACATCTTTAATTAATCTTGGATTATCTAATGTTACAGTATGATCAGCTTCAAGGGCATGTTCTGCAATGCTAGACTTTTTTGTTCTACTGTATTTTAAATGGGCCAAATGTTCTTTAAATCGTATTTTAATTGACCTTCAGTTTGCCCAACATACTTTTTGTCGCAATCATTACAACTAATTTCATAAATGCCACTTTTCTCACAATTAGAAATCTTGTCTTTGGGATTTCCTAAGATATTCCTCAAATTGTCTGATTACTTATAGACTAAGGTGAGGCCTACCTTATTAAATACCTTATTGAGTCGGATTATATGATAAGGTCTTGGTCTTCATCAAGGGCGGGACAAAAAATACATAAACTTTCTGGCAGTCTATGTCAGGAACTTTCTGTATTTATTTTAGAAGGAATCACTGTATGGAACAGTAATTGCGCAAGTTCGACTTGCACGGTTTTTTTGTAGTTAAAAAGATACTTTTAAATCGTAGAATAATATAAAAAAAAATTTTAAATTTTCTTTTATTATTTTTTACTTCGAATCGTTCTTCTTTTTAAAATTTTACCCCGCAAGAGTAATAAATTCCATTATCTTAACATTAAAACATTTTATTGAAATAAAAAGCCGTTATACAGCACAGTCTCCATTTTTCTCCCGAAACTTTTGGAGATATGTTAAATTATGTAACGCTCTGAACTTTCCTCGACCTGGAAAAGAGTCTGGAAAATGTTGGGAAACGTCTGAGAGTAACGTTTATCGCCGCATGGATCTGGCAAAGGGATTTTACAATATCATAAAAAGTACCTTATGGACGCGTAATTCTGACTGACTCTTTGAAAAAACTTTAAAATGCAAACGGTTACTGCACTGCACAAATAGAACATAAATATCGCAAAATGCTAAGAGCAGCTGTCATCTTGGATACTCGAGTGCAAACCTTATTTTCTCCAAATATTTTAGGTGAGAATGCTTTTTACAATGTTTAAAGTTGTATGTCAGTTTTATTTATTTCGATTTTATAAGTGGTGGGTTTGTATGTAGCATCGTTCAATAGAATAAAAATTTGTCTTAATTTTTCCAGGTTATTTATTTTTAATATTTCTAGATTATTTATATTTAAATATTTAACCGAATATGAAATAACCGTACGATATATAAGCGATCAAATCAAACTTTTACATGTTTCCCATTTATATATATAAAATCCCGCTATTCCGCTGGGGAACAAAGGGCCTCCACAAAACTTCTCCACCTGACTCTGCTTCTAGCGAGGTTTTTTATTTCGCCCCCATGACTTGCCAGCTTGCGTGGCTTCTTCCAAAATTGTGCGTCTCCATGTCTGTCTCGGTCTGCCCCTGCCACGACTGCCCTGTGGGTTCCAATCGAAAGCTTGTTTTGTAATATCGCCTGCGGGTTTGCGGAGGGTATGGCCCAACCACCCCCACTTTCTGCGTTTGATATTGTACTCTGTCGGTGTTTGCTTCGATCGTTCCCATAACTCGGTGTTTGGTTTCTGGTCCGGCCAGTATATTCGTAAGATTTTGCGTAAGCACTTGTTTGTAAACACTTGTAGTTGATTGGAAATACTTTTAGTCACTTTCCAGGTTTCACAGCCATACAGAAGCACCGATTTGATATTTGTGTTGAAGAGGCGTATTTTTATGTTTGGCGACAGTATGTGGGACCTCCAGATGTTGTTGAGAATCCCGAATGGTTGATGTGCTTTGAGTATTCTTTGTTTGACGTCAGCCTCTGTCCCTCCGTTCGTATCTATCACACTGCCAAGGTACGTGAACCTTTGTACCCTTTCGATTGGGCGATTATTTAGAGTTAAGGTTGTACTTTCATTGTTCATTATTCTCATCTCTTTTGTTTTGGAGTTGTTAATCCGCAGTCCCACTTTTTCTGCCTCCTCTGCTAATCGAGTCAATTTGGCTTTTGCCCCCTTTAATGAGTGAGATAGAAGGCAGATATCGTTCGCATAGTCTAGGTCTTCCAGACGTGACGTCAGGCCCCATCTTATGCCTCTTTGAGTGTTGTTAGTTTTAGTCATGACTTCATCTAGAACGATATTAAATAAAAGCGGGGATAGTACGCATTCTCGCTTAACTCCATTTCTGACAGGTATTGCCTTGTTAGTCATGTTACTGTGTATTACTTTACAGCTACTTCCATGATAAAGTGCTTTAATAATCCTTATTATTTTTTCCGGCACACCTCGTTCCCTTAAAGCTGCCCATATAGCCGTGTGCTTCAAGGTGTCAAATGCTCTTTCAAAATCCATGAAGATCAGGTAGAGAGGTGATCTAAACTCATAAGATTGTTCGATGACTATTTGCAGAGCATTTATCTGGTTTATGCATGACCTCTGGGGGCGGAAACCGGCTTGCTCTGCTCATAGAGTCGGTTCTATAGTATTGCTAAGCCTGTTTAGAATAATGATTGCTATAATTTTGTTGATGGTGTTAAGAAGGGTGATGCCCTGCTAGTTGGGGCATTCTTTCAGGTTGCCCTTTTTGGCAGCTTTATAATGCTGCTGTCAGGAAGATATTCTGTGTTCCAGGCAGTTTTTATCACTGGAATTAAAAACCTGGTTACGGTGGCCGGACATGCCTTCGTTAGTTCAGCCGGGATGTCGTCTGGACCCGTAGCTTTCCCCATTTTAAGCTGACCGATTGCTCTTTTGATTTCACTTTGAGTAGGGTCGTTGGTTTCAATATTCAGTGGCTTTTCTTGTGGTTTAGAAGTCGGAGGTTCTGTTGGTGGTAAGGTGCTGAGGCTGTCGCCAAAGATTTGAAATTGCGTCGCCATCTTTTCCATGTAAAATTGTTGTTGCTTGGTTAAAGTTTCTACCTGCCAGACGCTTAGTTATTCTATATAGCTCCCGGTTGTTTCTTGCTTCAGCTGCAGACTGTGCTGACTGGGCCAGATTGTCTACCCTTTTTTGTTTGTCACGTCTGGCTGCTTTTTTGACGGCAGTGTTGGCTTCTCTATATTGGTTTCTTAAGGTATCTGTCTCGCTCTCTCTATCACTACTGTTTAGCTTGTTCTTATTCCCCATTTAGAAGTCTTATTTTTCTTTGGGTATAGCAGTCGTCGATACATCCACATCTCGAATGCCTCCAGACGTTCAAACATTGCTTTAGTTAGCATCCACGCTTTCAGACCGTACAAGAGAAGCGGATAGACATATCAGCCTACCATTTTCATCCATAGTTTCAATGATTGGTCGTAATTAGTTAAGATTTTTTGCTTCTTCATAAATGCGGGCCTTCTTTGTTCGAATTTTGACCTCCAGAGTCGGGTCCCAGTGGTCGTTGATATTGCTACATTAATTTATCAACTCTCTCTATCTTTGTGTGACTGTAATATCACCATATCACCATCTACAATATTAGATTCTTTGCTGATAATCATATATTTTGTTTTATTTGCATTGAGTCTTAAACCAAACTATGTACAAGTGTCAGCTATTTTATCCATAAGTTTTTATAGATTTTTTCCGTTATGAGTGATAGTTAATGCATCATCAGCATATCTGATGTTATTTATGTTAACGCTGTTGATGTTGATTCCTTCAGTGGTACCAGTGAGTGCTCCATTGAATATCACCTCCGAATAGAGGCTGAGGCGATGGAATACTACGCACTCCCCGCTTGATTTTAATATCATCCGATAGTTGATGCTCCAACCGTACTTCAGCTGTCTGATGCCAGTACAAATTGACGATGATATGAATGTCTTTGTCGTCTAGACCGGTCGTTTTTAAAATCTCTAGAATTTTTTCGTGGCGTACTTTGTCAAAGGCTTTTTCAAAGTCAATTGAACATTTTGGTTGACTCCCGACATCACTATATCAACACATGGATACCAAACAGTGTCTCTCTAGTCTCTAATCCATTTTGAAAACCAAACTGTTCTTCAAGTTTATTATATATCCTTCCATGGATCACTCTCAAAAATAATTTTAAAACATAGCTCAAGATACTAATTGTTCTATGGTCACTACAACTGGTTGTACTGTTCTTTATTGGAATAATGACAAATATTGATTTCAGCCAATCAGTCGATTGTATTCTGGTCTCATAAATGGCGTTAAAAAGTTTTGTCAGGGCTATTATTCCTATATTACCCAACAGCTTTAAAATTTCAGTGTTCACTTGGTTCTAAAAACAGAAATTTTCCTAAGCTTTAACGAAATTTGATGAGATTTGTTTGTAACTTTAATAGTAAATAACCTGTCAAGTGCCAGTTGAACTTGCGCAATTAGTGTTCCGTACGTTGATTGCTTTTAAAACAAAAAATGTTGTTCCGGAAGTATAAAATGATCAGTGACTTCACAAAACACACCCCAAATGAGTTTTCAACACAGTTTGTTTCCAATCTTTACTGAAAATTGATGACCTTGAAATATCTGTGTTTTTTTTTTATATACCAGATAAATTATTAAAGATAATGCACTCGTGATAATTTTCGTTCAATCTACACCCCGTGGAGAATATTTCAGATTTTTTCAAAATTTTTTGATAAGTACTTTTGGAGATAAGGCGGGTGGACAGCGATTTTTAGCGATTTTTTAAAAATAATACAAAGAAAACTGCGCGCAAGTATTACATTATATATATATATATATATATATATATATATATATATATATATATATATATATATATTACATTATATATATATATATATATATATATATATATATATATATATATTACATTATATATATATATATATATATATATATATATATATATATATATATATATATATATTACTCGTGTTTTCACAAGCTTTCATTTGACACCACACTCGATTACCTAGTAAAGATTTTTTTTTCACTTCCGATTTCACCCCCCAAAACTAATCCCTTAAGTAAAAACTTAACTTTAAAAACTACATGGCTCTGATGAGGCCATCAATTCCTATATTATTACCAAATTTCAACTTTCTATGACAAATAGTTTCGGAGAAAAGCGGGGTGTAACAGACAGACGGACAGACAGACAGACACCGTGTTCCGTAACACTAAAAAGAACTTAATATATTGCTTAAAATGCTTTTTTAGTGAAAAAAGAATTTTGATGCAAGAACATATAAATTAACTCAAATAAACGTTTTCTTTGAAAAACTAATATCAATAATAACTACAAATAAAAATACAGTAAAACAAAAGGGTGGCTCTAATGTAATTCTTTAATTTTCATGCCATTAAATCCTAAATTATAAAGGGTTGTCAAAAAAGTATTAAGCCTTCTAAAGTCAAAATTGAGAAAATTGTTTTCTATATTTTGAAAAAAAACTTCATTTTTTCTGGAAACATCATAATCCCGTCACTGTAGAACTTCTGTACTTTCTGGGAAAAAATTGTAATAAGTGATTTTTACAGACCTCTTCTCAAATTAACTTATCACCATTCAGGGCGTTCTGGAGGGTTAAAGGCAAAAAATAGACCCAATTTTTGTTGAGTCATAGTGGAAGACCAAACCATTTCTGTTAACTTACTTTTTTCAATTTAATCAATTGCCGACATTAGAGTACAGAATCAATCGTTTGCACGATTCCCTTCCAATTCCACCAAGCACAGCATCATCTTTTTTGCCGTCCATCCGGGCTTGGCCATGATTTCTGGAGCTTCATCTTTTTCAACCACGATCGTCTTCATACATTGTTCTTGCACATGACCCACTTTTTATCGCCGGTAATCAACCATTTTAAAAATGGATCGATTTTGTTACGTTTCACAGATGGAAGAGTACATTTTTTAGCATCAAATAATGTGGCACAAAAATATCGAACTTCGTTTTGTAGCTAGCTTTCTCCAAATGATATGAAACTATTTGATGCTAGATGTTTAGTTCCTTAACGATGTCATGACTACTTACATGTTGATCTTCTTCAACTTTTGCCAAAATTATATCAACTTTTTTTGCCATTAGTCGACCAATACGACTACGTCTAATCAAACTCAACTGCAACTACGGAGAAGCCACCACGATTTAACACATATCGGGTTACCGGAGATGCAATCGCAAGTAGTGGTACTTCTATAGCTGTTTCGAACTTTTGTACCTCATCATTAGCACGGTAGAAAAATGGACTTGTTAGAGAATTCAAGAATTTAAAGTTCAGGGCATGTAAGCATATTCGTCGTTAAAGCTAGATTACCCAACTGCTGCTGGCATAAACCGACATATGTAAAAAAAATATACTTTGCATATTTTGATGTAGAAATCGGTAATCAAGAAAAATGTTGGGCTCCTCACAAAGTATGTTATGTTTGTGCAGAGGATCTTAAGAAATTGTATAAGAAAGAAAAGAAAGGTTTTAGATTTGCAGTACCCATGGTATGGAGAGAGCAAGAAAATCATTCAAATGATTGTTATTTTTGCAGCGTTGATGTTTCTGGATATAACTCCAAAAATAAGAAAGTAATTGTCTATACTAACTTTACTTCAGCTAATCGGCCGGTAGGAGATGGACCGGAACTTCTCGTCCCTGAGCTACCTCAGTCTATTGATGACGTTTTACAGTCCAGTCCCGAATTTAATGAAAGTCGATGATGAGTTTCAATGTTCTCTAGAATATTTAATACCACAGTTGTTTACACAAGCTGAGTTAAATGATTTAGTGAGAGAATTGGGTTTAACTAAAGAAAAAGCAGAATTGCTTGGTTCTAGGCTGAAAGAAAAACATTTATTGGAATCTGGAACCTCTATTTACTATTATAGAACAAAAGATTAACAGTTTGCTCAGTTTTTCAAACAGGAAGAGGATTTGGTTTACTGCCATGATCCCTATTTTGAAATCGATGTTGTATTGTGAGAGAACTGTGGGGGGTGAAAAACTGATACCAGATACGGTTTCAGCACCCAAAAATACATAACACTTAGATGGTTGGTTGGATGGATTGGTTTAAAAAGTGTTTATAAATATTTGTTGTTGGCCTGTGTTCCAATAAGTAAATGACTCGTTTGTCGTTATAATTGGAAATAATTATAAAAAAGATATCAAGAGGAAGTCTTTGTTGTGCGGTTAGTGCTTGTTAAAATATATGTGGTGTCTCCAAAGGAGTTATTTTTTTCAGATTTTCCAAAGATCCTAAAAGGTAATTTATTCGTAATTCTTTATTTCTATTATGCAATATATTATATAAAGATTATGATAATTGTGTTTTCATATTAGAGATACATTTTATTTGTAAAATAGTTTTGTTTAAGTTCAGAAGAGAGACGATCTCATCTTAAAATGATAATTATAATTACTTTCAATCTCTCCGGATTACTGAGATTCGCTGAAATATTAAGGAGCAGGATTGTTGATATTATAAACGCGACGCTGAATGTATGCAGAGATATATTCTCAAAATGAACATGTAATCCCCCCTGACAATAGCCCTAATAATTGAGAAATAACATGTTGGCTAAAAATTTTTTGGTCTAGCTACTTAAAACACATTTTCTTTGCAAAATTTGAATTTATTCATCAATATAGTCTCCTTCAAGAGGGATGCTATCAGTCCAACGATTTTCTAACATTTCTGTATCTTTTTTGTAAAAGGATTTGTCTTTGCCTTCAATATAGGCCTCACTTTCGGCGATAACTTCTTCATTGGAGCCAAATCTCTTTCCCGTGAGCATTTTTTTGAGGTCTGCGAACAGATAATAGTCGCTGAGGGCCAACTCTGGAGAATACAGTGGATAAGGAAGCAATTGGAACTCAATTCATGCAAGTTTGCCATCGTAAGTTTGTGACACGGTGCATTGTCTTGATGAAAGATACTTTTTTCTTGTACATTTGGGACAATTTCTTTGCAGTTTCTGCCTTCAAACGCACTAATAACTTTATATAATATTCGCCATTAATGCTTTTTTTTCCCTTCTCAGCATGGTCGATGATAATTATTCCATGCGCATCCCAAAATACAGAGGCCCAAACCTTCCCAGCCGAGTGTTGTGTCTTTGGTCGCTTCGGGCGACTTTCTCCGGCTGCTGTTCACATGGCTGACTGCTGACTTGATTCCGGTGTGTAGTGGTGGATCCATGTTTCATCCGTTGTCATATATGGCATAAAAGAATCTTTTTTCTTGCGCTTAAACAGTTCCAAAGAGCGCTTAGAATCATCAACACGTTTTGGTCCACTGTGAGCAAATGCGGTACCAATTTCGAACAAAGCTTTCTCATGCCCAAATGTTCATGCCAAATATGACCAACACGTTCTTTTAATAACTTTATGATGTCAGCTATCTCACGCAATTTCACTTTACGGTTATTCAAAACAATTTTGTGGATTTTTTAATGTTTGAGCGTCCAGAGCGTTCAGCATCATTTATATCTGTACGACCGCGTTTAAATTCAGCACACCAGTAAATGATGAGTGATTTTCCAGGAGCAGAGTACCCTTAACACTTATCAAGCCATTGCTTTGCTTAAACGGTATTTTTCCCATCAATAAACATTGTTACATCAACACACGGAATTCGATTATTTCCAATGTTTTGAATACCAAAAGTAGTATGATTAAAACCACTGTAACTTGTAAATTAATAGTCGATATGTCATGAAATTTTGACACGTATCGTTTGAAGGTTGTTACTTCCTAAAATTCATATGGATTTTTGCAAAGGGCGATCTCTATGTGTCAGACTAAAAACTTTTCAGCCTACGTATTATAAATTCAACAATGACATATTTAAAAGAATAACGTGCCAAAAACGTTGAAGCCAAACATATTTTTTCATTGTATTTTTTGCCTTTTTCCCTGTTTTTTATATACCAGTTTTAAAAAGAACTTAATAAAAAAAAAGTTTCTAAAAAAAGTTTTCTAGTTTGTTTTGTTCCTTTCAATCAGCAAAATTCGTTTTTGTTCTACAGAATAGGATTTTTCTTGAAAGACGCGGACATCATACCAACAATATGGCGACAGGTCATGTGACCATTACAAACTCGAACCCCTTGGGAACAAAGGTGCCGAGTCGGACTGTCGCTACTGTGTTTTATGTTTACTGTGTACAGTTGCGCAAAAATTAAAACTGTTTTGGTTTTACGACTTTTTGTATATTGTGCTCTACTTGTTCAGGTGATTTATTTTAGAAGAAAATACGACATAACCGTAAATCCGATAATGCCTTAGGGAATTCCATTGTTTTTGTATTATAAATAAGCTTAATGTCTTAGAATATAACAAGATAGCGGATTTTCTAACGATATAACAGAGAGATTTTGCAACGCTTATTTTGGCAGGCCTTTATCTTTATTTGAAGCAAGCGCCCACCGTTTGGAGCTTGCGCAGTAGTAAAGGGAATCTGAGGACTGAGCTTTTATCGTTATTTGAATCATGCGCCCACCGACCGAGCTTGCGCAGTACTAAAAACAAAATAATAGAATCCTGTATTAAGGATAACGATTTCCCTTATTTAGGAACTTATAAGAGAGGTTATTCTTATCGTTATTATGGTAGGGCCTGTTTTTTTTTTCCTTACTTAGGTATACAAACTACTAACAAAATACAGTAAGATTGGAATGATAATTTTTTTATTGCTACTAACAGTGACAACAGTTAATTGGTGTTCTGATTATGTTGGAATTTTGCATTCCTTGCACAATGGCATTACAGTGTGTGTAGTGCTAATTTCAAATAAAATTTTATTTATCGCATATTCGACGATGCATATTGAAGGAAGTGATAGAAAGCTGCAAGACACAACTTTAATTTAGAAACTTGTGTTGACCCATCAAATACTAATAACAGGTGTGCTTAACCACGAAATGAATGAAAAAAAAAATGAATACTAACCTAACCTTGCAGTTCCTTCGCGTTAATACTGCGCATGCATGAGAAAACGATAAGAACAAAGGAATGTGACAAATAAGCGTTGCAGAATCTCTCTAATAGTCAAAATTAAATATCACTTTATATCTACACCCTTAAATTTTTTCTTAACACCGCAGTATTTTTATATTCAAATTTTCCCTAGTAATATATTTTTAAAGAGCCCCACGTAAATGTAGAAAAATACATTTTGGGAGAAAAATCTAGAAAATCTCGGAAAGCCACAAATTCATTCATAACCTTTTTCAACGAAAAATAGACCCTTTAGGGCCTAAATTTTTTGCACGTAAGATCCATCAGTCTGAAAAAGTTGGTAGAGAAACTTGTTATTCCTTGTTAGGGTCTAAAGTCACGCACACTTCTGGCCCTAAAACCCCTACTATGTGTTTCAATTGGAACATTTTTCATTTGAAGCTAAGAGTTTTCATATTTATATTGATAAATAAATCTCCGTGAAGGTCATAGGCATGTATTTATGATTTAATCAAAATATGTTAATGTTTTCATAGTAAATATATAATTAATTCAGAATCTTGGAGTCTAAGAACACTACAGAAGATGCATAACATGATATACAGTCTGTCAAGTAAGTTCGTGGCCGCGATAATTTATTTTTGGTAAATGCGATTTTTGCAATTCGGCAAAGCATCGGTAGAGGGAACCTTTGTATACGACGCATTTTAGGAAAAGTATCAGTTGATTCCAAACTTTTGTCGAAATCAAATAACATCCAAAAAGTCGACAAGCGAATCGTATCTTTGTTTTAACGGGACCCAAAATTGACGCTGCGTCAAGGAGCGGCAAAATGAAGACAACCGGCTTTGAATTTGCTGGGTGAAAATCACGTCCGAAGCTGCTCGCTTGGGCCCACAATAAGATACTAGAGTAACCAGACACCAACTCCATTGAAAACGTTTGGCCTCTTGAAAAGAGAAAGCTCAGAGGAAAGATTCAGAGGAGTATGACTCAGTTATTTCGCGAGATTTGAAAAATTTGCAAAAAAAATCTCGTCGATAGCTTGCCTCGAACATGCCAGGCGATTATTGATGCAGGAGGCGATTGGACAACTTACTAAGGTAATTGTGCCGTTGTTAGCACACCAAAGAATACATTGATGGCAAAAAATGTTATCAAAACACATTTTTTCAAGAATTCGAGCCGTCACGTTCTTCACTGACAGACTGTATTTAAAGCAATCTCTCTAATTCCCTGCCACGTCCATTTAACCTCTTAAAAATTTAACTGAAATAATTAGGCTCACAATTTGAACAATTTTTCTATTTATATATATATATATATATATATATATATATATATATATATATATATATATATATATATATATATATACAGTCCCTGGCCAAATTATTAGACGCACTGTACTTTTTTTAGTAATTTTATGTTTCTTAAGAGTTTTTATGCAATAATGGTATATTTAAACTACAATATTATTGATTTTTATTTAAAAGAATTGTTGTAGACTACATATTTGTATTTATTTTTAACATATGGCAACACTGTGTTGACAAAGTGATACATGAACGTAAACAAGTACAAACCTGTATCAGTCGCGATCGGAATCGAGTCAGGTACGGACGTGTTTCTGTGGCTTTATGGACTGTGATTGTTTGTTTAACAGTTTTATACTACTCAGTTATTAGTTTATTTTGTATGTAGTGTTTTAAAAAAGTAATTGGACTATTTTCATTATGGGTAGAAAAGGCGATCTTTCACCACGTAAAAAAGCTGAAGTGAAGGCCCTTGTGATTGCGAAAACATTTACAAACCGAGAAATATCACGAAGATTGGAGGTTTCTGAAGCTAGTGTACGACGCATAAAAAAGAAAATTGAGTCAGGGAAGGAATTAAGCCCGAAAAGAAAAAAAAGATGCGGTAGAAAACCAATTTTCACTCCACGGTCAGAGAGATTTTTGAAGAAAATTTGTGTAGAAAACAGATTTGCTACCACAAAGGTAATAAAATCACAACTCCAGGATGCTAGCGTAAATGCTTCTGAGCGCACTGTTCGAAGAAAATTGAAAGAATTAGATTTTAAGGCCTGTCGCCCCGCCAGGAAGCCCAAGTTAACAGCTGCAATGAAAGCAAAGCGCCTGAAGTGGGCCAATCAATGGCAAGACAAAGATGTGGACTTCTGGAGATCGGTAAGATACAGCAATTTAATCAATAATTGATACATTATTATCATTTTCAGTTAAATAAAGCAAATAAACATGGAAGTTTATATATTTTTTCCCATTTTTGACAGGTCTGCTTCAGTGACGAAAGCACATTCGAAATTTTGCAGAATAAAGCTCAGTATGTGCGTCGTCGTCATGGAGAAAAGTTTCATCCTGATTGTGTCGTCCCGACGGTTAAACATCCCACCAAAGTGATGATTTGGTCAGTCATCAGCGGCAAGGGCACTGGACGTCTGTACGTCGTCAAAGGAATAATGAGGCAAGATCAGTACAAAGAAGTATTACAAAATCGGTTGATTCCGCAGCTCAGAGAATGGTTTCCAAATGGGGAACCATTCACTTTCATGCAAGATGGAGCTCCCTGCCACACTGCTCGGCCTGTTAAAGCTTTTTGGCAGAAAAAAATATCCCTCTGTTGGATTGGCCCCATTGAAAATGTGTGGGAGCTAATGAAAAGAGAAGTGGCTAAAGATGTGATTACCAACAAAACCCAGCTCCTAGAAAAGATTATTCATGTGTGGAATCATCATCCTCAAATGCAGGAGACAGTACAATCTTGCATTGATAGCATGCCGCGCAGAATTAAAGCTTTGATAGCGGCTAAAGGTGGCTCAACTAAATATTGACTTTTACTAACATTAATTTCACTTTTCTTTAAAACTTAATAAACTTATGCTTTTCTAAATTAATGCTGTTTTATTTATGTCAAATAAATAGGTAATTGATTGGATAATATAAAAATAAAAAACAAATCAATTTAAAATAATAAAACGGTACAATATCACTCGGTAATTAATATTTTACATGAAATCTTGCAGTGCGTCTAATAATTTGGCCAGGGACTGTATATATATATATATATATATATATATATATATATATATATATATATATATATATATATATATATATATATATATATATATATATATATATATATATATATATATATATATATATATATATATATATATATATATATATATATATATATATATATATATATATATATATATATATATATATATATATATATATATATACATATATATATTTATATATATATATATATATATATATATATATATATATATATATTCTCAATTTAGTGGGGCTGCAGTCTATATTTAAATATTTATGGCCTTGGGTAGTGAAACAACCTTTTTTCTTAGTCGAGCTTTCGAAATTGTATTTATTTCTTCTTCAGGACATCTGGAAAAACAATTTTTTTTTCTTTTTTCTTTATATTGTTAAATGCAAAATTACTTTTTTTAGTACATTCATATGGTTGAAAAAACAAAAAAGGAAGATGGCATGAGAAAAAAAAAATGATTGACTTACCAAAGTGGTTTTTCTATAACAAAACAAGCAGTTATTTGCACAGAGGGATATTCCCCAATATACTACAAGGTATTTTGTCAATTACGTTCAAATTCATCATTTACAAAATACCTTGTTCAAATTGTAATAAGGTGTACATAGGTCAAACCTCCAGAAATTTGAAGGGTAAGATTACATCACACAAAAGTGACTGCAGATGTAATGTACAATCTTGTGCTTAACAATGACCATCGGATGAGCTGGGGTGAGACTGAGGTCCTGGATCGCTCGGATTCTTACTATAAACGAATTTTCTTAGAAATAGCCCGTATTAACCGGGAACCCTACACCATGAATAAAAAGAGTGACACCCAGGGACTCAGTTCCATATACAGTTACATCCTCAAATTAGAAATAGAAAAATACCAATCACTAATAGATCGTCCTGCACCAGACGAATAACACATAGACAAAATGTTTTTTCGATCCAATCTTTCTATTACATTATATTATCTATTATACATATATTTTTATTTTTAAGTTCTGAAAACTGTAATGCATTGTTTCTTTCTGTAATCCCCCGTATGCAGGTTGACACATGCGATATTAAAATAAAAAATCTACACTCTCAACTACTATTTCTATCTTTATACATTACACTATTGGCCAAATAAATAAGTTTTAAACGGAAAGCATATCTCTAATCGAAACGAATCAATACCTTCGATCTTTCTCTACTACATAAAAGTTATATCGGTCTATCACACTCCATCTTTACCGCCAAAAATTCATAATTTTTTGTTAATTTACTGGTTTACGGGATTAGCAGAGAGTACCAAGGCCGTTTTGTATTTTTCCGTTTAATTATAATGTTATGTAGTTAACAATAGTATATTGGGGAATATCCCTCTGTTCAAATGACTGTTTGTTTTGTTATAGAAACACCACTTTGGTAAGTCAATCATTTTTCTTTTTTCTCGTGCCATCTTTCTTTTTTGTTTTTTCAACCACATGAATGTATTTAAAATATATAAATTTTTCACTTAATAATATAAAGAAAAAAGAAAATTTTCTCTTTCCAGATGTCCTGAAGAAGAAATAAATATAATTTCGAAAACTCGACTAACAAAAAAGGTTGTTTCACTACCCAAGGCCATAAATATTTAAATATAGACTGCAGCCCCACTAAATTGAGAATATATTTTTCTCGCGACTACTCCTGTCTGTTATATATATATATATATATATATATATATATATATATATATATATATATATATATATATATATACATATATATAATTTTATCGACCGTACGGGGGTTTACAAATCAGAAGAGGAATTATCGGGTGTCGCACAGTGGGGAAAAACGAAAAATCGTGTTTCAAAATTGTCTAGAGCCTTCAATTTTGGTTCGATTTAGACGATTTTTTTTTAAATTAAAGCTTATTAAATTCCGAACAAAGTTGTCGGAGCCGATTTTGCAATTAAACGTTTGTTTCAAAATGGCGGACGTCTTCAAAATTGCGGTTTCTGATTATATAGCGACTGAGACACAGAAAACGCTTACAGTTTCAAACCAAGTTGTGCTAAAATGCGTGTATGTATGTTTTTTTATGTCGCAGATAATATATCTAATATCACAGTTACAAGATTAATAATAATGAACCCAAAATGGCTGCCATGAACAATAAAAGTATTATAAATATGAATAAACGTACCATTATTATTTTATATCCATAACATTTGCATAAATAATTTATTTAAGGTTGTTAATTATAAATATGTTTCAATAATTGACTTAAAATGACAAATCAAGTATGGCGGATGCCAAAATTGAATCGAGCAAGAAAGTTTCTCTGTGGCATTTTGACTGTGGCAGTCAGATCATTCAAGTTATTCAAATTTAGTTGCGGGATTTAAATTTTCATGCAGTTATTGCTAGAATATTGCTGCTGTAAATTTTAAGTATCGTAGACAATTTTCTAGCAGATACAAAAAACAGCTATACACGCAGAAAAGGACAGCTCACACAGCTAGAAAATGGCTACAACAGCTAAAACGTTTTGTTAAAATAGGGACAGCTAAATATTTTGCTGCACTAGCCACATTGTTTGCTGTTGTAGCAAAAAAGTGGCTGCTATTGTTAAACAGTAACTAATACAGCAAAATATTTAACTGTCCCTATTTTAGCATTTCTTTGCGTGTACTTTGTAAGAGTAATAATAATCGTTATTAACGAGAAAACCCTTTAGTACATATACAGAACTACTGAATTATAGGAATAGACTAGAAAAATAAGAAAATAAATATGTCTATAAAATATACAATGTGTTAGTAGACAGTGTCTAGAAGAGAACAACGTAGAAAAGATGTTTTGAATGCCGCAGGAGACGTTTGAAAATAGTTTACAGAATTAGAAAATAGGTTGGCGTAAATGCATAGTCGATTACCGGTAGAATTACTGCCATACAATGTCCTATGTTGAGATACGTGAAGTAAAGGACATTGTCTTAGCGGTCGCGGTGGAATATTAAGTTTTGTTAGCTATGCTAAAATAGGGACAGTTAAATATTTTGCTGCATTAGCCACTGTTTAGCAACAGCAGCCACTTTTTTGCTACAACAGCAAACAATGTGGCTAGTGCAACAAAATATTTAGCTGTCCCTATTTTAACAAAACGTTTTAGCTGTTGTAGCCATTTTCTAGCTGTGTGAGCTGTCCTTTTCTGCGTATATCGCTGTTTTTTGTATCTGCTAGAAAATTGTCTACGATACTTAAAATTTACAGCAGCAATATTCTAGCAATAACTGCATGAAAATTTAAATCCCGCAACTAAACTTGAATAACTTGAATGATCTGACTGCCACAGTTTAAATGCCACAGAGAAACTTTCTTGCTCGATTCAATTTTGGCATCCGCCATATTTGATTTGTCATTTTAAGTCAATTGTTGAAACGTATTTATAATTAACAACCTTAAAGAAATTATTTATGCAAATGTTATGGATATAAAATAATAATGGTACGTTTATTCGTATTTATAATACTTTTATTGTTCATGGCAGCCATTTTGGGTTCATTATTATTAATCTTGTAACTGTGATATTAGATATATTATCTGCGACATAAAAAAACATACATACACGCATTTTAGCACAACTTGGTTTGAAACTGTAAGCGTTTTCTGTGTCTCAGTCGCAATATAATCAGAAACCAACGTCCGCCATTTTGAAACAAAAGTTTAATTGAAAAATCGGCTCCGACAACTTTGTTCGGAATTTAATAAGCTTCAATTTTAAAAAAAAATCGTCAAATCGAACCAAAATTGAAGGCTCTAGACAATTTTGAAACACGCTTTTTCGTTTTTCCCCACTGTGTGTCGGTCCGTATGAGGTTTTGAAACTCAATTATCTCTTACAAATCAACATTTCGTCAATTTATTTCCGACATCATCAGGAGTTAACTACAAAACAAAATCTTTACTAGTTGCGTGTACACATTTTACAATAACTTATATATATATATATATATATATATATATATATATATATATATATATATATATATATATATATAGTCTTTAAAAATGTTTAAAACATTATAACAACATATAACAAAAAAAAAAACATTTAAAAGTTTCATAAAATATAGAAAATCGTACCATCAACAAGAAAATATATGATCTAAAAAATCCTTTCTAAATTATAAAAAAAATACGTACGAAAATAAGGGTTAATCCATTGTAAACTGTACATAACATATATACTGTACTGCAACTCACGATCCAACTAAAGATGTTTACCGTATGAAATTTTATCTAGTTAGTGTGTTGATCTTTTTAGTGTTCCGTACGGAACACTTATAAGATCACTTCGGTGTCTGTCTGTCTGTCTGTCTGTCTGTCTGTCTGTCTGTCTGTCTGTCTGTCACACCCGATTTTCTCCGAAACTATTTGACATAGAAAAGTGAAATTTTGTAATAATATAGGAATTGATGGCCTCATCAGAGCCATGTAGTTTTGAGAATCAAATTTTGACTTAAGGGGTTAGTTTTGGGGGGTGAAGTCGGAAGTGAAAAAAAAAAAATTTTTTACTAGGTCATCGAGTGTGGTGTCAAATGAAAGCTTGTGAAAACACGAGTAAAAAATATATATATAACATTATACTTACGCGCACTTTTCTTTGTATTATTTTTAAAAATTCGCGAAAAATCGCTGTCCCGGGCCTTATCTCGAAAAGTACTTATCAAAAAATTTCGAAAAAATTCTGGAATATTCTCCACGGGGTGTAGATTGAACGAAAATTATCACGAGTGCATTACCTTTAATAATTTATATGGTGTATAAAAAAAACAAAAATTTCAAGGTCATCAGATTTCAGTAAAGATTGGAAACAAACTTTGTTGGAAACTCATTTGGGGTGTATTTTGTGAAGTCACTGATCATTTTATACCTCTGTAACAAAATTTTTTATTTTAAAAGCAATCAACGTACGGAACACTAATTGCGCAAGTTCAACTTGCACTTGACCGGTTTTTTTTATATAATTTTGTTGTTTTCCGATTCTATTGTTATTAATATAACAACTTACTCTATTCGTCCCTGCTACAGTGTGTTACCAATATTAATTATATCTGTACACTTATTTTTTTAAAATGTTACAATATATGTTCCTTAATTGATTAATGTCGGACTTATAATTTATGGCTTCCTTATTTTTATTAATGTAATACATCTCCTTTGTTCGTGGCACCATACACGAGCATTAACCCGGTCCAAGGAGAACCAGAGACACCTTCTCTGAACCCACTTGGACAATTCTCAGCCGGCGCGTACACGTCGCGGGGGAGGGCCCGACTATCAAGTCGGTGGCTAAGTTCGGCTGAGGACCCAGTATAGCGGGGTATAACGCTGTACCCTTGCCCAGGGATACGGGTGAAGACCACACCGGCGATAAAGGCACAGAAGGGTATTTTCAATGTGGCGGACTCGGTGTAAGTGGCAATCCAGCTTTTAGGAGACAAGTAAAAGCAAGGGCTCCCTTTTGTCCTTAAGGCGGATGAACTAAAGCTAGTCAACGGCATAGGATGAGGAAAGCAATGGAAAACTACCTCATTATTTTTTCACGAGAATCTTATGGAATGGACGATGTATATTTGGATTTGGAGCCGGGCGACCCGACTAGCGATCGGCGCCGTGAGGTTTCCGGGCCTCATGGTGTAAAATGCGCATTATATATATATATATATATATATATATATATATATATATATATATATATATATATATAAGGGATAGAACTCTAACAATCGCGCTGCCTAGCGGTAATTGTTAACCACTCGCTAAATAATTCCTCCATTGGCCTGTAGTTTTAAACAGAGGTTAGGTATACCTTCAAACTTAGGCATATAACAGGCAGCAGAGATGCAAACTGTTGTGTTTTATTTATTCTTTTTACTAGTTCTGTGATAAGTAGTTTAAGAGATGAGAGAACAGTAAATAACCACTGAAATATGGATTGTGTTGATAATTGAAGGTCGTTTTTTTGGGGCGAACGTGGTTTTGGTGCTCATTGTGAAAAACTAATTTATCAGTTGAATCTTAAAAAAGTATTAAAAGGAGCTATCCCTGGGTGAGTCCTTTACATGCTTTTACTATAAAACTTTCTCACAGTTTTCTACCCTAATAGTTTTAATTAACACTTCAGCATAAGAATATAAAACTATTCAAAAGGAAGGAAAAATTCTCAATACAACATAGTAGAATTTTACTCTTACATACGAGGGTGGAATGATACGACTGCTAAATTTCTACGAAATGGCGAGAAATTTGTTAAGCGGCAGGACTGTTGGTTAGCGTGATTTATGTAACGGTTGTATTCAAAGTTTCAAACAGATGCAACGTGCAGTTGTTCATTGGCAGCTATCGTAAGTGATCGTTGTTACAAATTTTGTAAACGTAGATAAAGCCGAGCATCGTGCAGTATAAAATATTTTTATTTAACAAAATATACTGTGGCCCAGATAGAACCTGAACTGAAGGAAATATATGGACCCTCTACACGATCACTCAGGACTATTTATTACTGGAAAAATGAACGCAAATAGTGAACGTTCAAGACGCCCTATTAAGGTGTATCTTGAAGAAATAATCGATAAAATTCATGATATCGTAATGGAAGATCGTCGCATTAAGCGTCACGAAATTGCTGAGATGGTAAGCTTCTCATATAAACGGGTATATAATATCCTGCATAAAGTTCTAAAAATGAAAAAGCTGAGTGGGCGAAGTGTGCCGCATCTGTTGATTCCAGAGCAAAAATGCACGAGAAAGGACATTTCAAAAACGTGTTTGGAAAAACTGCAGCGTAATTGGAAGGACTTCTCGCATCACTTTGTGACTGTAGATGAAACGTAGGTCCACCATTACATCCTGAAAACGAAACGGCAGTGACAACGGTGGGTTAACGAAGGTGAAAATAGACCGAAACAAAGACAGTTTTATGAGCTGAAGAAATGATGGCAACTGGGCTTCGAAATAGTTCTCACCAAGCTATTCTCCAGATTTGGCCACAACTGACTTTTTTTCTGTTTCTTAACGTCAAAAATTGACTTAGGGAGAAAAAAATTTTGTCGAACGAAGAGTATATCTGTGCTGTAAAAGGGTATTATGCACACTTTCAAACAATTTATTTTTCCAACGGAATGAAAAAAACAGGAATTTCGCTGAACCAAATGTATTGAGATCAATGGGGATTATGCTGGGAAATGAAATTTCATTGTTGCTAGAATGTTATTTACCTAGTTTCTTATAAAACTTTTCAGTTTATCCTCGAATATCTGTAAAGACCAAATTTTTTATGAAAATAAGTTGGTCCTAGTTATTGAAAACACTGCCGAGAATTATATTTTTTAAAATTTTGCCGGCAACAGAGACTCTTTGAATTCACAAACATTGATGTGTATTAAAAATGTGATATTTTTCATTATCAGCAACTTTGTTATGATGTTTGTGGCTCCCCAATTAACTGACGTCGGTCCTAGTGATTTTCGGCTTTTTTCAACGATAAAGAATACTCTCCTTAGCAGGTCATCTTCTAGTCGAGCAGCATCATCGATTTTCCAGTGGGCAAGAAAGACTCTATAGGATCGTTCTCCGTGGTTATGGAGTCATGGCGTCAACACTGTCGAAGATTATGTTGAGAAGTAAAAGAAGTTTCAATTTTTTGGTGTTTATCAGGAAAAAAAAATAAGAGAGCACAGAACTTGAACGCGCCTCGTAAGCAATTGCTTTTTCTTCTGCAATTGCCCTATCTACTTGTACTTTATTAAGCTTGTTATAACTTAGTTCGTTAACTTGCCGTTTCGAAAGCATATCTCAAATATATTTAAAATCCAACGTCTCTCTGTCTGTCTGTCCGTTAGTGCTCTTATCACTGGAGAACCACTTATCCGATTTACGTGCTTTTTTTAAAAAAACATGCATATGTTCTCTGGCCAGGTTATAGGCTATATTTTACTTTAGGTAACATAAGGAATAAGCAATGATGATAATAGTGAATCAAGTCGGAAAAAGTTTGCCGCTAGCGCGTTCTCTTGCAATACACTGCCCAAACCATTAAATATGGAACAATATGTTGTTGCCAAGAATATCTATAATATATATAAAATACGATATCTCTCTGTCTGTCTGTCCGTTAGTGCGCTTACACATATCACTCGAGAACCACTTATCCGATTTACGTGTTTCTTTTTGATTCACACATTTGTTCTTTGGCCAGGTTATCTATAATCTTCTATAATATATATAAAATGCAACGTCTCACTGTCTGTCTGTCCGTTAGTGTGTTTATCACTCGAGAACCACTTATCCGATTTACGTGTTTTTTTTAGATTTATATATACATGTTCTCTGATCAGGTTATGGGATATATTTTATTACGTTAGGTAATATAAGAAATAAGCAGTGACGATAATAGTGAATCGAGTCGGAAAAAAGTTTGCCGCTAGAGCACTCTCTTTCAATACTGCCTAAACCGTTAAATATGGAACAATATCATGTAACAAAGAATACAATATATATAAAATGCAACGTCTCTCTATCTGTCTGTACGTTAGTGTGCTTATTACTCGAACACCACTTATCCGATTTTGCCTTTTTTTTAATTTATACATTTGTTCTCTGGCCAGATTATATAATAATAATAATAATAATAATAATAATTTAATATTGTATTTATTTTTATTTAATTTTCAATATTTTTATTATATTAATATTATATTAATAATAATTAATATATTATATTAATTTTAATATATTTAATTTAATAATTAATAATAATAATAATAATAATAATAATAAAACTGGAAATGTCCTGGAATAGACAATATACAAAACTTCTGGTACAAACAGTTTACCACCACCAAATCAACAAAGCCATTCTACAACCACACACATTTCCCACCTTCCTCACACAAGGAATAACATACGTTAAACCCAAAAGCTCAGACACCACAAACCCGTCAAACTACCGACCTATCACCTGTCTTCCAACCCTATACAAGATCATCACAGCCACAATTTCGAAGAAAATAGAACAACACCTAACAGACAACAATATTCTCACAGAAGAACAGAAGGGATGCAGGAAAAATAGTCGAGGATGCAAAGAGCAGCTGATTATAGATAGCGTGATTATGGGACAAACCAGAAAAGAACACAGAAACCTTCACATCGGTTACATAGACTATAAAAAAGCCTTCGACTCCATACCCCACAGCTGGTTAATCAGGGCCCTAGAAATCTATAAAATCAACCAACACCTCAGGCAGTTTCTCGCGCAAATTATGAAAACATGGAAAACCAAAATACGCCTAGAAACACAAACCAACGGATCCAAACAGAAGAGCTGTACATCAGACGGGGTATATTTCAGGGAGACTCGCTCAGTGCTCTATGGTTTTGCCTCTGTCTCAATCCACTCTCAAATATACTAAACAGAACAGAGCATGGCTTCAATATCAGACACCAAAAAGTGAATCAACATAAAATAAACCACCTCCTATATATGGACGACATAAAACTCTACGCTGCCACACAAACACAGCTGAAAGAACTCCTCAAAATCACAGAAATATTCACCTTAGATGTCAATATGGAATTTGGTATAAGTAAATGCAAAGTGCTCCACATCAACAAAGGCCAATGGAAGTGCCACCATGAGAAAGAAACCATCAACAATGAAACACTCGATAACATGTTCGACAAAGAAACATACAAATATCTAGGCTTCCAACAAAGCACCAAACTCAACCACACTCACATCAAAACAGAGCTCAGAACCGAATTCAAAAACAGACTGACGAAACTTTTGCAAACAAAACTCAACTCTAAGAATCTCACTAAAGCCATTAACACGTTCGCTATACCTATACTCACATATTCATTTGGTATCATCAAATGGTCACAAACAGACATAGAAAATATTCACATCCTTATACGATCTCAATTCGCCAAATACAGGAAATTACACCCCAACGCATGCAAAGAAAGACTTACCATCGAGAGGAAGGCAGGAGGAAGAGGAATTATAGACATCAGATCATTACACACAAAACAAATACAAACACTTAGGAAATTCTTTCACAGCAAGCAAACCAGCCTCCACACAGCGACAGTGAAAGCAGACAAAAACTACACACCTCTCGACTTAGCCCGGGCAGACCACTCAGCAGACACACACAGTCACACCCAATTACAACAGGAAAAGATGAAAACGTGGTCAGAGAAAACACTCCACGGAAAACACAGATACCACATAGAACAAGACCACGTAAATAAAAAACAATCATACACCTGGTTACAGGATGGGCAGCTATTCCCTGAGACTGAAGGCTTCTTACTTGCCATCCAGGATAAAGTCATATTAACCAGAAACTACCAAAAGCATATCATCAAAGACCCGACTATTGCAGAGGACAGATGTAGGAAATGCCACCAGCAGAAAGAAACGATCGAACACATAACGAGCGGATGTAAAATATTGGCCGGAACAGAGTACACAGCCAGGCATGATTCATCTGCCAAAGTAGTTCACCAAGCACTGGCCACAACATACAAACTCATAGAAAACACAGATCCCTACTAGAAATACACGCCAACATCTATACTTGAAAATGAAGATTACAAGCTCTACTGGGACATCGGTATCCATACAGATAAAACAGTCTCCGCCAATAGACCCGATATTACTTTTCAGTGCAAGAAAGGAAAAGTCACCTATCTAATTGACATAGCTGTCCCCAACGACACAAACATCCAAACGAAATACACAGAAAAAATTTCCAAATACACAGACCTTGCAACGGAAATAAAAAGGCTATGGAGACAAGAAAAAGTCATCATTGTCCCCCTCATTATATCAGCCACAGGCCTTACACCAATAACATTCACACCACATTTAGTGCAATTAGGACTCAACACAGACATACACAGAAACATTCAGAAGTCAGTGATTTTGAAAACATGTAACATTGTCAGGTCATTCCTTAATACGGAATGGTAATAGCGTTTGTGCTGACTTGGTTTTAGCTCGTCAACCAAACATGGAACCACATTAATCAAATGTGAGAAAGAAGAACTTTTTGTAATAATAATAATTTTATATAATATATATAAAACGCAACGTCTCTCTGTTTGTCCGTCTGTCCGTTAGTGTGTTTATCAGTCGAAAACCACTTACGTGATTTTGTTTTTAATTCTTAGCCTAATATTTATCAAAAAACATCTATAATATATATAAAACGCAACGTCTCTCTGTCTGTCTGTCTGTTAGTGCGCTTAGCACTCAAGAACCACTTATCCGATGTACGTGTTTTTTTTTTTTAAATACATATGTTCTCTATATTTTATTACATTAGGTAACATAAGAAATAAGCAGTGACGATAATAGTAAATCAAGTCGGCACGGCTAGTATTATATAAAATACGCATTTCTTAAATATAATGTTTAAAAAATGTAATTATTTTAATTCTAACACAGAGTTTTTGACAAGAATGGAGACTAATTGTTTTCCAAAATACTGCAATGCGTTTTCCACTAATGTCCAATCGATCGTGTCCATATCCAGCAGCAGAATATTTCCTTCAGTCAGGAGAGAAGCGTCGAATTTCCCTGCAATATTAAATTAAACCAGGCCATTAGAATTCTTGCTGGGAAGTAGAAGCAATCAGAAACAAGTTAAGTTCAATATTTAAGCTATTTGTTCCGTCCTGCAAGGGTTTAATGTCCTCGCCGTTAAGGCAGGAATGAACTTTGCCATTTCTGATGCAGTAACACCTGTGTGGAATGATATTATTTGACGCAGGACTATCTGGATGTAGGGTGGCTAATTAAAAGGGATTTTCCCTCCGGAGAAATGACATAGGAAGTTATCTAGACTGGATTTAAAACTAAACAACGTGGTAATGCATTTTAAAGTAAGATAGTTATAACATGTTTATTACAGTTTAAATAATAAACACTGCGTGACTGAAATTTTAGAATTTTAAAACAAAGAAAACCTAGTTTGGTTGCGGTAAAAGTCGATTTTAGCAGGAATAAACCTAAGCATTCCTGATTCAGTAATACCTTTTGGGACTGATACGTATCGAAAAAGGATAATCTGGGTAAGAGGCGATTAATTAGGAGAAATCCTTTCTCCATGACATGAGAATCTTTTAAAGGAAAAGTTATATTTAACGAGAATAAAACACAAAATTTTTAGTAGCATTTCCACTTTTATTGATTTTATACTTGACACGTGTTTCGCTAAAACATTAGCTTTATCAAAAGTATGGGTATAGAATGAAATAAACATTTTCAATGGTTTTGTAGGTAAATATTTACAGGTAGGTTGTAACTAAAGGATTACATCAAAGCTTCTCGAGGGTCTCAAATAAATTTAACTCATGCGATTTGTTTTGAACGTGTAAAATATGGAAATTATTATCAAATACATTATTCTCTTCGATTAAATATTTGGTATATGAAGAATAAGTTTTACTTTTTAAAAATTTTATTATGTTCTGAAATTCTTTGTTAGAATGTTCTACTTATTTGTTCTATGTAGAGTTTATTACAAGAACAGTAATTAAGTTGGTAAACACCAGATTTATAATTCTTCTATGTTTTATCTTTACCAGGTGTACAAGTATGAAATGCGGATTTCAGACAACGATGGTGCTCCAATGCAGTTTGTGCTATAAAGATTTGACACTGCGCCATTTTGTTGTGTCATCAACAAGTGTTAAATTGGAAAAGTGTGTGTATAGTGTTGTGTTGTTGTGTTCAATATGTCGAAATTTATACAGAACAAAGAGCATTCACGGACAGCATTAATTTTTGGTTTTCATTTGAAGAAAACTGCTGTTAAATCATACCGATTACTTCGAGAAGCTTATGGTGAACATGTTCCATTGCAAGATACGTGTGAAACATGGTTTCGGCGTTTCAAAAGTGGTGACTTCAATGTTGCAGACAAGGAACGTGGAAAACCGCCAAAAAAATACGAAGATGTGGAATTGCAAGCAATGTTGGACGAAGATGATTCGCAAAACACAAAAACAACTCGCCGAGCAATTGGGCGTTAGTCAACAAGCTGTTTCCAATCGGCTACGAGAGATGGGAAAGATTAAGAAGCCGGTAGATAGGTACCACATGAGTTGAATGATAGGCAAATGGAAAAGCGCAAAAACACGTGTGACATTTTGCTCTCTCGGTACAAAAGGAAGTCGTTTTTGCATCGTATAGTTACAGGGGATGACAAGTGGATTTATTTTGAGAATCCAAAGCGCAAAAAATCATGGGTAGACTCAGGCCTAACATCCACATCGACCACAAGACCGAATCGCTTTGGCAGAAAGACGATGCTCTGTGTTTGGTGGTACCAGCGGGGCGTGATCTATTATGAGCTGTTAAAACCTGGGGGGAAACGGTTAATACTAAACGTTACCAACAACAATCGACCGATTTAAACCATTCGCTGCTTGAAAAAAGGCCAGAATACCGAAAGAGGCAACACCAAGTCATTTTTCTTCATGACAATGGTCCATCACATTCGGCAAAACCAGTTTACGACACGTTGGAAGCACTCAGCTGGGAAGTTCTACCCCATGCGGCTTACTCACCAGACTTGGCTCCTTTCGATTACCACTTGCTTGCATCGACGGGTCACGCACTTGCTGAGCAGCCCTTTGGTTCGTACGAAGATGTGAAAAAATGGCTCGATCAATGGTTCGCAGCAAAAGGGGAAGATTTTTACTGGCGTGGTATTCACAAATTGCCCGAAAGATGGGAAACATGTATAACAAGCGATGGAGCGTACTTTGAATAAAGCACTTCTTATCATTCTTCCGAATTTAACATGTTTTTTTAGAAAAAAAAATCCGCATTTCATACTTGTACACCTGGTATTGTTCTTGATATGTTTGTTTAAGTGGTTATTTGCACTATATGTGTTTGTTACGTTCTGTTTTCTTAGGTATAGCGATTTTTTTAGTTGTTGGGCCTATATATGTAGGTTAATGTTGCGTAATTATTATTAATAGTTTTTATTTTTCGATATATTAGATTAATTGTTTGTTGTAATTGTTTTTTGTCTAAAATTGTATCTATAGTTTTTACATTAAATTTGTTGTTTTTGATTATTTGTTTAATAAGATTAAGACTACTTTTAAAATAGTCATCTGTCACTGGTATGTTAACTAGTTAATGTATAAAGGAATTGTATGCTGCTAGTTTTTGTTCGTATGAATGTAATAAACTGTTATGTATCGTAGTGTCCATATGTGTCAGTTTGTGGTATATGGAGAAGCTATGCTTATTATCTATCTTTTTTCTTGTCAGGTCCAAGAATTATTTGAGTTATTAAGTTCTATTTCTATTGTGAATATAATGTTTGGGTGTCTATTTGTTCCTATAAAACAAGTCAATATGTCGCCTACATATCTATGGTAATAAGTAAAGTTTTTAGAAAAAGTACTTTTGTGTATGATCTTCAATGTTATTCATAAAAATTTCAGCAAGAATTGGACTCAGGAGATTTCCCCATATATTTGACGTTGGACATTTTATACCTTATCTCTTATCATCATCATCATACAGTGTACAGGGTGAGTCAACGAAAGAGTAAAGTTCATTATCTCCTTTGTGTCGGGAATGAAGAAAAAATGTTAAATATAATAGTTTAAGGGAATGTTAAGGTGCACAGTTTAAAATTATTTTTGAGTATACAGGGGACTTCAAAAAAGTGTGGCTGATATAACATATGTTTTTTTAAATGGAACATCTTCTTTTCAAATTTATAAACTAATGTTATATACTTAAACCTAGTAGTTTTTTTTAATATTTCAATTTTTTTTAAAAAAATACTAGTTTTTAGTTTTGTAAAAAATTGCCAATAGCGCCATTGTTTCTGAAGATGGAATACTCATAATTGATACAAGCGTTCTATAGAGATGAAAAAAAAGGTATATGTAAAGAAATTTGAGTTCAATCCAAAACCATTGGTCGTTTAATGTATGGTGTGGAATATTAAATTTTCGAACTATTGGCCCTGGCTTAACAGGCCTAGATATCTAAATTTTTTGCAAAACGAATTACTCCAGCTTCTTAAAGAAGTTGATAACTTTGAACGGGAATAAATGTGGATTCAACAAGACGGAGCTCTTGCTCATTACCATCGGGAAGTTCGGGAATTTTTAACCCATCGTTACCCACAAAAATAGATCGGTAGGGATGGATTCACTCAGTGGCCCCCTCGACCATGTAACTTAACACCTTTAGACTTTTTTCTGTGGGGCTACATTAAAGATCGTGTTTATGGGAATCACCCTACAACACCAGTAGATATGGAAAATAGGATACGGGATGCATGCAGGACAATAACTCCCTTTATGCTAAGGAAAGTAAAGGAAAATATAGTAAAACGACTAAACATGTATTTTCAAGTAGACGGGCATATTTTTGAACATTTATTTCGTCACTAGCCGGGCCCGCGGCTCCGCTCGCGTAGACTTGAGTCACTACTATCGTCACTGCTTATTCCTTATGTTACCCAACGTAATAAAATAACTCCCATTATTTCTCCTTATCTCCCAATATTTCTCCTTATCGCCCATTATCTCTACATAATTTCCATTATCTAAGCTTATCTCTGTTCATCTCCCATTATTTCTCCTTATCTTCCATTATCTCACTTCATTTCCCATTATCTAGGCTTATCTCGACTTATCTCGCAATATTTCTCCTTATCTCCCATTATTTCTCCTTATCTCCCATTATCTCACCATAACACCCATTATCTAGACTTATCTCCGCTTATTTCCCATTATTTCTCCTTATCTCCCATTATTTATACTTATCTCCCAAAACTCACCTTATCTCCCATTATCGAGGCTTATCTCGACTAATCTCCCATTATTTCTCCTTATCTCCCATTATCTCACCTTATCTCCCATTATCTAGGCTTATATCGAATTATATAGAACATATGTATAAATTTATAAAAACACGTAAATCGAATAAGTGGTTCTCGAGTGATAAGCGCACTAATGGACAGACAGACAGAGAGACGTTGCATTTTATATATATATCAAATTCTTTGCTACATGATATTGTTTCATATTTAATGCTTTAGGCAGTGTATTGCAAGAGAACGTGTTAGCGGCAAACTTTTCTCCGACTTGATCCATTATTATCGTCACTGCTTATTCCTTATGTCACCTAACGTAATAAAATATACCTATAACCTGGCCAGAGAACATACGTATGTTTAAAAAAAAGCACGTAAATCGGATAAGTGGTTCTCCAGTCATAAGCGCACTAACGGACGAACAGACAAACAGACAGACAGACAGACTGAGAGACGTTGCATTTTATATATATTATAGCTATAGATTATTATTATTATTATATAACCTGGCCAAAGAATATATGTATGAATTTAAAAAAGGACACGTAAATCGGATAAGTGGTTCTCGCATGATAAATGCTCTAATGGACAGACAGACAGACAGACAGACAGAGAGACATTGCATTTTATATATATTATAGATTATAGATATTCTCTGCTACATAATATTGTTCCATTTTTAATGGTTTAGATTGTGTATTGCAAGAGAACGCGCTAGTGGCAAACTTTTTTCCGACTTCATTCACTATTATCGTCATTGCTCATTCCTTATGCTACCTATCGTAATAAAATATAGCCTATAACCTGGCCGGAGAACACATGTATGTTTTTAAAAAAAAAGTACGAAAATCGGATGAGTGGTTCTCCAGTGATTAGCGCACTAACGGAGAGACAGACAGAGATACGTTGCATTTTATATATATTACAGATATAATAAAATGTATATCTATAACCTGAGAACATATGTATGAATTTAAAAAATCACGTAAATCGGATAAGTGGTTCTCGAGGGACAAGCGCACTAACGTACAGACAGACAGACAGAAACGTTGCATTTTATATATATTATAAATATAGATTATTATTATTATTATATAACCTGACCAAAGAATATATGTATGAATTTAAAAAAAGACACTTAAATCGGATAAGTGGTTCTCTCGTGATAAACGCACTAATGGACAGACAGACAGAGAGACATTGCATTTTATATATATTGTAGATTATAGATGTTCTCTGCCACATAATATTGTTCTATAATTAATGGTTTAGGCTGTGTATTGCAAAGGAACGCGCTAGCGGCAAACTTTTTTCCGACTTCACTCACTATTTTACGTCACTGCTCATTCCTTATGCTACCTATCGTAATAAAATATAGCCTATAACCTGGCCAGAGAACATATGTATGTTTTAAAAAAAAAAGTACGTAAATCGGGGAAGCGGTTCTCCAGTGATAAACGCACTAACGGACAGACAGACAGACAGACAGACAGACAGACAGACAGACAGAGAGACGTTGCATTTTATATGTATTATAGATAATAATTAACCATTAGATAAATTAAACTATATTAAAATTATTATTAACTATTTGTTTACGTTTTCACAATAGCGTAAGTGTATTAAAAACAAGGGTAAAAATATAACATACTTAACAAGAGTTGGAGGGTTTTGTAAAATCTATCAGAAAAAACAATAAAATACAGGGTGTGCGATTTAAAAAATTTGAGATTTTTCAATTTAAAATAGTCGAAATGTATAAATTTATTTTGAGCACCCTGTAGTATCTAACTCAAATTACTTTACATATATCTTTTTTTCATATCTATAGAGAGGTCGTACAAATTATGGGTATTTCACGTTCAGAAACAATGGCGCTACTAGCAATTTTTTACAAAACTGAAAACTAGCATTTTTTTAAAAAATTGAAATATTAGAAAAACTACTGGGTTTAGATATATAACATTATTAATACAAAAGTAAAATTTTACGTAGAATTTAAAAATAAATTAGAAAATGGGATGGTCCATTTAAAAAAAACATATTTTATATCGGCCACGCTTTTTTGAAGTACCCTGTATACTAAAAAAATAATTTTAAACTGTGGACCTTAACATTCCCTAAAACTATTGTATTTAACATTTTTTCGTCATCCCCGAAACAAATGAGATAATGAACCTTACTCTATCGTTGACTCACCCTGTACAATCCGATTTTGTTCTATTTATCGATGCAATAAAATTTGTTCCCTGACAAATTTAAAATGTTCATTTGTCGTAGATTTAATTTTAATCATATTAATAAACAGTAAAATAATACTGCAAAAGGGGCAGTTAAAATGTTATAAGAAGTAAAGTACAATAGTCTTTTATTATGCCTCAACGTATTTTTTTATGGCATTTCTGTGACGTGTAATAAATACTCTGGCAAAACATTAGATCCACTGTAACTAATTAATTTAACGCCAATGTATAAAGGGTTGTTTCATGACCAATTTGTGCCTTTATGGCTTTTTTAGGGGTGAATAAACATTCAGACATGTACGTGTTAACTGCTCATAGTTGACGTTTTTGAGTTCAAATTATCATTTAATTTTTAAGTCCATTTTATTTTCAAATGTCTCATTTTTAACAACACAAGGGATATAATTTAATACAATAAAAAAGCGTCGCTAATTTTGGTTATTTCATTGATAGTTGGGAAGCTGGGACTCCGATTCCGAAACTTTATATTCATGTGACAGCATTTATAGTGGTATTTACTGAGATGCCGTTAATCTTTATGTCCAGATCGGTACGTGGCATAGCTTCCTTGAAAGCCGTTGCCATATACAGATTGAAAGGAATTGGTGACAGAATACACCCCGTCCGTACGGGTTCCCTTATTTCAAAATCCCCATTTGCTCAGGAGTTGCGGTTCTGAAACACAGCCGATTGATTCTAATTTAGGTTAGCGATTATTTCCACATTTTTGTTAATATTATTATATTAACAAGAGTTTTTTGATTTTTTAACTTGAAAATCTCTATTTTCATAACACCCTGAATATATATTTGTATATATATATATATATATATATATATATATATATATATATAAAAGCATTTCCGTAAGTTGTTGGTATATTAGCGGTTCAAAATGACTTTTTTTTTGGAAACGACTCGATTTTAATCGTTCTTTGGATGTCCAGAAACAATTATTCACGGCTGAACACGACCTAATAACGTTTTCCTCTTCTATATAATGACCATTTTTGTCCAAAAATGACGATTATATATATATATATATATATATATATATATATATATATATATATATATATATATATATATATATATACAGGGTGCGGCGCCAAAATCCAGACAAATTAAACATTTTATTGAAACATAAATTTTATTGCAAAAATGGAGAAGTTTATAATTATTTTTTTACTAAATTGCTTGTTAGATCATAAAGAACACATTTACTCAACATAACCCCCTTCTAGTTGAATAATCACCTCCATTCTCAGTCTGAAGCAGTCGCAGGACTGTTTTGTCACGGTCCATCTCGGCAATACCGCTTCAATAGCGACTCTCAGTGATGCGACATTTGGATGTGTGAACTTGTTAGTGACCCTTTCAATCACGCCTTTCGGATCGACTACCCTGGATCCTCAAAAATCAGCCCCTGAGCCCGTTGAATGATTTCGGGCGTCTTGACAACACGCTCCTTCGAGTGAGTTTTCCTTGCCGGTGTTGCAAAACCTTCGTTGGACTTCTCCGACTCGTTATACTTCGCCACAACATCATACACAGTCGATCTTGGGTACCCGAAGAATCGAATGATTTCTGTCGCTGAGCGCCCAGCGCGACACTTTCGATAATTGCGGCTCTTCGATTATACACCGTTTCAACATTGCGACTGTTTCGAGGTTATGAATGTTTAATACATGCGTTGAGCTATTTGGACGCCAATCGCGACCTCTCCAAGTGGTATAGAAAGGCGGGAATTTCAAATTGAATTATGTCTGGATTTTTACACTGCACCCTGTAATATATATATATATATATATATATATATATATATATATATATATATATATATATATATATATATATATATCAAGGATTTTCTACAGCTGACACTGTCTTCCTTCTCTCAGCCTTTAATTCCATCCGTTTTTATCTTCCCAGTCTCCATCTGTTGGACCCCTGTCCTTCATAGCCTCGTCCACATTCTCTCCACGATCGTCTGGGTCTTCCTCTTTTTCTTCCCTTATAGGGCTCCACTCCGTTATTTTCTTTATCCACCTATTATCTTCGCTCCGTCTTTATGTGTCCATACCATTTTAATCGTTTTTCTTCAATGGCGTTTATTGCGTTCTCTTTGATGTTCATTCTGCTTCTTATTTCTTCATTTGTTATTCTCTCCATGCGTGTCACTCTACATCTTCTCCAATACTCCATCTCTACCGCGTTAATTTTAGATTTATTGCTTTTGTTGATCGTCCATGTTTCTAACCCATATGTCATTATGCTTTGTATTATTAATTTGTATAGGCGTGTTTTGTTACTCTTTGTAATGTGCTCTTTGTCTAGCTTTAATCTCTTCTTCTGATGTTGCCTTTTTTGAAATGATGGTTCCTAAATATTTAAATCTATCGGTTCCTTTGATTATTGTTTCGTTATTGACTTCTAGATTCTCCACGTTTCCCTCCTTTGGTGTTAGATATTCCGTTTTATCAAAGTTCATTGCTAATCCTGCTTTAGTGTATTCTTCTTTCAGTTTTCTTACCATATAACTGAGGTCTTCCTCATCTTGAGCTATGGTTACTTGGTCGTCTGCGAAACTTAGAGTATATAAGTAATCTTCTCGTATTGGGACTGCCATTTCACTACATTTTTGCTTCCATTTTTTTAATGTTTGTTCGAGGTGTATTTTGAATAGTGTGGGGGATGTAGAGCATCCTTGTAATAGGTATTTTGATGTTTGGAGTCTCTTCCCTATTTTATGTCCTATTTTTTTATGTTCACTTTGTTGCTTTCGTAGAAAGCTTTTACTGCGTATATATATATATATATATATATATATATATATATATATATATATATATATATATATATATGTAGATATATATATATATATATATATATATATATATATATATATATATATATATATATATATATATATATATATATATAGGTACACTGGTCGTGTGGCTTGGTTCATAAAGCGCAAGGGCGTATACCCTGTAATCGTGGGTTCGAGTCGCCCCGGAGTTATTCAGGCAGTCATGCCTACGCAATTCTATTCTGAATATACAGAATATATCTGTTCTTATTCAACGATAACGGAAACAAAATTTGATTGCCACATGGTGCTACATCTCTTCCTTCAATATTCAATAATAGCGGACAAATGGACTTATTTGGGTGTCCCAAATTGTGAGAACTAAGGCAAAAATAAAACTAAATTGTCCCTTTTCTCCTTTTCTATACCATATTTCTGGAAATTTTACAATGCACTGCATATATCGTGTATTACTAAAACGATCACTTTTCATAAAGAAATATACATAAGATTATAATTCGAAAAAGGTTCAGGCAATTTAACAAAATAACAATAAAAGCAACACAATCACATACCTGTTTGTAATGTAATGAATAACATTACTATCTTTTACTAAATGGGTTTTCCCCTTATTTGACATTCCTTGTTTCACTTTAATAAAAATAAAGCCCGGTGGCAATTTGTCAACGTAAGTCGTACAGATAAATTCGTTGTAATTTTAAACTTTTATTCCAAAAAGCCTGCAAAAAGGCGGCACAATATATTTATTGTTTGCCTCGCCAGCACAACGTTAAATGGAAATGTATTGCCTCGCAATGAGGGCGTAAAGGAAATCTCTCTTAGTTTCTGGGACCTGCCCAGTGGAATTTTCTGTTCCTAACCTGGTATTTTAGCATTTGGAAATTGCTAAATTTACAATAAATTTTTACTAGTTACTAAGTTATTGTTCATTGGAGAACTAAAAATAAAATAACGATTCGCTTCTCTGTATTTAAAAGAAGATGTAAAGCATCCGAGACTACTTTATAGATGTCATTTGACTGACAAGAGACTGATATCTTGATAATCAACCGTACAATCACAGTGGTGCTGTTCTTAATATATATATATATATATATATATATATATATATATATATATATATATATATATATATATATATATATATATTATTATTATTATTATTCCCTGCTATAGCACAGGTCTACAAAAAAAATATATATTTTTCAGCTGCCTGAGATGTTTTTGGTAAATATTATGTTTTCTAGTTTGCTGAATCCAAAAATGATTTCCATTTCTCTCCATTACGTACAATTTTTTTGCAAATTCAATGTGTTTGTATAAAAAAGCATAACACAAATCAAAAAACCTGCTATTTTATTACAATGAACTAATTAAACAAACAATTTCTTCATGAAATATACTTAACATTTCGTGTTCATTCTTTTTGCCTATGAAACCTTTTCTTTTTCTCTTTGATACTTCTCCGAACACGCTTCTGCTTTCCATTTTCTGTTTGCTGCTTGAGCATCCAACAGTAGTCAGCGAGCATACTGACCCCCCATCTTCCTTGGTAACATCTCTCGATATCAGAGACATCGTGGTGAAATCTTTCACCCTGCTCTTCACTGAAGGCTCCCAAGTTTTCGGGAAAATAGTCAACATGGGAGTGTAAGAAATGAACTTTTAAGCTCATCTTACATCCTTGAGCCTTATATGCAGCCAACATACGTTGTAAAATGATTTTGTAGTGAGGGTCTTTAGTATTACCCAAAAACTTGTGCATTACGTCTTTGAAAGAGTCCTATGCTTCTTTTTCTTTTTCTTCCGTTGTTTCTAAAAAAAGAGGATCGGATAATAGTTTTCGTATGTCGGGGCCAGTAAAAACTCCCTCTTTCAACTTGGCTTCAGATAGTTTTGAGAACTTGGAACACAGATATCTGAAACATTCCTCATCTTTTGGCAGTGATTTAACAAACTGCTTCGTAAGCCCCAATTTAACATGAAGAGGTGGTAATAAAAGTTTTTCAGGATAAATCAAGATCATATTAATGACGTTATTTCCACCGGGGGTTAAAGGGTCTCGAAGTGGACAGTCAATTTTTGTCCAATGAAAATCTCTGGCTCGGCTGTCCCACAAGCATATTTTTTATAACCTGCCTGCTGGCCCAACATCATGGTTAATATTTTAAAGTCTCCACAAAACATCCAGCGATGTTCTTGATATTTTATTGTCTCAAGAATCATTGTCAAATCGTTATAGTTTTCCTCCAAATTCACCGAGTGCAGCAAGTCTGCTTTGAGGCTTGTTTTTAACGAATCAAGGGATAGGCGCCACTCAGATGAATTATATTCTATTTCAAAATACTTCATTGGCCCTGTACCACGAAAATGAGGTTTCGGCTGATAGCAGGTTTTCATTTTTTAGTCTTGACCCGAGCAATTCGGCAGCATCTTTAGAAAATCCTAAATCGCTAACCAGGTCATTGAGCTCGCTCTGAGAGAAAAGTTGGGGTCCCTCATCAACAAAAAAATCTGAACTAGATTCGTCCTGGGGAGGTAATGTGTTTCCATCCTCAGAATCACTCGGAATATCATTCAGACTGGAAGGTGGGTGTGGAACTGGTATTTCAGAGCTATGAGGCACTGGACACATAGCTGAATTAAGGTTTGGTTAAGATATTTTCTTTTTATTTTTCGTATTGAAACCTTTCACATCTACCGAATAGAAATAACAGTCGGTAGTGTAGTTTTAATATTCACGCCATATTATAGGAATGCCAAAACGAAATTAGTGTTTTTTACCCTTAAACCACAAACGAAGATCTTCCTCGCACTTTCTGCACACCTTATGAGAAGCCCAGGCTTTGTCTTGATCCCCAAGTTTAAACTCGAAGTAAGCAAAATACACTTTCTTCACGAAATCGCTTATGTTTCTTTGTCAAGTTTTAACAGTGTATTCACCACAAATAAAACAAAAGTTGTCAGTAGTAATTCCACAACCTCTTGGAGCCATAATATATAACTAAAAACACGAACACAATCATGTAAAATGTAAACTGAGTGTGGCTTATACAACCAAGATCTTGAACGGCAACATCTTGCCAAGCTGTGCTCTAAATGAAACTGCAAACACGAGTTTTGCAAGAAAAGCTAACGAGATGGAATTTTTCGAGTATTTTTCCCGGTTTTAGTGAGTAAAAATCTATAAGGAACAGTATAAAAATCCTGTGCGGTTTTTTGGTTGCAGACCTGGGTAATTATTGAATAGAATTTTAATTTTCAATTTGGAAAAGCTTCTGATTCTGTAGAAACAAACTATACTTAATTTTCAGTGTTTTAACTAAAAAAATTAATACACAAAAGGATCGAAATCTAACCTAAACAAATAACTGTCTGTTCAAAGCCGAATCACTATATTTCCGTTAAAGAAGTAACTTTTACTCTAGTTTCATTAATGGTACGATACCGTATAAAAATCCTGTCTATAACTAACTGGAAAATCTGGTAGAACATAAAACATGATGTAAATTCCGGAAAAAGAAAAATGAAAAAACTTTCTACATAAAATAATACACAATATCAACATTCACTATTTTTAAGCTTACAACATAATAAAATTACTATCTATTTATCCCCAATAGACTTTAAATTACTTAAAAAAACTTTACTGATGATCGATAAAACTCATAGAGTTCTCAACTGTTGCCATAAAAGCTATTGCTTCAGTTGCATTATAAAACTTGCTCTTGTATCACGGCATCGGTTCTTATTCGGATTCATGACTTTATTACTTTTGGTTTCATTTATATCTTTTTATGTTAAAAAATTAAAGTATTAAAATTTTATATTCGTATGCATACCCAAATGTGTGTTGACACGGACCTGTAAATAGTTATTTTTGCTTTTTTTTTCAGTCATATCTAAACAGCATAGGTTAAATATAACTGTGGAGTCAAGTAATTTTAGTAAAATAATTTTTTAAACGCATTTAACAAATGTGGAAGTTAAATAAAGAAAATATATTTGATTCAAATAAACAGGACACTTTATAGCTTATTACTAAATAGTAGCATACATTATTAAATAATATATCTAATTTTTTTAGCCAATTTTGGCAGATCGTTTTTTGACTGACTCAACCTCAGGAGAATAAGCAAGGAAGAAAAAAAAAATTGAGGATCAATTTTGTACTTTAGAATTCTGTCCTGCCGTTTATCATAATGATAATAACTGATTAAATCTTAAATTCTGACACATAAAGCGCAATAATAATCAAGAATACGCACATAAAATCTCTACTCTTATTACCACTTCTTTCTTGCACAAAAATCCTCTCAGAATTTTTGTACTAATATATTTTGAAACTGCTCTAGCTAAACATGCTCCTACGGTAATTTTTCGGAACTCCAACCCGAGCGTAACCCGGGCCGCATACGCCCCCTCTCCCCCAATGCTCCTTTAAATATAAATAATAGTAGCGTCTCTTAAAAACAGCCTTTTATGAAAAATACCCTCCTTCCCCAAGTTATTAATTTTTAATTGGGGTTTAAGGTTTTAGAGTGCCATCTTTTTATGAAAAATCCTCCACTTTTCCCAAGCATCAGTTCTTACATCGAGTATGTTTTCAAAGTTCCACCCCCTCGCCAGTAACAAATTTAGTGTATCGGAAGAGGTCTAAGCAAGGGGCTGCACACTCCAATTGTCGTTTAGCGTCCCCCTGTTGGTCGATCCACGCTCTTTCTCTGTAAGCAACATTGTCTTTAGTGTTCTCTTTTATTTCTCGAAGAGACCTGTGTTTTATCTACATGCCCCCCGCTCTTTAATCCTAGCTATACCACTGACTACAATATATTACATTGTACTAAAAAACAACCATCTCTATATATCATAAAACACACACAGAAACCTTTATCTACGGTGCATTTTAGTAAAAGTTATCAGTCGATTCCGAACTTTCATCGAAATCACGTAAATTCCAAAATGAATCACTTGTTTGCTCGTCGCAGTCGGTTCGAGGCAGTCTTTCTTTGTTCCCATCCAAAGGAGCGGCAGCTAAATGTATTAAAAAGTCGGTGTCGTTTATGAAGAAGTGGGTAAATCATTACGACCAACCGAAAAATGTTGCCGGCTTGCCAAAAACGTGGCTCGGTAGCCAAAGCCACTCTGAAAGTTGAAAAACGAATCCTGTCTTTGTTTTCACGGCACATGGAATTGCCGCTACATCAAGGTGCGGCAAAGTTGAAAAAATCAGATTTGAATGTGTCCCATGAAAACCATTCGGCAACATCTTCGTGCTCATGATGTCAAATTCCGAGGCACGTTGAAGAAACCCTTGCTAGGCGAAAATCACATCGCGAAGCGGCTCGCTTGGGCCCACGATAAGATACTATAGTAGCCCTCTCAATCGCCGGACGCCAACCCTATTGAAAACCTTTTGGTCCCTTGTAAAGAGAAAGCTCAGAGGAAAGACTCTGAGGATTTTCACTCAGTTATCTCGCGAGATTCGAAAAATTTGCAGAGTATGCAGAAAATCACGTCGACAGCATGCCTTGAAGATGCTAGGCAATTATTGATACAGGAGATGGTTGTACAACTTACTTAGGTAATTGCGCCATGGTTAGCACACCAACGAATACATTGATGGCAAAAAATGTTCTCGAAACACATTTTTTCAAGAATACGAACGGTTAGGTTCTTACTTGACAGACTATATATTCTCTGGCCAGGTTTTAATATATATTTTGCTACGTTAAGTAACATAAGAAATAATCAATGACGATAATAGTGAATCAAGTCGGAAAAAAGTTTGCCGCTAGCGCGCTCTCTCGTGTAAAAACCTAAACAATAATTCTGTAGTCCACGCGAGCGAAGCCGCAGGCACAGCTACGAGGCTGGTTTGAAAAGACCGTGCAAAAATAAAAACTACTTATGTGTTTGTGGTAAACCTTTTTTATTTTTCGACATAGTCTCCTTTTAGGCTTATACACTTCGTCCAACGATGTTCTAGTTTGTTGATCCCTTCCGAATAATAGGATTTGTCCAAGTCTGCAAAATATCCATTAGTGTCTGCAATCGCCTCCTCGTTTGAATAAAATCTTTGTCCCGCCAGCCATTTCTTCAAGTTGGGGAACAAATAGTAGTCCGAGGGAGCCAAGTCTGGAGAATAGGGGGGATGTAAAACGAGTTGGAATCCTATTTCCATTAATTTTGCGACCACAACTGCTGAGGTGTGTGCTGGTGCGTTGTCGTGATGGAAAAGGACTTTCTTGTGGGCCAATCGCGAGCGTTTTTCTTGCAGCTCGGTTTTCAAACGGTCCAATAACGATGAATAATATTCACCTGTAATAGTTTTACCCTTTTCCAGATAGTCGATGAGGATTATCCCTTGCGAATCCCAAAAGACAGTCGCCATAACCTTTCCGGCCGAAGGAACGGTCTTCGCCTTTTTTGGTGCAGATTCCCCCTTGGTAACCCATTGTTTAGATTGTTGTTTGGTCTCAGGAGTATAGTAATGTATCCATGTTTCATCCACAGTGACGAAACGATGCTTAAAGTCCTCCGGATTCTTCTGGAAGAGCTGCAAACCATCCTTGCAACACTTCACACGATTCCGTTTTTGGTCAAGCGTGAGCAATCGCAGCACCCATCTTGCGGATAGCTTTCTCATGTCCAAATGTTTATGCAAAATATTATGTACCCGTTCAGTCGAGATGCCCACAGCACTAGCAACCTCACGCACCTTAACTCTTCTGTCATCCATCACCATATCATGGATTCGATCAATGATTTCTGGAGTCGTAACCTCCACAGGCCGTCCAGAACGTTCAGCGTCACTTGTGCCCCTATGGCCAGTCCGAAAATTTTGAAACCACTTATAACCTGTTCTAATCGAAGGTGCAGAGTCACCATAATGTCTATCAAGCTTCTCTTTAGTCTCCTGAGGCGTTTTGCCTTTCATAAAGTAACGTTTAATCACCACACGAAATTCTTTTTCGTCCATTTCTTGAAAATCACTCGACTTCCTTGATTCACACGAATGCCAAACACAAAGAAATAGACCAATATGGCTGAAACTTGGTGTGTGTTCATTCAAGAGATGCTACTAACTAAAGTTGACCTCGATACGCGCGGGTGGTTCCATCTCTCGGACTTTGCACGGACTTTTCAAACCAGCCTCGTAGTTAAGGTATAAATGATAGACACATAGTATTGTCATTTCTAACGAATTCAAATTTTTTTTATTGTTTAATTACAAATTTTTTTACCTAACAAATTTAATATAAGTTCGTCAAACGGCATGAAAATAATATATTTTCCTAAACAAAATTCTAATTTTCATAAATCTAAACTTTAAGTCTCATTTATTTTTTTTTTAAGTTTGGATAAGGATAAAGTTCTAAATTTTAAATATTTATATAATATCCTGCATAGAATTCTAGAATGAAAAAGTTGAACGCGCGATGTGACCATTTTTTTTTCCTCATATCGGGATAACTGATTTTAGGTTTCAAAGCTTCGATAATTCATGCATAGTCTTACACAGATGGAAATTGAGTACCTATACAGTACAGGGTGAGTCAACGATAGAGTAAAGTTCATTATCTCATTTGTTTCGTAAATGACGAAAAAATGTTAAATACAATACTTTTAGGGAATGTTAAGGTGCACAGTTGAAAATTATTTTTGAGTATACCGGGCAAAACTGGTCGATATACTATATGTTTTTTAAATGAAACAACCTATTTTCTTATTTATTTATAAATTCTGCGTAAAATTTTATAACTTTTTTATTAATAATGTTATATACCTAAACCTAGTAGTTTTTCTAATATTTAACGAGTATTTATTTTTTTTAAATACTAGTTTTCAGTTTTGTAAAAAATTGCCAGTAGCACCATTGTTTCTGAAGGTGGAATACTCATAATTGGTACGAGCGTTCTATAGAGATGAAAAAAAAATGTATGCAAAGAAATTTGAGTTAGATGCTACAGGGTGGTCAAAATAAATTTATTAATTTCGACAATCTTAAATTGAAAAAATCTCAAATTTTTTAATTGGCACACCCTGTATATTATTATTTTTTCTGATAGATTTTACGAAACCCTCCAACTTTTATTAAGTATTGGCATATACCTATTTCTAATAGTTTTTCGATTTATTTTGAATTTTTCAATTTTTACCCTTGTTTTTAATACACTTACGCTATAACATCATAGTTGCCAAGACAAAACAAAAATGTAAGCATTGTCAAATTTTGACATGTCTATTAAGTAAGTCAAAATAGTTTAATTTGTTCTAATAAGTGACGTATAAAAGTAATAGTTATTTTCATAAAAATAGTAGGTACATTCTTTACGTTCATAACAGCAACAATCGCTGTGGGCTGTAATTGGTTGCATTCAATCATCTGACCCCCCGCCTTACCGCGCACTGTATAGTGCTCGGTATCCTGTCTGCCCGCACAGCGATTGTTTTCGCGGGGTTTTTCCGAGTGTCAAGAGTTGAATTTTATCAAAACGAGACATTTCTGCATCCCGACAACTTCGTTGAGGCCAACGGGACACGTTTCCTAAAAACTGGACTGTCTCATTCAAAACGGGACATATGGTCATATTATGGATGTTGCGTTTGTGGACTTCAAACCCAAAAACGCACGAGATAGGACATTTCAAAATAGTGAATGGAAAAGTTGCAGCATAATCCGAAGGGCTGCCGGCGTCTTTTTGTGATTGTAAACGAAACCATTACACCCCTATGAAAAACGACAGTCAAAACAATGGACTGGCAAAAGGTGAAAGTGCGCCGAAAAAAGCGAAAATATATCGGCAGAAAAGTTATGACAACTGTTTTTGGGAATCACAGGGCATCATCACGGTTGACTATTTCGAGAAGGGAAAAACAGAGACTCTCTCTTATTACGCAACGTTATTGAAGCGTATGCAATGTTCTTTCACTAGGAAAATGAGCTGGGATTGGAAATAGTTCAGTACCCATCTTATTCTCTAGATTTGCCTCCAAGCGACCTTTTTTATATCCTAACCTCAAATATTTGCTTAGAGGAAAGAAATTTTCATCGGTTACAGAGATTATCTTCTACGGTAACTGAACATTATACACAGTTAAAAACATGTTTTTTTCTGAGGGAAAAAAGACTGGAATCTCGCTGGACCAAATATACTGAACTCAATGGAGATTTTTTTGAAAAATATAAAAAAAAAGTTATTTACGTTGTTTTACAAGACATTTCCATCCACCCTCGAATATCATTCTGTTCGACCTTTAAGTTTTAAATTGTGAAAATTTAACCAATAATTGTCATATATTATGTGCTACTAAAGCTTAAAATCAAAAAAGTGAAGAGAAATAAAACATTGTACAGCTGCGTTGTTGCCATAAGAAAGAAAATAATTACATTACAACACTTTTTTTGTTGTTGAGTTGTAAGAAAATATGCACTTTTTTAGTCCAGCCAAGTCTTAAATTCCAACAAACAAAGCTCAATTAAAGTTAGGGTCCCGCAGATCGTATCTCTAACTCTGGTTCCAGTTCTTGCTTTCGCTGAGAACGTCCCAGAAGCATTGTATTCCTGCTACGAGAGCGCCGTAGCAGGACGGGCTTCTGCGGCAATTAACAGGAATTGCGGTGAGAAATGGCGGAGAAAGATGTGCCGGTTTGTTGTCTTGAAAATTGTCTTGAGCGGCATGAATTTTCGGTAATTTATTGTATGCTTAGTGTAGTTAGTCATCCAGAGGGAAACCGGAAAGGCAATTAATTAATCTCAAAGAATGTCTTGGTGTGTACATTTTAACCTAATTACGCTGAAAAACTACCATGATTATTTGTGTAGCAGAAAGGATCTAATTGTCATTTATTACTTTATTAATTTACGTCCTTTTAACCAGGTCTTTATACAAGACCACATCGTGTATACGCTAAAGATCAAAATAAGATTGTTTTAATAAGTTTAGTCTTATGAACTGTGTATATATATATATATATATATATATATATATATATATATATATATATATATTATATATATATATATAATACAATAAAATTTCGGGTTTCAATCCGTTCGTCTAACAATGAATTTGCACGACGTTTCGCCAAAATCTCATTTGGCATTTTTAAGTGCTCTTGCTGCTACTGTTACTCGATACTGTGATCTTGCTGCTGCCGCTGCTCGAGGCTAACTGAGAAACCGACGTGCGGTCGCCGTCTTTTATAGGTCGGCGTCTACGCAGATTGTAGGTGGGCGGGGGGGGGGGTCGGCAGGGTTCGTCTGAGCATCGGTGTTTTACCGGCTAGGTGATAATTACAGGTTTCGGCGCTATGCTGATTGTTGCCTTCTCGATGTTTTGGTTATTCCTCTCTATATATATATATATATATATATATATATATATATATATATATATATATATATATATATATATATATAAATTGTGAAAAATTTTGTTAAGAGACCCGACTGTTGGTAAGCGTGATTCTGGTAACGATTGTATTCAAAGTTTCAAACAGATGAAACGCGCAACTGCTTGTTGACAGCTATCGTAAGTCCCGGGTGTTACACATTTTGTAGAAATAGATAAAGCCGAACATGGTACAGTAATAAAACATTTTTATTTAAAAAGGTACCCAGACAGGAACTGAACTGGAAATTCATGGGGATTGTGCATCAGAACTCAAGACCATTTATTACTGAACAAATGAATTTAAAGGTGGCACTGAGCGCGACTGAGGTTTCTTCTGAAGAAATGATCGGTAAAATTTATGATATCGTGATAGAAGATCTTCAAATTAGGCTGCGTAAGGTTGCTGAGATAGTGAGCATCTCATATGAACAGGTAAATAATATCCTGCATGAAGTTCCAAAAATGAAAAAGCGGACTGCGCGATGATGATAATCCGAAGTTTTGTGATTGTAGACCAAACTTGTAGCCACAATTGCACCCTGAAGATAAAAAAGCAGTCAAAACAGTGGGTTGGCGAATGTGAAAATGCACCGAAAAAACGCGAAAACAGCTTTATCAGCGGGAAAAGTTTTATCTATATGTTACAGTCTTTCGGAACT
>CM032452.1:89548590-89652251 GCA_019049505.1 Pachyrhynchus sulphureomaculatus | reverse complement strand
TTTACAGATCAGCGAATTATTTTACCAACAATTATATACCTTACAAGATAAAAAAAAACAGAAATCAACATACCAAAAGTCTTAAATTAGGGGTCGAAGGATATCTTAGATATCACAGAAGATGAAATCACATCGGCTTTGAAGGACATGAAAAATAACAAAGCTCCGGGTGAAGACAATATTGTAATAGAGGCAATTAAACAAGAAAGACGACAAATTATAAAATCACTTAAAATGATATTCAATAAATGCCTCCTGGAAAGGATAACTACATCGCAATGGTATAATGGAATTACTGTCATCATGCATAGAAAAGGAGATACCTCAGACCCTACAAACTATCGACCGATTAGCCTAATGAGCCATGTATACAAGTTATTCACGAAAATTCTCACCAAACGTCTAGCAAATAAATTCGAGTTTTTCCTTTCAAAAGAACAGGCAGGTTTCCGCTTGGGGTACGGAATAAACGACCATCTGCTTATAGTTAAAATACTCATTGAAAAATGTATAGAATATAATAAGCCCCTTGTGCTTATACTTGTAGACTTCGAAAAGGCTTTTGATTCTGTAAATTACACAGGTCGACAATTTTTTTAGCCAGAAACCAGAATATACTTTCCCGAAGGTTTTTGACGCGCTTAATTCGAATCCGAAGTCGGAATTTCTCCGATGGCTCCAGTTTTCGAGATATTCTAACCTAAAAGTTCGAAAATGACGGTTCTTCGAGGTATTTGAGGTTATGTTACATTGAAAGGTAATTTTTTTTATGCAACCATTAATGGGGTCCGAAAGAACTGCTCTTCCTCTTCAAAATGCATTTAGATTTGTATGGATATATTTTTTTATCTTTGAGAAATCATATGTTGAATTTAGGTAGGTAGAATTATTTCTCGATTTTTGGAAAATGAAAGGCATCGAATAAATAAAATTCTTCGACGTATTAACTTTTCTATTTGTTTATTAAACTCAAAATAAGTCTAATTTGAAACATCCTTCATCATAAATTAACAATCGTTACAAAAGTTAATGCGTCCAAGAATTGTATTTATTCGATGCCTTCCATTTTCCAAAAATCGAGAAATAAGTCGAAATACTTAATTTCAACATACGATTTATCAAAGATGAAAAAAGATATCCTGCTAAATCTAAATACGTTTTGAAGAGGAAGAGTAGCTCTTGCGGACCTCATTAATGGTTTGATAAAAAAATATTACCTTTCGATGTAACATAACCTCAAATATGTCGAAAAAAACGTGATTTTCACACTTTTAGGTTAGAATATCTCTCTAAAACTGGAATAATCAGAGAAATTCTGACCTCGGATTCGAATTCAGTGCGTCAAAAACCTTCAGAAAAGTATATTCTGGTTTCTGGGTAAAAGGTTTGGCCAAATTTTGTCGGCCTGTGTTATCAGAGTCTTTTAGAAGCGCCTGCTGCATGTCGTGTTGATCATCGATATTCCAATATAATTAAATACATATATGAAAATACCATCGCACATGTTAAAACACAAACTAACCAATCCACTAGCAAATTTCGAATCGAAAAGAGGAGTGCGGCAGGGTGATACGCTCTTACCCAAGCTAGTCATAACACATCTAGAAAGTATTCTAAAATCAATAAACTGGGAAAGAATGGGACTTCACATTGCCGGTGAAAAGTTAAATCACCTCTGTTTCGCAGACGACACTGTCTTAATAACAGACAAAATACAGGAAGCACAAACTATGCTACTCATGCTTCACGAAACTTCAGGAAAGGTTTTTCTAATAATCAATCTATCCAAGACCCAGTTTAAGACAAATCTTGTATTAAGCGACACTATAAAACTGAATAACGTAGAGATAGAGCAAGTGCATCAATATAAATACCCGGGACATGAAATCAGAATAAGACGAGATAACCAAACACATGAAATTCAGGTGCGAATAGGTCTCTCGTGGGCTGCATATGGCAAACTGGCCTATGTATTCAAATCTAACCTTTCTATGTGTTTAAAAAGAAAAGTATTTGACAGATGCATATACCTCGTCCTTACGTACGGAGCCGATACTCTCACAATGATGAAGAAAAACATCAATAAAATATGTGTCATTGAACGAAAGATGATGAGTCAATGTTAGGCGTTACTCTTTACAGGATACGTTACAGGAAGAGAACGGGGGTACAAGACGCAGTCAAATTAATTCTACATCTTAAATGGAACTGGGCTGGGCATGTTGCTAGGTTTAAGGATGGGCGATGGACAAAGAGAATCCTAGAGTGGCGACCAAGAACCGAAACCTTTCGCAGTAGAGGTAGACCACCAAGTGGGTGGACTGATGATTTGAAGAGAGTGGCTGGAAATTGGATACAAGCGGCCCAGAATAGAAAAAAGTGGCAAGACTTGAAGGAGACTTTCGTCCAGCAGTTGACAATATAAGCTGATAATGATGATGATGATACTTTCGTATACATTTAATAATCTCCTATCAGATACATCTTTAAGTAATCTTGGATTATCTTCAAGTATGATCAGCTTCAAGGGCATGTTCGGCAATGCTAGACTTTTCTGTTCTACTGAGTTTTAAATGGGCCTGTTCTTTAAATCGTATTTTAATTGACCTTCTAGTTTGCCCAACATACTTTTTGTTGCAATCATTACAACTAATTTCATAAATGCCACTTTTCTCACAATTAGGAATCTTGTCTTTGGGATTTCCTAAGATATTCCTCAAATTGTCTGATGACTTATAGACTAAGGTGAGGCCTACCTTATTAAATACCATATTGAGTCTGATTATATGATAAGGAGACATACTTGGTCTTCATCAAGGGCGGGACAAAAAATACAGAAACTTTCTGGCAGTCTATGAACACTAATTGCGCAAGTTTGACTTGCACGTTTTTTTTTGTAGTTAAAAAGATACCTTTAAATCGTAGAATAATATAAAAAAAAATTAAATTTTCTTTTATTATTTTTTACTTCGAATCGTTCTTCTTTTTAAAATTTTACCCCGCAAGAGTAATAAATTCCATTATCTTAACATTAAAACATTTTATTGAAATAAAAAGCCGTTATACAGCACAGTCTCCATTTTTTTTCTCCCGAAACTTTTGGAGATATGTTAAATTATGTAACGCTCTGAACTTTCCTCGACCTGGAAAAGAGTCTGGAAAATGTTGGGAAACGTCTGAGAGTAACGTTTATCGCCGCATGGATCTGGCAAAGGGATTTTACAATATCATAAAAAGTACCTTATGGACGCGTAATTCTGACTGACTCTTTGAAAAAACTTTAAAATGCAAACGGTTACTGCACTGCACAAATAGAACATAAATATCGCAAAATGCTAAGAGCAGCTGTCATCTTGGATACTCGAGTGCAAACCTTATTTTCTCCAAATATTTTAGGTGAGAATGCTTTTTACAATGTTTAAAGTTGTATGTCAGTTTTATTTATTTCGATTTTATAAGTGGTGGGTTTGTATGTAGCATCGTTCAATAGAATAAAAATTTGTCTTAATTTTTCCAGGTTATTTATTTTTAATATTTCTAGATTATTTATATTTAAATATTTAACCGAATATGAAATAACCGTACGATATATAAGCGATCAAATCAAACTTTTACATGTTTCCCATTTATATATATAAAATCCCGCTATTTTCCGCTGGGGAACAAAGAGCCTCCACAAAACTTCTCCACCTGACTCTGCTTCTAGCGAGGTTTTTTATTTCGCCCCATGACTTGCCAGCTTGCGTGGCTTCTTCCAAAATTGTGCGTCTCCATGTCTGTCTCGGTCTGCCCCTGCCACGACTGCCCTGTGGGTTCCAATCGAAAGCTTGTTTTGTAATATCGCCTGCGGGTTTGCGGAGGGTATGGCCCAACCACCCCCACTTTCTGCGTTTGATATTGTACTCTGTCGGTGTTTGCTTCGCTCGTTCCCATAACTCGGTGTTTGGTTTCTGGTCCGGCCAGTATATTCGTAAGATTTTGCGTAAGCACTTGTTTGTAAACACTTGTAGTTGATTGGAAATACTTTTAGTCACTTTCCAGGTTTCACAGCCATACAGAAGCACCGATTTGATATTTGTGTTGAAGAGGCGTATTTTTATGTTTGGCGACAGTATGTGGGACCTCCAGATGTTGTTGAGAATCCCGAATGGTTGCTGTGCTTTGAGTATTCTTTGTTTGACGTCAGCCTCTGTCCCTCCGTTCGTATCTATCACACTGCCAAGGTACGTGAACCTTTGTACCCTTTCGATTGGGCGATTATTTAGAGTTAAGGTTGTACTTTCATTGTTCATTATTCTCATCTCTTTTGTTTTGGAGTTGTTAATCCGCAGTCCCACTTTTTCTGCCTCCTCTGCTAATCGAGTCAATTTGGCTTTTGCCCGCTTTAATGAGTGAGATAGAAGGCAGATATCGTTCGCATAGTCTAGGTCTTCCAGACGTGACGTCAGGCCCCATCTTATGCCTCTTTGAGTGTTGTTAGTTTTAGTCATGACTTCATCTAGAACGATATTAAATAAAAGCGGGGATAGTACGCATTCTTGCTTAACTCCATTTCTGACAGGTATTGCCTTGCTAGTCATGTTACTGTGTATCACTTTACAGCTACTTCCATGATAAAGTGCTTTAATAATCCTTATTATTTTTTCCGGCACACCTCGTTCCCTTAAAGCTGCCCATATAGCCGTGTGCTTCAAGGTGTCAAATGCTCTTTCAAAATCCATGAAGATCAGGTAGAGAGGTGATCTAAACTCATAAGATTGTTCGATGACTATTTGCAGAGCATTTATCTGGTTTATGCATGACCTCTGGGGGCGGAAACCGGCTTGCTCTGCTCATAGAGTCGGTTCTATAGTATTGCTAAGCCTGTTTAGAATAATGATTGCTATAATTTTGTTGATGGTGTTAAGAAGGATGATGCCCCGCTAGTTGGGGCATTCTTTCAGGTTGCCCTTTTTTGGCAGCTTTATAATGTACCCTTCTTTCCAGCTGTCAGGAAGATATTCTGTGTTCCAGGCAGTTTTTATCACTGGAATTAAAAACCTGGTTACGGTGGCCGGACATGCCTTCGTTAGTTCAGCCGGGATGTCGTCTGGACCCGTAGCTTTCCCCATTTTAAGCTGACCGATTGCTCTTTTGATTTCACTTTGAGTAGGGTCGTTGGTTTCAATATTCAGTGGCTTTTCTTGTGGTTTAGAAGTCGGAGGTTCTGTTGGTGGTAAGTTGCTGAGGCTGTCGCCAAAGATTTGAAATTGCGTCGCCATCTTTTCCATGTAAAATTGTTGTTGCTTGGTTAAAGTTTCTACCTGCCAGACGCTTAGTTATTCTATATAGCTCCCGGTTGTTGTTTCTTGCTTCAGCTGCAGACTGTGCTGACTGGGCCAGATTGTCTACCCATTTTTGTTTGTCACGTCTGGCTGCTTTTTTGACGGCAGTGTTGGCTTCTCTATATTGGTTTCTTAAGGTATCTGTCTCGCTCTCTCTATCACTACTGTTTAGCTTGTTCTTATTCCCCATTTAGAAGTCTTATTTTTCTTTGGGTATAGCAGTCGTCGATACATCCACATCTCGAATGCCTCCAGACGTTCAAACATTGCTTTAGTTAGCATCCACGCTTTCAGACCGTACAAGAGAAGCGGATAGACATATCAGCCTACCATTTTCATCCATAGTTTCCATGATTGGTCGTAATTAGTTAAGATTTTTTGCTTCTTCATAAATGCGGCTCGGGCCTTCTTTGTTCGAATTTTGACCTCCAGAGTCGGGTCCCAGTGGTCGTTGATATTGCTACATTAATTTATCAACTCTCTCTATCTTTGTGTGACTGTAATATCACCATATCACCATCTACAATATTAGATTCTTTGCTGATAATCATATATTTTGTTTTATTTGCATTGAGTCTTAAACCAAACTATGTACAAGTGTCAGCTATTTTATCCATAAGTTTTTATAGATTTTTTCCGTTATGAGTGATAGTTAATGCATCATCAGCATATCTGATGTTATTTATGTTAACGCTGTTGATGTTGATTCCTTCAGTGGTACCAGTGAGTGCTCCATTGAATATCACCTCCGAATAGAGGCTGAGGCGATGGAATACTACTCTAACGCACTCCCCGCTTGATTTTAATATCATCCGATAGTTGATGCTCCAACCGTACTTCAGCTGTCTGACGCCAGTACAAATTGACGATGATATGAATGTCTTTGTCGTCTATACCGGTCGTGTTTAAAATCTCTAGAATTTTTTCGTAGCGTACTTTGTCAAAGGCTTTTTCAAAGTCAATTGAACATTTTGGTTGACTCCCGACATCACTATATCAACACATGGATACCAAACAGTGCCTCTTTAGCCTCTAATCCATTTCGAAAACCAAACTGTTCTTCAAGTTTATTATATATCCAGTCATGCATCACTCTCAAAAATATTTTTAAAACATAGCTATGATACTAATTGTTCTATGGTCACTACAATTGGTTGTACTGTTCTTTTTTGGAATCATGACAAATGTGGATTTCAGCCGATCAGTCGATTGTATTCTGGTCTCATAAATGGTGTTAAAAAGTTTTGTCAGGGCTATTCCTATATTACCCAACAACTTTAAAATTTTAGTGCTCACTTGGTTCTACGAAACAGAAATTTTCCTAAGCTTTAACGAAATTTGATGAGATTTATTTGTAACTTTAGTAGTAAGAAAGAACTTAATATATTGCTTAAAATGCTTTTTTTTTAGTGACAAAAAACGAATTTTGATGCAAGAATATATAAATTAATTCAAATAAACGTTTTCTTTGAAAAACTAATATCATAATAACGACAAATAAAAACACAGCAAAACAAAAAGGTGGCTCTAATGTAATTCTTTAATTTTCGTGCCATTAAATTCTAAAATATAAAGGGTTGTCAAAAAAGTATTAAGCTTTCTAAAGTCAAAATTGAGACAATTGTTTTCTATATTTTGAAAACCTTCATTTTTTCTGGAAACATCATAATCCCGTCACTATAGAACTTCTGTACTTTCTGAGAAAAAATTGTAACAAGTGATTTTTACAGACCTCTTCTCAAATTAACGTATCACCATTCAGGGCGTTCTGGAGAGACAAAGACAAAAAATAGACTCAATTTTTGTTGAGTCATTAAAGATATGTGTGGTCTGGCGTTGTCATAGTGTATGACCAAACCATTTTTGTTGACTTACTTTTTTCAATCTCATCAATTACTGACATTAAAGTACAGAATCAATCGTTTGCACGATTCCCTTCCAATTCCACCAAGCACAGCATAATCTTTTTTGCCGTCCATCCGGGCTTGGCCATGATTTCTTCATCTTTTTCAACCACGATCGTCTTCATACATTGTTCTTGCACATGACCCACTTTTTATCGCCGGTAATCAACCATTTTAAAAATGGATCGATTTTGTTACGTTTCACAGATGGAAGAGTACATTTTTTAGCATCAAATAATGTGGCACAAAAATATCGAACTTCGTTTTGTAGCTAGCTTTCTCCAAATGATATGAAACTATTTGATGCTAGATGTTTAGTTCCTTAACGATGTCATGACTACTTACATGCCGATCTTCTTCAACTTTTGCCAAAATTATATCAACTTTTTCTGCCATTGTCGACCAATACGACTACGTCTAATCAAGCTCAACTGCGACTACGGAGAAGCCACTACGATTTAACACATAATGGGTTACCGGAGATGCAGTCGCAAGTAATGGTACTTCTATAGCTGTTTCGAAATTTTGTACCTCATCATTAGCACGAATCAAATTATACGGTAGAAAAAATGGACTAGTTAGAGAACCCAATAATTCAAAGTTAAGGGCATGTAAGCATATTCGTCGTTAAAGCTAGATTACCCAACTATTTTGCTGGCATAAACCGACATATTCACGAAGGTGTCAGCATAGTAAATATAAAACACAGTAGCGACGCTACTGGTCCTGTTTTTTATCACACATGCGTCTCCTATTATACCAACAATATGGCTGCTAGCAAGGTCGCGTGTTATGTTTACATCTAGATTTCCAGGAGAATCTTTTTATAGAGTGCTCCAAAATTCATTATTAATAATTATCCAATATGTAAATGACTCGTTTGACGTTATAATTGGAAACAATTATAAAAAAGATGTCAAGAGGAAGTTTTTGTTGTGCAATTAGTGCTTGTAAAAATATATGTGGTGTCTCCAAAGATTCTGAAAGGTAATTTATTCAGAATTCTTTATTTCTGTTATGCAATATATTATATAAAGATTATGATAATTGTGTTGTCATATTAGAGATACATTTTATTTGTAAAACGGTTTTGTTTAAGTTCAGAAGAGAGACGATCTCATCTTAAAATGTTAATTATAATTACTCTCAATCTCTCCGGATTACTGAGATTCGCTGAAATATAAGGAACAGGATTGTTGATATTATAGATGCGAAGCTGAATGTATGCAGAGATATATTCTCAAAATGAACATGTAATCCCCCCTGACAATAGCTCTAATAATTGAGAAATAACATGTTGGCTAAAAATTTTTTGGTCTAGCTACTTAAAATACATTTTCTTTGCAAAATTTGAATTTATTCATCAATATAGTCTCCTTCAAGAGCGATGCTATCAGTCCAACGCTTTTCTAACATTTCTGTATCTTTTTTTGTAAAAGGATTTGTCTTTGCCTTCAATATAGGCCTCAGTTTCGGCGATAACTTCTTCATTGGAGCCAAATCTCTTTCCCGTGAGCGTTTTTTTTGAGGTCTGCGAACAGATGATAGTCGCTGGGAACCAACTCTGGAGAATACAGTGGATAAAGAAGCAATTCGAACTCAATTAATGCAAGTTTGCCATCGTAACCTTGTGACACGGTGCATTGTCTTGATGAAAGACACTTTTTTCTTGTTCATTTGGGACAATTTCTTTGCAATTTCTGCCTTCAAACGCACTAATAACTTTATATAATATTCGCTATTAATGGTTTTTCCCTTCTCAGAATAGTCAATGATTATTATTCCATGCGCATCCCAAAATACAAAGGCCAAAACCTTTCCAGCCGACTGTTGTGTCTTTGGTCGCTTCGGCCGGCATTCTCCGGCTGCTGTTCACATGGCTGAGTGCTGACTTGATTCCGGTGTGTAGTGGTCACATATCGTATAAAAAAATCCTTTTTCTTGCGCTTAAACAGTTCCAAATAACGCTCAGAATCATCAACACGTTTTGGTCCACTGTGAGCAAATGCGGTACCCATTTCAAACAGAGCTTTCTCATGCCCAAATGTTCATGCCAAATATGACCAACATGTTCTTTTGATAGCTTTAGGGTGTCAGCTATCTCACGCAATTTCAGTTTACGGTCATTCAAAACAATTTTGTGAATTTTTTTAATGTTTGAGCGTCCAGAGCGTTCAGCATCATTTATATCTGTACGACCGCGTTTAAATTCAGCACACCAGTAAATGATGAGTGATTTTCCAGGAGCAGAGTCCCCGTAAACACTTATCAAGCCATTGCTTTGCTTAAACGGTATTTTTTCCCATCAATAAACATTGTTATATCAACACACGAAATTCGATTATTTCGAATGTTTTGAATACCAAAAGTAGTATCACTAAAACCACTGTAACTTGTAAATTAATAGTCGATATGTCATGAAATTTTGACACGTATCGTTTGAAGGTTGGTACTTCTTAAAATTCATATGGATTTTTGCAAAGGGCGATCTCTATGTGTCAGACTAAAAACTTTTCAGCCTACGTATTATAAATTCAACAATGACATATTTAAAAGAATAACGTGCCAAAAACGTTGAAGCCAAACATATTTTTTCATTGTATTTTTTGCCTTTTTCCCTGTTTTTTATATACCAGTTTTTAAAAAGAACTTAATAAAAAAAAAGTTTCTAAAAAAAGTTTTCTAGTTTGTTTTGTTCCTTTCAATCAGCAAAATTCGTTTTTGTTCTACAGAATAGGATTTTTCTTGGAAGACGCGGGCATCATACCAACAATATGGCGACAGGTCATGTGACCATTACAAACTCGAACCCCTTGGGAACAAAGGTGCCGAGTCGGGCTGTCGCTACTGTGTTTTATGTTTACTGTGTACAGTTCCGCAAAAATTAAAACTGTTTTGGTTTTTACGACTTTTTGTATATTGTGCTCTATTTGTTCAGGTGATTTATTTTAGAAGAAAATACGACATAACCGTAAATCCGATAATGCCTTAGGGAATTCCATTGTTTTTGTATTATAAATAAGCTTAATGTCTTAGAATATAACAAGATAGCGGATTTTCTAACGATATAACAGAGAGATTTTGCAACGCTTATTTTGGCAGGCCTTTATCTTTATTTGAAGCAAGCGCCCACCGTTTGGAGCTTGCGCAGTAGTAAAGGGAATCTGAGGACTGAGCTTTTATCGTTATTTGAATCATGCGCCCACCGACGGAGCTTGCGCAGTACTAAAACAAAATAATAGAATCCTGTATTAAGGATAACGATTTCCCTTATTTAGGAACTTATAAGAGAGGTTAATTGAAGTTAGTTATTCTTATCGTTATTATGGTAGGGCGTGTTTTTTTTTCCTTACTTAGGTATACAAACTACTAACAAAATACAGTAAGATTGGAATGATAATTTTTTATTGCTACTAACAGTGACAACAGTTAATTGGTGTTCTGATTATGTTGGAATTTTGCATTTCTTGCACAATGGCATTACAGTGTGTGTAGTGCTAATTTCAAATAAAATTTTATTTATCGCATATTTGACGATGCATATTGAAGGAAGTGATAGAAAGCTGCAAGACACAACTTTAATTTAGAAACTTGTGTTGACCCATCAAATATTAATAACAGGTGTGCTTAACCACGAAATGAATGAAAAAAAAAAAATGAATACTAACCTAACCTTGCAGTTCCTTCGCGTTAATACTGCGCATGCATGAGATAACGATAAGAACAAAGAAATGTGACAAATAAGCGTTGCAGAATCTCTCTAATAGTCAAAATTAAATATCACTTTATATCTACACCCTTAAATTTTTTCTTAACACCGCAGTATTTTTATATTCAAATTTTCCCTAGTAATATATTTTTAAAGAGCCCCACGTAAATGTAGAAAAATACATTTTGGGAGAAAAATCTAGAAAATCTCGGAAAGCCACAAATTCATTCATAACCTTTTTCAACGAAAAATAGACCCTTTAGGGCCTAAATTTTTTGCACGTAAGATCCATCAGTCTGAAAAAGTTGGTAGAGAAACTTGTTATTCCTTGTTAGGGTCTAAAGTCACGCACACTTCTGGCCCTAAAACCCCTACTATGTGTTTCAATTGGAACATTTTTCATTTGAAGCTAAGAGTTTTCATATTTATATTGATAAATAAATCTCCGTGAAGGTCATAGGCATGTATTTATGATTTAATCAAAATATGTTAATGCTTTCATAGTAAATATATAATTAATTCAGAATCTTGGAGTCTAAGAACACTACAGAAGATGCATAACATGATATACAGTCTGTCAAGTAAGTTCGTGGCCGCGATAATTTATTTTTGGTAAATGCGATTTTTGCAATTCGGCAAAGCATCGGTAGAGGGAACCTTTGTATACGACGCATTTTAGGAAAAGTATCAGTTGATTCCAAACTTTTGTCGAAATCAAATAACATCCAAAAAGTCGACAAGCGAATCGCATTTTTGTTTTAACGAGACCCAAAATTGACGGTGCGTCAAGGAGCGGCAAAATGAAGACAACCGGGTTTGAATTTGCTGGGTGAAAATCACGTCGCGAAGCTGCTCGCTTGGGCCCACAATAAGATACTAGAGTAACCAGACGCCAACTCTATTGAAAACGTTTGGCCTCTTGTAAAGAGAAAGCTCAGAGGAAAGATTCAGAGGAGTTTGACTCAGTTATTTCGCGAGATTTGCAAAAAATCTCGTCGATAGCTTGCCTCGAACATGCCAGGCGATTATTGATGCAGGAGGCGATTGGACAACTTACTAAGGTAATTGTGCCGTTGTTAGCACACCAAAGAATACATTGATGGCAAAAAATGTTGTCAAAAACACATTTTTTCAAGAATTCGAGCCGTCACGTTCTTCACTGACAGACTGTAATTTAAAGCAATCTCTCTAATTCCCTGCCACGTCCATTTAACCTCTTAAAAATTTAACTGAAATAATTAGGCTCACAATTTGAACAATTTTTCTATATATATATATATATATATATATATATATATATATATATATATATATATATATATATATAAACAGTCCCTGGCCAAATTATTAGACGCACTGTACTTTTTTTAGTAATTTTATGTTTCTTAAGAGTTTTTTTATGCAATAATGGTATATTTAAACTACAATATTATTGATTTTTATTTAAAAGAATTGTTGTAGACTACATATTTGTATTTATTTTTAACATATGGCAACACTGTGTTGACAAAGTGATACATGAACGTAAACAAGTACAAACCTGTATCAGTCGCGATCGGAATCGAGTCAGGTACGGACGTGTTTCTGTGGCTTTATGGACTGTGATTGTTTGTTTAACAGTTTTATACTACTTAGTTATTAGTTTATTTTGTATGTAGTGTTTTAAAAAAGTAATTGGACTATTTTCATTATGGGTAGAAAAGGCGATCTTTCACCACGTAAAAAAGCTGAAGTGAAGGCCCTTGTGATTGCGAAAACATTTACAAACCGAGAAATATCACGAAGATTGGAGGTTTCTGAAGCTAGTGTACTACGCATAAAAAAGAAAATTGAGTCAGGGAAGGAATTAAGCCCGAAAAGAAAGAAAAGATGCGGTAGAAAACCAATTTTCACTCCACGGTCAGAGAGATTTTTGAAGAAAATTTGTGTAGAAAACAGATTTGCTACCACAAAGGTAATAAAATCACAACTCCAGGATGCTAGCGTAAATGCTTCTGAGCGCACTGTTCGAAGAACATTGAAAGAATTAGATTTTAAGGCCTGTCGCCCCGCCAGGACGCCCAAGTTAACAGCTGCAATGAAAGCAAAGCGCCTGAAGTGGGCCAAACAATGGCAAGACAAAGATGTGGACTTCTAGAGGTCGGTAAGATACAGCAATTTAATCAATAATTGATACATTATTATCATTTTCAGTTAAATAAAGGAAATAAACATGGAAGTTTATATATTTTTCCTATTTTTGACAGGTCTGCTTCAGTGACGAAAGCACATTCGAAATTTTGCAGAATAAAGCTCAGTATGTGCGTCGTCGTCATGGAGAAAAGTTTCATCCTGATTGTGTCGTCCCGACGGTTAAACATCCCACCAAAGTGATGATTTGGTCAGTCATCAGCGGCAAGGGCACTGGACGTCTGTACGTCGTCAAAGGAATAATGAGGCAAGATCAGTACAAAGAAGTATTACAAAATCGGTTGATTCCGCAGCTCAGAGAATGGTTTCCAAATGGGGAACCATTCACTTTCATGCAAGATGGAGCTCCCTGCCACACTGCTCGGTCTGTTAAACCTTTTTTGGCAGAAAAAAATATCCCTCTGTTGGATTGGCCCCATTGAAAATGTGTGGGAGCTGATGAAAAGAGAAGTGGCTAAAGATGTGATTACCAACAAAACCCAGCTCCTAGAAAAGATTATTCATGTGTGGAATCATCATCCTCAAATGCAGGAGACAGTACAATCTTGCATTGATAGCATGCCGCGCAGAATTAAAGCTTTGATAGCGGCTAAAGGTGGCTCAACTAAATATTGACTTTTACTAAATTAATTTCACTTTTTTCTTTAAAACTTAATAAACTTATGCTTTTCTAAATTAATGCTGTTTTATTTATGTCAAATAAATAGGTAATTGATTGGATAATATAAAAATAAAAAACAAATCAATTTAAAATAATAAAACGGTACAATATCACTCGGTAATTAATATTTTACATGAAATCTTGCAGTGCGTCTAATAATTTGGCCAGGGACTGTATATATATATATATATATATATATATATATATATATATATATATATATATATATATGTATATATATATATATATATATATATATACATATATATATATATATATATATATATATATATATATATATATATATATATATATATATGTATATATATATATATATATATATATATATATATATATATATATATATATATATATATATATATATATATATATATATATATATATATATATCTATATATATATACATATATATATACATATATATATATATATATATATATATATATATATATATATATATGTATGTATATATATATATATATATATATATATATATATATATATATATATATATTCTCAATTTAGTGGGGCTGCAGTCTATATTTAAATATTTATGGCCTTGGGTAGTGAAACAACCTTTTTTCTTAGTCGAGCTTTCGAAATTGTATTTATTTCTTCTTCAGGACATCTGGAAAAACAATTTTTTTTTTTCTTTTTTTAGTACATTCATATGGTTGAAAAAACAAAAAAGGAAGATGGCATGAGAAAAAAAAAATGATTGACTTACCAAAGTGGTTTTTCTATAACAAAACAAGCAGTTATTTGCACAGAGGGATATTCCCCAATATACTACAAGGTATTTTGTCAATTACGTTCAAATTCATCATTTACAAAATACCTTGTTCAAATTGTAATAAGGTGTACATAGGTCAAACCTCCAGAAATTTGAAGGGTAAGATTACATCACACAAAAGTGACTGCAGACGTAATGTACAATCTTGTGCTTAACAATGACCATCGGTTGAGCTGGGGTGAGACTGAGGTCCTGGATCGCTCGGATTCTTACTACTATAAACGAATTTTCTTAGAAATAGCCCATATTAACCGGGAACCCTACACCATGAATAAAAAGAGTGACACCCAGGGACTCAGTTCCATATACAGTTACATCCTCAAATTAGAAATAGAAAAATACCAATCACTAATAGATCGTCCTGCACCAGACGAATAACACATAGACAAAATGTTTTTTCGATCCAATCATTCTATTACATTATATTATCTATTATACATATATCTTTATTTTTAAGTTCCGAAAACTGTAATGCATTGTTTCTTTCTGTAATCCCCCGTATGTAGGTTGACACATGCGATATTAAAATAAAAAATCTACACTCTCAACTACTATTTCTATCTTTATACATTACACTATTGGCCATATAAATAAGTTTTAAACGGAAAGCATATCTCAAATCGAAACGAATCAATACCTTCTCTACTACATAAAAGTTATATCGGTCTATCACACTCCATCTTTACCGCCAAAAATTCATAATTTTTTGTTAATTTACTGGTTTACGGGATTAGCAGAGAGTACCAAGGCCGTTTTGTATGTTTCCGTTTAATTATACTGTTATGTAGTTAACAATAGTATATTGGGGAATATCCCTCTGTTCAAATGACTGCTTGTTTTGTTATATGTAGAAACACCACTTTGGTAAGTCAATCATTTTTCTTTTTTCTCATGCTCTTTTTTGTTTTTTCAACCATATGAATGTATTTAAAAAAGTAATTTTGCAGTTAATAATATAAAGAAAAAAGAAAATTTTCTCTTTCCAGATGTCCTGAAGAAGAAATAAATATAATTTCGAAAACTCGACTAACAAAAAAGGTTGTTTCACTACCCAAGGACATAAATATTTAAATATAGACTGCAGCCCCACTAAATTGAGAATATATTTTTTCTTAATTAGTCAGTCGCGACTACTCCTGTCTGTTTATCGGGTGTCGCACAGTGGGGAAAAACGAAAAAATCGTGTTTCAAAATTGTCTAGAGCCTTCAATTTTGGTTCGATTTAGACGATTTTTTTTAAAATTAAAGCTTATTAAATTCCGAACAAAGTTGTCGGAGCCGATTTTGCAATTAAAACGTTTGTTTCAAAATGGCGGACGTCTTCAAAATGGAGGTTTCTGATTATATAGCGACTGAGACACAGAAAACGCTTACAGTTTCAAACCAAGTTGTGCTAAAATGCGTGTATGTATGTTTTTTTATGTCGCAGATAATATATCTAATATCACAGTTACAAGATTAATAATAATGAACCCAAAATGGCTGCCATGAACAATAAAAGTATTATAAATATGAATAAACGTACCATTATTATTTTATATCCATAACATTTGCATAAATAATTTATTTAAGGTTGTTAATTATAAATATGTTTCAATAATTGACTTAAAATGACAAATCAAGTATGGCAGATGCCAAAATTGAATCGAGCAAGAAAGTTTCTCTGTGGCATTTTGACTGTGGCAGTCAGATCATTCAAGTTATTCAAATTTAGTTGCGGGATTTAAATTTTCATGCAGTTATTGCTAGAATATTGCTGCTGTAAATTTTAAGTATCGTAGACAATTTTCTAGCAGATGCAAAAAACAGCTATACACGCAGAAAAGGACAGCTCACACAGCTAGAAAATGGCTACAACAGCTAAAACGTTTTGTGTTAAAATAGGGACAGCTAAAATATTTTGCTGCACTAGCCATATTGTTTGCTGATGTAGCAAAAAAGTGGCTGCTATTGTTAAACAGTGGCTAATGCAGCAAAATATTTAACTGTCCCTATTTTAGCATTTCTTTGCGTGTACTTTGTAAGAGTAATAATAATCGTTATTAACGAGAAAACCCTTTAGTACATATACAGAACTACTGAATTATAGGAATAGACTAGAAAAATAAGAAAATAAATATGTCTATAAAATATACAATGTGTTAGTAGACAGTCTCTAGAAGAGAACAACGTAGAAAAGATGTTTTGAATGCCGCAGGAGACGTTTGAAAATAGTTTACAGAATTAGAAAATAGGTTGGCGTAAATGCATAGTCGATTACCGGTAGAATTACTGCCATACAATGTCCTATGTTGAAATACGTGAAGTAAAGGACATTGTCTTAGCGGTCGCGGTGGAATATTAAGTTTTGTTAGCTATGCTAAAATAGGGACAGTTAAATATTTTGCTGCATTAGCCACTGTTTAGCAACAGCAGCCACTTTTTTGCTACAACAGCAAACAATGTGGCTAGTGCAGCAAAATATTTAGCTGTCCCTATTTTAACAAAACGTTTTAGCTGTTGTAGCCATTTTCTAGCTGTGTGAGCTGTCCTTTTCTGCGTGTATCCCTGTTTTTTTGTATCTGCTAGAAAATTGTCTACGATACTTAAAATTTACAGCAGCAATATTCTAGCAATAACTGCATGAAAATTTAAATCCCGCAACTAAACTTGAATAACTTGAATGATCTGACTGCCACAGTCTAAATGCCACAGAGAAACTTTCTTGCTCGATTCAATTTTGGCATCCGCCATATTTGATTTGTCATTTTAAGTCAATTGTTGAAACGTATTTATAATTAACAACCTTAAAGAAATTATTTATGCAAATGTTATGGATATAAAATAATAATGGTAGGTTTATTCATATTTATAATACTTTTATTGTTCATGGCAGCCATTTTGGGTTCATTATTATTAATCTTGTAACTGTGATATTAGATATATTATCTGCGACGTAAAAAAACATACATACACGCATTTTAGCACAACTTGGTTTGAAACTGTAAGCGTTTTCTGTGTCTCAGTCGCAATATAATCAGAAACCAACGTCTGCCATTTTGAAACAAACGTTTAATTGAAAAATCGGCTCCGACGACTTTGTTCGGAATTTAATAAGCTTCAATTTAAAAAAAAATCGTCAAATCGAACCAAAATTGAAGGCTCTAGACAATTTTGAAACACGCTTTTTCGTTTTTCCCCACTGTGTGTCGGTCCGTATGAGGTTTTGAAACTCAATTATCTCTTACAAATCAATATTTCGTCAATTTATTTCCGACATCATCAGGAGTTAACTACAAAACAAAATCTTTACTAGTTGCGTGTACACATTTTTACAATAACTTATATATATATAACACATGGGCTGAAAAGTCCCGGGCCTAACACATAGATGGCGCTAGTTTTATTGCAGTCACCTTTTTTTCAGTTAATACTAACCTTCAAAAGACAGCTGTTAAAATTTCATGATATTCTATTCATTAGTTTGTGAGTTATTGTGCTAAGAGTGACGCTACTATTGTTATTTTCAAAACAATGGATCAAAAACAATTTCGTGTTTTAATTTTACACTGCTTCTTGATGGGAAAAAATACCGTTCAAGCGAAGCAATGGCTTGAAAAGTGTTATGGGGACTCCGCTCCATCAGAAACAACAATAAAACGTTGGTTTGCTGACTTCAAACGTGGTCGTAGAGACACCGATGATGCAGAACGCAGTGGACGTCCAAATGAGGCGGTAACACCAAAAAACATCAAAAAAAATCCATAAAATCGTTTTGAATGATCGAAAAGTGAAGTTGCGTGAGTTAGCTGACATCGTAAAGATATCAAAAGAACGTGTTGGCTTTATATTGCATGAGCATTTGACTATGAGAAAGCTCTGTTCAAAGTGGGTGCCGCGTTTGCTCACTGTTGTTCAAAAACAAGAACGTGTTGATGATTCTGAGCAGTGTTTGGCCATGTTTAAACGTAACAAACCGGAATTTTTGCGTCGATATGTGACAATGGATGAAACATGGATCCATCACTTCACTCCGGAATCAAAACGATCGTCATCTGAGTGGACAGCAACTGGTGAACCTCGTCCAAAGCGCCCGAAAGCACAACAATCGGCTGGAAAGGTTATGGCCTCGGTATTTTGGGATGTGCGTGGTGTAATATTCATCGACTATCTTGAGAAAGGAAATACCATCAACAGTGAATATTATATAGCGTTATTGGAGCGTTTGAAAGCCGAAATTGCAAAGAAACGACCGCATATGGCAAAGAAAAAAATTTTTTTTTTTCATCAAGACAACGCACCGTGTCACAAGTCAATCAAAACAATGGCAAAACTACATGAATTGAACTTCGAATTGCTCCCACATCCACCGTATTCGCCAGATTTGGCTCCCAGCGACTACTGGCTGTTCGCAGACCTGAAAAAAATGCTCGCCGGTAAGAAATTTCGCACGAATGAAGAGGTTATCGCTGAAACTGAGGCCTATTTTGAGGCAAAAGATAAATCGTTCTACAAAAGTGGTATTGAAATGTTAGAGCGGCGCTGAAATGATTGCGTTGCTCTTGATGGAGATTACGTTGATGAATAAAGCTTTAAAAATGTTTAAAACATTATAACAACATATAACATTAAAAAAAAAACATTTAAAAGTTTCATAAAATATAGAAAATCGTACCATCAACAAGAAAATATATGATCTAAAAATCCTTTCTAAATTATAAAAAAAATACGTACGAAAATAAGGGTTAATCCATTGTAAACTGTACATAACATATATACTGTACTGCAACTCACGATCCAACTAAAGATGTTTACCGTATGAAATTTTATCTAGTTAGTGATCTTTTTTTTAGATAATTTTGTTGTTTTCCGATTCTATTGTTAATATAACAACTTACTCTATTCGTCCCTGCTATAGTGTGTTACCAATATTAATTATATCTGTACACTTATTTTTTTAAAATGTTACAATATATGTTCCTTAATTGATTAATGTCGGACTTATAATTTATGGCATTCTTATTTTTATTAATGTAATACATCTCCTTTGTTCGTGGCACCATACACGAGCATTAACCCGGTCCAAGGAGAACCAGAGACACCTTCTCTGAACCCACTTGGACAATTCTCAGCCGGCGCGTCCACGTCGCGGGGGAGGGCCCGACTATTAAGTCGGTGGCTAAGTTCGGCTGAGGACCCAGTATAGCGGGGTATAACGCTTTACCCTTGCCCAGGGATACGGGTGAAGACCACACCGGCGATAAAGGCACAGAAGGGTATTTTCAATGTGGCGGACTCGGTGTAAGTGGCAATCCAGCTTTTAGGAGACAAGTAAAAGCAAAGGCTCCCTTTTGTCCTTAAGGCGGATGAACTAAAGTTAGTCAACGGCATAGGATGAGGAAAGCAATGGAAAACTACCTCATTATTTTTTCACGAGAATCTTATGGAATGGACGATGTATATTTGGATTTGGAGCCGGGCGACCCGACTAGCGATCGGCGCCGTGAGGTTTCCGGGGCTCATGGTGTGAAATGCGCATTATATATATATATATATATATATATATATATATATATATATATATATATATATATATATATATATATATATAAGGGATAGAACCCTAACAATCGCGCTGCCTAGCGGTAATTGTTAACCACTCGCTAAATAATTCCTCCATTGGCCTGTAGTTTTAAACAGAGGTTAGGTATACCTTCAAACTTAGGCATATAACAGGCAGCAGAGATGCAAACTGTTGTGTTTTATTTATTCTCTATACTAGTTCTGTGATAAGTAGTTTAAGAGAAGAGAGAACAGTAAATAACCACTGAAATATGGATTGTGTTGATAATTGAAGGTCGTTTTTTTGGGGCGAACGTGGTTTTGGTGCTCATTGTGAAAAAACTAATTTATCAGTTGAATCTTAAAAAAGTATTAAAAGGAGCTATCCCTGGGTGAGTCCTTTACATGCTTTTACTATAAACTTTCTCACAGTTTTCTACCCTAATAGTTTTAATTAACACTTCAGCATAAGAATATAAAACTATTCAAAAGGAAGGAAAAATTCTCAATACAACATAGTAGAATTTTACTCTTACATACGAGGGTGGAATGATACGACTGCTAAATTTCTACGAAATGGCGAGAAATTTTGTTAAGCGGCAGGACTGTTGGTTAGCGTGATTTATGTAACGGTTGTATTCAAAGTTTCAAACAGATGCAACGTGCAGTTGTTCATTGGCAGCTATCGTAAGTGATCGTTGTTACAAATTTTGTAAACGTAGATAAAGCCGAGCATCGTGCAGTATAAAATATTTTTATTTAACAAAATATACTGTGGCCCAGATAGAACCTGAACTGAAGGAAATATATGGACCCTCTACACGATCACTCAGGACTATTTATTACTGGAAAAATGAACGCAAATAGTGAACGTTCAAGACGCCCTATTAAGGTGTATCTTGAAGAAATAATCGATAAAATTCATGATATCGTAATGGAAGATCGTCGCATTAAGCGTCACGAAATTGCTGAGATGGTAAGCTTCTCATATAAACGGGTATGTAATATCCTGCATAAAGTTCTAAAAATGAAAAAGCTGAGTGGGCGAAGTGTGCCGCATCTGTTGATTCCAGAGCAAAAATGCACGAGAAAGGACATTCCAAAAACGTGTTTGGAAAAACTGCAGCGTAATTGGAAGGACTTCTCGCATCACTTTGTGACTGTAGATGAAACGTAGGTCCACCATTACATCCTGAAAACGAAACGGCAGTGACAACGGTGGGTTAACGAAGGTGAAAATAGACCGAAACAAAGACAGTTTTATGAGCTGAAGAAATGATGGCAACTGGGCTTCGAAATAGTTCTCACCAAGCTATTCTCCAGATTTGGCCACAACTGACTTTTTTCTGTTTCTTAACGTCAAAAATTGACTTAGGGAGAAAAAAATTTTGTCGAACGAAGAGTATATCTGTGCTGTAAAAGGTATTATGCACAGTTTCAAACAATTTATTTTTCCAACGGAATGAAAAAAAACAGGAATTTCGCTGAACCAAATGTATTGAGATCAATGGGGATTATGCTGGGAAATGAACTTTTATTTGTTGCTAGAATGTTATTTACCTAGTTTCTTATAAAACTTTTCAGTTTATCCTCGAATATCTGTAAAGAGCAAATTTTTTATGAAAATAAGTTGGTCCTAGTTATTGAAAACACTGCCGTGAATTATATTTTTTAAAATTTTGCCGGCAACAGAGACTCTTTGAATTCACAAACATTGATGTGTATTAAAAATGTGATATTTTTCATTATCAGCAACTTTGTTATGATGTTTGTGGCTCCCCAATTAACTGACGTCGGTCCTAGTGATTTTCGGCTTTTTTCAACGATAAAGAATACTCTCCTTAGCAGGTCATCTTCTAGTCGAGCAGCATCATCGATTTTCCAGTGGGCAAGAAAGACTCTATAGGATCGTTCTCCGTGGTTATGGAGTCATGGCATCAACACTGTCGAAGATTATGTTGAGAAGTAAAAGAAGTTTCAATTTTTTGGTGTTTATCAGGAAAAAAAAAATAAGAGAGCACAGAACTTGAACGCGCCTCGTAAGCAATTGCTTTTTCTTCTGCAATTGCCCTATCTACTTGTACTTTATTAAGCTTGTTATAACTTAGTTCGTTAACTTGCCGTTTCGAAAGCATATCTCAAATATATTTAAAATCCAACGTCTCTCTGTCTGTCTGTCCGTTAGTGCTCTTATCACTGGAGAACCACTTATCCGATTTACGTGCTTTTTTTAAAAAAACATGCATATGTTCTCTGGCCAGGTTATAGGCTATATTTTACTTTAGGTAACATAAGGAATAAGCAATGATGATAATAGTGAATCAAGTCGGAAAAAGTTTGCCGCTAGCGCGTTCTCTTGCAATACACTGCCCAAACCATTAAATATGGAACAATATGTTGTTGCCAAGAATATCTATAATATATATAAAATACGATATCTCTCTGTCTGTCTGTCCGTTAGTGCGCTTACACATATCACTCGAGAACCACTTATCCGATTTACGTGTTTCTTTTTGATTCACACATTTGTTCTTTGGCCAGGTTATCTATAATCTTCTATAATATATATAAAATGCAACGTCTCACTGTCTGTCTGTCCGTTAGTGTGTTTATCACTCGAGAACCACTTATCCGATTTACGTGTTTTTTTTTAGATTTATATATACATGTTCTCTGATCAGGTTATGGGATATATTTTATTACGTTAGGTAATATAAGAAATAAGCAGTGACGATAATAGTGAATCGAGTCGGAAAAAAGTTTGCCGCTAGAGCACTCTCTTTCAATACTGCCTAAACCGTTAAATATGGAACAATATCATGTAACAAAGAATACAATATATATAAAATGCAACGTCTCTCTATCTGTCTGTACGTTAGTGTGCTTATTACTCGAACACCACTTATCCGATTTACGTGCCTTTTTTTTAATTTATACATTTGTTCTCTGGCCAGATTATATAATAATAATAATAATAATAATAATTTAATATTGTATTTATTTTTATTTAATTTTCAATATTTTTATTATATTAATATTATATTAATAATAATTAATATATTATATTAATTTTAATATATTTAATTTAATAATTAATAATAATAATAACTTTTGCAAACAAAACTCAACTCTAAGAATCTCACTAAAGCCATCAACACGTTCGCTATACCTATACTCACATATTCATTTGGTATCATCAAATGGTCACAAACAGACACAGAAAATATTCACATCCTTATACGATCTCAATTCACCAAATACAGGAAATTACACCCCAACGCATGCAAAGAAAGACTTACCATCGAGAGGAAGGCAGGAGGAAGAGGAATTATAGACATCAGATCATTACACACAAAACAAATACAAACACTTAGGAAATTCTTTCACAGCAAGCAAACCAGCCTCCACACAGCGACAGTGAAAGCAGACAAAAACTACACACCTCTCGACTTAGCCCGGGCAGACCACTCAGCAGACACACACAGTCACACCCAATTACAACAGGAAAAGATGGAAAGCGTGGTCAGAGAAAACACTCCACGGAAAACACAGATACCACATAGAACAAGACCACGTAAATAAAAAACAATCATACACCTGGTTACGGGATGGGCAGCTATTCCCTGAGACTGAAGGCTTCTTACTTGCCATCCAGGATAAAGTCATATTAACCAGAAACTACCAAAAGCATATCATCAAAGACCCGACTATTGCAGAGGACAGATGTAGGAAATGCCACCAGCAGAAAGAAACGATCGAACATATAACGAGCGGATGTAAAATATTGGCCGGAACGGAGTACACAGCCAGGCATGATTCAGCTGCCAAAGTGGTTCACCAAGCACTAGCCACAACATACAGACTCATAGAAAACACAGATCCCTACTACAAATACACGCCAACATCCATACTTGAAAATGAGGATTACAAGCTCTACTGGGATATCGGTATCCATACAGATAAAACAGTCTCCGCCAATAGACCCGATATTACTTTTCAGTGCAAAAAAGGAAAAGTCACCTATCTGATTGACATAGCTGTCCCCAACGACACAAACATCCAAGCGAAATACACAGAAAAAATTTCCAAATACACAGACCTTGCAACGGAAATAAAAAGACTATGGAGACAGGAAAAAGTCATCATTGTCCCCCTCATTATATCAGCCACAGGCCTTACACCAATAACATTCACACCACATTTAGTGCAATTGGGACTCAACACGGACATACACAGAAACATTCAGAAGTCAGTGATTTTGAAAACATGTAACATTGTCAGGTCATTCCTTAATACGGAATGGTAATAGCGTTTGTGCTGACTTGGTTTTGGCCCGTCAGCCAAACATGGAACCACATTGATCAAATGTGAGAAAGAAGAACTTTTTGTAATAATAATAATAATAATAAAACTGGAAATGTCCTGGAATAGACAATATACAAAACTTCTGGTACAAACAGTTTACCACCACCAAATCAACAAAGCCATTCTACAACAACCACACACATTTCCCACCTTCCTCACACAAGGAATAACATACGTTAAACCCAAAAGCTCAGACACCACAAACCCGTCAAACTACCGACCTATCACCTGTCTTCCAACCCTATACAAGATCATCACAGCCACAATTTCGAAGAAAATAGAACAACACCTAACAGACAACAATATTCTCACAGAAGAACAGAAGGGATGCAGGAAAAATAGTCGAGGATGCAAAGAGCAGCTGATTATAGATAGCGTGATTATGGGACAAACCAGAAAAGAACACAGAAACCTTCACATCGGTTACATAGACTATAAAAAAAAAAAGCCTTCGACTCCATACCCCACAGCTGGTTAATCAGGGCCCTAGAAATCTATAAAATCAACCAACACCTCAGGCAGTTTCTCGCGCAAATTATGAAAACATGGAAAACCAAAATACGCCTAGAAACACAAACCAACGGATCCAAACAGAAGAGCTGTACATCAGACGGGGTATATTTCAGGGAGACTCGCTCAGTGCTCTATGGTTTTGCCTCTGTCTCAATCCACTCTCAAATATACTAAACAGAACAGAGCATGGCTTCAATATCAGACACCAAAAAGTGAATCAACATAAAATAAACCACCTCCTATACATGGACGACATAAAACTCTACGCTGCCACACAAACACAGCTGAAAGAACTCCTCAAAATCACAGAAATATTCACCTTAGATGTCAATATGGAATTTGGTATAAGTAAATGCAAAGTGCTCCACATCAACAAAGGCCAATGGAAGTGCCACCATGAGAAAGAAACCATCAACAATGAAACACTCGATAACATGTTCGACAAAGAAACATACAAATATCTAGGCTTCCAACAAAGCACCAAACTCAACCACACTCACATCAAAACAGAGCTCAGAACCGAATTCAAAAACAGACTGACGAAACTTTTGCAAACAAAACTGAACTCTAAGAATCTCACTAAAGCCATTAACACGTTCGCTATACCTATACTCACATATTCATTTGGTATCATCAAATGGTCACAAACAGACATAGAAAATATTCACATCCTTATACGATCTCAATTCACCAAATACAGGAAATTACACCCCAACGCATGCAAAGAAAGACTTACCATCGAGAGGAAGGCAGGAGGAAGAGGAATTATAGACATCAGATCATTACACACAAAACAAATACAAACACTTAGCAAGCAAGCAAACCAGCCTCCACACAGCGACAGTGAAAGCAGACAAAAACTACACACCTCTCGACTTAGCCCGGGCAGACCACTCAGCAGACACACACAGTCACACCCAATTACAACAGGAAAAGATGAAAACGTGGTCAGAGAAAACACTCCACGGAAAACACAGATACCACATAGAACAAGACCACGTAAATAAAAAACAATCATACACCTGGTTACAGGATGGGCAGCTATTCCCTGAGACTGAAGGCTTCTTACTTGCCATCCAGGATAAAGTCATATTAACCAGAAACTACCAAAAGCATATCATCAAAGACCCGACTATTGCAGAGGACAGATGTAGGAAATGCCACCAGCAGAAAGAAACGATCGAACACATAACGAGCGGATGTAAAATATTGGCCGGGACAGAGTACACAGCCAGGCATGATTCATCTGCCAAAGTAGTTCACCAAGCACTGGCCACAACATACAAACTCATAGAAAACACAGATCCCTACTAGAAATACACGCCAACATCCATACTTGAAAATGAAGATTACAAGCTCTACTGGGACATCGGTATCCATACAGATAAAACAGTCTCCGCCAATAGACCCGATATTACTTTTCAGTGCAAGAAAGGAAAAGTCACCTATCTAATTGACATAGCTGTCCCCAACGACACAAACATCCAAACGAAATACACAGAAAAAATTTCCAAATACACAGACCTTGCAACGGAAATAAAAAGGCTATGGAGACAAGAAAAAGTCATCATTGTCCCCCTCATTATATCAGCCACAGGCCTTACACCAATAACATTCACACCACATTTAGTGCAATTAGGACTCAACACAGACATACACAGAAACATTCAGAAGTCAGTGATTTTGAAAACATGTAACATTGTCAGGTCATTCCTTAATACGGAATGGTAATAGCGTTTGTGCTGACTTGGTTTTAGCCCGTCAACCAAACATGGAACCACATTAATCAAATGTGAGAAAGAAGAACTTTTTGTAATAATAATAATTTATATAATATATATAAAACGCAACGTCTCTCTATTTGTCCGTCTGTCCGTTAGTGTGTTTATCAGTCGAAAACCACTTACGTGATTTTGTTTTTAATTCTTAACCTAATATTTATCAAAAAACATCTATAATATATATAAAACGCAACGTCTCTCTGTCTGTCTGTCTGTTAGTGCGCTTAGCACTCAAGAACCACTTATCCGATGTACGTGTTTTTTTTTTTTTAAATACATATGTTCTCTATATTTTATTACATTAGGTAACATAAGAAATAAGCAGTGACGATAATAGTAAATCAAGTCGGCACGGCTAGTATTATATAAAATACGCATTTCTTAAATATAATGTTTAAAAATGTAATTATTTTAATTCTAACACAGAGTTTTTGACAAGAATGGAGACTAATTGTTTTCCAAAATACTGCAATGCGTTTTCCACTAATGTCCAATCGATCGTGTCCATATCCAGCAGCAGAATATTTCCTTCAGTCAGGAGAGAAGCGTCGAATTTCCCTGCAATATTAAATTAAACCAGGCCATTAGAATTCTTGCTGGGAAGTAGAAGCAATCAGAAACAAGTTAAGTTCATATTTAAGCTATTTGTTCCGTCCTGCAAGGGTTTAATGTCCTCGCCGTTAAGGCAGGAATGAACTTTGCCATTTCTGATGCAGTAACACCTGTGTGGAATGATATTATTTGACGCAGGACTATCTGGATGTAGGGTGGCCAATTAAAAGGGATTTTCCCTCCGGAGAAATGACATAGGAAGTTATCTAGACTGGATTTAAAACTAAACAACGTGGTAATGCATTTTAAAGTAAGATAGTTATAACATGTTTATTACAGTTTAAATAATAAACACTGCGTGACTGAAATTTTAGAATTTTAAAACAAATAAAACCTAGTTTGGTTGCGGTAAAAGTCGATTTTAGCAGGAATAAACGTAAGCATTCCTGATTCAGTAATACCTTTTGGGACTGATACGTATCGAAAAAGGATAATCTGGGTAAGAGGCGATTAATTAGGAGAAATCCTTTCTCCATGACATGAGAATCTTTTAAATATGTTCTTATATTTTAAAGGAAAAGTTATATTTAACGAGAATAAAATACAAAATTTTAGTGGCATTTCCACTTTTATTGATTTTATACTTGACACGTGTTTCGCTAAAACATTAGCTTTATCAAAAGTATGTGTATAGAATGAAATAAACATTTTCAATGGTTTTGTAGGTAAATATTTACAGGTAGGTTGTAACTAAAGGATTACATCAAAACTTCTCGAGGGTCTCAAATAAATTTAACTCATGCGATTTGTTCTGAACGTGCAAAATATGGAAATTATTATCAAATACATTATTTCTCTTCGATTAAATATTTGGTATATGAAGAATAAGTTATACTTTTTTAAAAACTTCTATTATGTTCTGAAATTCTTTGTTAGAATGTTTCTACTTATTTGTTCTATGTAGAGTTTTTTTAGTAAGTAAAGTAGTAATTAAGTTGGTAAACACCAGATTTATAATTCTTCAATGTTTTATCTTTACCAGGTGTACAAGTATGAAATGCGGATTTCAGACAACGATGGTGCAACCAATGCAGTTTGTGCTATAAAGATTTGAAACTGCGCCATTTTGTTGGGTCATCAACAAGTGTTAGACGCGTACGAGTGATAAATTGGAAAAGTGTGTGCATAGTGTTGTGTTGTTGTGTTCAATGTGTCGAAATTTATACAGAACAAAGAGCATTCACGGAGAGCATTAATTTTTGGTTTTCATTTGAAGAAAACTGCTGTTAAATCATACCGATTACTTCGAGAAGCTTATGGTGAACATGTTCCATTGCAAGATACGTGTGAAACATGGTTTCGGCGTTTCAAAAGTGGTGACTTCGATGTTGCAGACAAGGAACGTGGAAAACCGCCAAAAAAATACGAAGATGTGGAATTGCAAGCAATGTTGGACGAAGATGATTCGCAAACACAAAAACAACTCGCCGAGCAATTGGGCGTTAGTCAACAAGCTGTTTCCAATCGGCTACGAGAGATGGGAAAGATTAAGAAGCCGGTAGATAGGTACCACATGAGTTGAATGAGGCAAATGGAAAAGCGCAAAAACACGTGTGACATTTTGCTCTCTCGGTACAAAAGGAAGTCGTTTTTGCATCGTATAGTTACAGGGGATGACAAGTGGATTTATTTTGAGAATCCCAAGCGCAAAAAATCATGGGTAGACTCAGGCCTAACATCCACATCGACCACAAGACCGAATCGCTTTGGCAGAAAGACGATGCTCTGTGTTTGGTGGTACCAGAGGGGCGTGATCTATTATGAGCTATTAAAACCTGGGGAAACGGTTAATACTAAACGTTACCAACAACAATCGACCGATTTAAAACCATTCGCTGCTTGAAAAAAGGGCCAGAATAACCGAAAGAGGCAACACCAAGTCATTTTTCTTCATGACAATGGTCCATCACATTCGGCAAAACCAGTTTACGACACGTTGGAAGCACTCAGCTGGGAAGTTCTAACCCCATGCGGCTTACTCACCAGACTTGGCTCCTTTCGATTACCACTTGCTTGCATCGACGGGTCACGCACTTGCTGAGCAGCCCTTTGGTTCGTACGAAGATGTGAAAAAATGGCTCGATCAATGGTTCGCAGCAAAAGGGGAAGATTTTTAATGGCGTGGTATTCACAAATTGCCCGAAAGATGGGAAACATGTATAACAAGCGATGGAGCGTACTTTGAATAAAGCACTTCTTATCATTCTTCCGAATTTAACATGTTTTTTTAGAAAAAAAAATCCGCATTTCATACTTGTACACCTGGTATGTGTTCTTGATATGTTTGTTTAAGTGGTTATTTGCACTGTATGTGTGTTTGTTACGTTACGTTCTGTTTTCTTAGGTATATAGCGATTTTTTTAGTTATTGGGCCTATATATGTAGGTTAATGTTGCGTAATTATTATTAATAGTTTTTGTTTTTCGATATATTAGATTAATTGTTTGTTGTAATTGTTTTTTGTCTAAAATTGTATCTATAGTTTTTACATTAAATTTGTTGTTTTTGATTATTTGTTTAATAAGATTAAGACTACTTTTAAAATAGTCATCTGTCACTGGTATGTTAACTAGTTAATGTATAAAGGAATTGTATGCTGCTAGTTTTTGTTCGTATGAATGTAATAAACTGTTATGTATCGCAGTGTCCATATGTGTCAGTTTTGTGGTATATGGAGAAGCTATGCTTATTATCTATCTTTTTTCTTGTCAGGTCCAAGAATTATTTGAGTTATTAAGTTCTATTTCTATTGTGAATATAATGTTTGGGTGTCTATTTGTTTCCTATAAAACAAGTCAATATGTCGCCTACATATCTATGGTAGTAAGTTTTTAGAAAAAGTACTTTTGTGTATGATCTTCAATGTTATTCATAAAAATTTCAGCTAGAATTGGACTCAGGAGATTTCCCCATATATTTAACGTTGGACATTTTATACCTTATCTCTTATCATCATCATCATACAGTGTACAGGGTGAGTCAACGAAAGAGTAAAGTTCATTATCTCCTTTGTGTCGGGAATGAAGAAAAAATGTTAAATATAATAGTTTAAGGAAATGTTAAGGTCTACAGTTTAAAATTATTTTTGAGTATACAGGGGACTTCAAAAAAGTGTGGCTGATATAACATATGTTTTTTTAAATGGAACATCTTATTTTCAAATTTATAAACTAATGTTATATACTTAAACCTAGTAGTTTTTTTTAATATTTCAATTTTAAAAAAATACTAGTTTTTAGTTTTGTAAAAAATTGCCAATAGCGCCATTGTTTCTGAAGATGGAATACTCATAATTGATACAAGCGTTCTATAGAGATGAAAAAAAAAGGTATATGTAAAGAAATTTGAGTTCAATCCAAAACCATTGGTCGTTTAATGTATGGTGTGGAATATTAAATTTTCGAACTATTGGCCCTGGCTTAACAGGCCTAGATATCTAAATTTTTTGCAAAACGAATTACTCCAGCTTCTTAAAGAAGTTGATAACTTTGAAAGGGAATAAATGTGGATTCAACAAGACGGAGCTCTTGCTTATTACCATCGGGAAGTTCGGGAATTTTTAACCCATCGTTACCCCACAAAAAATAGATCGGTAGGGATGGATTCACTCAGTGGCCCCCTCGACCATGTAACTTAACACCTTTAGACTTCTTTCTGTGGGGCTACATTAAAGATCGTGTTTATGGGAATCACCCTACAACACCAGTAGATATGGAAAATAGGATACGGGATGCATGCAGGACAATAACTCCCTTTATGCTAAGGAAAGTAAAGGAAAATATAGTAAAACGACTAAACATGTATTTTCAAGTAGACGGGCATATTTTTGAACATTTATTTCGTCACTAGCCGGGCCCGCGGCTCCGCTCGCGTAGACTTGAGTCACTACTATCGTCACTGCTTATTCCTTATGTTACCCAACGTAATAAAAATAACTCCCATTATTTCTCCTTATCTCCCAATATTTCTCCTTATCGCCCATTATCTCTACATAATTTCCATTATCTAAGCTTATCTCTGTTCATCTCCCATTATTTCTCCTTATCTCCCATTATTTCTCCTTATCTTCCATTATCTCACTTCATTTCCCATTATCTAGGCTTATCTCGACTTATCTCGCAAATATTTCTCCTTATCTCCCATTATTTCTCCTTATCTCCCATTATCTCACCATAACACCCATTATCTAGACTTATCTCCGGTTATTTCCCATTATTTCTCCTTATCTCCCATTATTTATACTTATCTCCCAAAACTCACCTTATCTCCCATTATCGAGGCTTATCTCGACTAATCTCCCATTATTTCTCCTTATCTCCCATTATCTCACCTTATCTCCCATTATCTAGGCTTATATCGAATTATATAGAACATATGTATAAATTTATAAAAACACGTAAATCGAATAAGTGGTTCTCGAGTGATAAGCGCACTAATGGACAGACAGAGAGACGTTGCATTTATATATATATATCAAATTCTTTGCTACATGATATTATTTCATATTTAATGCTTTAGGCAGTGTATTGCAAGAGAACGTGTTAGCGGCAAACTTTTCTCCGACTTGATCCATTATTATCGTCACTGCTTATTCCTTATGTCACCTAACGTAATAAAATATACCTATAACCTGGCCAGAGAACATACGTATGTTTAAAAAAAAGCACGTAAATCGATAAGTGGTTCTCCAGTCATAAGCGCACTAACGGACGAACAGACAAACAGACAGACAGACAGACGGAGAGACGTTGCATTTTATATATATTATAGCTATAGATTATTATTATTATTATATAACCTGGCCAAAGAATATATGTATGAATTTAAAAAAGGACACGTAAATCGATAAGTGGTTCTCGCATGATAAACGCTCTAATGGACAGACAGACAGACAGAGAGACATTGCATTTTTATATATATTATAGATTATAGATATTCTCTGCTACATAATATTGTTCCATTTTTAATGGTTTAGATTGTGTATTGCAAGAGAACGCGCTAGTGGCAAACTTTTTTCCGACTTCATTCACTATTATCGTCATTGCTCATTCCTTATGCTACCTATCGTAATAAAATATAGCCTATAACCTGGCCGGAGAACATATGTATGTTTTTAAAAAAAAAGTACGAAAATCGGATGAGTGGTTCTCCAGTGATAAGCGCACTAACGGACAGACAGACAGAGATACGTTGCATTTTATATATATTATTAGATATAATAAAATGTATATCTATAACCTGGTCAGAGAACATATGTATGAATTTAAAAAATCACGTAAATCGGATAAGTGGTTCTCGAGGGACAAGCGCACTAACGTACAGACAGACAGACAGAAACGTTGCATTTTATATATATTATAAATATAGATTATTATTATTATTATATAACCTGACCAAAGAATATATGTATGAATTTAAAAAAAGACACTTAAATCGGATAAGTGGTTCTCTCGTGATAAACGCACTAATGGACAGACAGACAGAGAGACATTGCATTTTATATATATTGTAGATTATAGATGTTCTCTGCCACATAATATTGTTCTATAATTAATGGTTTAGGCTGTGTATTGCAAAGGAACGCGCTAGCGGCAAACTTTTTTTTTTCCGACTTCACTCACTATTTTACGTCACTGCTCATTCCTTATGCTACCTATCGTAATAAAATATAGCCTATAACCTGGCCAGAGAACATATGTATGTTTTAAAAAAAAAAGTACGTAAATCGGGGAAGCGGTTCTCCAGTGATAAACGCACTAACGGACAGACAGACAGACAGACAGAGAGACGTTGCATTTTATATGTATTATAGATAATAATTAACCATTAGATAAATTAAACTATATTAAAATTATTATTAACTATTTGTTTACGTTTTCACAATAGCGTAAGTGTATTAAAAACAAGGGTAAAAATATAACATACTTAACAAGAGTTGGAGGGTTTTGTAAAATCTATCAGAAAAAAACAATAAAATACAGGGTGTGCGATTTAAAAATTTGAGATTTTTCAATTTAAAATAGTCGAAATGTATAAATTTATTTTGAGCACCCTGTAGTATCTAACTCAAATTACTTTACATATATCTTTTTTTCATATCTATAGAGAGGTCGTACAAATTATGGGTATTTCACGTTCAGAAACAATGGCGCTACTAGCAATTTTTTACAAAACTGAAAACTAGCATTTTTTAAAAAAATTGAAATATTAGAAAAACTACTGGGTTTAGATATATAACATTATTAATACAAAAGTAAAATTTTACGTAGAATTTAAAAATAAATTAGAAAATGGGATGGTCCATTTAAAAAAAAACATATTTTATATCGGCCACGCTTTTTTGAAGTACCCTGTATACTAAAAAATAATTTTTAAACTGTGGACCTTAACATTCCCTAAAACTATTGTATTTAACATTTTTTCGTCATCCCCGAAACAAATGAGATAATGAACCTTACTCTATCGTTGACTCACCCTGTACAATCCGATTTTGTTCTATTTATCGATGCAATAAAATTTGTTCCCTGACAAATTTAAAATGTTCATTTGTCGTAGATTTAATTTTAATCATATTAATAAACAGTAAAATAATACTGCAAAAGGGGCAGTTAAAATGTTATAAGAAGTAAAGTACAATAGTCTTTTATTATGCCTCAACGTATTTTTTTATGGCATTTCTGTGACGTGTAATAAATACTCTGGCAAAAACATTAGATCCACTGTAACTAATTAATTTAACGCCAATGTATAAAGGGTTGTTTCATGACCAATTTGTGCCTTTATGGCTTTTTTTAGGGGTGAATAAACATTCAGACATGTACGTGTTAACTGCTCATAGTTGACGTTTTTGAGTTCAAATTACCATTTAATTTTTTAAGTCCATTTTATTTTCAAATGTCTCATTTTTAACAACACAAGGGATATAATTTAATACAATAAAAAAGCGTCGCTAATTTTGGTTATTTCATTGATAGTTGGGAAGCTGGGACTCCGATTCCGAAACTTTATATTCGTGTGACAGCATTTATAGTGGTATTTACTGAGATGCCGTTAATCTTTATGTCCAGATCGGTACTTGGCATAGCTTCCTTGAAAGCCGTTTCCATATACAGATTGAAATGAATTGGTGACAGAATACACCCCGGCCGTACGGGTTCCCTTATTTCAAAATCCCCATTTGCTCAGGAGTTGCGGTTCTGAAACACAGCCGATTGATTCTAATTTAGGTTAGCGATTATTTCCACATTTTTGTTAATATTATTATATTAACAAGAGTTTTTTGATTTTTTAACTTGAGAATCTCTATTTTCATAACACCCTCAATATATATTTGTATATATATATATATATATATATATATATATATATATATATATATATATATATATATATATATAAAAGCATTTCCGTAAGTTGTTGGTATATTAGCGGTTCAAAATGACTTTTTTTTTTTGGAAACGACTCGATTTTAATCGTTCTTTGGATGTCCAGAAACAATTATTCACGGCTGAAACACGACCTAATAACGTTTTCCTCTTCTATATAATGACCATTTTTGTCCAAAAATGACGATTTTATATATATATATATATATATATATATATATATATATATATATATATATATATATATACAGGGTGCGGCGCCAAAATCCAGACAAATTAAACATTTTATTGAAACATAAATTTTATTGCAAAAATGGAGAAGTTTATAAATTATTTTTTTACTAAATTGCTTGTTAGATCATAAAGAAACACATTTACTCAACATAACCCCCTTCTACTTGAATAATCACCTCCATTCTCAGTCTGAAGCAGTTGCAGGACCGTTTTGTCACGGTCCATCTCGGCAATACCTCTTCAATAGCGACTCTCAGTGATGCGACATTTGGATGTGTGAACTTGTTAGTGACCCTTTCAATCACGCCTTTCGGATCGACTACCCTGGATCCTCAAAAATCAGCCCCTGAGCCCGTTGAATGATTTCGGGCGTCTTGACAACACGCTCCTTCGAGTGAGTTTTCCTTGCCGGTGTTGCAAAACCTTCGTTGGACTTCTCCGACTCGTTATACTTCGCCACAACATCATACACAGTCGATCTTGGGTACCCGAAGAATCGAATGATTTCTGTCGCTGAGCGCCCAGCGCGACACTTTCGATAATTGCGGCTCTTCGATTATACACCGTTTCAACATTGCGACTGTTTCGAGGTTATGAATGTTTAATACATGCGTTGAGCTATTTGGACGCCAATCGCGACCTCTCCAAGTGGTATAGAAAGGCGGGAATTTCAAATTAAATTATGTCTGGATTTCTTACACTGCACCCTGTAATATATATATATATATATATATATATATATATATATATATATATATATATATATATATATATATATCAAGGATTTCCTACAGCTGACACTGTCTTCCTTCTCTCAGCCTTTGATTCCATCCGTTTTTATCTTCCCAGTCTCCATCTGTTGGACCCCTGTCCTTCATAGCCTCGTCCACATCGTCTCTCCACGATCGTCTGGGTCTTCCTCTTTTTCTTCCCTTATAGGGCTCCACTCCGTTATTTTCTTTATCCACCTATTATCTTCGCTCCGTCTTATGTGTCCATACCATTTTAATCGTTTTTCTTCAATGGCGTTTATTGCGTTCTCTTTGATGTTCATTCTGCTTCTTATTTCTTCATTTGTTATTCTCTCCATGCGTGTCACTCTACATCTTCTCCAATACTCCATCTCTACCGCGTTAATTTTAGATTTATTGCTTTTGTTGATCGTCCATGTTTCTAACCCATATGTCATTATGCTTTGTATTATTAATTTGTATAGGCGTGTTTTGTTACTCTTTGTAATGTGCTCTTTGTCTAGCTTTAATCTCTTCTTCTGATGTTGCCTTTTTTGAAATTGATGGTTCCTAAATATTTAAATCTATCGGTTCCTTTGATTATTGTTTCGTTATTGACTTCTAGATTCTCCACGTTTCCCTCCTTTGGTGTTAGATATTCCGTTTTATCAAAGTTTATTGCTAATCCCTGCTCCTTCTTTCAGTTTTCTTACCATATAACTGAGGTCTTCCTCATCTTGAGCTATGGTTACTTGGTCGTCTGCGAAACTTAGAGTATATAAGTAATCTTCTCGTATTGGGACTGCCATTTCACTACATTTTTGCTTCCATTTTTTTAATGTTTGTTCGAGGTGTATTTTGAATAGTGTGGGGGATGTAGAGCATCCTTGTAATAGGTATTTTGATGTTTGGAGTCTCTTCCCTATTTTATGTCCTATTTTTTATGTTCACTTTGTTGCTTTCGTAGAAAGCTTTTACTGCGTATATTATATATATATATATATATAATATATATATATATATATATATATATATATATATATATAGATAGTGTATATATATATATATATATATATATATATATATAGATAGATATATATATATATATATATATATATATATATATATATATATATATATATATATATATATATATATATATATATATATAGGTACACTGGTCGTGTGGCTTGGTTCATAAAGCGCAAGGGCGTATACCCTGTAATCGTGGGTTCAAGTCGCCCCGGGTTATTCAGGCAGTCATGCCTACGCAATTCTATTCTGAATATACAGAATATATCTGTTCTTATTCAACGATAACGGAAACAAAATTTGATTGCCACATGGGTGCTACATCGCTTCCTTCAATATTCAATAATAGCGGACAAATGGACTTATTTGGGTGTCCCAAATTGTGAGAACTAAGGCAAAAATAAAACTAAATTGTCCCTTTTCTCCTTTTCTATACCATATTTCTGGAAATTTTACAATGCACTGCATATATCGTGTATTACTAAAACGATCACTTTTCATAAAGAAATATACATAAGATTATAATTCGAAAAAGGTTCAGGCAATTTAACAAAATAACAATAAAAGCAACACAATCACATACCTGTTTGTAATGTAATGAATAACATTACTATCTTTTACTAAATGGGTTTTCCCCTTATTTGACATTCCTTGTTTCACTTTAATAAAAATAAAGCCCGGTGGCAATTTGTCAACGTAAGTCGTACAGATAAATTCGTTGTAATTTTAAACTTTTATTCCAAAAAGCCTGCAAAAAGGCGGCACAATATATTTATTGTTTGCCTCGCCAGCACAACGTTAAATGGAAATGTATTGCCTCGCAATGAGGGCGTAAAGGAAATCTCTCTTAGTTCTGGGACCTGCCCAGTGGAATTTTCTGTTCCTAACCTGGTATTTTAGCATTTGGAAATTGCTAAATTTTACAATAAATTTTTACTAGTTACTAAGTTATTGTTCATTGGAGAACTAAAAATAAAATAACGATTCGCTTCTCTGTATTTAAAAAAAGATGTAAAGCATCTGAGACTAATTTATAGATGTCATTTGACTGACCAGAGACTGATATCTTGATAATCAACCGTACAATCACAGTGGGCTGCTGTTCTTAATATATATATATAGTATATATATATATATTTTATTATTATTCTCTGCTGTAGCACAGGTCTGCAAAAAAATATATTTTTTTTCAGCTGCCTGGATGTTTTTGGTAAATATTATGTTTTCTAGTTTGCTGAATCCAAAAATGAACTCCATTTCTCTCCATCACGTACAGTTTTTTTGCAAATTCAATGTGTTTGTATAAAAAAAGCATAAACACAAAATCAAAAAACCTGGTATTTTATTACAATGAACTAAACAATATTTCTTATAATTAAATAAAAAATTTCTTCATGAAATGTACTTAACATTCCATGTTCATTCTTTTTGCCTATGAAACCTTTTCTTCTTCTCTTTGATACTTCTCCGAACACGCTTCCGCTTTCCATTTTCTGTTTCCTGCTTGAGCATCCAACAGTAGTCAGCTAGCATACTGACCCCCCATCGTCCTTGGTAACGTCTCTCGATATCACGGACATCCTGGTGAAATCTTGCACCCTGCTCTTCACTGAAGGCTCCCAAGTTTTCGGAAAAATAGTCAACATGCGAGTGTAAGAAATGAGGTTTTAAGCTCATCTTACATCCTTGAGCTTTATATGGCGCCAATATGCATTGTAAAATGATTTTGTAGTGAGGGTCTCTAGTATTATTGTGCATTACATCCTTGAAAGAGTTCTATGCTTCTTTTTCTTCCATTGTTTCTGAAAAGAGAGGATCGGATAATAGTTTTCGTATGTCGGGGCCAGTAAAAACTCCCTCTTTCAGCTTGGCTTCAGATAGTTTTGGGAACTTGGAACACAGATATCTGAAAACATTCCTCATCTTTTGGCAGAGATTTAACAAACTGCTTCGTAAGCCCCAATTTAACATGAAGAGGTGGTAATAAAAGCTTTTCAGGATGAACCAAGATCGTATTAATGACGTTATTTTCACCGGGGGTGAAGGGGTCTCCAAGTGGACAGTCAATTTTTGTCCAATGAAAATCTCTGGCCCGGCTGTCCCACAAGCATATTTTGTATAACCTGCCTGCTGGCCCAACACCATGGTTAATATTTTAAAGTCTCCACAAAACATCCAGCGATGTTCTTGATATTTTATTGTCTCAAGAATCATTGTCAAATCGTTATAGTTTTCCTCCAAATTCACCGAGTGCAGCAAGTCTGCTTTGAGGCTTGTTTTTTAACGAATCAAGGGATAGGCGCCACTCAGATGAATTATATTCTATTTCAAAATACTTCATTGGCCCTGTACCACGAAAATGAGGTTTCGGCTGATAGCAGGTTTTCATTTTTTAGTCTTGACCGAGCAATTCGGCAGCATCTTTAGAAAATCCTAAATCGCTAACCAGGTCATTGAGCTCGCTCTGAGAGAAAAGTTGGGGTCCCTCATCAACACAAAAAATCTGAACTAGATTCGTCCTGTGTTTCCATCCTCAGAATCACTCGGATATCATTCAGACTGGAAGGTGGGTGTGGAACTGGTATTTCAGAGCTATGAGGCACTGGACAAATAGCTGAATTAAGGTTTGGTTAAGATATTTTCTTTTTATTTTTTGTATTGAAACCTTTCACATCTACCGAATAGAAATAACAGTCGGTAGTGTAGTTTTGCTGTTCACGCCATATTATAGGAATGCCAAAACGAAATTAGTGTTTTTTACCCTTAAACCACAAACGAAGATCTTCCTCGCACCTTCTGCACACCTTATGAGAAGCCTAGGCTTTGTCTTGATCCCCAAGTTTAAACTCGAAGTAAGCAAAATACACTTTCTTCACGAAATCGCCTATGTTTCTTTGTCAAGTTTTAACAGTGTATTCACCACAAATAAAACAAAAGTTGTCAGAGTAATTACCACAACCTCTTGGAGCCATAATATATAACTAAAAACACGAACACAATCATGTAAAATGTAAACTGAGTGTGGCTTATACAACCAAGATTTTGAACGGCAACATCTTGCCGAGCTCTGCTCTAAATAAAAATGCAAACACGAGTTTTGCAAGAAAAGCTGACGAGATGGAATTTTTCGAGTATTTTTCCCGGTTTTAGTGAGTAAAAAATCTATAAGAAACAGTATAAAAATCCTGTGCGGTTTTTTTGGTTGCAGACCTGGGTAATTATTGAATAGAATTTTAATTTTCAATTTGGAAAAGCTTCTGATTCTGTAGAAACAAACTATACTTAATTTTCAGTGTTTTAACTAAAAAAATTAATACACAAAAGGATCGAAATCTAACCTAAACAAATAACTGTCTGTTCAAAGCCGAATCACTATATTTCCGTTAAAGAAGTAACTTTTACTCTAGTTTCATTAATGGTACGATACCGTATAAAAATCCTGTCTATAACTAACTGGAAAATCCGGTAGAACATAAAACATGATGTAAATTCCGGAAAAAAAAATGAAAAAAACTTTCTACATAAAATAATACACAATACCAACGTTCACTATTTTTAAGCTTACAACATAATAAAATCACTATCTATTTATCCCCAATAGACTTTAAATTACTTAAAAAAACTTTACTGATGATCGATAAAACTCATAGAGTTCTCAACTGTTGCCATAAAAGCTATTGCTTCAGTTGCATTATAAAAACTTGCTCTTGTATCACGGCATCGGTTCTTATTCGGATTCATGACTTTATTACTTTTGGTTTCATTTATATCTTTTTATGTTAAAAAATTAAAGTATTAAAATTTTATATTCGTATGCATACCCAAATGTGTGTTGACACGGACCTGTAAATAGTTATTTTTGCTTTTTTTTTTTCAGTCATATCTAAACAGCATATGTTAAATATAACTGTGCAGTCAAGTAATTTTAGTAAAATAATATTTTAAACGCATTTAACAAATGTGGAAGTTAAATAAAGAAAATATATTTGATTCAAATAAACAGGACACTTTATAGCTTATTACTAAATAGTAGCATACATTATTAAATAATATATCTAATTTTTTTAGCCAATTTTGGCAGATCGTTTTTTGACTGACTCAACCTCAGGAGAATAAGCAAGGAAGAAAAAAAAAATTGAGGATCAATTTTGTACTTTAGAATTCTGTCCTGCCGTTTATCATAATGATAATAACTGATTAAATCTTAAATTCTGACACACAAAGCTCAATAATAATCAAGAATACGCACATAAAATCTCTACTCTTATTACCACTTCTTTCTTGCACAAAAATCCTCTCAGAATTTTTGTACTAATATATTTTGAAACTGCTCTAGCTAAACATGCTCCTACGGTAATTTTTCGGAACTCCAACCCGAGCGTAACCCGGGCCGCATACGCCCCCCCTCCCCCAATGCTCCTTTAAATATAAAAATAGTAGCGTCTCTTAAAAACAGCCTTTTATGAAAAATACCCTCCTTCCCCTAAGTTATTAATTTTTAATTGGGGTTTAAGGTTTTAGAGTGCCATCTTTTTATGAAAAATCCTCCACTTTTCCCAAGCATCAGTTCTTACATCGAGTATGTTTTCAAAGTTCCACCCCCTCGCCAGTAACAAATTTAGTGTATCGGAAGAGGTCTAAGCAAGGGGCTGCACACTCCAATTGTCGTTTAGCGTCCCCCTGTTGGTCGATCCACGCTCTTTCTCTGTAAGCAACATTGTCTTTAGTGTTCTCTTTTATTTCTCGAAGAGACCTGTGTTTTATCTACATGCCCCCCCCCCCCCGCTCTTTAATCCTAGCTATACCACTGACTACAATATATTACATTGTACTAAAAAAACAACCATCTCTATATATCATAAAACACACACAGAAACCTTTATCTACGGTGCATTTTAGTAAAAGTTATCAGTCGATTCCGAACTTTCATCGAAATCACGTAAATTCCAAAATGAATCACTTGTTTGCTCGTCGCAGTCGGTTCGAGGCAGTCTTTCTTTGTTCCCATCCAAAGGAGCGGCAGCTAAATGTATTAAAAAGTCGGTGTGTTTATGAAGAAGTGGGTAAATCATTACGACCAACCGAAAAATGTTGCCGGCTTGCCAAAACGTGGCTCGGTAGCCAAAGCCACTCTGAAAGTTGAAAAACGAATCCTGTCTTTGTTTTCACGGCACATGGAATTGCCGCTACATCAAGGTGCGGCAAAGTTGAAAAAATCAGATTTGAATGTGTCCCATGAAACCATTCGGCAACATCTTCGTGCTCATGATGTCAAATTCCGATGCACGTTGAAGAAACCCTTGCTAGGCGAAAATCACATCGCGAAGCGGCTCGCTTGGGCCCACGATAAGATACTATAGTAGCCCTCTCAATCGCCGGACGCCAACCCTATTGAAAACCTTTTGGTCCCTTGTAAAGAGAAAGCTCAGAGGAAAGACTCTGAGGATTTTCACTCAGTTATCTCGCGAGATTCGAAAAATTTGCAGAGTATGCAGAAAATCACGTCGACAGCATGCCTTGAAGATGCTAGGCAATTATTGATACAGGAGGAGATGGTTGTACAACTTACTTAGGTAATTGCGCCATGGTTAGCACACCAACGAATACATTGATGGCAAAAAAATGTTCTCGAAACACATTTTTTCAAGAATACGAACGGTTAGGTTCTTACTTGACAGACTGTATATTCTCTGGCCAGGTTTTAATATATATTTTGCTACGTTAAGTAACATAAGAAATAATCAATGACGATAATAGTGAATCAAGTCGAAAAAAAGTTTGCCGCTAGCGCGCTCTCTCGTGTAAAAACCTAAACAATAATTCTGTAGTCCACGCGAGCGAAGCCGCAGGCACAGCTACGAGGCTGGTTTGAAAAGACCGTGCAAAAATAAAAACTACTTATGTGTTTGTGGTAAACCTTTTTTATTTTTCGACATAGTCTCCTTTTAGGCTTATACACTTCGTCCAACGATGTTCTAGTTTGTTGATCCCTTCCGAATAATAGGATTTGTCCAAGTCTGCAAAATATCCATTAGTATCTGCAATCGCCTCCTCGTTTGAATAAAATCTTTGTCCCGCCAGCCATTTCTTCAAGTTGGGGAACAAATAGTAGTCCGAGGGAGCCAAGTCTGGAGAATAGGGGGGATGTAAAACGAGTTGGAATCCTATTTCCATTAATTTTGCGACCACAACTGCTGAGGTGTGTGCTGGTGCGTTGTCGTGATGGAAAAGGACTTTCTTGTGGGCCAATCGCGAGCGTTTTTCTTGCAGCTCGGTTTTCAAACGGTTCAATAACGATGAATAATATTCACCTGTAATAGTTTTACCCTTTTCCAGATAGTCGATGAGGATTATCCCTTGCGAATCCCAAAAGACAGTCGCCATAACCTTTCCGGCCGAAGGAACGGTCTTCGCCTTTTTTGGTGCAGATTCCCCCTTGGTAACCCATTGTTTAGATTGTTGTTTGGTCTCAGGAGTATAGTAATGTATCCATGTTTCATCACAGTGACGAAACGATGCTTAAAGTCCTCCGGATTCTTCTGGAAGAGCTGCAAACCATCCTTGCAACACTTCACACGATTCCGTTTTTGGTCAAGCGTGAGCAATCGCAGCACCCATCTTGCGGATAGCTTTCTCATGTCCAAATGTTTATGCAAAATATTATGTACCCGTTCAGTCGAGATGCCCACAGCACTAGCAACCTCACGCACCTTAACTCTTCTGTCATCCATCACCATATCATGGATTCGATCAATGATTTCTGGAGTCGTAACCTCCACAGGCCGTCCAGAACGTTCAGCGTCACTTGTGCCCCTATGGCCAGTCCGAAAATTTTGAAACCACTTATAACCTGTTCTAATCGAAGGTGCAGAGTCACCATAATGTCTATCAAGCTTCTCTTTAGTCTCCTGAGGCGTTTTGCCTTTCATAAAGTAACGTTTAATCACCACACGAAATTCTTTTTCGTCCATTTCTTGAAAATCACTCGACTTCCTTGATTCACACGAATGCCCAAACACAAAGAAATAGACCAATATGGCTGAAACTTGGTGTGTGTTCATTCAAGAGATGCTGCTAACTAAAGTTGACCTCGATACGCGCGGGTGGTTCCATCTCTCGGACTTTGCACGGACTTTTCAAACCAGCCTCGTAGTTAAGGTATAAATGATAGACACATAGTATTGTCATTTCTAACGAATTCAAATTTTTTTTTTATTGTTTAATTACAAATTTTTTTACCTAACAAATTTAATATAAGTTCGTCAAACGGCATAAAAATAAATATATTTTCCTAAACAAAATTCTAAATTTTAAATATTTATATAATAATCCTGCATTTCTAGAATGAAAAAAGTTGAACGCGCGAATCTAAACTTTATGTCTCATTTTTACATTTTTTTTTAATATAGTTAGGATAAGGATAAAGTTCTAAATTTTAAATATATTTTTTTTTTAAATATAATATCCTGCATATCGCGAAAAATTCTAGAATGAAAAAGTTGAAGTGCATTACCGCGCGATGTGACCATTTTTTTTCCTCATATCGGGATGAAACTGATTTTAGGTTTCAAAGCTTCGATAATATTCATGCATAGTCTTACACAGATGGAAATTGAGTACCTATACAGTACCAGGGTGAGTCAACGATTAGTAACATAAGTAAAAGTTCATTATCTCAGTGGTTTGTTTCGTAAATACTTGACGAAAAAATGTTGAAAAAAAAAATACAATACTTTTAGGGAATGTTAAGGTGCACAGTTGAAAACTTGTTGAAAATATTTGGGGTCTGTTTTTGAGTATACCTAATTGTGGGCAAAAACTGGTCGATATACTATATGATTTTTTAAATGAAACGATAGAGTAAGTTCATTACCTATTTTCTTATTTATTTATAAATTCTGCGTAAAATTTTATAACTTTTTTATTATAATGTTATATACCTAAACCTAGTAGTTTTTCTAATATTTAACGAGTATTTATTTTTTTTAAATACTAGTTTTCAGTTTTGTAAAAAATTGCCAGTAGCACCATTGTTTCTGAAGGTGGAATACTCATAATTGGTACGAGCGTTCTATAGAGATGAAAAAAAAATGTATGCAAAGAAATTTGAGTTAGATGCTACAGGGTGGTCAAAATAAATTTATTAATTTCGACAATCTTAAATTGAAAAAATCTCAAATTTTTTAATTGGCACACCCTGTATATTATTATTTTTTCTGATAGATTTTACGAAACCCTCCAACTTTTATTAAGTATTGGCATATACCTATTTCTAATAGTTTTTTTTCGATTTATTTTGAATTTTTCAATTTTTACCCTTGTTTTTAATACACTTACGCTATAACATCATAGTTGCCAAGACAAAACAAAAATGTAAGCATTGTCAAATTTTGACATGTCTATTAAGTAAGTCAAAATAGTTTAATTTGTTCTAATAAGTGACGTATAAAAGTAATAGTTATTTTCATAAAAATAGTAGGTACATTCTTTACGTTCATAACAGCAACAATCGCTGTGGGCTGTAATTGGTTGCATTCAATCATCTGACCCCCCGCCTTACCGCGCACTGTATAGTGCTCGGTATCCTGTCTGCCCGCACAGCGATTGTTTTCGCGGGTTTTTGCGAGTGTCAAGAGTTGAATTTTATCAAAACGAGACATTTCTGCATCCCGACAACTTCGTTGAGGCCAACGGGACACGTTTCCTAAAAACTGGACTGTCTCATTCAAAACGGGACATATGGTCATATTATGGATGTTGCGTTTGTGGACTTCAAACCAAAAACGCACGAGATAGGACATTTCAAAATAGTGAATGGAAAAGTTGCAGCATAATCCGAAGGGCTGCCGGCGTCTTTTTGTGATTGTAAACGAAACCATTACACCCCTATGAAAAACGACAGTCAAAACAATGGACTGGCAAAAGGTGAAAGTGCGCCGAAAAAAAAGCGAAAATATATCGGCAGAAAAGTTATGACAACTGTTTTTGGGAATCACAGGGCATCATCACGGTTGACTATTTCGAGAAGGGAAAAACAGAGACTCTCTCTTATTACGCAACGTTATTGAAGCGTATGCAATGTTCTTTCACTAGGAAAATGAGCTGGGATTGGAAATAGTTCAGTACCCATCTTATTCTCTAGATTTGCCTCCAAGCGACCTTTTTTATATCCTAACCTCAAATATTTGCTTAGAGGAAAGAAATTTTCATCGGTTACAGAGATTATCTTCTACGGTAACTGAACATTATACACAGTTAAAAACATGTTTTTTTCTGAGGGAAAAAAGACTGGAATCTCGCTGGACCAAATATACTGAACACAATGGAGATTTTTTTGAAAAATATAAAAAAAAGTTATTTACGTTGTTTTACAAGACATTTCCATCCACCCTCGAATATCATTCTGTTCGACCTTTAAGTTTTAAATTGTGAAAATTTAACCAATAATTGTCATATATTATGTGCTACTAAAGCTTAAAATCAAAAAAGTGAAGAGAAATAAAACATTGTACAGCTGCGTTGTTGCCATAAGAAAGAAAATAATTACATTACAACACTTTTTGTTGTTGAGTTGTAAGAAAATATGCACTTTTTTAGTCCAGCCAAGTCTTAAATTCCAACAAACAAAGCTCAATTAAAGTTAGGGTCCCGCAGATCGTATCTCTAACTCTGGTTCCAGTTCTTGCTTTCGCTGAGAACGTCCCAGAAGCATTGTATTCCTGCTACGAGAGCGCCGTAGCAGGACGGGCTTCTGCGGCAATTAACAGGAATTGCGGTGAGAAATGGCGGAGAAAGATGTGCCGGCCGGTTTGTTGTCTTGAAAATTGTCTTGAGCGGCATGAATTTTCGGTAATTTATTGTATGCTTAGTGTAGTTAGTCATCCAGAGGGAAACCGGAAAGGCAATTAATTAATCTCAAAGAATGTCTTGGTGTGTACATTTTAACCTAATTACGCTGAAAAACTACCATGATTATTTGTGTAGCAGAAAGGATCTAATTGTCATTTATTACTTTATTAATTTACGTCCTTTTAACCAGGTCTTTATACAAGACCACATCGTGTATACGCTAAAGATCAAAATAAGATTGTTTTTAATAAGTTTAGTCTTATGAACTGTATATATATATATATATATATATATATATATATATATATATATATATATATATATATATAATACAATAAAATTTCGGGTTTCAATCCGTTCGTCTAACAATGAATTTGCACGACGTTTCGCCAAAATCTCATTTGGCATTTTTTAAGTGCTCTTGCTGCTACTGTTACTCGATACTGTGATCTTGCTGCTGCCGCTGCTCGAGGCTAACTGAGAAACCGACGTGCGGTCGCCGTCTTTTATAGGTCGGCGTCTACGCAGATTGTAGGTGGGCGGGGGGGGGTCGGCAGGGTTCGTCTGAGCATCGGTGTTTACCGGCTAGGTGATAATTACAGGTTTCGGCGCTATGCTGATTGTTGCCTTCTCGATGTTTTGGTTATTCCTCTCTATATATATATATATATATATATATATATATATATATATATATATATATATATATATATATATAAATTGTGAAAAATTTTGTTAAGGGACCGACTGTTGGTAAGCGTGATTCTGGTAACGATTGTATTCAAAGTTTCAAACAGATGAAACGCGCAACTGCTTGTTGACAGCTATCGTAAGTGCCGGGTGTTACACATTTTGTAGAAATAGATAAAGCCGAACATGGTACAGTAATAAAACATTTTTATTTAAAAAGGTACCCAGACAGGAACTGAACTGGAAATTCATGGGGACTGTGCATCAGAACTCAAGACCATTTATTACTGAACAAAATGAATTTAAAGGTGGCACTGAGCGCGACTGAGGTTTCTTCTGAAGAAATGATCGGTAAAATTTATGATATCGTGATAGAAGATCTTCAAATTAGGCTGCGTAAGGTTGCTGAGATAGTGAGCATCTCATATGAACAGGTAAATAATATCCTGCATGAAGTTCCAAAAATGAAAAAGCGGACTGCGCGATGATGATAATCCGAAGTTTTGTGATTGTAGACCAAACTTGTAGCCACAATTGCACCCTGAAGATAAAAAAGCAGTCAAAACAGTGGGTTGGCGAATGTGAAAATGCACCGAAAAACGCGAAAACAGCTTTATCAGCGGGAAAAGTTTTATCTATATGTTACAGTCTTTCGGAACTCACGGGATATCACCATAATTGAAAATTTGAAAAGCTAAAAACAGTGACTTTACAATAATATTCTCCTGTGATTGTTTTACCGGTTTAAAGATAATAAACTAACAAAATTCCTTTTGTATCCCAGAAAACTGATGCCATAATTTTTTTTGACGACTTTCACCACTTTGGCTGCTTTAGAACTGCACAACCAGTCCACTGTACGGTTTGTTGTCGCAATTCAGGATCATACTGATAAACCCAAGTCTCATCCATAGTTACAAATCGATGCACAAAATCAGTTTTATTCTTTGTGAAATGATCCAAATGCTGTTTAGAAAGTTTCTCTCGGGTGTGTTTTTGTTCCAATGTTAGCAAATGCGGCACCCATCTTGTGAATAGCTTTCTCATACCCAAAACATAAGTTCATATCTCATGTATTGATCCATGTGGATGCCTGTAGCCGCAGCTAAATCATCTACGGTTATTCGACGGTCTTCCATTACCATATCTTGTACTTGCACAACAGTTTCTTCATTTGTTGCAGTTTTTGGACGTCTTGAACTTGTATCATCATTGACGCTTGTACGATCACGTTTAAACTCTAGAGTCCAACTATTCAGTCCATTTTTTCTATTTTTAAAAAATATTTAAACACGTCTACTTTAACCAGCTGATAAACAATGAATGACTTGAAATTTAGAGTGTGTTCATATGACAAATGAAACTTCAAAGTGGTGTTAATATTTGGTTCAAGTGATGCTCCTCAGGTGTCGCTTTCAAAACTACATAAAACTGACTTGTATCTAATATACTAGATAAATTACAATACAGTATTTTATGAAAATTGTTAATTTACAATATTTAAGGATTAGGTAAATTTTTAGCTCCCATAAAATACAATGTTGGTTCGAAATATTATTTGTTAAGATATATTAATTTAAAATTTATCGAAGGGGAATAAATACTTTCCAAAGTAAGATCGAGTTTACCTTAAGGCAAAGTTTCAGAGAATTCCTTGTTGGTTATTTTTGTGTTATATGGAAAATATTTTGTAGGACTAATTATGATGCTAAAGGCAAAATATTAACACTAATCAGTTATTTATATTTGATAAGCCTTAAAATTAAAACGTGTATGACCCCTATTAATAAGCTTACAGCTCTTAATAATAATAATAATAATAATAATAATATAATAACCCCTCAGGGGCTAGGGGAATCCCAGGATTCTCCTAGTACGGGCATTGACGATCCCGAGGTACCTGAGTCATGTTGTGCTGTCTTGTGTTGTCCAGATTATGTGTAACAAAAACGCAATCTTAAGGTGTTTACCGTGCCGAGAAGATGAATGGCTCAGCGTTTATGAGTCGCGAACGGTTCCCCCGGATACCGGGCGCCCTCCGGGAGTAAGTAGCCTTGCTGTGGCATCCAGGCTCTACCGCAGTCGACCCCTCTTTCCTAGGATACTCGTGGGAATTGTATGTCAAAGAATAATAATTATAGTAATGATAATGGAAGGGTGTTGCGGAGGCGGACCCCGGTCGTACAAACAGCTATAGCAACACCACAACAACAACAACCACAGACGACCCAAACAACCGCCTCAGCCGAAACTACTCCCGATAGTTTTACCAGATCCGACATTGTAGGTGATGGAAATTGCCTTTTTCGTGCAGTTAGCTTACACTTGTATGGCCACCAAAACCATCATGAGAAACTCCGAGAGGTTGCTCTAAGATATTTACAACAAAACTGGTCGGAACTTTACACATTTTCATTAATTGAAGTCAACGATATAAAAGACTTCAATAACTACTATAATTATATGAGGAAAAATGGCACCTATGGAACGAGCCTAGAGATACTTGCCCTCTCGGAAATACAAAATAGCAACTTTCATATCTTCTCAAAACAACGAAGAACAAGACATACAAAAATAACTTTTACGGACAGGCCAACAATAATAAGCACGGGAAAATACAACAAAACTATTTACCTTCTACTAACAGGCAACCCAATGTCGGGACACTTTGAGCTTCTGACACCACAAAACATTGAGAACATTCCAGACAACAGCAGACCAATAAAAGAAGCATCGGGGCGAGCGACGTAACGGTCGAGGACGTCGCGGGAAATGGCAGCTCGATCAAAACGATGAAGACCAGGCAACCGAAAATGGACCTGCCCAAAGTGTTGTGCCGGCGAGTAAGCCGACACCCACCAAGGCGGGAAAGTCACAGCAACGCATGAGTTGCACCACAGGAATCAATGAACACGCCATGCGTTGCTGTAATGAAATCACACCTGACAAAGAAATCACTGATAAGAGAATCACTCGCCGCTTGGACCCACCACCACCAATCCCAAGCGCAACCGACGTAGATGCGGGACAGGGACAACCACCAAAGCCAGGCCAAACCGCGTATATTTTGCAAGGACAAACATGCAACTACCAAGGCTGGCAAACCAAGACAGCGGTTAAAGTGGACAGATGAAATGAAATAAAACAGTGATGCGCTGTTACTACACCGCCACCCAAACTAGAAACAGTGACATCAGGCTACAGACTGGAACTACACAGACTTTTCTTGACCGAATATCCACATCTGCAATTACTTGTTACAGAACAGAGAGTAATAGACCAAAAAAGAGTTATTACCAAGAACAATCGCCTCACACCTTTCGAATTGCAAACCATCAAAGATACAGTAGCTGCTGAACTTAACGCAGACCAAGCAGCTGCTGAACTGAACACAGACCAACTAAACAATAGAAACAGTAGAGCAGATACCGAACCAATCTCACACACACAACCACCCAGTCCAAAACAACAAGACCCACCACCCAGCAGGAGCATAACTCAAAATAATATTTCAGAGCAAATAGCAAGCACCACACGACACTCAACAACATCTATACAACATCACCCGAATCACCTCTCATACAAACACTCAAAGCAGAAATGCAGTCACATCTAGCTCGATGGTCAGGCACCGACCCTACAACAAGAAATCCCATCCCTCGTTTAATTTTCAAACAGAGCACTCAAATGATCCTCAACACAATAAACAAGCACATAATACCACAGTACATAACAGACTTAAGCACGATCGAAGACATCCACACAATAATATATGCAGCAGCAATCACCACTATAACACAAAATAATCAAAAACTCCCGCAACGACAAAGAGACCCCAACAGCAGAAAACCCAAATTTAAATGGCAAATAAGAATAGAAAACAAGATCAACAACATCAGAAGAGATCTGGGACACCTTACCCAGTTTATGAACGGGAACGCATCCAAACGTGTCACACAGGGTGTAGACAAGATCAAATCTAAATCTCTCAACCGAACACTGCCAGAAATCGTTGATACTTTGAAACAAAAACTATCCGTATATGCTGCAAGACTCCGTAGATACAAAGAATCAAACGAGAGGAAAGACACCAACAACCTCTTCCGAAGAAGCGAAAAACAGTTCTACCGAAAAACTATGTACAACGAGCAGAGAGTAGTAACTGAACCACCAAATAAACAAGAACTCGCAGATTATTGGAAAACTGTCTGGTCAGAACCCAAACTACATAATAATAACACCTCCTGGATCAAAGCCGAAGAAGATAAACACAAACGTGTGACAGAACAAGAAAATTCCACACTAACTACAGAAGAAATTACAGAAACAATCAAACACACACACAACTGGAAATGTCCTGGGATAGACAATATACAAAACTTCTGGTACAAACAGTTTACCACCACACACGAAGCACTCACACACCAAATCAACAAAGCCATTCTACAACCACACACATTTCCCACTTTCCTTACACAAGGAATAACATACGTTAAACCCAAAAGCTCAGACACCACAAACCCGTCAAACTACCGACCTATCACTGTCTTCCAACCCTATACAAGATCATCACAGCCGCAATTTCCAAGAAAATAGAACAACACCTAACAGACAACAATATTATCACAGAAGAGCAGAAGGGATGCAGGAAAAATAGTCGAGGATGCAAAGAGCAGCTGATCATAGATAGCGTGATTATGGGACAAACCAGAAAAGAACACAGAAACCTTCACATCGGTTACATAGACTATAAAAAAGCCTTCGACTCCATACCCCACAGCTGGTTAATCAGAGCCCTAGAAATCTATAAAATCAACCAACACCTCAGGCAATTTCTAGCGCAAATTATGAAAACATGGAAAACCAAAATACGCCTAGAAACACAAACCGAACGCATCCAAACAGAAGAGCTGTACATCAGACGGGGTATATTTCAGGGGAGACTCGCTCAGCGCTCTATGGTTTTGCCTCTGTCTCAATCCACTCTCAAATATACTAAACAGAACAGAGCATGGCTTCAATATCAGACACCAAAAGGGAATCAACATAAAATAAACCACCTCCTATATATGGATGACATAAAACTCTACGCTGCCACAAAAGCACAGCTGAAAGAGCTCCTCAAAATCACAGAAATATTCACCTTGGATGTCAATATGGAATTTGGTATAAGTAAATGCAAAGTGCTCCATATCAACAAAGGCCAATGGAAGTACCACCATGAGACAGAAACCATCAACAATGAAACACTCGATAACATGTTTGACAAAGAAACATACAAATATCTAGGCTTTCAACAAAGCACCAAACTCAACCATACTCACATCAAAACAGAGCTCAGAACCGAATTCAAGAACAGACTGACGAAACTTTTACAAACAAAACTCAACTCCAAATATCTCACTAAAGCCATCAACACGTTCGCTATACCTATACTCACATATTCATTTGGTATCATCAAATGGTCACAAACAGACTTAGAAAATATTCACATCCTTATACGGTCTCAATTCACCAAATACAGGAAATTACATCCCAACGCATGCAAAGAAAGACTTACCATCGAGAGGAAGGCAGGAGGAAGAGGAATTATAGACATCAGATCATTACACACAAAACAAATACAAGCACTTAGGAAATTCTTTCACACCAAGCAAACCAGCTCCACACAGCAACAGTCAAAGCAGACAAAAACTATACCCCACTCGACTTATCCCGGGTAGACCACCCAGCAGATACACACAGTCACATCCAATTACAACAGGAAAAGATGAAAACGTGGTCAGAAAAAACACTTCACGGAAAAACACAGATATCACATAGAGCAAGACCACGTAAAAACAATCATACACCTGGTTACGGGATGGGCAGCTATTCCCAGAAACAGAAGGCTTCTTACTTGCCATCCAGGATAAAGTCATATTAACCAGAAACTACCAAAAGCATATTATCAAAGACCCAACTATTACAGAAGACAGATGCAGAAAATGCCACCAACAGAAAGAAACGATCGAACACATAACAAGCGGATGTAAAATATTAGCCGGAACGGAATACACAGCCAGACATGACTCAGCGGCAAAAGTAGTTCACCAAGCACTAGCCACCACATACAAGCTCATAGAAAACACAGATCCCTACTACAAATATACACCAACATCCGTACTTGAAAATAAAGATTACAAACTCTACTGGACATCAGTATCCATACAGATAAAACAGTCTCCGCCAATAGACCCGATATTACTTTTCAGTGCAAAAAAGAAAAAGTCACCTATCTAATTGACATAGCTGTCCCCAACGACACAAACATCCAAACGAAATACACAGAAAAAATTTCCAAATACACAGACCTTGCAACGGAAATAAAAAGGCTATGGAAACAAGAAAAAGTCATCATTGTCCCCCTCATTATATCAGCCACAGGCCTTACACCAACAACATTCACACCACACTTAGTACAATTAGGACTCAACACAAACATACACAAAAACATTCAGAAGTCAGTGATTTTGAAAACATGTAACATTGTCAGGTCATTCCTTAATACACAATGATAATGCGTTTGTGCTGACTTGGTTTCCGCCCGTCAGCCAAACATGGAACCACATTGACCAGATGTGAGAAAGAAAAACGAGAACAGTCATAATAATAATAATAAGATAAGAGAATCAACATAAAATAAACCACCTCCTATATATGGACAACATAAAACTCTACGCTGCCACACAAACACAGCTGAAAGAACTTATCAAAATCACAGAAATATTCACCTTAGATGTCAATATGGAATTTGGTATAAGTAAATGCAAAGTGCTCCACATCAACAAAGGCCAATGGAAGCACCACCATCAGACAGAAACCATCAACAATGAAACGCTCGATAACATGTTCGATAAAGAAACATACAAATATCTAGGCTTCCAACAAAGCACCAAACTCAACCACACTCACATCAAAACAGAGCTCAGAACCGAATTCAAAAACAGACTGACGAAACTTTTGCAAACAAAACTCAACTCTAAGAATCTCACTAAAGCCATCAACACGTTCGCTATACCTATACTCACATATTCATTTGGTATCATCAAATGGTCACAAACAGACATAGAAAATATTCACATCCTTATACGATCTCAATTCACTAAATACAGGAAATTACACCCCAACGCATGCAAAGAAAGACTTACCATCGAGAGGAAGGCAGGAGGAAGAGGAATTATAGACATGAGATCATTACACACAAAACAAATATAAACACTTAGGAAATTCTTTCACAGCAAGCAAAACCAGCCTCCACACAGCGACAGTGAAAGCAGACAAAAACTACACACCTCTCGACTTAGCCCGGGCAGACCACTCAGCAGACACACACAGTCACACCCAATTACAACAGGAAAAGATGAAAACGTGGTCAGAGAAAACACTCCACGGAAAACACAGATACCACATAGAACAAGACCACGTAAATAAAAAACAATCATACACCTGGTTACAGGATGGGCAGCTATTCCCTGAGACTGAAGGCTTCTTACTTGCCATCCAGGATAAAGTCATATTAACCAGAAACTACCAAAAGCATATCATCAAAGACCCGACTATTGCAGAGGACAGATGTAGGAAATGCCACCAGCAGAAAGAAACGATCGAACACATAACGAGCGGATGTAAAATATTGGCCGGAACAGAGTACACAGCCAGGCATGATTCAGCTGCCAAAGTAGTTCACCAAGCACTGGCCACAACATACAAACTCATAGAAAACACAGATCCTACTACAAATACACGCCAACATCCATACTTGAAAATGAAGATTACAAGCTCTACTGGGACATCGGTATCCATACAGATAAAACAGTCTCCGCCAATAGACCCGATATTACTTTTCAGTGCAAAAAAGAAAAAGTCACCTATCTAATTGACATAGCTGTCCCCAACGACACAAACATCCAAACGAAATACACAGAGAAAATTTCCAAATACACAGATCTTGCAACGGAAATAAAAAGGCTATGGAAACAAGAAAAAGTCATCATTGTCCCCCCTCATTATATCAGCCACAGGCCTTACACCAACAACATTCACACCACACTTAGTTCAATTAGGACTCAACACAATCATACACAAAAACATTCAGAAGTCAGTGATTTTGAAAACATGTAACATTGTCAGGTCATTCCTTAATACACAATAGTAATGCGTTTGTGCTGACTTGGTTTGCGCCCGTCAGCCAAACATGGAACCACATTGACCAAATGTGAGAAAGAAAAACGAGAACAATCATAATAATAATAAAACGCATGCAAAGAAAGACTTACCATCGAGAGGAAGGCAGGAGGAAGAGGAATTATAGACATCAGATCATTACACATAAAACAAATACAAGCACTTAGGAAATTCTTTCACAGCAAGCAAACCAGCCTCCACACTGCGACAGTGAAAGCAGACAAAAACTACACTCCTCTCTACTTATCCCGGGCAGACCACTCAGCATTCACACATAGTCACACCCAATTACAACAGGAAAAGATGAAAACGTGGTCAGAGAAAACACTCCACGGAAAACACAGATACCACATAGAACAAGACCACGTAAATAAAAAACAATTATACACCTGGTTACAGGATGGGCAGCTATTCCCTGAAACAGAAGGCTTTTTACTTGCCATCCAGGATAAAGTCATATTAATCAGAAACTACCAAAAGCATATCATCAAAGACCCAACTATTACAGAAGACAAATGCAGGAAATGCCACCAGCAGAAAGAAACGATCGAACACATAACAAGCGGATGTAAAATATTAGCCGGAACTGAATACACAGCCAGACATGACTCAGCTGCCAAAGTAGTTCACCAAGTACTAGCTACAATATACAAACTCATAGAAAACACAGATCCCAACTACAAATACACACCAACATACATACTTGAAAATAAAGATTACAAGCTCTACTGGGACATCAGTATCCATACAGATAAAACAGTCTCCGCCAATAGACCCGATATTACTTTTCAGTGCAAAAAAGGAAAAGTCACCTATCTGATTGACATAGCTGTCCCCAACGAGACAAACATCTAAACGAAATACACACAAAAAATTTCCAAATACACAGACCTTGCAACGGAAATAAAAAGGCTATGGAAACAAGAAAAAGTCATTATTGCCCCCCTCATTATATCGGCCACAGGCCTTACACTAATAACATTCACACCACACTTAGGTACTATTAGGACTCAACACAAACATACACAGATACATTTAGAAGTCAGTGATTTTGAAAACATGTAACATTGTCAGGTCATTCCTTAATACATAATGGTAATAGCGTTTGTGCTGACTTGGCTTTGACCCGTCAGCCAAACATAGAACCACATTGACCAAATGGGAGAAAGAAGAACTTTTTTGTAATAATAATAATAATAATAATAATATTCCCAACAGTAAGAACTATTTAGAGGGAAAACAAGAAAGAATATCAATGAAATTTTCTCTTAAAACTAAGGTACTAAAGTAACAACAAAAATAGACAAAAACAACAAAAAAAAAAGAAAAACAAATAAATAAAAATGAATAAAGAAATTCAATGAATCAGCGCAGTACAAATTAGAATAAAAGAGAAATAAAACAAATATTAGTTACATACATCCAACAAGCTTCTAAAAGTATTTCTATAAATGTCCTATCAAGTGAAATAATCCAAACATATTGACCGAATCTTATTTTCGGTGTCCGCAAAAATGTCACATTCATTACTAATTAAGTTAAATTTATTGCACATAACATTGATTGGTTCAATTCACCTGCGATTAGTCCTAGCACCTGAACAAACAAAAGTAGCAGTATTTCGCTAATTAATTCTAGCCACCAATATAGCCACCTCCGATAGCAACTGAGGACAGTCGATGACTCCGTGCAATAATCTATACAAGAAAACTATACACTACACTCTCTGCGAGCCTCAAGTGTTTGAAAATTAAATCTCTCCAATAACAAAGACCAACACAAAAACAAATATTTTAGAAACCATCTTTGAACTCGTTCTAGCATTAGTTTGTAGCATAAATAATATGGGCTCCAAACAAGAGAGGCATACTCCAGTTTGGATCTCACATAAGACTCATATAGCAGTATTAAAGATTGTTCACTATTAAAGCTTCTACAGTTGCGCACTATAAAGCCATATAGAAGATTGGCTTCCAGCGTTATATTATTAATGTGATTAGAAAAATTCATTTTGTTATCGAATACTACTCTCAAGTCCCTTACACTGTTGGTGCGCCCGAGAGTTGACTTTCCCAGTGAATATTCATATGTTATTATATGGTTTTTCCTCGTCACCGACATAATTTTACATTTAGAAATATTCAAGTCTAATTTATTGTGCTTACACCAATCCTTAAGCACGCAAAGCTCAGTTTGAAGCAGTTTACAGTCCTGAATACATGATACGGGCGCATACAGCTTGAGATCATCAGTTCTTGGAGAAGGTGTAGGTATATCGACATGTCCGGTCAGTGAATTCTCTTTTATAGCTTCTAAAGATGCTAAGCCGAGTCCACGGATGGTACTTGTCGAACCATCATTATTTCGCTCCTAGTCGTAATTAAAAAGTTACAAGTAATTTTTCATTTTGTTCTCAACCCATATTTGTATCCTCCTGGATGTAGGTCTCTTCTAATCTCTCCCATACTTCTCTCTCTCTTTTGTCACCCTTAACCACTGCTTGCCCGCTACGACTCTTATATAAACAACCCACCGTTTCGGTGGACGTCCCACACCTCTTACTGTTCCTATGGGTCCTTTATACCTATCTGCCTCCAGATGATCTAGCCATATGACCCCATTTAGAAGGAATTCTTTGTGCACAACATCATATCAAATAACGAAAACTGTTAACATTAGCTTAGCTTTTGACCGACTGACTTTGATATAGTTTCCTCGGATCATCTTTTAAACGATAGTCACGTGATTGCTGTGTTGTTTCTGGATCATATAAATAAATATATTTCTCAACATTGGTGATTACCCATTTCAAAGTGGTATCATCCGAAAAAAGCATTTTTTGCGACCTACTATCTAAATAACTCCTAATTAACTGTCACATAATTTCTTTGTTTTTAACGAGAATAAGGAAGATTTTATTTTCACTTAAAGCAAAAATAGTATTTAGATTTTCTTATTAAAATCTTCACATTATAAAACTCTAAGTTTGAAAACAAACTTTTAATTAACATTGAAAAGCTTTAAAGTTATAGGAAGTTGAGCAATGTTAACTTCAAAATGAGAGCGTATTTTGTTAAAGAGTTAATAGAAAGTAGAATATTTAATATTTATAATAACCAAAATGTAAATGTATTATCAGGTAAATATAATTTAAAAAAAAACCGGTCAAGTGCAAGATGAACTTGCACAATTAGTGTTCCGTACGTTGATTGTTTTTAAAATAAAAATTTTTGTTAGGGTGGTATAAAATGATTAGTGACTTCACAAAAAACACACCCCAATTGAGTTTTCAACAAAGTTTGTTTCCAATCTTTACTGAAAACTGGTGACCTTGAAATTTTGTTTTTTTTATATACCAAATAAATTATTAAAGGTAATGCACTCGTGATAATTTTCATTCAATCTATACCCCGTGGAGAATATTTTAGAATTTTTTCAAAATTTTTTGACCAGTACTTTTCGAGATAAGGTAGGGGACAGCGATTTTTTAAAAGTAATACGAAGAAAAGTGTGCGCAAGTATTACATTATATATATATATTTTTTACTCGTGTTTTCACAAGCTTTCATTTGACACCACACTCGATGACCTAGTAAAAAAAAAATTTTTCACTTCCGATTTCACCCCTCAAAACGAACCCCTTAAGTCAAAATTTATGTTACGGTGGTATAAAACGATCAGTGACTTCACAAAACACACCCCAAATGAGTTTTCAACAAAGTTTGTTCCCAATCTTTACTGAAAACTGATGATCTTGAAATTTTGTTTTTTTTTTATATACCAAATAAATTATTAAAGGTAATGCACTCGTGATAATTTTCATTGAATCTATACCCCGTGGAAAATATTCCAGAATTTTTTCAAAATTTTTTGATCGGTACTTTTCGAGATAAGGTAGGGGACAGCAATTTTTTAAAAGTAATACGAAGAAAAGTGTGCGCAAGTATTACATTATATATATATATATATATATATATATATATATATTTTACTCGTATTTTTACAAGTTTTTCATTTGACACCACACTCGATGACCTAGTAAAAAAAATTTTTTCACTTCCGATTTCACCCCTCAAAACGAACCCCTTAAGTCAAAATTTATGTTACGGTGGTATAAAACGATCAGTGACTTCACAAAACACACCCCAAATGAGTTTTCAACAAAGTTTGTTTCTAATCTTTACTGAAATCTGATGACCTTGAAATTTTTGTTTTTTTTATATACCATATAAATTATTAAAGGTAATGCACTCGTGATAATTTTCGTTCAATCTACACCCCGTGGAGAATATTCCAGAATTTTTTTCGAAATTTTTTGGTGAGTACTTTTCGAGGTAACGCCCGGGACAGCGATTTTTCGCGAATTTTTTTAAAAATAATACAAAGAAAAGTGCGCGTAAGTATAATATTATATATATATTTTTTACTCGTGTTTTCACAAGCTTTCATTTGACACCACACTCGATGACCTAGTAAAAAAATTTTTCCCTCTTAAACTAACCCCTTAAGTCAAAATTTAATTCTCAAAACTACATGGCTCTGATGAGGCCATCAATTCCTATATTATTACCAAATTTCACCTTTCTAACATATGTCAAATAGTTTCGGAGAAAATCGGGTGTGACTGACAGACAGACAGACAGACAGACAGACAGACAGACAGACACCGAAGTGATCTTATAAGTGTTCCGTACGGAACACTAAAAATTACTTAGCACGAGTATAAAGTAAACATATAGCTACAAACTATAGTTTAATATATAATTAGATGTTATATACCGACGAGAAACCTCGAATGTTGATAAGTTACACATTGTTTGAGTTGACATCATATCTACTAGTTGTGGTGGCAATAACAGGGATTCGAATTTTATTATATATAATGAAGCCCTAGTTTAAATAGTTTCCTTTCATCAGCAAATGGCGTGAAAGGCACGAGCTATCCAACATACAAAAGCTATCTAACAAAATCAGAACGAACTCTTTACGAGTGGCCATATGTTATATACAGTTGATTTAAAAGTCCTCAAGTCATCTTTAATCAATATTACGGCTGATTTTGGATTTTCACGGACGAAATCACCCGCTTCTTAAATGTTATTTTCATTTAGTCCGGTTCGACAGCCTTGTTTTTCTTCATCTTCAGGGGCGTAACACAACCTCTGTCACGACCTCGGTGGCGAGTCAATCTTGTTGGCTTAGTGGATTTGGAACCTATATTGTAATCGTCGCTGAATTCATTTCGACCTGGTGGTAGTTAACAGGTTGACTGCCGATCTATATTTTTGAGTTTGTGGTTGACGCCCGGTAAGATTTTTCCAAATATTTTTATTTTATTGTGGTAAATATGAATTAAAATGAGTCTTGGATGTGTTTTTTTTATGTGCCATTCAAAATATTAGAAAAAAAAATTTCACTCCGATCGGAGAAATCGGCATTGCAAGTGAAAAATTTTTACTAGATGCCGAACACTCCGATCGGAGTGTCCAATTAAATAAGTAAAGAAATAATAAATCGAACTCATGAACTCAAAACATTTATTTCTAAATCATTTTTGTACATTTTTTTATGGTAATCCTCAAAGCAATTAAGGCAAAAACCTGGTTGTCCAGGGCACATTTTGCATTCATACACTGTTTGCCTTCTTATTTTATTTTTCCTGCATTCTTTGCATTCCTTTCTGCTTACCCGTTTTGTTTCTTTAGTTCCTTTTTTTTCACTAACAATTTTTTTCTGCTTTGCTAATGCTGTGGACATTTATTTGGCCTGGAGGAATTTGCGGCAAATTAGTAATTGGTCGTCTGGCTAGTAAATTTCTTGTGACATCCAATCGGAAGTCATATAATCGTAACTGGCCAGACCGCGAATATTTATTGTACAAAAAATAGGCGTTTATCATGCTCATTTGCAGCACATGCATGAATAACTTTTTGTACCACCGAATGGTTTTACGGCTGCAAGGATAATATGCCATCATTTGATCCTGTCTATCTATACCGGACATAAAAGCATTATATCCAATGATTGCGGAAGGTTTTTTCAGATTCTTGATTTCTTTTGTTTTTAAAAATGCCCATTTCGCTTCCAAATTCTGTTGAAATGTATTGAACATTGCGTTTATCGCGCCATTTTCCGACATACACTCCATTGCAAAACATAGATTTATTCTCACTACGTTTTAAGTTTGCGCTCATTACCTCTTTCGGATGATCTTTCCTCTCAGCTCTCAGCGTACCAGTGCAGTATGTATTTTGTTGAAGTAATTTCTTAGCTAAATTAACACTATTGTAAAAATTGTCTAGATAAACAGCATGTCCCACACCCAATTTTTCCTTCAATAAATGTAAAACAATCTTTTCAGTATGTCCGCTTCCACCATAAACATCTGTCGCACCTTCGTAGACACGAAATTTCAAAATAAGTCCATTAGGCTCTGTCAGCATGTATAACTTCATACCATACTTATGACGCTTATTCTTGATATACTGTTTAAACTGGAGACGACCCCGATAAAGTACCATAGCTTCATCCAAAGACAACTCTCTTCCAGGATAGTAAATTTCTCCCATTTTGTTGTTAAAAAAAATCTGCCACAAATCTAATCTTTCCTAGCCGATCTGCCGGATCCATATCTGGAGATGTAAAATGCAAACACCTCAAGATAAGCAAAAATCTATTCCTTGACATATATTTTCTTAAAACAGGTAGATTAAATAGCGGATCAGTTTTCCAATAATCGTTAAGACGGCTCAAGGATATTATGCCAGTGTGAAGTAACAGGGCCAAAAAAATTTTTAGTTCGTCAAGAGTAAGATCTTTAAAATTAGTAATACGTGATTTTGTACTTGTTTCTTGGCGCAACAAAACCTTGACTGCGTAAGGGTTCGTTCGTTCTACAATAGTTTGTAAAAAATCATCATCAATGATCATTTCGAAAAAATCGATAGGTGCACCCTGTCCTGGAATTTGCACCAATAATTCCTGGGTTTTCTGGAACAAAATTTGTTTTAACGCACTTCTGTCGTTCCATTTTATCTCATCAAGGCTAGGAAGTGTTTAATGTGGCCGAATAGGGTCTATAAAATTCTCTTCTTCGGACTCGGAGCTTGAATTTACATCACTATCGTCTGTGTCTGGTACGTAATGTTCGTCACTACTACCTCCGCTTTCTTCCAATAGCTGCAATAATTCAGTGTCAGTTAGTTTCTTTTTCTTATCATATACCTTTTTTTCATCACTACAATGTCTTTTTTTAATACCAGAAGGCCCAGGTTGATTGTCCATATTGTACGGCAGATTACAACCAAACCAAAAGCAAATCCGCGGAACCACTTAAGCACCTGTTAGAACTTGCGTTTTTAAGCAACGCCACCACTAGAAACACGTTTCATATACAACGCCGATGGAATACTAAAACGTTTCGTAAGAACGCATGTCGAACTCCGATCGGAGTAGACGGCGTTGGCGAAGAGACCGGACGCACTCCGATCGGAGTGGTCGGCAGTCAACCTGTTAATGTAGAAATAACGCCCGTGGTAATACTACCAAGTTGTTTTAAAAGTGCTGTGATATACATATGTGTGTTTCACAAATATAATAGTATTCCAGTCGATATATCTATAAAAGATATAATGAAAAGGAATTTATAAGGTTGGGTAAGTAAACGTGATTTGAAAATTTTCAAATCAAATAAATTTAAAAACTACATTAGAAGAATCATTAGTTACTAATGAAAACCTTACCCATTTAAACCGACAGGCATATTCCTGTTCTTATTGCATGCCTATTTGGTTTCTTTACTTATCGTGAGAGATTAACACAAATTAAAGTATCTGTAATTATTTTTACTATTATTTAAGAAGCAAAATTCCACACGGTCAGTCTTGAGACTCCGAACAAATTAGTATAACCACTTGGTGAGGACCATACTTTATATTCAATTGATTGGTAGTCACCGACTAAAATCATCTACCTGAATAATCAAAGAGGCTCAAAGAGAACAACTCCCTCGCTACGCATTTAAACCGTTTGGTATATTACTGTTATTATTGGTAGGGTTCGCTGGGGGGGGGGGGGGGGGGGGGGGGGGGGGGGTTAAAGAGGCAAGATTGCAATAAATACAGCAATTTCTATCACTGAGCTGTTTTCCACTAAAAGTTACGGCAGCGTGAGGACATCATCATTACTATTAGGTTCTCGAAAAAGTAACCTGTTAAAGTAATAATTGACAAAATTGTTGTGGTTTTCACAGATCTCATTTAAAACTAATTTAATACAATTCAGGAAGTTCTGTAGAGACCAAGAGAAATATTAGTCTCGCGTTGCCAAGTCCGGATTATATGGTGGATACATTAAAACTTCCCAGCCAAGCTCTCTTAATTTTTCCCTAGTCATCAAAGATGTGTGTGGTCTGGTTCTGTCATGGTGAAAGGCGACACCCTCTATGTTGACTAGTTACGATCGATTTTATTTTTTTTTTTGATCGCTTGCTTTAATCACATCAATTGCCACCAGTAGATTACAGAATCAATAATTTGGGCAGGCTGCAATAGCTCACGATTCCCTTCCAATATCACCAAACATACAGCTTCACCTTTTTTGCCGTCAATCCGGGCTTTGCCATCGTTTGTGGAGCTTCATTCATTCGTTTTCGACCACGATCTTTTTTTGCATCTTATTATCATATATGATCCACCTTTCATGGTCAACCTTTTCAAAAACAGCACATTTTTGTAGACTCGCAGATAGAAATTCGATAGAGTAAGTTTTTTAGAGCCATGTGGAACCCAAACATTGCGCTTCTTTGTGTAGCCAGCTTTCTCCAAAGGATTTAATTCTGTTTGGTGACAGGTGTTTTGTTCTTTGGGTTCATGCGAAGCATTTTTGACATCGAAATTTTGAGAATGAAAGCGACTGAACTATTTTTTAGCTGTTGCTTCTGATTACGTATCTTGGCCATAAAAAGCACAAATTTCTTCATAAGCTTGCGTAGCATTTGTGTAAAATATAGCGAACTCTTGCAAAAATTTCGCTCATTTTCGGAGTGTTCCAAATAAAGTCTAAATAAACGAATTTCAGGAATTTTTGTCCCTCTCCGATCTCCGATATCAGCTTTTAGCTGACGTTAGTATGACTTGAGATATGTGACACATAACTTATCAAACGAGAAAATGGCTCAATACTTTCTCCACAAACCTTTATTATAAGAGGGACTAAAGAATTAGCAAGCGAAGTACAAGTGGAACACCGGTTATCCGATGTAACGTGGGGGGGCACCCTCCTCGGATAACTGAAAACTCGGATAATCCGGATTTATTTCTTATTCACTCAAAAAAATAAACACCAATACTTTAAACCGATGTATTCACGTTTTTAACATATAAATAGATACATACATTATAAAACAGTGAAATAGGTATCTATACGCTTCTGTTTCATATTGCATCTTCTTTTTCTCGCTGCAATGTTTCTTCATCTATTAAGAAGAAGCAAATCCGCTGGGGTTGCCTCTGGTTGTTTTTCGATATATCCAAAGCTTTTTCCAAAGAAGCAAAACCTTCTTGATGAGAGATCTTAGTGGGAGACTGTTCATCCACCGCCGCTTCGTCATCGTCATCTGATTTTTCGGTTTCCTGAAAGGCATTCGGTATTTCTTCAATACTCATTTCTTTTTCTAAATCATCTGCTGTAATCCATTTAACAACATCTTCTCTTGTCACATTTTCGCAACCTTTTAATTTTTGCATTAATTCAAATAAACTTTTTTCTTTTTCTTCTATCTCACTGTCAAAATTCGAACAGGACATTTCTCCATGGCTTCTCAATTTCAAAGCTAATTTATTTAATGGAATATCATCTTCACTGTCATTATAGTCCTCAAAATCAATAACTTTTGACCAAGATTTTTGAATAGTGGTAGTACGCACAGAATCCCAAGCTTGACTTACCCAGTAAATAACATTTTTCATCCTCTTTTTTTGTGTATTCTAACAGATGTTCAAGATATAAACGCCTATAATTTTTTTAGTATTTTCGAGGATGCCATGATCCATTGGTTGCATTATGTTGGTTACATTTGGAGGAAAAAATTTTACAATTTCGCCCACATGAAGTCCTTCTCCAGGGTTATCCATTAACAAAATTGCTTTAATAGGAAGACGGTTTCTGTACAAAAATTTAGTCACTCTTCTTGAAACCAGTTAGTAAATAAGGTCGCATCCATCCATGCGCTCTTCTGACTTCTGTAATAGACTGGTAGGGCTTTGAGTGAGATGTCTTTTAAAGCTCTTGGACGTGCGGACTTGCCAATCACCATCAGTGGGATTTTGCTTGCCAGATGCATTGGAACATATGCTGCTGGATTTTTCCTGTCGAGTTGCCAATGTTTTTGATGGAAGCATTTTATAATTCAGACCAGTTTTGTCACAGTTGTAAATTTGATCACATGTGTATCCACAATCTTTGATTTGCTTTTTAAAGTTCTGCTCAATTGATGACACATCAGTAGAAGGTTTTTCACCACATACAGTCAGTTGTCGTACACCGTACCGTTTTTTCCAGGGGTCAAGCCATCCAGAACTGGCGGTAAACTGATTTATCTCTGGGAATTGCCTACTAATAATTATTGCTTTCTGTTGTAAAATTGGACCTGACAGAGGCACACCTTTTGATCTCTGTTGGTTAAACCACATGAATAAAGCTTTGTTAACCTTTTCATAGTCGCCGGTTTTCATTGATTTTATTCCTGAGGACGAGGAGGCTTGATTTATACACCACTCTTCTATTTTTGTGCGGTTTATTTTCCAATCTCCAACTGTTACCTCGCCTACTTCATAATTTCGTGCAACAACTTTAATTGTCTCTCCTGCTTCAATTCTTCTGATGGCTTTTAATTTTTCTTCAATAGGAACGACGATTCTTTTAAGCTTGTTTTGCTCCATTATAATACGACAAACAAAAATTCAAACAAAGCAGTTCGTATTAATTACACTTAACTACCAGAACTCCAACCAAATAAATTATGTGAGTATACTCGTACTTCTCCGTAGTAAACGCTATAACGCACTGCATTCACGCAAATTTACATGCTGAAACGGTAATAGAAATGAATAGGGGAACCCCTCACACGGGCCAGGGGGATTCCCCGAAGGCCCCGACGATTTTAAAGGGAAATATGTACATACATATTTTAGAAGCTCGATTAATCCGCAGCATAGACGCGCGTACCTCGGATAATCAGGTTCTTAGATTGGCTCGGTTAATCCGGAGCTCGGATAATCGCGACTCGGTTAATCGGGGTTCTACTGTACTTAAATTTAGATGCCGCAGACAGCAAAAAAAGAAATTGGTACTCGGATCAAAATGATTTTATCCACAGATTCATGTCCCGCTTATTCCTACACTCATAAGTTTTTCTATAAACAAATATTATTATTATTAAATAAAATAACAATAAAAGTTCTCCAAGTATAATAAACATATTAATACGTCCCTTTTTTAATATCCAACCGTTCGAAAAAATAGCCTCATATCCGAAAATATAACCGCCGACCGGCCATAAAAATACGAAAGCGTTTTTAAAAATGAAAGTTTGCCGTGTTAGTAAGACGAAAATTCCGGTCACGTGATGACGATATCGCCCTGCTCAAGACTCCAAAATGTCGTAAAATTCGTGTAATGTCCTCGTGTTGTCCTTTGCGTTTTTATAGTCCTTATGGTCGTATAAGGATTCGGACAAAAAAATGTGATAGCAGAGGCGTGTTAATGGAAAAGCTAATTTTCGTTTTTTTTTAGTAAATTTTAGGCTTTTAATTGTTGAAAAATTAGATTCTTTATGACTGACTAAGTCCATTAATATTTAATAACTCCTTTATCATCATTGTCGGTAACGTTTCAGGAGCAAGAGGTCTACCCTACGAGAAGCTTCTTTAGGTTGAGTAATATAGGCGAGCGCATAAAGACTAGACGGCACTCAGTAGCAACTATATGTGATCTAACTAAGACTTTCGACTGAAACTCTCACAAACTTTTACTAGAAAAGTTCAGAAACTATAGCGTCAGACAACGCGACAACAGTGTGTAGAACTTACTGAACCGAAGTCTCATGTGGAACGTGCTAAATATGGAGTAATACAAGGGTCCGTTCTAAAGTAGCTTTTATTTATCATATGCACATATCTATGCAGTGTTTGCATATGACGCTTCATTTATCACCGCTAGTTCTAATGTTATTGTTCTAATGGAAATATAAACATTCTTTGTATGAAACGACAAGGGTTGGTTGTCTACCAATTATTTGCATCTTATGCAGACCAAAACTCAGACGCTACTGATCTCTATCCTTCCAGCTATTAATATCAACCTGAATATCTGCAAGTGGTTGGCCTAAGACCTATCAAGCACTTTGTTTCTAATAATCAATCTTGATCACATTTTTAGCTTCTGCTATTGTTAGGTCAGTACTACAATTTCAGTTTTTTCCATTTCCAGTGATATACGTATTCTTACAAAAGAAAGCTACAAGGTTAATGTCTAGAGCGGTGCTCTATATATATATATATATATATATATATATATATATATATATATATATATATATATATATATATATATATATATATATATATATATATATAAATATATATATATATATATATATATATATATATATATATATATATATATAATATATATATATATATATATATATATATATATATATATATATATATATATATATATATATATATATATATATATATATATACATATATATATATATATATATATATATATATATATATATATATATATATATATATATATCGCTGAAAAGTTGTTAGTCTATATACTTACAACACATTTTTTTTGCAAAATTCGACTTTATTCATCAAAATAGTCTCCTTCAAGAGCGATACAATCAGTACAAACGCTTTTGGCTAATATTTCTATACCTTTCTTTAGAAGGATTTGTCTTTGTCTTCAAAACAGGCCTCAGTTTCGGCAATAACTTCTTTATTGGAGCCAAATCTCTTTCCTGAGACCATTTTTTTGAAGTCTGCGAATAGATAATAGTCGTCGGGGGCCAAATCTGGAGAATACAATGGATGAGGAAGTAATTCGAATTTCAATTCTTGCAATTTTGTCATCGTAACCATTGACTTACGACACAGTGGATTGTCTTGATGAAAGAGCACTTTTTCTTGTTCATTTGGGCCGTTCTTTTACGATTTCTGCGTTCAAACGCACCAATAACTTTATACAATATTCGCTATTGATGATTTTTTCCCTTCTCAGCCTAGTCGATGAAAATTATTCCATGCCCTTCCAAAATACAGAGGCCAAAACCTTCCCAGCCGACTGCTGTGTTTTTGGTCGCTTCGGGCGGCTTTCACTGGCTGCTGTCCACTCAGCTGACTGCCGATTTGATTCCAGTGTGTAGTGGTGGATCCATGTTCCATCCATTGTCGCATATCACATGAAAAAATCCTTTTATTGCTATTAAACAGGTCTAAACAACGCTCAGAATCATCAACACGTTGTTGTTTTTAGTCCACGGTGAGCAAACACAATACCCATTTCAAATAGAGCTTTCTCATGCCCAAATGTTCATGCACGTTATTTTGATATCTTTAGGGTGTTAGCTATTTCATGCAATTGCACTTTACTGTCGTCCAAAACAATTTTGTGGATTTTATTTGAGAGTCCAGAGCGTTCAGCATCATTTGTATCTGTGACCATCCGCGTTTAAATTCAGCATATGCAAAAAACTGGTTAGTGATTTTCTAGGGGCAGAGTCCCCGTAACACTTATCAAGCCATCATTGCTTTTTTGAAAAACGGTAATTTTTTCTATCAAAAACAGTGTTTATATCACCACATGAAATTCAATATTTTTTTCCATTGTTTTGAAAATATAAAATAGTAGCATCACTAAAACCACTATAATTTGTAAACTAATGGTCAAAATGTCATGGAATTTTGACACGATTCGTTTAAAGGTTGATACTTTCTAAAAATCACAGACTTTTTGAAAAGGGCGACATCTATGTGTCAAACAAAAACTTTTCTGCCTACGTGTTAGATATACACATACCGGGTATCCCATTTAACTTAGAAAAATACGAATAAGTCGAAAAATAAGCTTTGTCGAATAAATTGTTTCAAACAAAGTTGCAGTGTTCAAGGAGGGACATACAATGATAGTAAGAAATTTTGACCTTGAATGGCGTTTTTCAATCAAGGTCAAATGAATTTTTTTAAATAGAAACTAACATATTTTTTTACAGAATCGTATTTTGCATAAAAAAATAAAAAACACACGAAATTCAATTTTTTTCCATTGTTTTGAAAATATCAAAAGTAGCGTCACTAAAACCACTACAACTTGTAAACTAATCGTCGAAATATCATGAAATTTTGACACGTATCGTTTGAAGGTTAGTGCTTCCTAAAAATCATATGGATTTTTTGAAAAGGGCGACATCTATGTATCAAAACCAAATATTTGCACAACGAAACTGAGGATAACAGCCAGAAACTATTAATAGAACGTTACAATCCACATTTAAATAGGATATTATAAAAGCAAAAAAAGTCAGAATATTTGATCATGGCGGTACATAACATATGGCACTGAAACATGGGCTTTAAATAAAAATATAATAGATATAAACCACCAAGTAACCAAGAGCAATAGAGAGGAAAATTCTAAATATTAGACCACAAGATCGTATTCCTAATATTGAGGTACAAAAAAGATCAAAAGTGACAGACGTAATACTGTACGTTAAGGTGGAATTGGACGGGGCATATTACAAGGATGAATGATAACAGATGGAAATGGAGGTCCATGGAGAATATAAAAGATGTAAAGGTAGACCACAGACAAACGGACGACATAAAAAGACTAGTGGGGACATGCTTTGATGCAGAAAGTGAACAACAGAGATCATTGAAGACAACTTAGAGGAGGCTTACATTTGACTATGGCTGGAATAAGCTAATAAAGATGGTGATAATAATGACATGTAGGTATATATGGAAAGTCTGGAAGATTAAGACACAACCACAAGAGACTTATAAAAAAGTTTCTCGGTGCCTATAGCAATGTCTTTACTTTAAAGTATTTTTTCTAATTGTTCATATTTCACTACCCCAAATGCATCATTTTCTTTAATTTCAACATAAAACGCAAATTTTAATCTTTATCTTTTGACACATTATTGAATTTTGTTGTTAGATCACTTTCTACTACACTACACTAGAGCTACCTGACAATAAATTCTGTTTAAATGACTTGGTGTTGCTTTACTAAAGAAAATGTAAACGCGAATTTTGCTTATTATCTCTTTCTTTTGTAATATACAGTATATAAATATCATTACTATTCCCTTCTTTATCTATCCCTTTCTTTTTATTTAACATCGGCAGTGTTCGTTGAACGTCCCCTTATTATTCGGATTTCTCATCAAAGATATATACAGTCCGAGATAATACCTAGACTCATTTTTAGTCTTCCGTACGGAACACATCACTTCGGTGTCTGTCCCCTTGTCCGTCTCTCACAAACGATTTTTTATTTGACATAGAAAGTTGAAATTTGGTACTAATATAGGAATTGAAGGCCTCATTAGAGCCGTGTAGTTTTGAAACTTAAATTTTGATTAAAGAGGTTAGTTTTAGGGGGTGAAATCGGTAGGGATAAAAAAAATTACCAGGATATCGAGTGGGATGTCAAATGAAAGCGAGTTCAAAAATATGAATAATGTAATACTTGCGCATACTTTTCTTTGTATTATTTTTAAATAATTGCGAAAAATCGCGGCTCCCCCTTATCTAAAAAAGCACTAATCAAAAAATTTTGAAATCTGGAATATTTTCCACAGGGGGTATATTGAAAGAAAGTTATCACTATTACCTTTAATAATTTATCTGGTATATAAAATAAAAAAAAAAAAATTTCAAAGTCATCAGTTTTCAGTAAAGATCGGAAAAAAACTTTGCTGAAAACTCATTTGGGGTGTGTTTTGTGAAGTCACTGATCATTTTATATCTCCGTAACAAAAATTTTTATTTTAAAAGCAATCAACATACGGAACACTAATTGCGCAAGTTCAACTTGCACTTGCTCGGCTATTTCTAAATATTTTGACATCCATTTAACGGCCGGCGATGAAAACCGTGCGCCGCTAGTTTTTTGTTGACCTGTTTTCTGCCGTTCAACAAGCATGATTATTGGTTTTGCGGTTCTAGGTGGGAAAATCGTCTAATTAAAGCGAGATAGAGTCTACCACTTTCACTATTTCCCGTTTTTTTCTTGAACTTATTTTCAAATCTCCAATAAAAAAATTGTGTAAGGAAAAAGTAGTATCCATATATATATATATATATATATATATATATATATATATATATATATATATATATATATGTATATATATATATATATATATATATATATATATATATATATATATATATCTCGGAGATATTCTCGGAATCGACTGTCGTCTTTTCGAAAGTTGAAGAAGACCGTTTACTACAAACAAATCCTTAGTGAATAAATAGAACAAGAGTCCATAATTAATGAAGAGGTTTGCGAAAGCACGATCCAAGGAAAAGCAAATTATTGCTGTTGCATAGCACTTATAGGATTCCAAGGCTGGCACAATTTGAGCCATTACCGAAAGCTGTGAATTCGCCGAGTTGCAATATCCACTTTACAGCTCTGATTTAGCATCTTCTCACTGCTTTTAGTACATACATCAAAAGGAAGACCTCAAGGGATGAAAATTTTCCTCAAATGATAAGTGAAAGCCGCTATATCGTTGTTTTGGGGCGCGAACAAAAAAGAACTTAAACCAACTCCCTTGTAATTTCCTATTCTATAATTTAAATTCTGTAGAATGTCCTAAATAAATAAATAATGAATACATAATATGTATTCAGATATTCCTTCATCATTAATCAAAATCACCCAACAGAACAAGATGACACTCTGACTACCCAAATTAAATTATTTGAGTATTTATATTCCATCTTAATTTAATTAAACCATAAACAAAAGAAACTCTGTAATGAATGTAATTAAAGCTTATAGAAAGGCAATTATTTCGGATCAAAATATCTCGTTTGTCCCCTCGTTCAGACATAAAAGATCTTTTAGGCGTAATAAATAGCTCTTGCTGGATAATTGTTCTTTGGAAAAAAATCCAATTATCCTGAGTGAGAGTTTCTTAAATTAGCCTGTCCTGAAAAAAATTTAATTCGATTTTTAAATTGGATCCCGATGTCATCCCTAAACATTTTTTTACTAACCTAGTTCAATTTTATCCGTTACACTTTTCATAAATAGACGTAATACTTTCCGTTATCTGTAACTTCCAGCACATAACTGCAAAAATTTCCCAAGGAGTAAATCATAATGACAATATAATAGATAATTTGAATTCAAGCGTGACCATGAAAATAGTTTATCATTATTCAAAACGACAAAAGAATTATTCATTGCCGCGATTATAATAATATTGATTTTAACGAATTTCATAATGATGCACTACGGCTGGATTGGGATTCAATTTTTTATATTGATAATATTGAAACCAAAAGTGCTTAACTCTTTCATATTATACTTAATAAATAGGCATGTGCCCTTCAGGCATACAAAGGTCAAAGAGAGGAATAGTGATCTTTGGATTATTGATAATATAAACCTTTTAATGCTGTTAAAAGATAAAGTTCATTCCAAATATCTAAAGAATAGATCACCAGTGCGTCTCCAATATTACCGGGAGCTTAGAAATTTTGCCAAGCACGCTATTATAAGGGAAAAAATTTTTCACTTCTCTCGAAAAAATGGTCATGCCTTCGGGAAAGAAGCAGCTCAGTTAAACTTGACAAGGAACAGGTTGAGTCATATTCCGGATGATTTGTGCGATCCTATCTTATTAAATAATTATTTTTCTTCGTGTACTGGAGGATTGAATGACGTATTAGCAAATAAAATAATTTATTATAAATCTAATACTCATCTAAAGGTAACAAATGAAATGAAATTTATTTTCAATCTAATTACCGAGGGAGAGTTATTAGCCATCATAAGTAAAATCTCTACTAATGCCATAGGAGAGGATGGTATTTCGGTGAAAGATCTTAGACTCTCTTAAATACTGCACGCGTCCCCTAATAAATATAATCAATTGTTGCATATTGGAAGAGTACTTTCCGAATGTCTGGAAAAAGGCTATTATTAAACTTGTGCCAAAGTGACAAACCCCATGGAACCAAAGGACCTACGACCAATTAGTATACACCCAACCTTATCCAAAATTCTGGAACGACATGTATATCAGCAAATGTTTTTATATGTAAATAGTAAACAAATAACAGTCGGGATTTCGGCCTTCTTATAGTACTACTACCAACTTGGTTAATCTACTGAACGATATTCGTTTCAATGAAGATAAGAATGAAACCACCTGCTTAGCTCGCTTGGATTTTAGTAAGGCTTTCGAAAACTTAAATCATGATTTGCTCTTGACAAAGCTTGACTATTGTGGCTTCTCAGATCAGTGAGTTATTTTTATGGAACATTTTCTAAAAAATCATTTACACTGTGTAGAAATTGAAAAAGATTTTAAATCCATTAAATCTAATTACATACCGCTTACTAAATGAGTGCCTCAGGGCTCCATCCTGGGTCCACTATTGTTCTCTCTTTATGTGGCAGATATTGATAAGGCAATAGAATATTCAAAAATGCAACAGTATGCCGATGACTCTCAAATATATATGCTATTTCCTCTAATTAAGTTACGCACTTCTTTAGTATATTTTAATAAGGACCTAAATAACATATATAAATTTTGTAATGATCACAGCCTCAAGCTTAATGCACAAAAGTCTTGTTTTATGTTGTTTAACGCTAATAAAAATACAGAAGGTATACTTTTTGATACCTTCAAACCTTCAATTGACAGTACTTTTTTGCCTTTGGTTCATGCAGCTAAAGTATTAGGAGTAATTTTCGACAAATCTCTTATATTTCAATCACATATCAGTAATAAATTAAAGGCTGCTTATATTCGTTTAAGAAAACTGTATAATCTAAGGAATCTTTTGCCATCAAAAACGAAATCTTATCCTTATTTGATTATGCTGATGTTGTGTATGGCGACTCTTTGTCAGCTCAGTATGCTAGATCAATCCAAAAAATGCAAGACTGTTGTATGCGTTTCTCTTTTAATATTCCACTTAGAAATTGAATCACACCCTATTTAAACAACAGGTATATTTTAAATATGGAAAATCTTAGAAAGTATCATTTGTATAATTTGGTCTATCGAATTTTTAAATTTGGATAACCCCAATATCTCAGAGAACAATTTAGTATATTTCTGCATCCGCACGATACGAGAAAAAATTAATTCTTTTAGAGTTCCTCAACACAGGAAGGCTGCCTTTCAAAAGTCCTTCATTTCTGTTGCTGTGCATTTATGGAATTCTTTGTCGCAAGAGGTTAAACTATTATCACCAGGCAAGTTTTCTTCCTATGTAAAACACCAATTTATTAGGCAGCAAAAGAATTCTAATTTAACGTAATATTTACCTACTTTTTGTATATAATTTTTTTGGGTTCCTTTTAGAGGTCGTACCACTTGCCTACCATATCATGTTAAGCAAATTTTATTTGGTTTATCTATATTCATCTCCCGGCGCCTCCTCAGCCCGTTTCGCTGCGTGCTCGCCGATCCCTCTTTGCGCTCTGCTATTTTTTAGAATTTTAAAATTTTTATTTTTAGAATTTTTACAATTAGTTTCTTATTTATTTTTAATGTATATGTTCGCTACAGGGCGGCACTACACATGGCTCAAATTGTGAAAGGCCTGTGGTATCGGTTATTTATTGTCGCTGTGCCATGCTTTTTGTCGGATTTCGAGCAAAATTTAATTTTGTCATTTTATTAAATTGTAGATATTGACAAATAAACTGAATTTGAATTTATTTAACTGAAGCTGTGACTCCTTGAATCAAGGCATACCACTAGCTAAACTTAAATATGTTATTTGCATATATATTATTGGAACAAATCAATTAATTTCGATGTTTTAAGTACTTGGAATTCAAGTGATTTGATTAATTGAACGATCATTTAAGTATTCGACTGATTTGTCATTCGGAATTAAAATCTAAGCAATCAGTGATGAGCTTCAATTTAATCGGTCGAATTACTCGTAATAAATATCGAGTACTTACTTATAAAATAATTTACGTGAGTAATCAATTAAGCTTGGAAAAATCAAATCATTTTCGACTGTTTGCGTAGAGAAAAAGCGCGAGATTTCGTCGTTGTATGCTGGTTACTGTACGATTTCTGATTCGGAAGCACATAAATCTAGAATTACTTGAGATTACTAGAAAATATTGATGTATCTAGGGTACTTTAGTTCCCATAGAAAATGATATTTTTAACAACCAGGGCATCTGACAAATTTAATGCGTCATAGGCTTTTATTAAAAAATCTTGAAATTAAAATTTTTTAAAATTCATGTTTATAAATTCTATGAATAAAATAGATTTAAGAATTACTTTTACGCACGAAGACGTTATTTATATATTAATTATATAACAAAAACATCCCATTAGACCTAAACAAAACTATCGAAAATATATGTAAAGACAATAAAGTAGTCGCAAGATCAACAAAAGGAATGACAGAACCAATCAACTATGAATCTGGATTCAGGCAAGGAGATTTTTTAAGTCCTTTCCTATTTAAGTTTCTCTAAGTTTCGCAGACGACCAAATAATCATAGCGCAAGACGAGGAAAACCTCAATTATATGGTAAGAAAACTGAAAGAAGAATACACTAAAGCAGGATAAGCAATAAACTTCGATAAAACGGAATATCTAACAACAAAGGAGGGAAATGTGGATAATCTATAAGTCGATAACGACACAACAATCAAAGGAACCGATAGATTTAAATATTTAGGAACCATCATTTCAAAAAACGCAACATCAGAAGAAGAGATCAAAGCTAGATTAGGACAAACGCGGACAAGCATAAGACAATTAAATTCGATCCTGTGGGATAAATACATTACAAAGAGAAACAAAACACGCATATATAAATCAATAATAAAAAGCATAATGGCATACGGGTCAGACACATGGACGATCAACAAAAGAAATAAATCTAAAATTAACGCGGTAGAGATGGAGTATTGGAGAAGATGCTGTAGAGTGACACGTATGGAGAGAATACTAAATGAAGAAATAAGAAGCAGAATGAACATCAAAGAGAACGCAAGAAACACCATTGAAGAAAAACGATTAAAATGGTATGGACACATAAGACGGAGCGAAGATAATAGGTGGATAAAGAAAATAACGGAGTTGAGCTCTATAGGGAGAAGAAAAATAGGAAGACCCAGATCCTGGAGAGACGATGTGGACGAGGCTATGGAGGACAGGGGTCTAACAGATGGAGACTGGGAAGATAGAAACAGATGGAATCAAAGGATGAGAGAAGGAAGACTATATATATATATATATATATATATATATATATATATATATATATATATATATATATCCTATTTAATATATATATGTCAAAAGAAAGAGGAGATATAGAATGGGTACTTAAAATATGTTATGTATAATAATGGCTGAGACCTAGAACGATCTGCAAAGGGTGCTATACGAATCCTATATAGCAGCAAACCAATATAATATGTCAATCTCCACTGAAAAACCAAGACAATAGTAATAGCAAAAGAGCCGATCAGGTGCAAGTTGGTGGTGGAAGATAAACCAATAAAACAGGTGATGGAGGTCGGTTAACTGGACATCAAAATATCTAGTAAAAAAAATCGAGGAAGAAGTAAAACATCAAGTCCACAAAGCTAATAGGATAGCGGGATGTCTTAATGATACCATATTTAGAAATAAATTTCTCTCCGTTAAATCAAAACAAGAGCATAATACGACATATCCAAGGAAAAACACCACCTACTATTCCCATAGTGCAGTCAAGGATGCCCGATATTGTCTTCAGACAGCGTATCATAAAACGTATTTTGATGAAGCTAGACACCAAAAAGGCTTCAGGCGCTGACGGAATACCTGCCATAGTTCTCAAGAACTGTGCGAGGGAACTAACACCAGTTTTCTGTAGACTTTTCAACCTATCTTACAGAAAGGGAATATCTCCTTCCTGCTGGAAATGTGCCACAGTTCAGCCGATACCTAAAAAAGGCAAGAAGACCTTGCCAAATAACTACCGACCAATCGCACTACTCTCAATAATATCGAAAGTCATGGAAAAGGCTATCAATCAGCATCTTCGAAAATATCTTGAAGGATTCAACATTATTAGTGATCACCAATATGGCTTTCGTAAAAATAGATCAACAGGAGATCTTCTGACTTATGTAACACATGTTTGGAACAACGCAATTGAACACTTTGGAGAATCTCGAGCGGTTGCTCTTGACATATCCAAGGCATTTGTCCGTGTTTGGCACGATGGGCTGTTGGCTAAGCTACGTTCTTATGGTATGTCTGAAAAGTTCTGTTTGTGGCTCTCATGTTTCCTCAGAGAGCGTTCTTTACGAGTGGCAGTCGACGGATTTCTTTCTAACACCTTCACTATCAACGCCGGTGTGCCCCAAGGTTCCATACTGTCTCCTACTCTCTTCCTTATTTATATTAACGATCTGCTGGAAAAGACCGAGAATCCAATCTACAGCTTTGCAGATGACAGTACACTTATCTCTTGATTCACTTTGACCGCTAGGACATCGACTACTCAGACGAATATCCGCAGACAGCAGGAAGTCATTCAACTTAACAAAGACCTGGAAGAAATTCTATCTTGGGGTGACAGTAACCAAGTGGAATTTAACGCTACAAAAACCCAGGCGGCAGTTTTTTCTAAAAAAGTTAACGTTGCAGAACCTGACATAGTTATGTCGGGGCACTCCATCCCTCTAACATCGTCACTCAATCTGTTAGGCGTTAATTTGGGAGCAAATATGTCCTGGCATGAACATGTTGCAGGCATAGCAAGAAGAGCTTCCCAAAAGTTGGGAATATTGTTTCGAACCAGAAAACTTTACACTCCACAACAACTGTTAATTCTTTACAAAGCTCAAATTCGACCAACTATGGAATACTGCTCCCATGTTTGGAGCTCCGCTCCCAAACATACACTGCATTTGTTGGATTCTATCCAGAGAAGAGCTGTTCGTCTGATTGGACACCCGGAACTGACCGACGGCCTTAATTCGCTGGAACATCGAAGAACGGTTGGCGACTTGAGCCTATTCTACAAGTACTTTCATGGAAAGTGTTCGAAGGATGTGGCCCGTTTAATTCCTCCCAGAGCGATGCATATTAGAAGTACACGTCGCGCTAATGCTTCACATCCGTATGAGGTTCAGCTTGTTACTCCCCGTACAACGCTTTTCAAGCAGTCTTTTATATGGAGAACATCATACCTTTGGAATGGTTTGCCCAGGACTGTGTTTCCCATCGAGTACAATCTACAGCGATTCAAGAACAACGTGAATCGCTTTCTCCGCACACGTGTCGCTCCTGTAGTGCTTTAGGGGCTTCCCTGTAGCACGTGTGCTAGACCAATAAAAAAAAAAAAAAAAAAAAAATATCTGAAACAATACCCGATACAAATATAACACATAGGATGCTGGAATCAACTGAAATGAGAATAGTTAGGAGATTTACAAACAAGGCACTGAGGTATAGAGAAAGGAGTGAAGACATAAGACACACATGTAATATAGAAAATATCAGTCAGTGGATAATAAGAGGAAGAAAAGTGGAATGGGATCAACACATAGGAAAAATAGCAAACAACAGGATAGTACGGATAGCAGCCAAGGCCCCGAATGGAAGAAGATCCATGGGACGTCCAAGAAAGTGATGGAGCGACGATATATAGATCAGGAAATAAAGAAAACAGGCAATAGTGCCTAGTTATAAGTAGGAAGAAGAAGGAAAAAAATAATATGTTTGTTAGCATAGTCTCATTTTCTATTATGTATTGAAGTTTGTTCACTTACATTGTTTTCAAAAACAAAAGTAGTTCATTTGTCATTTTGGAATAATTCGGTACGATTCTCTGGCTAACCGATGTTAAAACGTAAAGAGAATGATTACAGAATTAGTGCGCGTGAGCGATGATTTTTCATTCGAATGACCAAAACACTATATATCCTTAATAATGTTAAAGCAGTGTTATTGACAGATTTAGGGTCTCTACTTTCCTCTATATGCTGTATTATTATATTGTGTATAGATTTTACTCTGTGGTTGTTTAAAGTTACATGTATTTTAATTATACTTCTAAAGTATTTATTCGCTTCTACTGAAAATATTTTGAGTTACACCAAAAGGTAGCGGTTCTAAAAATAGGTAAGCTAAAAGAGAAAATAACATGAAACACTCGCTTATATGAAAGTTTTACGTGAACCGTGTTAAATTGCTTAGAAAAACCATAGCCTGCAAAGCTAAGTCATTTAAACTATAAATTGCAGTTTTAACATCGCAGAAATGTACTCAAAATTATAATAGATTATTTAGAACTGTAATAAAGTTGTTCTAATGTTTGCAATTAAAACCTCCAACCTTAAAAATTAAAGGTAATAAAATCTGAATATGTTTGACTGTTGTACAATGGAATTTGTTGTACTTTATTATATTAATTAATACTATATTCAGGCTACCAACTTTTCTTTCATGTTTGTAGAACTAAGGTTTCTGGTGAGTTCCAGGTACTTAGTAAGGTAAATAGTTTTCCTTTGAATGGAGCCTAGCAAATGCAAAGTACGTTTGAGAGCAGAGCCTCAAATATTTGACCAGTATTAATTACATACTTGTAATCAGTAAAATAAATTCCCTTTTTTTTGAGGTGGTACCCCTGCAAACAAGGCTTTATAGAAACAGATTCTTTCTAACCTTACTTATGGTTAGATAGTACGTTATCGAACAAGAGTGCTGCATATGCCTAGTGCTTCGAGGCTGTGTCCCTACGTAATCATTCAAAATATCCGAAAACGACGCCCACAGCGGCGGCAAGTCGAGGGAATTCATTGTCAAGTGGGTGAAACGATACTCTCAGTTTAAAAATGGTGATGATCTACCAGAATGCGTTTCGAGAGGAAAAGTGTCGGACTAGAACGAGAAAATGATTATTGACATCTTTTCCCGAAATACTCAATTAACTTTGCACCGAGGGCCACAAAAACTAAAGCAGAAAGGTTCTGATATATCGTGTGAAACTATTCGCACTCATCTCTGGCCTAGCGATATGAAGTGGCTGAGTACAATCAAGAAACCATTGCTGCGCGCAAAACTCAGAGAGAAACGACTCGTGTGATCAGAGGAAAATCGATCAAGAATGGAGTAATGTAATTCTTTCCGATAAAATTTCATTGTGGGGTTACGTTATCACCCCATGAGCCTGGTCAGTTTCCACTAAACGATTAGTTCAGTGTACGGTGACACCATGCGAAGATCCATGTTTGGGGATGTCTTTAGGAAAAAACCTTTGGGAGACTCCTCATGTTTCGCTAGAATTTGAACAATGAAAAAATGCTCTAGATTTACAAGAAAGCATTAGTACCGACAGCCAAATGGCAGTGGAAAGGAGAATTCGGTATCATCACACTAGCTTGGCCATCCCAGTCGCCCGATGCACACTCAATCGAGAACGTGTGGTCATACGTCAAGCAGAAGCTTCGTACTAAAAAGATGTACACAGTGAAACAGCTGTCACGGCAAATTCGGGCAATTTGGAAATCTCTGCCCTAAGAATACACGGAAAATTTCATCCAAAGTATTCCCCGAAGATGCTAGGCGATTATCCACGCTAATGGGGACTTGATGAACTACTGAATAATTAATATTTTAATCCCAATCCTTCACTGTCAAATGAGGTAAACAACCTTTAAATAAATACATTTTTTAATGAACAATGCACGACACGTTCTCACCTGACCGACTGTATATGTATGTTTCTTTATTCCAGCGTCTGGCCTAAGTGAATCGCAGTTTTGAGGATTTATCAAAATTGTGCTGTGATATTAACTATATAGTTATAAAAAAAATATCCATTCTAACAGACGTCACACATCTTTTTGTCCACGAACAATTACACACTAATATCTATATGATTTTAACACCGTTCAAAAACAAACTCTAGGCAATTATTACGAATTGGCTACATGCACGTAAATGCTATTATCAGTTGAACGAAATTTCGGTTATAGGACAAAAGCTAGAGTTGGGTAATAACTACAAATGACCATTGGTGAAATTGGATAATCACGGCACCGGCATTGTTGTAAACTTTAGCATTTTGATGGCTATTAAACTTAAAAAATTAACATGGATTTAACATAGCATTGTAAAGTCATGTTTATTTGCTTTTTTTTTATTTATTTTTTTTTATTTCTTATTTATTTATTTATATTTTTATGCACATATACGAGGCTGGTTTGAAAAGTCCGTGCAAAGTCCGAGAGATGGCACCACCGGCGCGTATCGAGGTCATGTTTAGTTAGTAGTCTCTCTTGAATGAACGCACACCAAGTTTCAACCATATTGGTCTATTTCTTTGTGTTTGGCATTCGTGTGAATCAAGGAAGTCGAGTGATTTTCAAGAAATGGACGAAAAACATTACTTTATGAAAGGCAAAAACGCCTCAGGAGACTAAAGAGAAGCTTGATAAACATTATGGTGACTCTGCACCTTCGATTAGAACAGTTTATAAGTGGTTTCAAAATTTTCGGACTGGCCATATGGGCACAAGTGACGCTGAACGTTCTGGACGGCCTGTGGAGGTTACGACTCCAGAAATCATTGATCAAATCCATGATATGGTGATGGATGACAGAAGAGTTAAGGTGCATGAGATTGCTAGTGCTGTGGGCATCTCGACTGAATGGGTACATAATATTTTGCATAAACATTTGGACATGAGAAAGCTATGCGCAAGATGGGTGCCGCGATTGCTCACGCTTGACCAAAAACGGAATCGTGTGAAGTGTTGCAAGGATGGTTTGCAGCTGTTCTAGAAGAATCCGGAGGACTTTAAGCGTCGTTTCGTCACTGTGGATGATACATGGATACATTACTATACTCCTGAGACCAAACAACAATCTAAACAATGGGTTACCAAGGGGGAATCTGCACCAAAAAAGGCGAAGATCGTTCCTTCGGCCGGAAAGGTTATGGCGACTGTCTTTTGGGATTCCCAAGGGATAATCCTCATCGACTATCTGGAAATGGGTAAAACTATTACAGGTGAATATTATTCATCGTTATTGGACCGTTTGAAAACCGAGCTGCAAGAAAAACGCCCGCGATTGGCCCACAAGAAAATTCTTTTCCATCACGACAACGCACCAGCACACACCTCAGCTGTTGTGGTCGCAAAATTAATGGAAATAGGATTCCAACTCGTTTCACATCCCCCCTATTCTCCAAACTTGGCTCCCTCGGACTACTATTTGTTCCCCAATTTCAAGAAATGGCTGGCGGGACAAAGATTTTATTCAAACGAGGAGGTGATTGCAGACACTAATGGATATTTTGCAGACTTGGACAAATCCTATTATTCGGAAGGGATCAACAAACTAGAACATCGTTGGACGAAGTATATAAGCCTAAAAGGAGACTATGTCGAAAAATAAAAAAGGTTTACCCCAAACACATAAGTAGTTTTTATTTTTGCACGGACTTTTCAAACCAGCCTCGTATATGTATATATGTATATATATATATATATATATATATATATATATATATATATATATATATATATATATATATATATATATATATATATATATATATATATATATATATATATATATATATATATATATATATATATATATATATGCACATAAATGCTATTATCAGTTGAACGAAATTTCGGTTATACGGCAAAAGCTAGAGTTGGGTAATAACTACAAACGACCATTGGTGAAATTGGCACCGGCATTGTTGTAAACTTTAGCTTTTTGATCGCGAGTAAACCTAAAAAATTAACATGGGTTTAACATAGCTTGTAAAGTCTTGTTTATCCTACATTAAAATATAACATCAGATATTAGTGTCGATAGCATTTCGTACCAATAAAAAAAAGGGAATTATCGACGAAACCAAGGAGGCACACAATCAACGAATTAGAAATAAACTTCTCGCTTGTCCCAACAATTCCAGGTCTTTTTGGTTAGTCGCTAAGGAGGTTAGTTAAAATTTTACCAAATCCACCATGCCACCACTCACACGACCAGATAATTCCATTGCAACCACAAGAGAGCGAACTTGTTGGCGAAACTCTTTGCTTCACATTCTACTGTCGATTTCCAAGGAAAAACAACACCTACTATGTCCGATGTTGTCTTCAGACAGCGCATCATAAAGCGTATTTTAATGAAGCTAGACACCAAGAAGGCTTCTGGCGCTGATGGAATACCTGCCATAGTTCTCAAAAACTGTGCAAGGGAATTAACACCAGTTTTCTGTAGACTTTTTAACCTATCCTACAGAAAGGGAATATTTCCGTCCTGCTGGAAATGTGCCAAGGTTCAGGCGATACCTAAAAAAGGCAAGAAGACCTTGCCAAATAACTACCGACCAGTCGCACTGCTTTCAATATTATCGAAAGTCATGGAAAAGGTTATCAATGACCATCTTGTAAAATATCTTGAACGATTCAATATTATTAGTGATCATCAATATGGTTTTCGTAAACATAGATCAACAGGAGATCTCCTGACTTATGTAACACATGTTTGGAACAACGCAATTGAACACTCGAGCGGTTGCTCTTGACATATCCAAGGCATTCGACCGTGTTTGGCACGATGGACTGTTGGCTAAGTTACGCTTTTATGGTATGTCTGAAAGGTTCTGTGTGTGGCTCTCATGTTTCCTCAGAGAGCGTTCTTTACGAGTGGCGGTCGACGGATTTCTTTCTAACACCTTCACTATCAACGCCGGTGTGCCCCAGGGCTCCATACTGTCTCCTACTCTCTTTCTCATTTACATTAACAATCTACTGGAAAAGACCGGGAATCCAATCTACAGCTTTGCAGATGACAATACGGTTGTCTCTTCATTCACCTTGAACGCTCGGACATCGGCTGCTCAGGCGAATATCCCCAGACAGCAGGAGGTCGTTCAACTTAACAAAGACCTGGAAGAAATTCTATCTTGGGGTGACAGTAACCAAGTGGAATTTAACCCTACAAAAACCAAGGCGGCAGTTTTTTCTAAAAAAGTTAACGTTGCTGAACCCGACATAGTTATGTCGGGGCACTCCATTCCCCTAGCATCGTCGCTCAATTTGTTGGGCGCTAGTTTGGGAGCAAATATGTCCTGGCATGAACATGTTGCAGGCAAAGCAAGGAGAGCTTCTCAAAAGTTGGGAATATTATTTCGAACCAGAAAGCTTTCACACCCCACAACAACTGTTAATTCTTTACAAAGCTCAAATTCGACCAACTATAGAATACTGCTCCCACGTTTGGGGCTTCGGTCCCAAACATACACAGCATTTTTGGATTCTGTTCAGAGAAGAGCAGTTCGTCTGATTGGAGACCCGAAATTGACCGGCGGCCTTGATTCGCTGGAACATCGAAGAACGGTTGGTGACTTGAGTCTATTCTACAAGTATTTTCATGGAAAATGTTCGAAGGATGTAGCCCGCTTAATTCCTCCCAAAGCGGTGCATGTTAGAAATACACATCGAGCTGGTTCTTCACATCCGTATGAGGTTCAGCTTGTTACTCCGCGTACAGCGGTTTTCAAGCAGTCTTTTATATGGAGAACGTCATCCCTTTGGAATAATTTGCCCAGCGCTGTGTTTCCCACCGAGTACAATTTACAGCGATTCAAGCCACATGCCGCTCCGCTCCTGGAGCGCTTTAGGGAGTTCCTTGCAGCACGTGTGCTAGACCCATAAAAAAAAACATAAAAAAAGTTCATCAAAATTTAAGTTAAAAAAAAAATATAGTGTAAGAAGCGACTTGCTGGTAATTATTGGCACAATATTATATCACTTATACTAACCTTTATGACTGAAATATTCTCAGGTAATGTTCTTTAAAATTCGGTTAGCTCGCTCCACTATACTTGTTTTTAAATTAGAAAGACTACTATAATGATTTAATAATTTGTGTTATATCAAATTTTCCCTACTTTTGCTTTTGTTATATCTTCCCTACTTTTGATTGGTTGAAACGAAACATGGTTTTCAAAAGCGTTTGTGACTATTAACTTATGACTTATTAAACTTGAGGTAGGGTTGTATTTCAACTAAATCAGTTGTCAATAATAAACTAGAGAGGCTTCTTTTGTCAGAGAGAGGTAAGAACCTTGATATGCAGGGCGTAAACCCGCTACCCGTTTATCTGCATAATCGCCTACTTGCCTACGCGCTTAGTTGTACTGAGTAGGCTGGTAGGCGAGGGAGCAGGCTTAGTCCCTTATCCGTACTTTGGAACTATAAGACCGATTTGAAAGATTGTTCCACTATGGTATACGTTCAAAATACCTAATGAACTACAAGAAGTATAATTAGAATTGGCCCCGTAGTTTTGTAGATACGAGGCTTGATTGATAAGGCTGATAAATTTCTACGAAATAGCGGGAAATTTTGTTAAGCGACATAACTGTTGGTAAGCGTATTTCTTGTAGCGGTTTTTATTTTCATTTTGGCAAAAAAATTTACCTTGTGTTTTACAAGATTTGAACCTGACTTAAGTTAAAAATACCATTCTTTTTAGGTATTGTAAAGCAAGAATTTTTAAAATCCTCTAACTTTATTAACTAATTACATATTTAAGCGGCTTGTCACTGTAGTGATCAAAATACTACTGATTTGTCCTTTTTAAGATAGTTGCCTGCATACACAATGGAAGAGTTAATCAATTGTTATAAACTGCATTTTTTACTTACAATTCTTTTTATTGCAAAAATTTTATAACATTCAAAGTTAAATAATTAAAACAATACTAAACATAACAACTTAATATCCAGCTTTCTTGGATTTCTGTAATAACTAACGGGTTATAAAAAACCTTGTTTACAAAATAGTACCATTCCCAAAATAAATTGGCTTCTAGTTAAGGAGAAATTTGCTCTAAAATTACTTCGTAGAAGCTGGAAACGTTTTTTGTATTAGACGTTGACTGAAATTTGCAATTAAAAGTTAAGTCGGAAGGAAATCAGGCTAGACGTAGAAAAAGAGAATATGTTTCTGAGTTTCAAGTTAAAAATTTGTTGGGTTTGAACGGAAACATTTGGCTCATAAGCTAGTTTCTTATTAACACTTGTCATATTTTATCTTCCTCTTTGTGTCCCATATATTCACATACGTCGGGGTCTCTGTACCATTTCTTCGGTTTATATTGAGGTTATACCGTCAAATATTTTGAAATTCAGAGGTTTCTCGGTGTGACGATTAAGAATCCGATGACAGATTTGAAAAATTTGAAAATGGCAGATCCACTATGACGACCAGAGAGTACGTAATTCATTTAATTTCATCGAGTAATTTAGAATTTTTGTGTTTTTAATAACTGTTTTCTTTGTACCTTTTATGTTTAAATGAAATATAAATACATTATACTTAAAGCTTAGACTTTTATATTTCATTTCCCACCTTTATTTTTTTAATATTTTAAGTTTAAGTTGTATGATTAATAATAATCGAAAAATATGTTTATTATGTACACTTTATTAAGAGCAAAATTACAAAAAAGGGATTTTTTTTGTTTTTAATGATTCCTTAATATCAAGTATACTTTTAACTATAACTAAAAAAAAATTGTCCGACTTCTTTTGATCATTTCGTACTGCTTTGAATGTAAAATTGCCGGCGGCGCAGGCAAATTTTCATATTTTAAAAGTCAATTTTTTAATAACACAGACAATGTGGGTATTTTTAATTATTTTGATATTGAAACTTAAGGTACACTAATAATATATGCACAAGGATTTTTTTTAATAGTATATTTTGTTAAATAATTTACTCTATGCCCGTTAAAATTATGCAAACAAAAATTTCGTTTTAGGTTTTACAAATTATATAGCAACAAAAATAAAAACTATTAGTATCATCGGATAGCTGAAAGTCTCCTCTTTAAGAATCTTTTATTTTTTTTACACTCTGACAACAAGTAATATCAATTAAGTTTCTAACGGTGCGCGTAAACTTTCAAGTTAACCTTTTTGAATCACCTATCTGAATTTTTAACAAATTCTCACGCTATAAAAAAAATGTGGAAAAAAAATCTATATACTTTTTTTTGTAAAATTTTGCGCTCTTTCATGTGGTGCTATTGGTTTTTCGATATCTTTTTTATTTTTCGAGATATTACCGAAAAACCAAATTTCAATCAAGTTTTTTTACCGTATTCTACGTTTTAAAAACTGCCTGTGTGCCAAAATTCAGCCTGTTAATATTTAACGAGAGCTCAAAACCCCTGGCGACTGGGCTACATAAGTAATAAGTAGAATTAATGTAGCAGATGTTTAGCCAAAGTTCTCCATTGACAATATCAGTTATGATGGTAAACCGAGTGCACGGTATTTATGAGTTGTCTGGACCGTATTTTGTATCGCCGATTGACCGGCGCTGGCTCCAATCCCACCAGGCTTACTTGTATGGTTCCGACACTCTTTAGTCCACTGTTTAAAGCTAATGCTATGTACTTATTTAGTACGCGATTTCATGCGGCTCGGAAGTTGAAGATATTATTTCTTTTATTTAATGTACCAGTTTTCCCATTTTCAATGTCTTCTCAGACGAGTCTTCTCTTGTAGTATTGTGCGGTGTCTATTTGTTTGCAGCTGTTTGAATCGATATTATGGCCTATCGTTAACTAAAATTGAAGGAGAGCTCTGGCAGTTTGTTTGTTGCTAAAACTAAGTTTGTTTTCTTTGAGCCATTCAGCTATTCCACTTCTGGTTTGTCCCATATAAATATCATTGCCATTATTACAGGGGACGGTGTATACACCCTAGTTGGCTACTTTTATTTTTTCTCTCAATTTTCTGAGTGATAATCTTATTATTATATATGGTACGTAGATCTGAATATCATTTATCTCTGTAGAAGTAGTTCGACGCCCAGTGTTGTTGCTTTGAGGTAGGAAATAATGATTTCAAGTTTATCTTCACGCGATTCCTGAGGTTTTCTTTGCGTGCTGTTTTAATGTTACCTGGCATTTTTGATTGTCTGTTTACTGTATCCATGGCAATTCGGTATTTTTGTAATATTACTTATCTAAGGGTAAGTAATCTCAATTTCAAAGGCCATATCGACCATCCATTTTTGAACATAGACCTCTCTCATTGTATCCCATCTATCTTGTACTTTTCTCGTCCAATTCAACCCCGCAGGCAGTTTCAGGTCATTTATGCAACGTATTGATCCTCTTTTCCTTTTCTCAGTTTAAGATTTCCTCTGGAGCATGATGTTGTTCAATCTAGAACCACTACATCTTGCCATATGGTATGTAATGCATAATTCCACTTTAGGGCGGTGATATTTCAACTGCGTATTTTATCTCTTGTTTTTCGTCTAATCCACTCATTAATCTTCCTCTCCCTCAGATATATACCAATCATTTGCGTTTTCATAGTCTCTTGCGCGACAGTTATTTTTTTATTGTTTGTTTTATCCTCCGTACTCCGTAAGCACTGGTATGATACATTAGTCGAACCCTCTTGATCTAAGTTTTACGGTAATGTTCTTATTTTTAACTCAGACCATGCAAGTCTTCTCCTTCTGTATATTATACTCATTTGGTTTTCTCTTCCCAGCTGTATTTGGTAGCCCAGGTAAATGTAAATTTTTCTGATGTGGCAGTTATTAATTGTTATCTTCGTTACACATTATTTTGGTCTTTCTTAGTTTCATTTTCAAGCCTACTTTATTTGATTCCTCTCCAAATTCCCTTAACGTATGTTGCAAGTCTTCTTGAGTTTCTATGATGATGATAACATCGTCGGCGAATCTCAAGTTGTTAAGTCTGCTGCCGTTTATTACATTATCTTTGTTTTGCCATTTCAGAGGTTTAAATACATCTTCCATTGTTTTTGGTGAAATAATATCTCCTGGTCTAATTCCTCTGCAAATCTTAATTTTATCTGTATCTTTATATAACTTAATAGTTGATGTTACCTTTTCATATATATTTTTTGTTATTTCTCTATACCTGTTGTCGATTCGTGCGTTTTTCAGACTATTCATGATTATTCGGTGTTCGGTGGTACTGAACGCTTTATAGAAATCAACAAGGGTAGGAATATATATAAAAAAAAGGTTTTTTTTCAATTATAAATTCTGACAAGTTACTTGAAAAACTTTTTTAAAAAGCAATTTGTGACGGTGTTATGTTAAAAAACCGAAGGAAAAACCTTTCAATAAGTTATCTTTCCTTAGCTTTGGTAAAAACGACATTTGGAAACTTAATAAAATGGGGGTTTATTTGAGAAGACCGTCCTTAAACCTCTAAGGTCTTATTCAGGACACTGATAGTAGTTGTTGGAAAGTTAAGTAATTTTGGTTAATCTTCCGAAAGTATGTTTTAACTACGCTAGGTAATAGAGTTAGGCACCATAAAATTAAGTAGTTTGCGCCCTTTCTAAAGGTCGTAAAGTTCTTTTAAGAAAAAGTCAGGTTTTATTACTGGATTAAAGTGTAAACAATAAAGTTTTGTTAAAACCGTTTAAAAGTTGTAATCTTTCACACTTAATTTCTTTACAAACAGATACTGTTTTCCTAAGCTCTCGAAAAAGTATTTAATAAGAAAATACATGTTTAAAAAGTTCCAACAAGATAATATAATTCAGAGGTTATACTTCTCTTTAAGAAAGGTGTTATCACTGATATCGAAAATTATAGGCCCATATCTCTTAGCTCCTCACTAAAATCTTAACAAATCGTCTAACAGCAAAACTGAATTTCTATCAACCTCTGAAACAGGCGGGTTTCAGAAAGAGATTTTGCACGATCGACCACCTCTACATAACACATACTATAGTAGAGAAATGCATGGAATATGAAGTACTAATACGTTTGGCAGTCATCAATTTTCATAAAACATTTGATAGTGTTGAAATCTGGTCGGTTCTAAAATCCCTGGCGAATGTACAAGTAGCTTCCAGATATATAGAAATAATAGAAAACATCTATAAAGAAGCATCTATACATATTAGAATTGACGAAACGACTACCATTAAAAAGAGAGGTACGAAGGAGATATTATTTCACCTAAATTGTTAACGATGGCCTTTGAAGACTTCTTTAAGAATTAAATTGAGATGAGAAGGGCATCAATATCGACAGCACCAGACTGAGTCAGCTTAGGTTTGCAGACGATATAGTCATGATAGTTAACAACAACAGTGAGCTACAGCAAATGTTGTACTAGCTGAATGTAATCTCTGCAAGTGTAGATCTTAAAATACATTTTAAAGAAACTAAATTAATAAGCCCTGAAGAAACCAACATACAGATAGGAAGTATATATATAAATAAACTGTGCACCTCGACGAGTTTATCTACTTACCATAAAGATCGGAAAAGAGAACCAGCATGTAGAAATTACCAGGCGAGTAGGGCTGGCATCGGCACCTTTTTGGAAAGTAGAGCATATTTTAAAAAGTATACAATCCGCCTAGACCTAAAAACTAAAGTCTACAATACCTGTATCTTACCGTTAAAACGATCGCAACTTCACAGAGAGTTATGGAGAGAAGTATGCTTGATATCTCCCTTAGCGATAAAATTCTTAACGAGAAGATAAGGAGACAAATTAAAGTCAATGACATAACTCTGACGGCGGAAGCATAGAGTGGCGATGGGAGGGTCATGTGGCTAAATCATGCAGAGACGGATATACAAGATCACAGAATGGAGACCCAGAGAAATAGAAAGAAGCATGGGACGCCCACAGAAACGATGGATCGATGATATAAGAGTAGTAGCGTACAAGCCGTAGTTAAAGGTGACAAGTAACAGGGAAGCATGGAAGAGATTAGAAGAGACCTGCGTCCGGGAGTGGACAAACATTGGTTGAGAAGACAAATATTTAAAAAAAATAATATTTACGACACGACGTTCAATACTAACACAGGCCAACGAAGAAAAAACTTTTTTATAATTTTACCTGATTCCTATGTTTTTTGGTGTATTAAGCCCAAAAATAATAATGAAAAAGTCATATCACCCACCAATTTTTCACATTTTAATATTCAAAATGTGAAAAGTTTATTTGATCATCATTCAAATGTTATTAGGTTGGCAATAGAATCAGAATTTTATAAGGTTGGCAGTAAAATCAAATGTTATTAGGTTGGCAGTTCCGATAAATGTCACAGCTATTTGTTTTCTTCCAGTTAATATAACCTCGCATTGCAGTGTTTAACCCATGTGCTTTAATTCACACTCATAATATGGCTAATCGGGGTTGTAAAAACTCTCCCAACACTTTTTGTTATATATGTTGTGAGTTTGTAGTTGAAAACATCAAAGAAACATTACTGACTTGTAAAAAAAAGTATACTTTGCATATTTTGGTGTAGAAATCGGTATTCAAAAAAAATGTTGGGCTCCTCACAAAGTATGTTATGTTTGTGACGAGGATCTTAGGAAATGGTATAAGAAAGAAAAGAAAGCTTTTAGATTTGCAGTACCCATGATATGGAGAGAGTAAGAAAATCATTTAAATGATTGTTATTTTTGCACCGTTGATGTTTCTGGATATAACTCCAAAAATAAGAAAGTAATTGTCTATCCTAACTTTACTTCAGCTAATCGGCCAGTAGGACATGGACCGGGACTTCCTGTCCCTGAGCCAGCTCAATCTATTGATGACGTTTTACAGTCCAGTCCCGGATTTAATGAAAGTCGACCGGATGATGATGAGTTTCAATATTCCCTAGAAAATTTAAAACCACACTTGTTTACACAAGCTGAGTTAAATGATTTAGTGAGAGATTTGGGTTTGACTAAGGAAAAAGCAAAATTGCTTGGCTCTAGGCTGAAAGAAAAACACTTACTGGAATCTGAAACATCTATTTACCATTATTGAACAAGAGATCAACAGTTTGCTCAGTTTTTTTCAAGCAGAAAGGGGATTTGGTTTACTGCCATGATCTCTATTTTGAAATTTAATGGATGCCATATTGTAAGAGAACTGTGGGTGATACAGAAAAACTGATACCAGATACGGTTTCAGCACCCAAAAATACATAACACGTATTGGTTTAAAAAGTTTTTACAAGTATTTTTTTGTTTGCCTGTGTAACTTTTAATTTAAATTTACTTGATTAAACAAAAGTAGTTAAATTCCAATTATTGTATTTGGGAACAAATATATGGATTCCTGTAGTCATAATTTGATTCAAACCTTTGTCTGTACGTCTTTACATCGGGGAGTTCGCCAGTCTTCTTGATCTGTTTTTAACCACCAATCCGGAGATTTACACGGTCACCGTAAATGCGCCGTTAGGTTCTTCCGACCATAAACTGCTTTCGACATCGAGTATCTTGCCAATCAGTGACAGAGAGGCGCCTAGGCCGCGCAAGATTTGGCACTACAAATCTGCTAAATGGGAAGATCTCATGGAATACTTTCGAACTTTCCCTTGGATGGACGTTTGTTTTCGATCCGATAACCCATCTGACTGCGCCAGGGAGGTCTCCGATGTTATTTTGGCTGGTATGGAAGCTTACATCCCTTTTTCGAAGAAATGCTCCTCCAACGGCAAGCCTTGGTTCGACCGAAAATGCGAAGAAGCTGTTGCTTCTAAACATATTGCCTACCGACAATGGCGTGAAAATCCTAACACCTTAAATCGAAACATCTTTGTTCATGCCCGGAACAGATGCAAGGGAATTATCTACGAAACCAAGGAGGCACACAATCAACGAATTAGAAACAAACTTCTCGCTTGTCCCAACAATTCCAGGTCCTTTTGGGCAGTCGCTAAGGCAGTTAGTCAAAACTTTACCAAATCCACGATACCACCACTCACACGGCCAGATAATTCCATTGCAACCACACCTGTTGAGAGAGCGAACTTGTTGGCTGAACTCTTTGCTTCACATTCTACTGTCGATTTCCAAGGAAAAACACCACCTACTATTCCCATATTGCAGTCAAGGATGCCCGATGTTGTCTTCAGACAGCGCATCATAAAGCGTATTTTAATGAAGCTAGACACCAAGAAGGCTTTTGGCGCTGACGGAATACCTGCCATAGTTCTCAAAAACTGTGCAAGGGAACTAACACCAGTTTTCTGTAGACTCTTTTAACCTATCCTACAGAAAGGGAATATTTCCGTCCTGCTGGAAATGTGCCACGGTTCAGCCGATACCTGAAAAAGGTAAGAAGACCTTGCCAAATAACTACCGACCAGTTGCACTGCTTTCAATAATATCGAAAGTCATGGAAAAGGTTATCAATGAGCATCTTCTAAAATATCTTGAACGATTCAATATTATTAGCGATCACCAATATGGTTTTCGTAAACATAGATCAACAGGAGATCTTCAGACTTATGTAACACATGTTTGGAACAACGCAATTGAACACTTTGGAGAATCTCGAGCGGTTGCTCTTGACATATCCAAGGCATTCGACCGTGTTTGGCACGATGGACTGTTGGCTAAGTTGCGCTCTTATGGTATGTCTGAAAGGTTCTGTTTGTGGCTCTCATGTTTCCTCAGAGAGCGTTCTTTACGAATGGCGGTCGACGGATTTCTTTCTAACACCCTCACTATCAACGCCGGTGTGCCCCAGGGCTCCATACTGTCTCCTACTCTCTTTCTCATTTACATTAACGATCTGCTAAAAAAGACCGGGAATCCAATCTATAGCTTTGCAGATAACAGTACGCTTGTCTCTTCATTCACCTTGAACGCTCGGACATCGGCTGCTCAGGCGAATATCCGCAGACAGCAGGAGGTCGTTCAACTTAACAAAGACCTGGAAGAAATTCTATCTTGGGGTGACAGTAACCAAGTGGAATTTAACGCTACAAAAACCCAAGCGGCAGTTTTTTTCTAAAAAAGTTAACGTTGCTGAATCCGACATAGTTATGTCGGGGCACTCCATTCCCCTAGCATCGTCGCTCAATTTGTTGGGCGTTAGTTTGGGAGCAAATATGTCTTGGCATGAACATGTTGCAGGCATAGCAAGGAGAGCTTCTCAAAAATTGGGAATATTATTTAGAACCAGAAAGCTTTACACCCCACAGCAACTGTTAATTCTTTACAAAGCCCAAATTCGATCAACTATGGAATACTGCTCCCACGTTGGGGGCTCCGCTCCCAAACAAACACTGCATTTGTTGGATTCTGTTCAGACAAGAGCGGTCCGTCTGATTGGGGACCCGGAATTGACCGGCGGCCTTGATTCGCTGGAACATCGAAGAACGGTTGGCGACTTGAGTCTGTTCTACAAATATTTTCATGGAAAGTGTTCGAAGGATGTAGCCCGCTTAATTCCTCCCAAAGCGGTGCATGTTAGAAATACACGTCGCGCTGGTGCTTCGCATCCGTATGAGGTTCAGCTTGTTACTCCGCGTACGACGCTTTTCAAGCAATCTTTTATATGGAGAACGTCATCCCTTTGGAATAATTTGCCCAGCGCTGTGTTTCCCACCGAGTACAATTTACAGCGATTCAAGAACAACGTGAATCGCTTTTTTTTCCGCACTCGTGCCGCTCCTGGAGCGTTTTAGGGACTTCCCTGCAGCACGTGTGCTAGACCAATAAAAAAAAAAAAAAAAAAAACAGACGATTAGCAGTAATGTTAAAATAATCAGCTGATTGTTTACCAACTTGGCATAGGCAGTAGCGGTTCTGAATATGGTCTAAACTTTGAGGTTTCTTTCATTTAAATTTTGTGACTTAATATTTTTTAAGATGGTCCCAATATGTTAAACTACTTTTATTACACCTTGTATATTAAGTCCAGTCTTCAAGTATAGTATACAAATTCTTACCATTCTTGTTAAAGAACGTTGTGGTGCTGAGATGGTGACCGCTTGGGAATATTTTTGTGAAACAGGCAGCTTATATACAGGTAGAAGTTATAGAAATAAAATAGCGTCAGGGGCAGCACTACCACGTTACCTACAATGGATCCTAAAATACTAATGTAACTCAAAACGACCCCGATTGGTTCCAAGATGGGAGACTGCTTGGGAGACTCGAGTGCTATTGTTATATAGGTATCTTATATTCGGGTAGTAGTTACTCCAGTGGCAGCACTACCGTGTTGTCTGCAGAGCTTCGTGAAATACAAATGTATGTGTGTTTATTGATATTAGGACATCTGTACTTATTATTTATCTACAATTTTTTTTCAGTGGTTCCAATATGTTAAATTACTTTCATAACACTTGATATGAATATTTTTGGATGAAGTCCAGTCATCAATTATAGTATACTAATTTTTCTCCTACTAAAAGAAGCTAGCTACTTTGACTTAGTGAGAAGAAATCATTTAAGTCAAACTGACCTCGGTTGGTGCGAAGATGGAGTAACTTCTTGGGAGAGCCGAGTGCTATTGCTCAGTCATGCAGCTTATATACAGGTAGAGTAGAGTTATTAAGAAAATAAAATAAAGCCCGAGGCAGCACTACCGGCTTGGGTGACACCCTATTTGATCTATGTAAAACATAAAAAGGATTAAACACTATTGGGGAAAGAAGCGAAGGATACAAAAACGGTGTATATGAAACTATCATATTTCGAGATTTCTTTACGTTTTAGAGTACCATTTGTCTAATGGCTCGTCAATCTGTCTATCTGTTGGCACGACAACTCTCATTATAAAGTACCAAAATTGGTATTCATTACAACTGTGTATTTGCAAGAAAACTACTTGGTAAATCCCTTTCCTATGTTTTTTCTTGGTCTGTGAGCGCTGAGTTTTCTCCTTACCACAACTAAGTACCTATAAGTAACTACAAAGAAAGCAAAGGAGAGCGAAAATAAATAAATTAATGAATAAATTATCAAAATGTATAAAGAAACAGACTTAAGGTTGTATAACTCTCTACATTTTTATAGCTAAAACTTGGTTTACAACCTACAACCAATAAAAATTTTATGATGTATCTTGCATACCTGCATACTTTGTTTTTTATGTCTGCGCTTATTTCTCAAAATTAGAATTAAAAATTTTATAGGTAACTATTAAAATTTAAAACGGTCCAAATACCTGGCAGTATCAATGTATGTTAGAGAGGTAATATTTATTTTGTAATCAAAATTGATTCCTTGCTTGTCTAAAATTATTAGCTGACTGTTGATGGCATTTATTTCCGTTTAGACATATTCACAGTTCTATAGAACGTAGATCGCATCGCAAGTCATCACCAAATAGCCACATGTTTCATATATATATATATATATATATATATATATATATATATATATATATATATATATATATATATATATATATAAAATAGGTGTTGCGGTTAATAATGTCTATTTTTTCGCAACATTTAAACGTTTACTTCCATCACAAAAAAAATTACCTTAATAATCAGAGTATTGGCCATAGTTTTATGACTTTTTCCCATCCTTCCGTCAAAGAATGGATTCCGCACCAGAAGAACTTTTTATCTTTTGAGGCCAACCATTCATTAAGCCCAATTTTCACTTCTTCGTAAGAATGTAAGTGTTGTTCTGAAAGTCTGTGCTGCATCGATCGAAATAAGTGGTAGTCTGAAGGGGCTAAGTCCGGTGAATACGGCGGGTGGGGGTGGAACGTCCCATTTGATGTTTTCCAAGTAGTTTTTAACACATTTTGCAACATGGGGCCGAGCAATGTCATGTTGAAAAAGAAATTTATCGTGTCTTTGGGCGTATTCTGGTCGTTTTTCCTTCAATGCTCGGTTCAGCTTTATCAATTATTGTCGGTATCGATCGCCAGAAATCGCTTCACCAGGTTTCAGCAGTTCATAATACACAGCTCCTCTACTATCCCACCAAATACACAGCAAAGATTTTTTTCTCTGTATATTGCGCACTGGTTGTGATGTTGAAGGCTGGCCTGGGTCTACTGAAGTTTTTTGGGTTGGAGCATGTTCACCATAAGCTTCAACCAACAATCGATAACTTTCAGCAGCTGTTTTCTTCAAATAAAAGAAGGTTATTAAACTTCTCCGCAAACCGTATTTTTCTGGTACGAAACACGACATATTCAAAGCTAGGAAGAACTATGTTTTTCGCATAATGACAATTAATAACGAACTGACTTTTGATGGCGTATGTTTACCTTCCAAAACGCCATAGATGTCACTAGTCTATACTAACAAGTGTATTAGTAACGTCGTCTCTTGCTAAATCGACATTATTAATCGAAACACCTATTATATATATATATATATATATATATATATATATATATATATATATATATATATATATATATATATATATATAAAATATCATATATACAGGGTGCCCCATATGTATGGATTAATGATTCCACACTATTTATTAATCAGTGTATCAAAAAAATGTTTAAATAAAAGTTATAGGGTGTTATACGGCGCATATGCCGACGTTGACAATAAAATGTTTTGAACTGTCAGTTCGAAGAAATTACGCCACCTTGAGTTTTTTTTAATGGAAAGCACTGTATATTATTTTATTTTTGAGTCCCACTAAAAATTCTAAATATTATTTGTCTCATACCATATGTCTAAACTATTAATAAATACTCTAGGTTTATTTTTAAAGTATCTACCGTTAACAGCGACCCAATCTGTCATAAATAGTCTGAACAGAGTGTTGCAGATGATGGTGATCTGTGCTACTTCATATTGAATTCTTTGTTGTAAATCTTCTACAGTTTCAGGTCGACTTCAGTAAACTTTGGTTTTCAAATGACCCCATAAAAAAAAATCGAGTGGCGTAAGGTCGGGACTCCTTGCAGGCCATTTTACAGCACCTCTTCTGCCTATCCATCGATTAGAAAAAATATCTACGAACATTGATTTCATAGTGAGGAGGTGCTCCATCCTGTTGATACCACAGATACCTTCAGTGGTATCCAAATTATTTTCATCGGGAAAAAGACCTGCACAAGTTGGAATAACTTGCTCTTGTAGTAACTGTAAAACTGCTGTCCTGTAAGATTTCCATCGATAAAAAAGGGACCAATGATATGACGTCCACAAATACCTGCCCACAGGTTTATCTTTTGCGGTCTTTGAGAATGACTGTCTATTACACAGTGAGGATTCTCAGCAGACCAGTACCGGCAGTTATGCCTCTTCCGTTAAGACAAAATGTGGCCTCGTCAGAAAAAACAATATTATGAATTACGTTAGGATTATTATTGATTCGTTCCATCATGACCTCGCGAAATTCAACGCGGCTATCCTAGTCATGTTCATATAATTCTTGCAATAGAATGGGTTTGTATGGATGCAATTTTTCTTCATTCAGTATACGACTTAAGGTACCTTTACTTATGTTGTGGTCTAGGCAGCAAGAAACATTTTCTTCATCATTTTTTGACATGTTAAGTCATTACCTAACAGTAAATGTTTGATACAAGCCAGCTTATTTTTTTTTTGTTTGGTCTCCTTAATTTCAAATATCAATATTTCCAAAACAGTTCAATTTAGACATAGGGTATGTTAGACAAATAATATCTAGAATTTTTAGGTGGGCTCAAAAATAAAATAAGCTTTATATTGAAAAAAAATTAAGTTGGCGTAATTTCTTCGAACTGACAGTTCAAGACATTTTATTGTCCACGTCAACATATGCGCCGTATAACACCCTATAACTTTTAATTAAACATTTTTTTAAAACACTGATTAATAAATGTTGTGGAATCATTATTCCATACATATGGGGCACCCTGTATATATAGATATATGTATGAGTCATTCTTCGTCACCTGAACGCCTCCATTAGTCCATAAACTGACTCAATTTATGAAGACACAATATAGTCCAGATTAAAGCTTTTGATATATAGTTTTGAATTTTGAGTAGCATATTAAAAAATTGTGCTGATTTGGGCTCAATACCGACCCAACTCTGAAAATGGATTTCAAAAAAAATTCAGATAATCTAAAGTAAAAATGTAATTTCCCAGTATAACCAAACCTTTTCTCTGATAAACTTATTCTACCCAAGAAAACCTACAACTTTTGTAGGAAAATTTTTTTTATGGTCTCAATTATTGGAGATGTTTATCACAGCGAATTTGCCATAATTTGGATATTCAAAAATTTTTTACTCGACAACTACAACTTTTCGAGAAATTATGCAAGAAATAAAAAATACTTGTTTTTATTCGTAGAATCACCATGAATTTTTTAACAATTCAATATATCGTTCCATGTTATTTTTTACAATTCTTTCGTTCTAAATTATTTAACTAGTGCAAAAACCTTATTTTCAAGATAAAAAATTTCTTTCATTTGTTTTCGATGTAAAATTTCCCATAGAACACGATCCCATCATAAAATTTTCAAAACTTTTAAACGGGTAATTATTATATATATTTATTAAACTCAAAATAAATACATTTTTTAAAGTTTTCTGGTTACCCGCGGAAAAATTTTGAAAATTTACGATAGAAGCTGACGGAATACCTGCCATAGTTCTCAAAAACTGTGCAAGGGAACTAACACCAGTTTTCTGTAGACTTTTGAACCTATCCTACAGAAAGGGAATGTTTTCGTCCTGCTGGAAATGTGCCACGGTTCAGCCGATACCTAAAAAGGGCAAGAGGACCTTGCCAAATAACTACCGACCAGTCGCACTGCATTCAATAATATCGAAAGTCATGGAAAAGGTTATCAATCAGCATCTTCTAAAATATCTTGAACAATTCCATATTATTAGCGATCACCAATATGGCTTTCGTAAACATAAATCAACAGGAGATCTTCTAACTTATGTAACCCAGGTTTGGAACAACGCAATTGAATACTTTGGAGAATCTCGAGCGGTTGCTCTTGACATATCCAAGGCATTCGACCGTGTTTGGCACGATAGACTGATGCTAAGCTACGCTCTTGTGGTATGTCTAAAAAATTCTGTTTGTGGCTCTCATGTTTCCTCAGAGATCGTTCTTTACGAGTGGCGGTCGACAGATTTCTTTCTAACACCTTCACAATCAACGCCGGTGTGCCCCAAGGCTCCATACTGTCTCCTACTCTCTTTCTCATTTACATTAACGATCTGCTGGAAAAGACCGGGAATCCAATTTACAGCTTTGCAGACGACAGTACACTTATCTCTTCATTCACTTTAAACGCTCGGACATCGGCTACTCAGGCGAATATCCACAGACAGCAGAAGGTCGTTCAACTTAACAAAGACCTGGAAGAAATTCTATCTTGGGGTGACAGTAACCAAGTGGAATTTAACGCTACAAAAACCCAGGCGGCAGTTTTTTCTAAAAAAGTTAACGTTGCTGAACCCGACATAGTTATGTTGGGGCACTCCATTCCCCTAGCATCGTCGCTCAATTTGTTGAGCGTTAGTTTGGGAACAAATATGTCCCAGCATGAACATGTTGCAAGGAGAGCTTCTCAAAACTTGGGAATATTATTTCGAACCAGAGAGCTTTACTCTCCACAACAACTGTTAACTCTTTACAAAATTCAAATTCGACGAACTATGGAATACTGCTCCCATGTTTGGGGCTCCGCTCCCAAACATACACTGCATTTGTTGGATTCTATTCAGAGAAGAGCTGTTCGTTTGATTGGAGACCCGGAACTGACCGGCGGCCTTGATTCGCTGGAACATCGAAGAACGGTTGGCGGCTTGAATCTGTTCTATAAGTATTTTCATGGAAAGTGTTCGAAGGATGTAGCCCGCTTAATTCCGTCGCGCGTCGCGCTGGTGCTTCACATCCGTATGAGGTTCAGCTTGTTACTCCGCGTACAATGCTTTTACACCAGTCTTTTAAATGGAGAACATCATCCCTTTGGAATAATTTGCCTAGCGCTGTGTTTCCCAGAGAGTACAATTTACAGCGATTTAAGAACAACGTGAATCGCTTTTTCCGCACACATGCCGCTCCTGGAGCGCTTTAGGGACTTCCCTGCAGCACGTGTGCTAGACCCATAAAAAAAAAGAATCATTCCTACGGGGAATTATACATCGAAAATATAAATAAAGAAATTTTTTTGTCCTGAAAATAAAGTTTTTGCACCAGCAAATTGTTTTAGAATGAAAAAATTGTAAAAAATAACGTGGAACGATATACTGAATTATTAAGATGTGCTTCAAAAATTCTAAAAAAATTCATGGTAATTCTATGAATAAATACAAGTATTTTTGTTTCTTACATAATTTCTCTAAAAGTTAGTTTTGGAATAAAAAATTATTGAATATCCAACATATGGCGAATACTCTCTGATAAATATCTCCACAAAAAAAAACTTTTCCTACAAAAGTTTTGTAGTTTTTTTGGGGTAGCATAAGTTTATCAGAGAAAATTTTTGGCTATATTAGGAAATTACATTTTTATTTTAGTTAATCTGAAATTTTTTGGGAACCATTTTCAGATTTAGGTCGGCATTGAGCTCAAATCAGCACAATTTCTTAATATGCTACGCACAATTCACAACTACATATTAAGATCTTTAATCTGGACCAGATTGTGTTCTCATAAATTGCATCACTTTATGGACTAATGGGGAGATGAAGAATAACCCATAATATATATATAACATATATATATATATATATATATATATATATATATATATATATATATATATATATATATATATATATATATATATATATATATATATATATATATATATATATATATATATATATATATATATATATATATATATATATATATATATATATATATATATATATATATATATATATATATATATATATATATATATATATATATATATATATATATATATATATATATATATATATATATATATATATATATATATATATATATATATATATATATATATATATATATATATATATATATATATATATATATATATATATATATATATATATATATATATATATATATATATACAAATCTTCGTTCTATGAGTCATCTGCGAGATTCTTAGCATCCTACGATAGTAAATCTCCTCTATTCTTCAGTGGCATGCTGCGTTCAGTATCCAGGATTCCAATCCATAAGTTAAAATAGGAAAAACTAGGGGAAAAAATCCCAATCATTCGCTTTATTTCTAGCTTGGATCCTCCTCTGTTCGATATTTGTGTGCCGAAATAAATAATGCTATCACTTGTCTCTATATCCCGGATAAGTTACAGTGGCAATGATATTGGTTAAGATCTATCCCCCCTAGCTTCAAACAGCATTTGGCTGTATTCAAACATAGGTCCGATTGTAAACTTGCAGCCTCCACCCGCTGAAGAAGCTCAAACATTTCTTCCCCGTTTTGAGTCAATACGATCGTATCATCCACATATCGTAAGTTGGACACTGGAGACTGTTGGTGGGAAAAATTGCTAACACCTTCTCCGACGCTGAAATCTGCGTAGTATTGCCCCTCTATGTTTATCTGTGCTGAGTTGTTGGGTATTTCGAAACCACCACCTCCCCCAGAATGTCCCATAGAGGTCTTCATTGTACTATGTCGAATGCTTTAGTGTAGTCAAGAAAGCAGAACATAGCTGGAACGTTGTGTTCATATACTTTTTCTACTATTTGTCTCAAATTGACAAGACGGTCTCCCGTTCCGCGTTCCGGTACAAATCCTGCTTGTTCTGAGGCGATTTGGGGAAGTAGTAGTAGTTTTTTTAGTCGTTCCTATATAATTTTTAAAAGAACTTTACTAGCATATATATATATATATATATATATATATATATATATATATATATATAAATATATACAACTATATATATATATATATATATATATATATATATATATATATATATATATATATATATATACATCTATATATATATATATATATATATATATATATATATATATATATATATATATATATATATA
>CM032452.1:89536090-89543590 GCA_019049505.1 Pachyrhynchus sulphureomaculatus | reverse complement strand
ACAAAGTCTAAAAATGGAGAGATTAGGAATTATCGAGAGTGAAATTATTAACAAAAACGCTGAGAAAAAGATATTTTTTTAAGGACTTATTTTGACTAGAACATGACTATACGAAAAATCCCAACAGGATTATATGTTTTTTGGGTTACTAATTATGAATATAATAATTATTTTTACCCATTTCGCTCCTACTTCGCCATTTTGACCATTTCTGGAGTCTTTTTTTGATTTAATTCGTCTAAAACATATTTTTATAAAAATTTTAACGGCATTTTATGTTTTTGAGTTAATAATTACGAATATAATAAGTATTTTGAGCCAATTTGATCCCATTTTTCCAATAGCGTTTATTTTCGGCCGTTTCGTGGATTTAATTAGATTAGAAAATATAAAAGTTATAGTTTATTTTCAACAGCTCTAAGGAAATTATTAAGAAAGAATGGAGAAAGTTATATGGCCAAAAATAAACGCTATTCGAATTATTATATTCGTAATAATCAACTCAAAAAACATAAAATTCCTTTAGAGTTATTCGCAATGATATATTCTAGACGAATTAAATAAAAAAAAATGACTCCAGAAATGACAAAAATGGTCAATATTCGAAAGAAGGAACGAAATGGGTCAAAATAATCCCGTTGGAATTTTTCGTAAAATCATAAGTCCTTAAAAAAACGCAAAATAGCATTTTCTTGTGTATGTTTTTTTTACTAATTCCACGCTCGCTAATTCCTAATCTATCCATTTTTGGACTTTGTGTCCACCGAGACTTTTGATTAGAGTGGCTTGAAGCACGACATACTACACTTTCATCCGATTTAACCAGGATCCAATTTCCATAAGATTAGTGCGAGGTTCTTTTGAAAAAATATTTGCATATTATAGGTTCCACTTATGAGAATATTTTGAAAGTAGGTCCCAACACTTTGACAAGGAAGATTAAAACATTAGATAGTGTATTCAAATCGCGGTAAGAATTGGTGATGGCCAGATCTTTAAAAGGGTGAAAATTCGTTACTTGAAGCGTATCTTAACGTCTTAATGTGACAAAGTACAGTGCGACCTCAGCGCACCGTGTCTCGCGCGATGCAGAAATACTGTTTGATGGCTCCCTCTTCTCTCTCCGCCAGCAGTGGTTGAACCTGTGAGGGAAAATATGACTATACCTATAAAGTTCGAAGTTTTGTCAAACATTCACATCCTTAAAATGTGAGTGTTTACAAAATTATATTTTTCCGCCTAATTACTGTATTGTTACAGTCTTTCATAAGCTGCACTTCCATCTTTGCATTTTCAATCCTGAGGATAGTAAAAATTCTTATTTCTACTTAACAGGCATTACTATTTGTACACTTTTTTATAGAGCGTTGAAGGAAACATTTTTATAATCACCGGATTGCTAAAAAATTATTGCGTTTTTTTTTATGGGTCTAGCACACGTGCTGCAGGGAAGTCCCTAAAGCGCTACAGGAGCGGCACGTGTGCGAAAAAAAGCGATTCGCGTTGTTTTTGAATCGCTGTAAATTGTACTCGGTGGGAAACACAGTCCTGGGTAAGCCATTCCAAAGGGATGATGTTCTCTAAATAAAAGACTGCTTGAAAAGCGTTGTACGAGGAGTAACAAGCTGAACCTCATACGGATGTGAAGTATTAGCGCGACGTGTACTTCTAACATGCACCGCTCTGGGAGGAATTAAGCAAGCTACATCCTTCGAACACTCTCCATGAAAATACTTCGATGTTCCAGCGAATCAAGGCCGCCGGTCAGTTCTGGGTCTCCAATCAGACGAACAGCCCTTCTCTGAACAGAATCCAACATATGCAGCATATGTTTGGGAGAGGAGCCCCAAACATGGGAGCAGTATTCCATAGTTGGTCGAATTTAAGCTTTGTAAAGAATTAATAGTTGTTATGGAATGTAAAGCTTTCTGGTTAGAACTAATATTCCCAACTTTTAAGAAGCTCTCCTTGCTATGTCTGCAACATGTTCATGCCAGGACATATTTGCTCCCAAGTTAAAGCCCAACAAATTGAATGACGATGCTAGGGGAATGGAGTGCCCTGACAACGTTAACTTTTTTAGAAAAAACTGCCGCCTGGGTTTTTGTAGCGTTAAATTCCACTTGGTTACTGTGATCCCAAGATAGAATTTCTTCCAGGTCTTTGTTAAGTTGAATGACTTCCTGCTCTCTGCGGATATTCGCCTGAGCAGCCGATGTCCGAGCATTCAAAGTGAATGAAGTGATAAGCGTACTGTCATCTGCAAAGCTGTAGATTAAATTCCCGGTCTTTTCCAGCAGATCGTTAATGTAAATGAGAAAAAGAGTAAGAGACAGTATGGAGCCTTGGGGCACACCGGCGTTAACAGTAAAAGTGTTAGAAAGTAATCCGTCGACTGCGACTCGTAAAGAACGCTATCTGAGGAAACATGAGAGCCACAAACAGAACTTTTCAGACATACCATAAGAGCGTAGCTTAGCCAACAGTCCATCGTACCAAACACGGTCGAATGCCTTGGATATGTCAAGAGCAACCGCTCGAGATTCTCCGAAGTGTTCAACTGCGTTGTTCCAAATATGTGTTACATAAGTTAGAAGATCTCTTGTTGACCTATGTTTACGATTGTTGTGTTACCGATGTGTTACGGTGTTAATTGTTACCACCTCAGGCCATAACAAATCTGGGACGTCCTTAAGCCGTATACACTTTTTTCTTGCCGGTTCATCCTTCTTTTTATTGCTGTCAAATTTGACAACTCTTACACACCTATACTTAGTCCGTTGAAGCTTCGGATATTCACATAACTAGGGATGTGTCACATGCGTAAACACTCATCTAAAGATCTATTTTAAAATAATAAATGTAGAAAATCTTGACTTTTGAGAAATAATCATAATCCTACTATCAGTCTGTGCTGTTAGGAGGATCGCTCGCAATGTTAGTAAGTTAACCTTATACAATAATATTATTTGAAAATTGTATTGTTCCGAAAACACAATAACGATACTCTTGGGCCTGTGTTATTCCAGACCAACCCGGGTAGCACTAATTTACCGTTCCATAGATCCTTGATAGTTAAATTTAATAGTACATCAAAACAATACGGCAGACATTGTGTAAATTCTAATATGTTTGAAACAGTCGGCACTGTTAATCTGCATTGTAGTTGCTTGCGTCACAAACACACCATTATTTCGGAACAATAAAGGTTGGTTTATGAATAGAATTTTGACTTTTGTCTAGGGAGGCGGTAATTATTTCTTGTTTAGTAGAGCGCCAGTTAATAATTTAATCTTCTGTACAAACACTGTTCTACCTGTAAATTAGGAGTATTTATTTGTGTTACGAGGATAACTAGAGTAATAGGGAAACCTAGAAATATATAAAATAATATTTAAACTGTAATAAAAACGTGCGAAAAATATTTCAAGCTTTTAGTAATGATAAATTTTCTCACTCAAAAGGAAAATGGACCAAAGTTAGCCATAAAAAAATGTCCTAGGTGTGAGGCAACGATGGTCTATGTTATTTTAAAATATAATTTTGTACTTTACACTTTCGATGGAGTCGAATGCCTACTCAGGAAAACCCCAGACCGGTTGAAGTAAAAAGTAAGAAAACCATCAGGTTTATTTTGTATTTGCTACTGTCAGATCCAAAATCCTCGCGAACCATTTTGAAAACTGTAGTTTAGGTTACTACAGCTTCTTTATTTATCGATCTGATAGATTTTCGTAGCTAGGTAGGTATAGTATTTTTTACGATCTAAGAATGTGACTTAACTACCTATACCCATTCAAAATTCAACAAGATTCGAATTTATGGCTGTTTAATGATAAGGCATCGTGCAGGGCCGCACTATACCTGATTGTATAATTGTTGGGTTTAAAATTTTGTTGTGATAAAGCAGTTGAATTTTAATGTTTTATACACAAATATATTAAAACAGTGTACTGTGTCCTACCGGACATTTGTATAATTTTAGTTATTAATTAATATCTAGTTCAATTTCGCTATCGCTACTATCTTGCAAATCAATAAGTTTTTTTACAGGTTCTAAACTATTTATATTTATCTACATACATCTATCTGAGTTTTCAATTTTTTTGACGTGTTGAATACAGTTTCTCCAGTTTTCAACGCTTACATTTTTGACTTCTGTCTTTATCAACTCAATCGCACTACTGTTTAAAGTGAGTATATTATTGTGACCACGTATATTAGACTTTATTTTATGCCATATCAACTCGATCGCATTAAAGATACAATAATATGGTGGAAGCCGAATTATTTCGTGTGCTGCTTCCTTTGCAATTTATCACAAATATATTCCTTTGAAAAATTGTAACTTTTTAAAACTTCTAACAATTGTTTAACTGTATAACTTTCATGGAAATATATGTCACGTTCACACAGAAAGGCTTGTATTTGCTATAACAAATAGATGCTTATACTGCACTCTGTCGTCGACTTACTAAGTCTATTCAAGCAGAGCGGCACAGCACGGCTGGCACTTATTGCAGAAACGCACCTTTCTTGAGCTTACTGCTCGAAGGCATAGATGGCAGTATTGGTATAACAACTAAAAACGAAAAGAATCGTATTTTTAGAAGTTACCAAAAGTGTTCTTCGTATTTGCGAAGAACGAAGAACACTTTTGGTAACTTCTAAAAATACGATTCTTTTCGTTTTTAGTTGTTATACCAATACTGCCTGTATTTGCCTTTTTCTACTGGTGGAACTTGGTACCATATTCATTTGGCGACTATGATAGGATGCATTATCCATCACAATACAGCTATTCGGTGGTATATTCGGCATTAATTTGTTTTGAAGCCAATCTTCAAAAACTTCAGGGGTTGTATCACAATGATAATCCAAGCTGAATTCTGAAATATTCTTGGCTGCTGGAAATAGACATTCTGGTATCCAGCCTTCTTCTGACCCCGCATGTAAAATAGTTTTTCTTTTACCTTTATTTGATGGAGCTTTGGTGTGGCATTTTTTGGATGCATCAATCCATCCTTTACTGGGTGTATCGTGGGTGTCATACCAAGTCTTATCTAGGTAGATTATTGTTCGATTTTCCGATCTAGCTGTATTTATTTTTTCAAGATATTCCATTCTGAATTGTTGTAAGCGTCGTGATTCCATTATAACTTGCCTTTGTCTATTTTTTTGAACAAAAACCCCAAACGACGTAGAATATACCATAAAGTTGTAGTGGATCATTTTATGTCATAACTATCCTTGAACAGCCTCCGTGAAAGAGGCAATAACGCAGGAACTTTTTGTTCTGCATATATTTCATAAATTTTGCGGCGGATTAAGTCTTCTTGACAAAAATTAATACATTTCGACACACCTTTGTATCTTGTGTTTTTTAGGCGCTATCGAATTATTTACAATTTTCCAAACTGTACTTTCAGGGATGCTTGTTGAAGCTGATGTCTGATGTCTGAAAAGTACTTTTGGTAGCCTCGCTCCACTAACTTTAACTAATCACTTTTAACTATCACTTTTGCCTCAACGGGCAAACATTTGCAACTTCTGATAGAAAAGGCTTCGTACATTTCAAGACACTATTGAACTTTATAATACACACCATTTCAGTATAATACAGCAGATAAAATGAAGAATATTCTTTATATTTATAAACACGAAATAGCCAATAAAATGTTAGATTGAAAGGGAAGTATATATATATATATATATATATATATATATATATATATATATATATATATATATATATATATGTTAATTACGACCCTGTTATGGCCAGGTAAGTGCGAAGATCCTAACGGTCGTTTAATGTTCTTATTGCATCAATTTGCCAAATCACTTTCTTAGATTTTGAAAAAATACTATAACTTAAAAACATTATGGAGTTTATTAATTTTAACTTGATTACAAACGCTAAAACCAACCATTTCAAATTCACCTTAGAAATTATTAATTAAACCTGTCTTTTATTTTCTTACATTTTTCTTATTTCTTAGTTGAGTTTAGACAGGTTAGATCTTTCCTAGTAGTTTTTCTAAAAAAAAAAAGTCAATAAATTATAAAACTAATTTCCTTTCTAGAACAATCTGTAAATGCATTTCTCGATTTAAGTCATCATTTTTCTTTTCTCTTGGTTCGCTTTTTCGGTCCCTAAGCAGAATAAATATATTTAACCTCAAAAGGCTGAAACAATCTAAAATGTAAATCTAACTAGATAAAAAGAAAAATAAATACACCAGAAAACAACAAGCAAACAATATGTTTGAAGTCGCTAACCTGCAAAAACTTTTGGGATTCTCAGTGGTGGAACAGAAAAATTCAGGAAAACAAAACACCGGATAGAATTGGTTTTCATAAATATTAATGAAATTACGAGTTAATGTACAGGAAAAGACCAGAAAATAAATCGAATGTATTTACTTCTCAGTTACATACTTCTATTTGGAATAGTATAAATATCAAATAGCAATTCTTCTGAAATTTTCTTGTTAATAAGTTAATCTTCAATATCAATGAAAAACCGAAGAAATAAGCATTGAAAAAAACCCGATTGCGGCTATTTCCATGAGTTGAAGCCTCAGCCTTCTTCACGATTTTCTCGCCATGTGAAAAATATGCTGCATTCCAAAAATGATCACCATGTCAAAACATTATTTGGAGCTATGTGAATATATGTATATATATATATATATATATATATATATATATATATATATATATATATATATATATATATATATATATATATATGTTGGTATTAGACCCTTCCATATAGTGGAGATATTCCATTGTTTTGTTTATTCCTTGGAATATCTCCACTATATGGAAGGGTCTAATACCAACATATATATATATATATATATATATATATATATATATATATATATATATATATATATATATATATATATAATAAAGAAAGAAAGCAAAATGTTGCCGTATCTACCAAAATTATTAAAAATACAATCTTAATTGGGGAACTCGGCAAATTTGGGCGTGATAGGAGATCACACAATTTTCATTAAGCCGCCAATATTTCGGTCCTGGATTGGGACCTTCTTCAGGGCGGAACAGAAAAGAAGAACAGAGCGTATTCTCTGATAGTGTCTGGGACAACTTTAAATTAATGATGTTATCATTAGGTTGTTATAATAAATAAAATTAGTGTGGAACAAGAATAAGATATTAGTCATAATAAGTTAAAAACTCACATGAGAAGTGCAAAGATTTCGTTAGCCTGAATGGCCGTAGGTTATACATAAAAAAGTTGTTACATATAAAAGTTGGTTAATCCATAAAATATACAAAATACACATTAAAAACACTGTAGACAAAATTCTAAAAAACAAATTTAACACATGGATGTAATTGGGAACCTTGGATGTTGAAAACATCGTTAAATTATTTCACTTGTGACCACCACATATGGCCACCGCCATTTAGGAACAAATGACAAGAACGACAGGAGACAGCTACCCGACAGAGATAAGTGGT